>CAWUFW010002794.1:1200000-1800000 GCA_963921515.1 Calotriton arnoldi | reverse complement strand
TGACCAGGAAGGCGATGAGCGGATGCCCACCGATGTCGAGTGCTTCAGGTAGGTTGACGGTCGTCTTGACTCTTCAGCCACGAGGTCCAGGAGGCGTTGTTGGCAACCAGGAGCAGGATTCGGTCTGGTACACGATGTCTGTCGAGTGCTGAGGTGTTGGCGACCGGATTGGACCCAACAAGCCTTGGCAACGGCAAGTCTCAATGTAGATGAAGAATGACGGTGATGCAGACCAGCAAGGTCTGAGGAACTCACCCAGCAAGGGTAAGTGAGGGAAAGCCTGGAGCAACCAGGGAGCCCAAGAAGAAAAGGATTGGCCTTCGTGAAGGACTACTGGCCAACGGGCTAGCGACTGCGAAGGAGTCTCGAGACGGTGCACGTGGAGCTGGCTCACAGGACACTCGTGGAGTGGAGGCCAGTGATCTTCGGTGCAATTGGTGCTGGAGGCTAGGGCTACTCGGAGCCCAAAGCACGACTTCGTGGGAGACCCAGAAGAGGATGCACTAGCAAATGCGTGCGGTGTCCAGGGGTCACGGTTCCACGTTACCCACGACAGCTACTGGCCTCAGCTTTGCTGGGGACTCAGGGCAGCCTCGGGGAAGTCTGGAAATCTACCTCTGGTGATGCAAAGACTTTGGCGTCCGATGGGAGCTTAGGCGATGCAGACCGGACAATTGCTTCTTTGGTGCCTGCCAAGCAGGGGAGTCACTCCTTGACCCCAAGGGAGATTCTTCTGTCCTCTAGTCTTGAGTAGAACGTCGAAGGTCCAGGATTCAGTGTCAGAGTTTCGTCCAGGGATAATCTAAAGTCCTAAGGACTGGGTTCCTATACTTATACTAAGTTTAGGTGTTGGACTACTCTGTGGCCCCACCTATGGGTGGGTCAGGGCAGAGGGGTGGCTACACCCCTTTCCCTTTGTCCAGTTCGCGCCAAAGCAGGGGCTGCAAGCCCCTGATCCGGTTTGAACTGGGGTATGCACAGGGACACCAAGTGTGCCCCCAGTGCAGGACTTCAAAGCACCCGAAAGTGCTCCCGCCCAGCCCCAATACACACTATCCTGTCTGGGGAGGTGGTCACACCTCCCTGGGACAGGAAACCTATTGTCCAGGCCTCCCTGCCGGAGTTTCGTCCAGCAGCAGGAGGCCAGACTTGTGTCTGTGGCAGCAGCATCCATTTTGTGATGCCAGGGCTTTAGAAAGAAGTTACCGGCCAGGCCAGGGTTAACATGTCTCTCCCTCTAGAAGGGTGGAATGTTACCCCCGCCGCCAGAATTGGCGGGGGTAGTATTCCAAGATGTTTGACACCAAACACGACATGTTTTGGTGCAGCCATTCCAAAGTTAGCATTTAACGCGAGGTTATAATGCGCTTAAGAGTATATGGTCAGGCTGCACTACAAACAGCATCAGAGAAGGGTCTCCGAACCCTGCAGAGGGGCCCTGCTCATGCAGGGGCACCCTCTCACATAGGAACCACACACTCTGCCTTCAGGATTGATAAGGCCTGCCATAGGAGTGACTTATAGGTTTATATGTGTGTATGTATATAGTGATATAGGTAGCCTATATCACAGTAAGGGGTGCATGCACCACCTTACCCAGGCTGCAGTAGCAGACCTGTGGTGTCAGTTTGGATGGCCTTCCAGGGGTGGCACAATACATGCTGCAGCCCCTGGTAGGCCTCTGAGGTACCTATGCCCTGGGTACATAGTATACCATATACTAGGGACTTATAAGGGCACTCCAGATTCCAATCAGAGATGTGCCTAAGGCACATGGAGACCATTTTACAGAGAAAGCAGATAGACTGGGGCCCTGAATAGCAGGATCCCAGTCCAACTAAGTCATAAACCTGCAAAACACCAGAAAAAAAGTGGGGGCAACCATATAGTCAGATTCCACCTTCCTACACTCAGGATTTGTGCTGCGCAATAGGGGTTCCACCCTTTGACATCCCCAACTCCTACAATTACTGCACAGAGTATTAGGGCGATCAAGTGAGGGAAGGGAAAGGTAGGGAACAGCAGGGAGTAGAATCTGTAAAAACAAAGAACAGTATAATGAAAAGATATGTGCATGCAACACTACACTCAATGTGTCTCACTAGGTCATCCAGTACCTGACATATTCCACAACTCGCTGCCTTCTCCCTAAACTCCAAAGTACGGTATTCATTCATACCCAGTGCTTTACTGAACAGGGAGTCTCTGACAAAGAAATACCGGTAGAATAGAAAAAATGAGGCTACCAGTACACAGCCAACAGTCTCGATGCCAAAATTACCCTAAGGGGTGACCATTCGTTTAATGTCACGAGTAATTTCCCATTCCTTTCCCACGTCTTCAGAAAATCATATAAGTCATGCTCCTACGTAGGAGCTCATTCCGGGAAACACTAAAGTAAACGAGTCTTGTAATCCTGATGTATTAAAGGTGAGGGTGGCGTAGCTGGTTCCTTTGTGGCGCATTAAAGAAAAAACAAAACATAGAGGGTCTCACCCAGCTGAGGGAAATGCAGAATCCAGTTATCTCCTTATTTATTGCCGTCCGCTGTTTACCGCTCTTACCTCAGAGCGCGGTGTGGGTCATTGCAGCGACAAGCTTTCTCCCATGCAGGCAACCCCATGAATTGAACAGAAGTCCTTCCTCTGTCCTCTGTCTCCGGTGCGAATGATGACTCTCCGAGCGCCCGCTACGGCCCTTCTCCCGCTTTCCAATGCGCGGGCTGGAAACGCTCACCGAGGTCGCAGCTCCTAGCTGCCAAAATCCAGGAAAGAAAACAAGGTCCATGAACAGAGACGCAGCCGCGCCTCTGCCCCTCTTCGAATCCGGGTCTGAATGCAACAGGCTCGCATCCAGTATAACGCACGCCTACCAGGCGTGTTGCGTCCTATTTAAGGACGTGGCTCCGCCCCCCTCCTCACATAGCAGGGCTTTCTGGGTCCTGTAGTCCAAGGCAGGTGCAACGTTTGCCGTTCCTGACAGTAGGTCCCCCTGCCGGGTGCCTCCTAGACCCAGGTTTATCGGGATGTTTGCGGTAGAAGGTGTCGACTGCAACCGGGGCATGTACATTGGTGCAAGGCTCCCACGAATCGTCTTCTGGGGTGTAGCCCTTCCATGACACCAGAAACCATAATTTCCCTCTCCGGTACTTGGAATCCAAAATGCTCTTTACCTCGTATTCCAGCCCACCGTTCTTGGCTATGGGAGGAGGTGCTCTTCGCTGTGCCCCTACTGCAGGCTTTAGAAGGCTGCAGTGGAAGACCGTATGAATCCGGAGGTAGCATGGCAACCTCAACCGATATGCCACTGGATTGATCCTTTTTACCACCGGGTAAGGACCTATGTACTTAGGGTGAAACACGCTGCGCAGTCTAAACCGGATGTTTTTAGTGGACAACCACACCATGTCCCCCACCTCGTACTGAGGTCCATTGATCCGGTGGCGATCTTCCCATCCTTTGTAAGTCAGTT
The DNA here is from genome assembly GCA_963921515.1 of Calotriton arnoldi. Taxonomy (NCBI): domain Eukaryota; kingdom Metazoa; phylum Chordata; class Amphibia; order Caudata; family Salamandridae; genus Calotriton; species Calotriton arnoldi. The sequence continues at coordinate 1,796,529 of CAWUFW010002794.1, read as the reverse complement.
TCGCCCTCAACAGCTGTTTCCTCACCTTCTTGTGTACCTCCTGCAAAGCTTTGATATGAGCACGAACAGAGGGCTGGTTAGCAACTTCTTCGGGCAAGTCAATGGGCAAAATGCGGGCACAGAAGCCATAGTTGACAGCGAACGGAGAGACACCCGTAGAGCTATGAGAAGCATTGTTGTAAGCAAACTCAGCCATCCATAACATGGAAACCCAGGATTCCTGTGCTTTATCGGCGTAACACCTCAGGTACTTTTTCAATGTCTGGTTGAGCCTCTCCGTCTGCCCATCCGTCTGCGGATGGAAGCTCGTAGACACCGCAGACTCCACGTGCAAGGCTTGACACCACATCCTCCAGAAACTCGCTATGAACTGCGGGCCCCTATCCGACACGATGACCTTGGGGGTTCCGTGTAGCTTAACGATGTTCTGGAGCACCAGTTGTGCGGTTTGTCCGGCTGTGGGCAGGTTTTTGCAGGGAACAAAATGACCCATTTTGGTAAGGCTGTCCACCACCACCAGAAGCGCGGTATACCCCTGATCCATGGGTAGACCGGTGATAAAGTCCAAACTGATATGTTGCCACGGCAAGTGATGAGTGGGCATGGGAATCAATTTCCCTTTCTTTTTTGTCGTGTCCCCTTTTCCTCGAGCAAAACTCTCGCATCTTGAGACCCATCCCTTGATATCTCGGACCAAAGAATCCCACCAGAAATGTCTTTGCATCAACAGGATAGTTTTACGAATGCCGGGATGTCCAGCCAACGGTGATTCGTGACACCAAGCATAGGCCTTCTTCCTTAAAGGCACTGTAGGTAGATACAGCTTACTGCTCTGAAAAGGCAACCCATGCTTAATGGCTCGGGTAGATATAGCTTCGGCCCATTTCTCCCACTCTTGGGTGGTCTTGTAGCGCCGTACTTCTTCCAGGTACTGTTCGGCCTTGAGAACGCACACCACCTTAGAGGGATCAATGATGGCTGCAGGAGGGACGATGACCTGGTCACCGTTGGAAGCCAAATGTGACAAGGAATCCGCTTTGCGGTTCTCCGCTCTAGGCCGGAACGTGATGATGAAGTCATACTCCTCAAAGAAGAGCATCCACCTCATCTGTCTTTGAGTTAGATGTCTAGCCGTCTTGAAGTATTGGAGATTCCGATGGTCGGAGTATACAGTGATGGGATACCGGGCTCCCCACAAATACGGACGCCATTCCTGGAAGGCCCTTTTTATGGATAACAACTCCTTCTCCGCTATGTTGTAATTTCTTTCTGCCGGGTTAAGCTTCCTGGACAGATAAGCTACCGGATGTAGCTGTCCGGTATGTTTGTCTCTTTGGGAGAGGATAGCCCCTATTGCCTCATCGGAAGCATCGGCTTCTACGATAAAAGGAGCATCCAACTGGGGATGTTTGAGAACGGGTGCAGAGGTAAAAGCGTGTTTCAGGTATTTGAAGGCGTCTGCGGCTTCCTGTGTCCATTCGAAGGGCGCCCCCTTTCTGAGGAGCCTGGTGATCGGAATAGCCTTTTGTGAGAAGTCCTGAATAAATCTGCGGTAATAGTTGGCAAATCCTAGGAAGCTTTGCACACCCTTGACATTCTTTGGCACTGGCCATTCCTGTACAGCCTGTACCTTCCTCTCTGCCATACCCAAACCTTCAGGACGGAGCATAACCCCCAAAAACTCTACCTCATGCACCCCAAACTCACACTTGCTTAACTTGCAGTATAATTGGTGCTTCCTCAGGGCCTCCAGAACCTGTATGACATGTCCCTGGTGATCTTTCTCCGACTTCGAGTAAATCAGTATGTCGTCTATGTAGACAACTACTGTATGATCCACATACTCTTTTAGTACGTCGTTCAGGAAGTACTGAAACGCCGCAAGGGCATTACACAGCCCGAACGGCATCACGGTGTACTCGAACAGACCATAGCCTGTTTTGAAGGCTGTCTTCCACTTGTCCCCCTCTCTAATGCGCACCAGATGGTACGCCCCTCTTAGATCTAGCCTGGTATAGACCTTTGCCTCCCTCACCTGGTCCAACAAAACGGGTATAAGGGGTAGTGGGTAACGATTACGGATTGTGTTCTTATTTAGCATGCGGTAGTCGCAGCAGGCTCTCAACTCACCACTTGCTTTAGCTATAAAAAACAGAGGGGATGCTGCCGGGGAACGAGAGGGCCTGATGAATCCTATTTTCAGGTACTGATCCAGATAGTTCCTTAGGTGTTGGGTCTCAGGCTCTGACAGGGCATACACTCGGCAAGCGGGTATGGTGGCTCCTTCTACTAAATCTATCTGGCAGTCATAACGCCTATGGGGCGGGAGGTTTTCTGCCTGGGTTTTGCTGAATACATCTGCATACGGAGTATATTCGCTCGGCAGAACAGTCTCCTTCTCGGCGGCTGTGGCCACCAAAAACAGGTGCGCCAAAGTCATCGCACCGGAGAGAGGTTCGAAGGTTATGTGATCCCTGCACTCTTCTGACAGGAACTGTACGGTCTTGTCTCTCCAGTTTATGGTGGGGTTATGGTGACAGAACCATGCCATACCGAGTATCACCTCGTACTGAGGGGCATCAATGATATTCAAAGCCAAGTCCTCCCGGTGTTGTCCCCTTCCTACTCCAACCGATAGCTGTACTGTCTCTGTTTGCTCCGTAATGAGTCCTGATTTAAGGGGTTTGCCATCCACGGCCAATACCTCCTCAGGGATTTCCAGGGGCATCCTATGTATATCTAGGTGTTGAACCAAACCGTTATCTATGAAGTTCCCGGTAGCCCCTGAGTCTAACATGGCCTTTACCTGAAAGATGTGTTGTTTATACTCTAGTCCCATCAGGACCACTATATGGGATTCTGTAGTCTTCACCCGCGTGGTGGCCAAAGAAGGTATCCTCCATTCCTTATCCACCGCCGGCCCTGAAGAAACAACAGAAACCCCACCAAGGTCGGTGCTCGATGTCGATGCTACCGCCTTCTTGTTTCTATATGTACCCCCTGATGTTTTGGGCCTAGCGGGGCACTCACGAACGTAGTGCCCTTTCTTTCCACAGTACATACACAACCCCTGTGTGCGTCTGCTTTCCCTCTCACTCCTGGAGAGTGGTGCCCGTAGGGCTCCGACTTCCATAGGTTCTGAGGAGGCTTCACCCCCTGGCGTGTCTCTCCTGAAACTCCTATCCAGCGGGGACACTGGCTTTTTCCCTTTATGTCTTTCTCCTCCTCTATCAGCGATACGTCCATCCAGCCTTAACGCAAGACTGATGAGATCTGTACAAGATCGAGGCTGTGGATCTATCCTGACTATGACGTCTTTCAATTCGTCACAGAGGCCTTGGTAAAAAAGGGACATCCTTTTTTCCTCTGGCCATGCTGCTTCCGCCACCAGTCTGTTAAAAGTGTTCAGGTAGGACACCAGATCGCGTCTCCCTTGTCTTAACTTCAGGAGTTCTTTATCGGCGCTGAAGGTAGTGGTTCTTCTATCGAACACTCCCTCCAAAGCCGATCGGAAAGCATCCCAGTCTGACAGGATAGGGTCGTTACTCCGGACCAGGGGTACTGCCCAATTGGCGGCGTCCCCTATCAGGTACGATATAGCAAAAGCTACCCTAGAGTGATGATTGGGAAACGATGAGGGCTTGCACGAGAAATGCATCATGATCTGGGTTAAGAACACCTGTATCTTTAGGGGGTCACCGGCATAGCGTTCAGGGCTGGCTAACGGTATGGGGGGGCGGAACGGTGACGTGTATTTGGGGAGTCCCTGGAGCTATCTCGAATGGGTTCCTAGTGAGTTTTTCCACCCTTTCTCGCAGAGCTGCAGTCTCTGCTCTGGAGGCTGCCAACTCCTGCCGAACCAATGCCAGGGCCCCTAGAACCTCCTCCATAATCACCCCGTACATGGCGCACGAACTGGGAGGAGTAGGTAACGTGGGTGCGTTATTCTGTAATGATCCTGTCCGAAGACGGGTACTCCTCAGGATTCGTGCTGCGCAATAGGGGTTCCACCCTTTGACATCCCCAACTCCTACAATTACTGCACAGAGTATTAGGGCGATCAAGTGAGGGAAGGGAAAGGTAGGGAACAGCAGGGAGTAGAATCTGTAAAAACAAAGAACAGTATAATGAAAAGATATGTGCATGCAACACTACACTCAATGTGTCTCACTAGGTCATCCAGTACCTGACATATTCCACAACTCGCTGCCTTCTCCCTAAACTCCAAAGTACGGTATTCATTCATACCCAGTGCTTTACTGAACAGGGAGTCTCTGACAAAGAAATACCGGTAGAATAGAAAAAATGAGGCTACCAGTACACAGCCAACAGTCTCGATGCCAAAATTACCCTAAGGGGTGACCACTCGTTTAATGTCACGAGTAATTTCCCATTCCTTTCCCACGTCTTCAGAAAATCATATAAGTCATGCTCCTACGTAGGAGCTCATTCCGGGAAACACTAAAGTAAACGAGTCTTGTAATCCTGATGTATTAAAGGTGAGGGTGGCGTAGCTGGTTCCTTTGTGGCGCATTAAAGAAAAACCAAAACATAGAGGGTCTCACCCAGCTGATGGAAATGCAGAATCCAGTTATCTCCTTATTTATTGCCGTCCGCTGTTTACCGCTCTTACCTCAGAGCGCGGTGGGGGTCATTGCAGCGACAAGCTTTCTCCCATGCAGGCAACCCCGTGAATTGAACGGAAGTCCTTCCTCTGTCCTCTGTCTCCGGTGCGAATGATGACTCTCCGAGCGCCCGCTACGGCCCTTCTCCCGCTTTCCAATGCGCGGGCTGGAAACGCTCACCGAGGTCGCAGCTCTTAGCTGCCAAAATCCAGGAAAGAAAACAAGGTCCATGAACAGAGACGCAGCCGCGCCTCTGCCCCTCTTCGAATCCGGGTCTGAATGCAACAGGCTCGCATCCAGTATAACGCACGCCTACCAGGCGTGTTGCGTCCTATTTAAGGACGTGGCTCCGCCCCCTCCTCACATAGCAGGGCTTTCTGGGACCTGTAGTCCAAGGCAGGCGCAACGTTTGCCGTACCTGACAAAGGCATTTGGTCCCGACGGGGTCCCTGTAGATATTTTTAAGACTGATGCAGATTTCTGGGCCCCAACCCTACATAGAATATGTAATGCCACAGCGGGTGGCTTCTTGCCCACAACTTGGACAGAGAGCATCATTGTACCGATTTTCAAGAAGGGCGATAGAGGTGACGCCAAATGCTATTGCCCTATTTCCCTTCTTGATACGATGTCAAAGTTGATGGGTAGAATCCTCCTGGAGAGATTGGAAACTTGGGCAACCGATAACTTAATACTTACAGAATCACAGTACGGATTCAGAAGAGAGATAGGGACCATCAAGCAGTGTATCAACCTTCATTGAATAATTAGCAAATACACACTCTCAAAAATGGGCCACCTGCACTTGTGTTTTGTCGACCTTACAAGTGCCTTTAATTTAGTAAATCACACAAAACTATGTCAGACTCTGGTCGCGATGGGCCCCCCAAGTGACATTATTGCTTATCTGTCACAAATATACAAGCTATTAACCGCAAGAGTTCGATATGGGCCTGGAGGAGAGTGTACTACCCGATTTAGAGTAACACGTGGGATCAGGCAGGGTTGTGTCCTTGCCCCACTCCTATTTTCCCTATATATAAATGGAGTGGATGAATGCTTGCAAACTTAAGCCCTGATGATCCTAGGGTTGGCAACCGTGTCACTCCCACTCTGCTTCATGCGGACAACGCGGTTCTGCTGTCTCGAACTGCTAATGGGCTTCAGTGCCTAATTGAAAAATTTGCGGAATACATGCATTAAAAAGGATTTAAAACTCAATCTAAAAAAAACATTCATGATGATCTGTGGAAAAGGGAAGCCAAAGACTAGGACACACCATGTCAACAGAGTGCCCATAGCAGAAACGCACACATTTTCGTACTTAGGCCTGTTATTTACATCAAAGGGTCACTGGGGAGCTCACATTGACTCCTGCAAATCAAAATTTATATGGACAACAGAGGCCATCTTCAGATTCTCAAACAAAATGGGGAATCAAGGAAATACTGGGCAATCAAGGAAATACTGACCCTCTACAGGAGTAAGTGCCTTACCGGAACTTGCTACGGCGCTGCGTTATGGGGAACGGCTAATCACGCTATCCTCCAGACTCAAGAAAACATCTTCCTAAGAAGATAATAAGCCGTTCCTAACTCAACCCCCACATAAATCATTCATAAAGAGCTGGCTGCTCCTTACATTAATGATCACATTAGCGCAGCAGCTCTTACTGTTTGGTATGGGATCTGGAGCAAGGAGGGAACTAAATTTACACAGGAAATTATTAAAGACTGCCTCACCCTTGAGCACAAAAAGAAAATCCCATGGCTGATGTATATTAACAACCTTTGAAAAGAATGCACTGAGAACATTGATTTTAATAATCCTACACAAATCCTTGCTTATAGCAAAAAAGATTTGAAAACTGGGCTCATGGAGTTAAGAGAATGGCTAAGAGAAACTGAGGCAAATTTGAAGCAGTTGAGTAGGGCTTATCGCGATAGGTCCATCGGATTAGGGACGCAGCGTTACCTACTCCAGGTCACGAATACAAAACATAGATTCTACCTTACAAGGTTGAGAATGGGGACCATCCACTTCCTAATAGCTTTTCCAACCATGGGCAAGTGGAATCGAAACCTCCCAAAGTGCCCCTGTGATGAAAAATCGGACCAGACAACCCTCCATTTTATCTTATTTTGTAACTTTCATAGAGACATCAGGAAGAGCATTTTACGCCCATTATTTTTTAAAGGAAAAGCTGTACTCCTATAAAATTGCCTTTGATTTTATCTGTAATTTAGAAAATGAGAAAGTTTGTAATGCGCTGGTGGCCTATACCCAAATGGCGATCAAAAGAAGAAAGCTTAACTCACACCTTGAGGTTCTACTTTACGAAGAAAGCAGGATACATACTGATTAGTGATTTTTAGAGATTTTATGCTCTTTTACATCTCACAAATATTTGCACTCAGGCACATTATGCACAAATCATTCTTCGTATTTATCTCCTCTGATATAGATAAAATATTATATTGTGTTTACTGTGTTTATCCACCAAGGATTGATCTTAACGTTTTATGTGTTTTATTGTCCCGATAACGATGAATTGTGAAGAGGATTACTCTTTTTAGAATGCTTTTATGGTTGTCCTTTTTTTTAACCAAATAAAGTTGAATTGACTTGACTTGAACTAGGCCCCTACTGCAACTACAGGCCACCCACCACAACCAAATGTAAAAATTGTTTAAAAGTACATATACATACCTGTGCATGCCCTCTATCAAACAAACAACACCCTTATACAAACGTTTTTGAACTTACTTGTGATGTCACAAAAACAAAGTCCTTAAAATCCAATCCAATGCAGCAGGAATTGCTGACAAAGAGAGTGATCCTTCCACCTCGAAATCCAAATGAAAATTGACCAGGAGATGGACAAAGCACTGAGAGAAGCCTGCTGGACAGGAAGAGAAAGTTGGAGTCTCTGGGGCACTTCCTTCTTGTTAAAAAAAAAAGTAAAATATAATATAATATAAAACAACCTGAATGGTCTGTTGGAGTAGAATATTCACTCGAAAATGTCTTTTTGAGTTGATTTAGCTGCTTTTTGAGTAAAGAATGTGCTCGAGAAGCAGCCGAGGCCTCTTGCACTCCCCAGCATCACGGAAATGGCGCAGGAGGGTTCCGTGTTGACTGGAAACCACGCTAACAGGCAGCAAATCTCGCTCGCTTGCTAGTGGGCGGTAAATCTCATCGTGCTCGTTACCGGGCACTAACACAAGTCTTGCACGCGCCAACGGGATTATAATTCCACCACGCACTGGATGGCGGAATTTAGCAGGAACTCCACGTTACACGCATAGCACGGAGCTACTAAATTCTGCCAACTCCACAGGAGGGATTATAATTCAGCCTGGGCCTAGTTGATTGGCAGAGCTACATGTCGAACACATCAGTCGTCCCAGGACCATTGTGGCTGGAGTGTCTCCTGTGACCCACTAAGGAACAGTGCACTGGTTATATAAAAGAACCACTGTGTTAGAGATACAGCTTTGATGCAATGATGTGTCTATATGTTAGAAGCTGCCTCCAAGCAGACATGTACTAGGATATCTTATTCTTTGTTCCTAGCCTTGAACAAAGAGTACAGATTATGTAGCAGTAAAGGCTTTCTAAAACAAATAGCACATACAGCGTTACTGAGAATCATAGTATAAAAATGTGTATACTCCTATAGAGGAGCCTGCCGCGATACCTCGAAATTCTCCCATGTCCATTTGGAACTCACAACATTGTATTTCAAGCAGTAACCCTAGAGTGGGAATTACACTTAACACTCCCAGATCCCAAATTGGTGCTAGTTCCCAGGAAATATATGATTTGGTCTGATTCTTTAATGGGTCCCCTGTAGGTTGTGAGATTTTGGAGTCGAGAAAGAGAATTCAACTCCCCTGAAAAAAAGAGACCCATAGATGTGGTCAAGTTAAGGTTAGAATTAGATGAATTGATTTCAGAAAATCTTGATTTTTACCGCATAGACACTTAGCAAGAGAATTAACTTGTGTATATGTGTAAAGATATTACACAACGTTCAGGCCAGGTCAATGACAAAGTTTCAGAGTTATCTCAAGTGTACAACATATACCTCAACAAGATTGAGTCCTTAAAGAGGAGTTACCACGTGTTTTTGATGATAAAGCCATAATGAGTATGAGAGTGTCAGGGATAAAACCGCAAATCAGGTAACTGGTTGGCAGTATACGGAATTGGAGTGAGTTGGACAAGTGGAAAGGCCGATGGGCCAAAAAGTAAAAACAGAAGAAATCAAAGGTAGTACCTACTCCTGGGAAAAAGGGAGAACCACCCCCTATTTCCCCAGACGAAGAGGGAACTCTGAATTATCCATTGAGAGAAGTGCCTGGTGGAGGATATGTGCCTTGGAGTAGAACTGATCTTGCTGCATTCACAAATGATTTCTCTAAACTGAGGGAAAATCCAGTATTATGGTACACTCAGGTTGAGAGGTTTGTCAAAATTTCACAGGTGTTGTGGGTGAATTTGAATACCTTAATTCGACATTGTAGTGCCGAGTGACTTGTGGATCGACTGCAAGATTTCTATTCAGTGGCCAATGAAAGAAACTCCTAGGAATCTGATAACGCATCCGCCATCACCTGAGGTGATGAAGAAGTACAGACCAGTTATTATGTTCTTGAAAGGGAAGGTGCCTGCAAAGGATATTGACTGGGTAAAGATCAATAGAACCACCCAAGAGCCCAAGGAGACAGTGCATGCTTATTACGAGAGGTTGTTACAAGTGCTTAAACATCATAGTGAAACGGAGAATCCAGAAGGGAAGGACGTGGGACGTTTTGTATTCAGGTTTGTGATTGGATTGTGGTCTGAAATCAATTTGATGATCCAACAGCACCTGATTTATTGGCAGAATGAGCAGTATTTCAGTGATGAATTGGACATCAAACAGAAGCAATTGAAGGAAAAGTTTATGTTGGCGCAGATGAAGGCACAAAGGTTAGGTCAGAATCAGCTGTATGTAGGGCATGTGGGGGGAATGAAAGGAGTTGCATACCCACAAGGCAGACCTATGATGCAGGGTGGAAATGGTGTTCCACAGGGTAGAGGCCATGGTGTTCTGATATAGCCAAGTACAGGGATTGATGTTGAAGAATTCTAATCCTTCTCACTATTGTAACAAGTTGGGGTATTGGTGGTAAAAGTGGAGCATTGAACACCAATATAGGATGAACGAAAATCAAGTGCAGAATGCAGGGATTGTGCAGATTCAAAATGATAATTCAGCTCATCTACCAATGCAGAGAGGGCAAGGTTCTAACATGCCACAAGTTCCAGTGATGCATGTTCCTCAAGCCCCCATGCCACATAATGTGAATTGGCCTAGGTTTAATACTAACCAGGTCCCAAACTTGAATCAGAACTCTTTTCAGAATCAAAACCATTCCAATATTTCCACATGTTTGACTCATTAGAGGGCTACGACTCTGACCAGTCACAATGACGATGCCTGAGGGGAGAAGAAGATTATGTACTTGGCACAGTCTTATAGGTAGACCAGCGTGGTCTATTTGTAGAAGGTGAGGTGAATGGCCAACCCATGTCTTTTCTGATTGAGCCAGGTGCTACTCATTCCACTGTGAGAACAGCAGACGTTCTATAGCTACCCATCTCAGGAAAAAAAATCTGAGTTGTAGAGTTGCTAATAAACAAATGACACACCTTGTTACCAAAGAAGTTCCAGTTAAAATAGGGTCATTTGAAGAGAGCCACAAGTTCGTGGTGTGCGATTCCAGTCCTGTAAATCTTTTGGGACGCGGTCTGTTGTGTAAATTAAACTGCACCATTTATTGCACTCTGAAAAGGGTGAGATTTTAGACTCATGATGTAGATGCTGATTTTAAACTGGCAAAGCAAGGGACAGCAGTTGGACTATACCCCTTTGTTAGAAACTGGGTTTCTCATTGGCGAAGGTATGCACCCTGTCCAAGCAGGAACCACAGGCCTAGTCAGGGTAAGTCACAACACACCTTAAATTATCCTGTGCTCACCTTCTGGTAGCTTGGCACAGAGTTCTCAGGTTTAACTCAAGAGGCAATGTGTAAAGTAATTGTGCAACACTTTATACAATAACACAGTGAAAACACCACAAAAGACTCCACACCAGGTTAGAAAAGTAGATTATGATGTCATAAATAAAACAAGACCAAAATGACAAAAATCCATCAAGTAGAAGTTGAGATATGAGTTTTTAAAGAATAAATGTCAAATTACCACTTAGAAGCAATAAGCGCTTCAAAGGGTTATGTGGGCTTGCTAGACCCGGGCAAAGTCAAAAGTTCAGGCTGACCGCGATGGAGCGCGGGCTGTATACAGGGACCCACTAGGGTCCGCTGGACAAAAATACTTTGATCAGGGATGCGTCGTCGAGGAGGATGCGAGGTACAGCCGAGGTGATGCATCAGTGTCGAGCCAAGAGGTGGACAAGATGCGTCTGCTTTCTCCATGCAACTTCGGCGATGCATCAGTTCCAAAAGCGAGCGCTGATTCCGGATGCGATGCATGACTGCTGCTTCAGCAGTAGCCGATGTGATGATGCCAAAGGTGATATGCTGGTTCCAAGGGCGATGCGCCGGGGCCACTCCATGGAACGATGAGGATGCGCTGGTTCCTAGGGCGATGAGCCGGGTTTGCTCCTTGCAACAATGAGGGTGTGCTGATTCTCATTCACACAAAGGCGAAGATGCACTGGTTCCGATGAGGCTGCGTGGGTTCTGGATGAAAAAGCACCTTAGGCCTCACTTCCAAGGGTCCAGGAGTGGGGTGGCACCACTCGGCATGGCAGACTCACAGTTTGCAGAGTCCAGTTGCAGATGCAGGTGGTTCAATTCTTTGACATCCCTGAGATTTGGGAACAGGAGGCAAGCCAGCAAGCCTTTGGAGTCACTCTGGGCTCAAGTGATGCAGGGCAAGTCCTTCTCACCCAGGTAGGCGAACAGCAGGCAGCAGGGCAGCTCAGCAGGGCAAGAGCACAGAAAGGCATCCAGCAATGCAGCAGTCCAGCAGAGTGGCAGTCCTTCAGCAACACAGCAGTTCTTCTTCCTGGCAGTGTAGTCACAGGTCCAGAAGAGTACTGATTTGGTAGTGCCAGAGGTCCAGTACCTATACCCTGTGGTGCCTTTAAAATGTAAAAAAATGTCAGTCCGTTTTTATATAGCGCAGCTACTCACCCTTACGGGTCTCAAGGCGCTGGGGGCCGTAGTGGAAATTAAGTGAGCTATTGCCCAGAGTCACATGGTGCTGAACTGAGCTGCCGCCGGAGCCAGGAATCGAACCGTGAATCCTGTGCTCCGAAGTCAGCTGCCCTGGCCGCTGCACCACACCTCTCCACTTTGAAATGGGGAAGACTTCAAAGAAAGATTTGAAGTGCACAGAGATTTTCCCTTCTTGCCCTGGTTCCAGACACACTACAGGGGGTTAACTAATCCTTTGTGTGGGTACAGGACACATCCCTTTTGGGTGTGTCAGCTCCATCCTTCCATCCTGCTCAGGATGGCCCATCTGCAAGCAGATAACCACCCAGGCACACCGACCCTTCCTTTGTGCATGCCAGTCTAGAGGGAATGCAGGAAGCCAGCTGTCACCCACCCTAGACATCTATTCCAGAGACTGGCAGAAGGCGCCAAATGGCTAAAGTAAATGCCAACTTTCTAGAAGTAAAAACAGCAATTGATGGACAGAATGCAGAACAATGTCATACATTCACCCCAGTACAGAGATCTGGGCCTAAATCCATTGTTTATTTGCTCCCCATGCCATTCCAGTTTGAACCCAGCCATATGCAAATCAGTCTTGACCCTGCACCCAATGGGAACAGTCCAGCCCAAACTGCCAGGCCAGGTCCTCCCTGGACTGGAAGCAAGCATTCTAGGACCGGTTTCGGGGTTTCACCCCTCATCAGCCAGGATAGCTTGACTCCAGTGGCATGGAGAGCATGGGACCCACGTCTGGGCATACCCATCGCACTTGGGGTGACAAATGCAAAAACAGCAATTGATGGACAGAATGCAGAACAATGTCATACATTCACCCCAGTACAGAGATCTGGGCCTAAATCCATCGTTTTTTTGCTTCCCATGCCATTCCAGTTTGAATCCAGCCATATGCAAATCAGTCTTGACCCTGTGCCCAATGGGAACAGTCCAGCCCAAACTGCCAGACCAGGTCCTCCCTGGACTGGAAACAAACATCCTAGGACCGGTTTCGGGGTTTCACCCCTCATCAGGCCGGATAGCTTGACTCCAGTGGCATGAAGAGCACGGGACCCACGTCTGGGCATACCCGTCCCACTCCGGGTGACAAATGCAAAAACAGCAATTGATTGACAGAATGCAGAACAATGTCATACATTCACCCCAGTACAGAGATCTGGGCCTAAATCCATCGTTTTTTTGCTCCCCATGCCATTCCAGTTTGAACCCAGCCATATGCAAATCAGTCTTGACCCTGCGCCCAATGGGAACAGTCCAGCCCGAACTGCCATGCCAGGTCCTCCTTGGACTGGAAACAAGCATCCTAGGACTGGTTTCGGGGTTTCACCCCTCATCAGCCAGGATAGCTTGACTCCAGTGGCATGGAGAGCACGGGACCCATGTCTGGGCATACCTGTCCCACTCGGGGTGACAAATGCAAAAACAGCAATTGATGGACAGAATGCAGAACAATGTCATACATTCACCCCAGTTCAGAGATCTGGGCCTAAATCCATCGTTTTTTTTGCTCCCCATGCCATTCCAGTTTGAACCCAGCCATATGCAAATCAGTCTTGACCCTGCGCCCAATCGGAACAGTCCAGCCCGAACTGCCAGGCCAGGTCCTCCCTGTACTGGAAACAAGCATCCTAGGACCGGTTTCGGGGTTTCACCCCTCATCAGCCAGGATAGCTTGACTCCAGTGGCATGGAGAGCACGGGACCCACGTCTGGGCAAACCCGTCCCACTCGGGGTGACAAATGCAAAAACAGCAATTGATGGACAGAATGCAGAACAATGTCATACATTCACCCCAGTTCAGAGATCTGGGCCTAAATCCATCGTTTTTTTGCTCCCAATGCCATTCCAGTTTGAACCCAGCCATATGCAAATCAGTATTGACCCTGTGCCCAATGGGAACATTCCAGCCCGAACTGCCAGGCCAGGTCCTCCCTGGACTGGAAACAAGCATCCTAGGACCGGTTTCGGGGTTTCACCCCTCATCAGCCAGGATAGCTTGACTCCAGTGGCATGGAGAGCACGGGACCCTCGTCTGGGCATACCCGTCCCACTTGGGGTGACAAATGCAAAAACAGCAATTGATGGACAGAATGCAGAACAATGTCATACATTCACCCCAGTACAGGGATCTGGGCCTAAATCCATCGTTCTTTTGCTCCCCATGCCATTCCAGTTTGAACCCAGCCATGTGTAAATCAGTCTTGGCCCTGCGCCCAATGGGAACAGTCCAGCCCGAACTTCCAGGCCAGGTCCTCCCTCGACTGGAAACAAGCATCCTAGGACTGGTTTCGGGGTTTTGTACCCTACTTCCACTGTACATCCCACCAGTTCAGAAGTGCTATCATGACACTAGCCCTTCAACCCAGGGTCTGTACAAGGGGACAGGGGCGAGTTCTTCCTCACCCTGCCCCTCCATCTGTGCACCCGCACCCTCCACTTAGGAGGGGTACTCCCAGAAAACTGAACCATTAGGGTGCCCTTGGCAGCCACCCCTCCCAGTTCTCCTGACACCAGGGGCAACTCAATCCCCAGAATGCAGGCTACGGGCATCTGGGGACTAACTTTTACCCTCCTCTGGGTCACCTCCCGACCCCATTCCAGGGGTACCAGGGCCATAGGGCGGAAAAAGTACTGCCCATGGGTCTGATTAGCCCATACACCTGGCCAGTTTACTGCTCTGGGGTAACTAGCTTTTCCACAACCATGATCTGGTAGCCCCAATATCCCTCGGAGCAGTGACTGGGACCCCATTTGCTTCCACCTGGAGGAAGTGAATACTCCCACCCTCAGAAATCACCAGCTCTCTCTTTGAATCCTTCTCCTAACTGAGGGAGAACATGACATGGTCTATGACCTGCCCCTGGGGACTACTTACCACTAAGGCCATATTGGCCACCCCTGTAGAGGTCCCACCAGTGAATGGTTTCTTTGGACAGAGTCCCCCTACTTGAGTCCTAACTGGGAGCACTCAAAGCAGCGGGGTTGGAAATGGGACGCCCTGTGCCATTGCCCATTAGAACCAACCCGCTGTTTCTCAGATGGGGCATGGGAACCCTTTCCTCCCCCTTTACTCTGGGACTTGTCTGGGTCATTTTTAACCTTCCCATCACTCTGTTGGGGGGAACCTGAACCACTCTTCTTGGGGTCACTCCTAGGTACCTTCTTGGACACTCTGGCGCTAGCCCAGAGGTCCGCCTCCTCAGCAAGCTTCCTGCGGTCAGTCAGCTTACTATCAACTAGGTGCTAGAGCTACTCTGTAAAACAGATACCGAGCATGCGCTCTCTCATTATCAAATGATATACCCCATTAAAATCATTAACTTTGCTTTCTCTCACCCAGCCACTCAGTTTCGTACTGCAGTAATCAATAAAATCTACCCAGGATTGGTTGGGGAGCTTCTGGCTGTCCCTGAATTATTGGCAATACTTTTCAGGAGCCAGCACAAATGTGGCACTCAAAATGGCCTTCATAGGGGTGTACTTGGTTTGGTCCCCAACCTCTAATGTCAGACGTGTGTCCCTGCCAAGTATTAGCATGTGTTTCACACACCACGCCCCCCATCCCTGTGTACTTTGAATGCAATCTCATAAGCTGAAAGCTACTTATCAATGTCATCTCTCACCACATAATTGGGCACCAAATCCTTGGGTATACAAAACCTTTTTTCTTCATCAGGTACTGCATTTGTGCTGCCACCATCACTGCTGGAATCAGACTGCCTGGCCTTGATGTCCAGCTCCTTCGTACTCAGCTCATGAGCCAAGAGTAGTTTCTTCTCTGCTAAGGTTCTGTCAGCCTCAGTCTTTTTGGCTTCCCCTTTCAGCCTTTTTCTCTTTAGCCTCCATTTTTTTATTTGGTCATCTGTAGCTTGAATTCTCTCTCCTCTCCCTCAGCTCCTCTGGGGATCAGCCACAGGAGGAGACACTGCTTCCTGCTCATACAGGGAACTCAAATTCAGGGGTTCCCCCTCAACTGCTGTAGGTGGGTCCTCAGACGAGCCAATCTCAGGCTCCCTCATCTCATCACTCTCCTGGGAGCTGGCTTCTGCCTAGCCCTCAAGGCCTTTTAAAACTCTACCTTCTTGATGGCTCCTGGGGCAGGCACCCCCATCTCCTTGCAGAAGCTTTTTAACTGGGCCACTGTGTAATCTTCCAGGTTGGCTAGCTCAAACTCCATGGTTCCAGTTGCAGAACCAGCTAGAGACATGATGCAGCGAATGAATCAAAATACAAAGCAGGAAAAAAATTGAGAAAAATCCAAAATGATCTTGAATGAGGATGGGTAGTGTACACCTAGTTACTTTATGGCACTGCAGAAACACAAGTCTTATTCCACTGCTAAACACCAATGTTAGAAATTGGATTTCTGGTTGGCAGAGGTATGTATCCTGTCCAAGCAGGAACCACAATCCTAGTCAAGGAAGTCACAACACACCTTAAATTATCCTGTGCTCACCCTCTGGTAGCTTGGCACAGAGCAGTCAGGTGTAACTCAAGAGGCAATGTGTGAAGTATTTGTGCAACACTTCATACAATAACACAGTGAAAACACAACAAAAAGAGTCCACACCAGGTTAGAACAATATATTATGATGTTATAAATAAAACAAGACCACAACGATAAAAATCCATCAAGTAGAAGTTGAGATATGAATTTTGAAAGAATAAATGCCTCAGTCTTTTGGCTTCGCCTTTCAACCTTTTTCTCTTCATTCTCCATTTTTAATTTGGCCATCTGTAGCTTGAATTCTCTCTCCTCTCTCCTCTTTAGCACTGGTTAGCAGTGGTAATGTGCTTAGAGTTCTAATGCGAAAAAAACTAGATCAGAAGACGAGGAGGAGGAAGGCAAAAACGTTTCGGGCTGCCCTGCAGAAAGGGTCGTTTCCAACACCCTTGATGACTATGGATAACCTACCACCAGATCTTAAGGATATGGTGAAGCCTGGAGTCTGGGCCTTTTCAGGGAAGGGGTTAGGTCTTATAAAGGGGGTTGAACCTGTCCGAATAACCATTGCACCTAATGCTGAGTACCCTAGAATGCCTCAGTACAATTTAACACCTGAATTGATAGCTGGGCTCACCCCAGAGATTGAGTCAATGATACAGCAAGGCATATTGAAAGAGATAATAAGTAGTCCATGTAACTCACCCATTATGGGCCTGCAGAAACGAGTGTTAAATACCAAATCATGGAGGACCTTAGGAAGATTAAAAGCATTGTTATCCCTTGTTGTCCTTTGGTACCAAATCCAGTTGTGATAATATTCCAGAGTCCATGTGTGGGTGAGTACTTCACCATGGCTGATTTGTGTCAGAACTCCTTCTCTATACCCTTGCATGAGGACAGTCATTACCTTTTCGCCGTCTGGTTCCTTAACCATGATTTGGCATGGTGCTAAACCCCACAATGGTATACGAAGAGCCCCTTGAGATTTTATCAGATTCTCAAGAAGAATCTTGAGTCCTTGGTAATGCACTGTAGTTCTGTCCTAGTTCTATAAATCAATGATTTACTGGTTGCGTCGGATTCCCAAGAGGCATGCCGACAAGACACTATCACGCTATTGAATCACTTGGCTGAGAATGAACATAAAGTGTCCCCGAGTAAATTACAATATTGTCAAATGGAAGTCGTGTGTCAGGGACACCACATTGAGAAGGGAGCAAGGAAGGTGTCACGAGAAAGAATCTCTGCGATTCTTAAAATGAATCCACAAACTACTCAAAGAAAGGTCAGGATGTTTCTGGGAATGGTGGGCTACTGTCGACAGTGGATACCCAATTTTTCGCTAGCGATCAAGCCTTTATAGAGGCTGCCACACAAGGATGTGTCTGATCTGCTACCGTGGGACAACAACTGTTTGGTTGCATTCCTAAAGCTGAGAGTTTCTGTCATGCCCCGGCACTAGGAATGCCTGATTTCAATAAAGGTTTTACACTTTTCTGCAGTGAGAGGGAGGGCTGCACTTTCTCAGTGCTTACACAAATGCATGGAATGCTCGAATACCTGTGGCTTTTTTTCTGCTACTCTTGACCCCGTAGCCACTGGACTGCCTGGCTGCCTTAAAGCTGTAGAAGCAGCATTGAAAGATGTGAGAGCGTAGTCATGAGACACCACCGTACCATGTTGGTACCTCATTAGGTTGAGATCTTCTTGACTCACATTTGTATGCAACATCTGACAAATAGCAGGTTTACCAAATATGAACAGATTATACTCGCAGCCGAGAACATCATCCGTAACCCTCTGCGTGCGTCGGATGGCCAGGAGCTGCCCGACGCCACGGTGGGCATGTGTGTCAGACGGCTCTGGCCCATCCTGGCACCCACCCACGAGGGAAGCGCTGGCGTTCCCCCTGTGGGCCCTCCTTGGTGATGCCCCTACCAGGAATATAGCTGGTTACATCGCATGCATTTACAACGCATGTGATTACAATGCAGTCGTTACAATGACTGCGTTGTTACATCGCAGTACCATTACAACCCAAGTCGTTACAATGACTTGCTCTAGGGGGCGCGCTGGACTTAGGAATAGTATAATTTACTATTCCAACTCCAGTGTGTGCAACAGTAGGGAAGGTGTTGGAATAGTAAATTATACTATTCCTTAGTTTAGAGCGCCCCCTAGAGCAAGTCGTTGCAACGACTTGCGTTGTAATGGTACTTCGATGTAACAACGCGGTCGTTGTAATGACTGCGTTTTAATCGCATGCCTTGTAACGCATGCAATGTGATGGCTGTTTCCCCCTACCAGGGATGGCAGCGGAAGCGCTTCCGCTGCCCCTCAACACCTCTCCACGGCATCTAATAACGTCAGCGTGCACCGTTTATTAGAAAAGTGAGTTTTTCCTTGGGGAGTTTTTTTTTTGTAACAAATAGGCATCGGGGGAAAGGAAAGGGTTTTCCTTTCCTCCGATATCTCTTTGGAGCATTCCTGCTGCATGATCGCGCACGGGGCTGCGATTGTGCAGCAGGAATGCCCACTAGACACCAGGGATTTTCCATTTTTGTCAATTTCAGGGAGAGGCCCCTTAGGTAAGGGTCACTCCCCTTTGGGGAGCAAGTATTTTGGCCATTTCTGCCCCCTTTGGCGGCATATTGGCTTATAGTTTTTAGGCCTGTCTACCCCACTAGGCCATCAGGGATGATTTTATTTTTTCGATGTTTGGGATCGGCCCCTTGGGTAACAGTCACTCCCATTTAGGGGGTGAATATTGTGGCCTTTTCTGCCTCCCTAGGGGGCAGAGCAGTCTTATGCTTTTAGGCCCACCTGCCCCCAAGGGGGGAAGAAGCCACTAGACACCAGGGATGTTAGGTTGAATATGTTGTAGTTGTTGTTGTGGAGCGGCCCCTTGGGCAAGGGTCACTACCCTTTAGTGGGTGGTTATTTTGGCCATTTGGGGCAGATCAGCCTTATGCTTTTTGGCCCACCTGCTCTCATGGTGGGCAGAAACCACTAGACACCAAGGATGTTAGTTTAAATATGTTGTTGTTGGGGGCGGCCCCTTGGGCAAGGGTCGCTCCCCTTTAGGGGGTGGATATTTTGGCCATTTTTGCCCCCCTGGGAGGCAGATTGGCCATATGCTTTTAGGCCCATCAGCTCCCAAGGGGGGCAGAAGCCACTGGACACCAGGGAATTTTTTTTGGCAATATTTTTGTTGTGGGGAGCGGCCCTTGGGCAAGGTCGCTCCTCTTTAGGGGGTGAATATTTTGGCCGTTCTGCCCCCCTTGGAAGCAGGTTCGCCATATGCTTTTAGGCCCTCCTGCCCCCAAGTGGGGCAGAAGCCACTAGACACCAGGGATGTTGCTTTCAATAAGTTGCTGTTGTTGGGAAGCGGCCCCTTGGGCAAGTCGATCCCCTTTAGAGTGGGATTATTTTGGTCACAGATCGGCCGTGTGATTTTAGGCTGATCTGCTCCCAAGTGGGGAAGAAGCCACTGGACATCAGGGATTTTATTTTTGGGCAATACTTGTGTTGTGGAGAGTGGCCCCTTGGGCAAGGGTCGCTCCCCTTTAGGGGGTGATTATTTTGGCCGTTTGGGGGCAGAGTGGTCTTCTGCCTATAGGTTCACCTGCACCCAAGGGGGACAGGAGCCACTAGACATCCGGGATGTTGGTTTCACTAAGTTGTTGAGGAGCGGTCCCTTGGGCAAGGGTCGCTCCCCTTTAGGGAGTGAATGTTTTGTCCATATTTTTAGGGCCATCTGCCCTCCAGCTTGGCTGGTGGATTGTGTGTGGACAGGCACATTATTTGCATATGTGATTGTAATGTTTTATTTCTCCTTTTTATTCTAGTGCAAAGCTTTTGGTTCAGATGATGTGATTCCTGTTTGCGGTTTCAGCAGTGGTTGATCTGCAGTTTGAGTAGCTGCATGTGTTTGGTAAGAAAAACTTTTTTGTTGTGTTTACTCCAAATGAGTATTATGAATGAATTGTTTGTAAGTGTTGTCAGAATAGCAGCATTTTTAGCTTATGTTTTGAGTGTGAAATTCTCTTTGGATTTGTGCATGATGTGTATTGTGTTGTCTTCTGTGTAATTTCATTTTGTTTTTCTTTTTTGGTGGGATATCGCTGGTCCTTGCTGTGTATGTGCAGAGTAGGTGGTGGTGAGTCTAGCTGTCTCTGGCAAGTGAGTGGTATAGTTTTTGAGTATAGAGGTCTTTGTGATGAAGCCATATTTTGTTTATTACTTATTTTACAAAGTGTTTGTTATTGTTGCATTGTTTGTCAAGTTACCTTTCTTGGTGAGGATTATGGCTAGCCGCAGGATTATTGTACATCAGGTTGTTGGTATGCTTCTTGAATCTTCCTCTGAGCATGATTATAAGACTGAAAGTGCATCTAAGGCAGAGGAGGAAGTGCAAGATTCTGGCAGTGAATTTGCTGTCCAAGAGGAATCATCTGATGATGAAGCTACTCCCAGTGCGGATGAAGCTACTCTCAGTGCAGATGATGTGCCTGTTTTAGAGGATGACACTGATGTGCCGTTAATGCAGCAAGAGGCATCTGGATTGCAGCCTGGGGCTGCAAGGCTTCCCATTGGAAGTGCTGGAGTCTGGGATGATCCAAACATGGTGCAGCCAGTGTTGTCTGCCTTTAGTGGTGTTGCAGGGTGTAGAGTGAATTGTGAAATTCTTTTGCCTATAAATTGTTTTCAGTTGTTTATGGACAATGTATTTTTGGCTGAGATTGTTGAGGAGACTAATTTGTATGCTGAACAGTATTTGAGGGACAACAGCGCCAGACTTAGGCCCCACTCTAGCGCTACCCGGTGGACTCTCAAAAATCTGGATGAGATGAAGAAGTTTTTGGGTTTCACTTTTTTGATGGGCTTGATAAGGAAGCCATCCCTGTCTTCATATTGGTCTACCAGTCCCTTGATGGCAATGGCCATATTTCCTGCAATTATGAGTCATGATCGGTATTTACTTTTGCTTCGGATACTGCATTTTGTTGATAATGCTTCAGCGTTGCCACAAGATCACCCTGATTGTAACTGTCTTTTTGAGATTCGGCCTGTCCTTGATCACTTTGTAGATCAATTTTCAGAGATCTATGTTCCAGGGAAAGAAATAGCTGTTGATGAGTATTTGGTCCTGTTCAAGGGCCGTTTGGTTGTTAGGCAGTACATTCCCAGCTAGAAGGCACGTTATGGAATTAAGATGTATATGTTGTCTGAGAGAAGTACAGGATATGTCTATAATTTCTGTGCGTACACTGGTAGAGATTCCACTATTGACCCCCCTGGTTGTCCGTCCACTTTTGGAGTTAGTGAGAAAATTGTGTGGGAACTTGGTAGAGGTTTTTTTAACAAAGGTCACCATTTGTGCCTAGATAACTTCTACACTGGTGTGCAATTGTTTAGGGAATTGTTCAAGTGGGCACTGTTGCTTGTGGCACAATCTGCTCTAACAGTAAAAGTTACCCAAAAGAGCTTGTTTGTAAAAAGCTTGAGAGGGAACTGTGCAGTGCCTTGTGTAGTGAAGAATTGCTAGCTGTGAAATTTGTGGACAGGAGGGATGTCTACATGCTGACTACCATCCATGATGAAAGTACTTCACCTGTGACTGTTTGGGGTCAGGTTGCTGAAGTGCGCAAACCTGTGTGCATTTTAGACTACAATAAGCATAAGGGTGGTGTAGCTAGAGTAGATCAGAGGTTGTAACCTTACACTGATGTCCGGAAGGCTTACATTTGGTATAAGAAGTTGGCTATCTATCTCTTCAACTTAGCAACTTTTAATGCTTTTGTTGTGTTCAAGGTTTGTTCTCCAGAGTCAAGGATGGCTTTTGTTCAGTTTCAGGAGTCTGTGATAGGCAGCCTTGTTGTAGTGGAACAGGCAAATGTTTCTAGAGTTGGAGTGGTGGAAGATGTGACTAGATTGAAAAATCGCCACTTTCCTGATTACATTCCTCTAACAACCAAAAAAAACAATCCCTGTAAAAGGTGTGGAGTCTTTATGCAAATAGGTATACGGGAGGAGAGTCGTATGCACTGCTCTGGTTGTCCTTCTAATCCTGGGCTGTGTGTGCCCACATGTTTTAGATTGTATCACAAACAAAATAATTTTTGGGAGCAACCGTGAGTGTAAAAGTGAACTGCCTGGTCTGTATTGTTTTATATTTTTTGTTCAGTTTCAAGGTTGGCGTTAGTGTGATGCATTTAGTTACAGTTTTTATGTTTGTATTTATGGTTTTGTATCCAGTTCCAATTGGTTTGTGTTTTCTTTTTTGTTAAAAAATATGTGATGGGGATGTGCGTGGACTGGCGTTTGGCTGACGGTGTGAATCGACTGGTGCTTGTTTGGCGGAGTGCGTGGACTGGGGCTTGGCTGGCAGTGTGCATGGACTGGGGCTTGGCTGGCGGTGTGCGTGTACTGGAGCTTGGACGGCGGTGTGCGTGTACTGGGGCTTGGCTGGTGGTGTGCTTGGACAGGCGCTTGGCTGGCGCTGTGCGTGGACTGTGCTTGGCTGGCGGTGTGTGTGGACTGGTGCTTGGCTGGCGGTGTGCGTGGACTGGTGCTTGGCTGGGGGTGTGAGAGTAGTCACTTGCTGCTGGTCACTATGCACACTGCTAGCCAAACACCAGTGCACACACTCCGTCAACCGACAGCCAGTGAGATTGCTGTGTCAGTCATGTGGGCGTATGAAAGTGAGGGGCCCTTGAAGGGTGCTGTCTGTTAACATGAGTGTTGTAATGTGCTGGGCCCGTGGCTGGAGGTTTGAATGGTCTTGTGTGTGCCATCTATGATAGGTGTGTGAATTGCCTGTAAAGAGGTTGATGCCTTGCCGCGGCTTTACAGCTCACAAGCTGTGAGTCATTGGTTTAGGTTTTCCACCATTCAATTATTAACAGTGCATTTCATTTTTATGAAATCTCTTGTTAATAATATATACATTTTGAACCTTTCACTTACCCTCATGCCAAATCCAACCAATATATGTATATACAAATGTGAGAAAAATTTGATTTTTTTCAGCTAAGTTGAGGTTTGCAGGGGATTCTGGGTAGGAAGACGTTGGGGAATTCACGCAAGCCACACCTCCCTGAACTCCCCGAGGTGTCTAGTTTTCAGAAATGTCTGGGTTTGGTAGGTTTCACTAGGTGCCCGCCGATCCCGGTGAAGGAAGTGACCCGATTAGGGCCACCCGTGTCACTAAGACACCTCTCAGCCTTCCGCACTAAATGAAGAGTCGGTAAGACAGTAGAGAATACAAACCAATAACTGTTTATTCATATACACTCAGAGTGGAGCCCCATCTGTCCAGTCACTAGGAGTGCTACAGAGGGAACTGAAAACGACAAGCATAAAGATACATTATGCGTTTCATAACCGGGCGAAAACACGCCCACAGTGGAATTTTCCAAGCAGGTGCAGTTAAACAGCGAAATACAGAAAAAACGGTTCAGCGCTCATATCTTACACAAAGTAACATAGTCCAAGATCGTTCCATCCGGAGCCTGCTACCAGACAAGGGGGAGAGGGCCTCTATCTAGTGAGAAAGCTATGTGCTGACATGAACAGTGGGCTCATTACTAAAACAAAACGTAACAGAAGAAACTAAACTTAGAGGGGAGCATTTCTCAGAATAGAACAAGATTTGTTTCAAACAGCCTAAAATGGCGCCCATAAAGAAAATGGTGCAGCGAATGCTAACTTACATAGAGCACTGCGTAAACATGCACCATTTCTATTCTAAAAGACCCTCCTTTTAGCATGAGCTAAAACATTTTCGAACAGCAAATAAACTACAACCAGTAATAAGAAAGCGCATGAATAAGCAATTATGAGCATTCCATGTTATCAACATCAGGAAGTGAAACAGTAAGGAGGAGGAATTCTCAAAAATTCCCTCATCAATGTTCATCAGGCCCTCAATATCCTTTTGAATCATTATGGCAGCATTGGCGTCATGAATTGATATCTTCTGTTTAGGGGTGAGAATAGCGGTACAGTAAGAGCAGCAGAAGGGAAGGCACTGAATAAGAACACAGCAGAGCACCAATATCCCAATTAGATAAATCAGTTTTTCAAAAATCCAACCCCAGCTGCCAAAGAGAGACCAACTCCAATTCCCACTCTCCATTCCCTTGACATTTTCAAGAATATCTAGAATATGCTGAGTAATGTTCTTTTCCATATTCTTGATCCCGATTACACAGTGATCGCCAACCACTGTGCATACACCACCACTCTTAGCCAGAATAAAATCCTCTGCATATCTAGTCTGTTCCGAATATATTCGCATACTCTCCAACTGAGTGGTGATGTCAGGTAAAGCAGCCACGGTAGTATTGGATAAAATTTGCAGCTTACATCCAAAATATTCTCTGGCCTTTTCACCTCTAGCCATGGAAGTACCACCCAATGTGAAAATAGAGGAAAGGATGTATCCAAAAGTAATACCATTGGTGTAATTGTTGACCTCTATATCCGTCACACCCTCACATAACTCTTTTGTCAACGTTCTTTTAACCCATCTCGTTTTAGGTTTGGCATATTTGCAGGGGACACCCAATGGTAATACCATTCCAAGAGCTATATCGGATCACTGACATAATAGCGACACACACAATATCGACCTACCAAAATATCGGGACAAAAATATAGATTACACTAATATCAACATCCTATACTTAATTAAAAACACACAAATATCGACTACAAAATATCGCAAAACATTTACATCGTTTTCCACATTATCGAAGTCAAAAATATCGTGATAAGTAATATCGAACACATTAAATAAACATACAAAATAACAAAAATATCGATCACAAAAATATAGACAACAAAATTATCGTTAAAAAAATATATCGACATATTAAATATTTTCTAATAACTCAATACATACCCCCAAAAATGTAAAAATAGCAATAACACACATAACATACATTATAAATCACTTTACACATATTTTATAAAAATAACAAAACAATATCATAAACATTTATAAATACACAAATATTATTTACTACTCCAAACATAATATGTAAAATAAAATGCAACTCTTTAACATTTAAAAAGATATAAATATCAAATAATATAATACACCACTTTTTTTTTTTTAAACTAACTGAAACTTAATTAGCGTTTTCCATATATAGAAAACAACTGCCAAATTAATTAAAACAAGGAGTAACAACCAATGAAATCCACATACAATTGAAATAACCCAATGAGATTGAAAAAGTAATTAATAACACACTATATAAACACACACAAATTGAACATTATTTTACCTTGCAACAAAAAGAGCAACAATAAGGCGAAACTCTGCCGGATTGCTGACACAACACTGAACTGCATTACAGAAAACTCTGATTACATCTCCACAAAGTAAGCAAAATAGCATTTAAAAACTACTGCTACTAAAAATGCTCTCAAATTTTTTTTGTATAAACAAAATAATTAATATGTATTTTTTAAATTATATCTCCTCTACAGATAACTCTGAACAAACTCAAGGAACTGCAGAACAGTGCGAAAAGTCAATTTGCAAATAAGGCAAGTATTACTCTGAGATTAACTGAAACAATTTTTTTAAATACCAAACCGAAGTACTAGCCAACCACAACTCCCCCAGCTAAAAACGCAATTAAACACATTAATTAATATTACTCTTCTTTTAACAGGAGTCTCTACAGAAATACCAAAACCAAACAGCAGAGAAAAAGAAACAACATTTAAAGAAGTCTTCAAAATCAACATTGTAAGTATAAAATTGACAATGTTCATTTTTATAAAATAAAACATAACAAGAATTATTTTATTAATTTTTATATACATTTCTCTTAAGATTTGAAGCATCACCATGACTGAAGGGTCCCAATTTACTACTTTCCAAAAAGGCAAATTATTATTATGTTATATGAGGTATGTGTACACCCAAGAAAAGCAAACAAGGGACAAAGTCAACTGGAAATGTAGCAAATATTATTCTAACAAATGTTATGGAAGGGCTGCTACAAAGGAAACAACTGTATTATATGTTAGAGAGCATAACCACCCCCTAACGTAGCTGAAATTGAAGTTAGAAATGCTATTGAAAATATAAAAGAAATTAGTACTGCATCTCAAAAGCCCACAACAGAAATCCTTAAACACATGCTTCCCAGAGTTCCAGAGGATGCAACTGGCCAAATGCCCTCAATATCCTCATTAAAAAGAAGTATAGCTAGAACTAAAAAAGCTACTGCTACCACCACACCTATCCCCAAAACTTTTGCAGAAGTAGAAATACCACCTGAACTCACAGTTACACATACTGAAGAACAATTTCTTCTGTATGACAATAAATCAGCTGACAAAAGAATAATAATGTTTGGCACTCCCACAAATTTACTACAATTACAAAACTGTGACACATGGATGATGGCTGGGACTTTTAAAATATGTCCCAAACCATTTTACCAGTTATATACAATACATGGACTATTTCAACATACAAACATCCCCTTCATATATGCTCTACTGCCAAACAAGCAAACAACAACCTATGTTGAACTTTTAAGCAAAGTAAAGCAAGAAACTAACAATTATTTTCC
Organism: Calotriton arnoldi; assembly: GCA_963921515.1. Lineage (NCBI taxonomy): Eukaryota > Metazoa > Chordata > Amphibia > Caudata > Salamandridae > Calotriton > Calotriton arnoldi. The sequence goes on along the minus strand of CAWUFW010002794.1, from coordinate 1,769,606 downwards.
CCAAAAAATAATAGTAGACTTTGAGCAGTCAATGATACAAGCAATACTAAAAAACTACCCTCACACAGCAATTCAAGGTTGCTATCACTTTAACCAATACATTTGGGGGCACCTCCAAAAATCTACATTAAGGGGCTCATTACGATGACGGACGGAAAATCCCTCCGACCGCCGTGCCTGCGGGAAAAAAATGTCCGATTGTACCGCGGCATTTCTGCAGGTCAGATTACGATGCAAAGCACGTAAAGACCGTCCGCGGCGGACGCAATTCACAAAAGTCCGTCCGCCACGGTCGGAAAAGCTGCAAATCCGACCGCTGCGGTCGGGGAAAGCTGATCAATGGACCAAAAAGGCCACACCTCCCGCGGAATGACCGCACAGCCAATTATGCTGATGTAACGATCATGGCTGTTACGACCACCACGGTCGCACTCAGGCCAAATGAATGGCGGACGGAACAAACTTCACTACAATGCTCAAAGTGTGCCAGTATTATCCGCAGCCCTCAATAACATCAGACACGCACCAATAACACACCACAAATGCATTCCGGAAATTAAACCCATGGTCAGCATGGAAGACACACCTGGTGACCAACACTCATGTGGACACACCCACATACCACAGTATTTAAACCAACCCCTACCTGGACCAGCATCCTTTGCAAAATAGGCACAGAGAGAGGCTGAGACACAGAGAGACACAGGACACCATTTTGGCACACAGCACACCATCGCATCCACACAACTCCACACACCACCACTTCACAGCCACACACCTGACACACCTGACACATCCTCATCACCACCTTGCACCCTGCACCTTACATTCATTTGCACCATGCCCAATCCCAAAATGCCCAAATTCACAGACACAGAGTTGAAAGTGCTGGTAGATGAGATAATCAGGGTAGAACCACATTTGTATGGGAACCCGGTCCAACAGACAACCATTGTGCGCAAAAATCAGATGTGGGCTAGAATCTACAACAAAGTTAATGTAGTAGGGACCACCCTACGCACACTGCGTGAGATCAAAAGGTGGTGGACCGACCTCAAGGCCCGGGTCAAGGCTCGGGCACAGAGGAAACACGAGGCGGCCCAAAGAACTGGTGGCGGCCCTCCCATTCCACCACTAACATTCACCAAATGGGAGGAGAAGGTGCTTGCCATACTGCATCCCGAGAGTCTCACCGGAATCGAGGGGGGAGTGGAGGCTGGTAAGTACAAACAAAATTGACCACATCCCACTGTAATGTACTGTTGTGCACAACAAGTGAGCCTCAATTGCCAGACCAAATCAAACTCACGTACAATGCACACTTTCAAAATGAATGTCTCACAAGGCTAGCATTTCATCACACTGACTCACCTAACAGGTAGGTAGCCATCTCACTGGGGAAGGGGTTGTTGAGACCTGACTGCAAGACCACAACTCCCACAAGTCCCCCTGTACTCCCTCCCAAACAGCATGTAGCACCCTCCCCACCCCACAGCCATGTGGCAGCTATCACCGTCGACAGTGCCTCCTAACAGGTAGGTAGCCATCTCACTGGGGAGGGGGTTGTTGAGATCTGACTGCAAGACCACAACTCCCACAAGGCCCCCTGTACTGCCTCCCAAACAGCATGGAGCACCCTCCCCACAGCCATGTGGCAGCTATCACCGTCGACAGTGCCTCCCAACAGGTAGGTTGCAATCTCACTGGGGAGGGGGTTGTTGAGACTTAACTACAAGACCACAACTCCCACAAGGCCCCCTGTACTCCCTCCCAAACAGCATGGAGCACCCTCCCCACCCCACAGCCATGTGGCAGCTATCACTGTTGACAGTGCCTCCTAACAGGTAGGTAGCCATCTCACTGGGGAGGGGGTTGTTGAGACCTGACTGCAAGACCTCAACTTCCACAAGAACCTCTGTACCCCCTCCCAAACAGCATGGAGCCACATGACCACCACATACCGCACTTGTCAGCCAACCGTGTAAAGCTCCATAAGTCGTAGCCAGTGCACTCACAGATAATGCCATTGGGAGGTCACATGAATCACAGTGTCATTGATGAAGTCACATGTAACTGCAAAGCAAAACCCAAGAACGCAATGGGCCAAACCAAATGTACAAGTCACATTGTCTCAAAGCATAAAGGCTCACATCCTAACAACACATGCATGGAGACTCAGTCACACATCACTAAACACAGGAGGTCAGTCCAAAAAGCACAACAGAAATCTTGGATTTGCGGCATACTAGTTAGATACTCATAGAAAATTAACAAATATCCTAGCATAAACTGAAGTGGATGAGCAACAAGTTGCTACCAGAGGATATGCCCTTGGAAATACAATATCTTCACATATGGAATTGTTGCTTACGCCAAGTCACATCGCTAACGACCAATGTATGTACCTTAACATCATGTCCGACTGCTGACAAATTGTTACGAATGCCAAGTAATGGCAATTTCATAAGTCAGGTCATTACAAATGAAAATTGCAAAACATGACCCTTCAATTGGGGCCAATGCCAGTCCCCGCAGTGGCGGAGCACGCCTACCGCGAGTTTCAAAAATGTAAGCCGCTGGCGGTTCCCATTGGCTGATGGCTATTCCTCATAGGCGGTGACGCACCGCGGAGGTCAGGAAGCAGCGACCGCAATCCTGCATCATTCAATTGGGGCCAATGCCAGTCCCAGCAGTGGCGGAGCATGTCTACCGCGAGTTTATAATGTAAGCCACTGGCGGTTCCCATTGGCTGATGGCTATTCCTCAGAGGCGGTGACGCACCGCAGAGGTCAGGAAGCAGCAACTGCAATCCTGCATCATTCAATTGGGGCCAATGCCAGTCCCCGCATTGGCGGAGCACGCCTACTGCGAGTTTCAAAAATGTAAGCCGCTGGCGGTTCCCATTGGCTGATGGCTATTCCTCATAGGCGGTGACGCACAGCGGAGGTCAGGAAGCGGCGACCGCAATACTGCATCATTCAATTGGGACCCATGCCGGTCCCCGCAGTGGCAGAGCACGCCTACCGTGAGAGTCAGTAAAAAAATGATTAACAGAAATCATGAAGTGGCGGCATAGTAGACAGATACTCATAGAAAAGTCACAAATATCCTTGCAGAAACTGAAGTGGATGAGCAACAAGTTGCTACCAGAGGACATGTCCCTGTAAATACAATATCACTACACATGAAATTGTTGCTTACGCCATTTCACATTGATAACGAGCAATGCATGTACCTCTACATCATGTTAGACTGCTGACAAACGTTATGAATGCCAAGTAATGGCAATGTCAAAAGTCATGTTATCTCAAATGAAATGTGCAAAACATGAACATCAAAGTTGTGCTGTGTACTGAATATGCTGACAATATAACCTCGGTTCAATAGGTGATTCACTATCAACACCAGGCGAAACTGTGACCAACGAGCCAAGCCAGTCTCCCCCCCAGGACGGTGACCTCTCGGATGCTGATTCTCTCCGTTTCTCGGACGACGAGGACCAACCTGGCCCCTCAGGCGTGGCTGTGCAAGATCAGGGCCTCACTGTCCCCACCACCACCACGACTCCCACAACAGCAGCAACAATGCTGACCCCTGCAACAACGACCTGTGCAGCAGCCACCTCCAACATCACTACCGCTGCCTCCAACACTGTCCCCGTGGCAGTTGCCAACAATACCACCAGCCAGCATGGAAACGCTGGGGACAGTGTGCGGGGATGTCGACAGGCAACGCGACAGGTCCGTGTCTGCAGGGCAGGTGGGAGGGCAAACGGGGGACAGTCACAGGAGGACACTGAGACTGAGGCCCTGGCCACCGTTAACACAGTCCTTGGTGCATACCAACAAAACCATTGACAGATGGGCCAGGTTGTGGAAGAACTACGGGAACTCCACCTGCTGCAAAGGTCCATGGACACACGCTTGGGACAACTTGTAGAGTACATGGGCCAGCTTGTGGGTGTTCTGAGGAACATCCATGCTGCTCAAATTGCAACACCCCCTCCCAGTGGCCAGCCTGATGATACTCACAACACCTCAACAGCGGCCACAGGGAGGGGTGAGGCAGAAGGCACAGACTCCTCAGACACCTCTGAGCATGCAGCAGGTTCCGCCCCTGCCAAACAGCAGAGGGGACGTCTGAGAAAGACCACCGGAGGATCACGTAGCAAAGCACCTTCCAAAACCAGTTCCATGAGCCACCGTTGATGTCACCAGTGTTGCACAGAGCATTGACTTTGTTGTAGATCCGATCCCACATTGCCACAATGATGGGAGTGTTCTGTGGGACTGTGGAATTCCACCATTGTGTGTTCTAACCTGAGTAGAAAACACACGAAGGGACCACGTCTGGTCCCCTTCAAGATGCACAGCCAAGGCTGCCAAAAATGAATTCAATAAATCAAGCTTTAAATGTATTCCTCAATTATTCCACTTGTTATCCATATGTTTCATCCGATTCTTTACTGTATCAATTTATTATACTCATTTTTCTTGGTTCTTCAAGGTTATTCAAAAAGCACACAGGAGAATTAAATGTTTCCTTATGTCACGATGTTTATTAAAAATCGCCCATTGCATTTCGGGGTAAACCCTTCGTCAGGGGCATCTAAAATATAAACAAATCGATAAACAATCATGAATTCAATTGTATAGCTTCTGTTACAACTGTCTGATTCAAACACATCAATCTGCCATTCTTTAAAAAAAACACCACTGAATCATGTCGTAAATTCTATTGAAACCCTCATTGAAACAATGCCCATGTGTAACACCCCTTCATTTCAAACCAAACCATATTGATTAAACAACCCATCCCTTCTAACTAAATGCTTGCTACAGTTAATTCACCCAAGAAACAATTGTCAAACAGCCCGCGCTTCAATAATATCGACTAGCTTACCGTGACACAAGTTCCTCTCTTTTTGCTCTACAGCGACATTTTCTCTGTTATTCACTTCGTTCTATCTCCATTTCTAGCATGCCTTCAACTAAAAAGACTTTGTCTCCCGTGAACACCAGATTTTTTTCACCTGCAACCTCTGGCTCCGGCCGGACACCGCAAATCCACCCCACTCTGCACCTGCCGTCCACGGCCCGAGCTCGAGTGGGCAAACACCACGAGGAGGTCACCCCGGCGATCCTGACCCGAGATCCGGTGACCCCTGACCTGCCTCAAGCCTCCAGCCGACGCCTGCAGCCTAAATCCAGAAGGCCCCCCTAACCGCGACCAGGAGCTGGTAAGAAGATCCGACCCCAAAAGGCACCCCTGAACCCGACGCCCCACGGCCTTGTGTGCCCAAACCGACGGTGCCTAACCAACCCCTAACTTCCCAACTTACCTCTCGAAGTGGTGGTCGCACCCAGAAGACCTTCATCCCCAAGCCTGCAGTGTCTTTCCAAACCGGAGGTTCTCCATTGAAAACTACAGGGCGTCCGACGTCGAAATAGCACTCTGCACCCGGCCGCCCTAGTGCCGCTGAGGATGCACCTTTCATGCTACTTTGTTTCCCCATTTGCCCTGAGCTAAAGTCCAGGAGCTTTGCTCCCACAGCCAAGTGGCCTACTAGTCAGCAGCCACCAACCGGAGGCCCCCTATCCCCCATTGGATAACATTGGGCCTCAGCACTCTGCACCCGGCCGCCCTAGTGCCGCTGAGGGTGTAACTAGACTCCATCCTTGACCCTGGGGGACCCCTGAGTCTACCCCCAGAACCTCAACTCCCACTACCAAATACTTACCTCAAAACCGATAACACTATTTTCCTCCATAGGATAACATTGACTATTTTTCTGTGAAAAGTTTCTAAGTGTGGAGTTTGAGAAACTAAAGAAATTCTTTAAAATTGCATAATCTAACAAAAACGATTTTACTTACCTGTTTTCAGGAAATGTCCCAGAGTAGTATCTAGGTATACTACTCTGTGTAAGCCTAGTAATCTCAAAAGTTACTTACCTGCTATTTTACTAAAAAGCCTATTCAAGTCTATGTACTGCATTTACTAAGTATTGCATTTCTCTGCATCCATACTGTAAATCAAACCAAAGTGCATATACAATTATCATTCAAACTATATTTCAATTGCATTACTACTGTAAAGTATTTATTGCTTACCTGTGCCAGGCTTGCTTGGTTCTAGAAAATAAAATAACTAAAAGAATATTTTTATACAAAAACAATTGGTCTGAAGTTCAGTCTTTGAGTGTGTGAATTCATTTGCTGACTGTGTACAATAAATGCTTAACACTGTCCTCTGATACTGCCTTACTGCTCGACCACACTACCACAAATAGAGATTAAGGTTCTATCTAACTTTACCTCTGCCTACCTTTGGGGTTCCACTGGACTCTGTGCACACTATACCTCACTTTGGTATAGTATATACAGAGCCAGCTTCCTACACTAGGGCACTATATATATGCCTGTGAAATGTCCACACCTGTCACCTACCTAGAGACACTGCTGCCTGCCATTCCTCACCACGGACTGTTGCTGTACCTCATCTCTGGACCAGTCATGGCTCGTACTGAGAACCTGAGGGCCCGTCCCTTCACCACAGAGGAGCTGGAGGTCCTGGTGGACGAGGTCCTTGGACAGTACGGCCGGCTCTATGGTGCTCCCGAGGTACTGGTAAGTGAATGCCAAACTTACTTAGGGTGGTCCGAAGGTGCACAACATGTCACTGTACAGTGCTCTGTGCCTCAGACTGCAAGCCTATATTTGTGTTTTCGAATTTAGTCGTCTGCATTTCACATACATGACGTACTACTTGATGCACTAGAGTTCATGGGGAGGATGGCACACTCGTCAATGTTGCAGCTCCATAGTTGGGAAACATCACACATGTGAATCTCGGTAAAGGATGATGTATATGTGTTGGAGTCTGTGTAGCCAAACAAGTTCAAGTGCATGGTGTTGAGCCTTGTTCCCCCTTAGCCCTGAATGCATGCAATGACGATTGAGCCAGAACCTGGTTTATCTGTAGTACAGTTAAAATGATGAGTCCATGGAATCTCTTTTTGGACACACATTCCCTGTGCCATGTCCTCTATGAGTTCATTATGTGTACATATGTACATTAGTGAGATGGCAAGTTTCGATTGGGCAGGGGTTGGTGATTATGGGGTGTGCTCATTCTACAGGGATACTATGGAGGTGAGCCCAGTATGCACGAGAGTACAGGGCCTGTTACTGTTTAGATTAGTGTTACATTAGCTCTCGCATCTGATAAATGTACAGTGGACATGCCATCCTTCTTTTGGACTCATTATGTGTCTAGTCGATCATGTGTATGCACTATGCAATGACACACAATGCACCACTACAAAGTCTCCCATGCCTACAGCTCAAGGTCCATCAGCAGAAGGCAATATGGAGGGCCATCGCCGGGAATGTGCGGGCCCTAGGGGTCTCTAACCGTCGACACAACCACTGCCACAAGAGGTGGGATGACATCTGCCGCCTTAGCAAAAACGTGGGCGAAATGACGCTGAGCCTGGTTCCTCGGACTGGTCGTTTGGCGCGCCGGAGCATGACTCCACTGTTGGCCCGCATCCTGGCAGTGACCAAGCCAGAGCTGGACGTGCGCCTGAGGGCCCAGCAGCAGCAAGTTGGGGGTGAGTATTGTACAAAGTGTGATGTTGTGCATGAAAGACTGCACGAATCCCAGCCCAGAGCAAGGCAGTAACCTATGAGTTGTCTCTAGTGTGGGGTAATTGCCTCTCAGTTGACTCACTGGTGAGTGCAGATATTCTGCGCCTGTACAATGTCTGGATTGTCATGTAGCCAGGTGACATCAGCATAAGTGTCAGTCTCTGTGGCATAAACCGGAAGTGAACATCAGTGAGCATCATGTCAGGGTGAATTTCGAAATGGATGTTGTGCTTTTCCATGTAATTGATACATCTACAGATTGCTTACCAATGTTCAGCAGTACTTGTGTTGCAGTACCTACATTAGTGGATGTAAGGATGTCATGTCACTTAACAATTGTTTCCTTTAACTTACTATGAGTGTTGTTCTCTCACCTCAAACTTTCAGTGTGACACACTGTGGATAAACAGCCGGAGACAGACACACAGAGTGCGATACAGGAAGACTTTTATTCAATCTCTCCTGGTTACAGGCATAGAGGCAGCACGTCTTGGTTTACTTTGTTTCCTTATCGTCAGGTTTAAAGGGTAGGTCTTTTACTGGTTCGTCCTCCGCTTCCGTTCAGTTGAGGTCGTGTACCATAAAAAATGAAAGAAAAGAAGAATAGACGTCACACTAGGTTCTTTACCACACGCGTTGCCTGGGAAAAGGAGTGAGGGAAGAACACCCGAACCGTCACCAAATGCAGCACGTGAACGCTTGTGATTTAATAAACAAAACGCCCATCTAGGAGGTCGGCATCTCAGGGTTCTCCTCCCTCCCCTGGGTTGTTACTTTGTCAGTTGTGGGAGCCCCCTTGCGGAACCAACCCCGAACTCGAGCACGTACCTCTGGTAGCCACGCTCCTCCGGGAGCATGGCTGGCGTTTTCGTAGTACCGGATCGGGTCCGGCTCCCTTTTGCGTATTCTCCCTTGGCAGCTCCGTTGCGTCTTCGGCGTCTCCTTTTCTCCGTCTCGTACCCGAACACTGGAAACGTCTCCCCTCTGGTTGTAGATGCCGTCGGTTTCACTTGGGCTCCTTCTCCACTCATAGTTTCCGTGGTTCCAGTACGCAACGTCCTTCTCGCTCTCTACGTTGGTTAAAAAGGCCGCCTCCTTGCCAGTCGGGGATTCCATAGGCGCATGTGACTCAGTCACGTGGGGCGCCTGCTTCACCAGGAAAGGGGAAGGAGTTGGGTTAAAGGGACCGCACCAGTCCTGATCAAGTGTATCCCTCGGTGACTGAAAGCAAAGGACAGGAGAGACGTAAGGAGGTAACTGGTCACCCTCCTCTTCTCTTACCGCGTCTCGGGTGGGCTCATTGTGACACATCCCTCCCCAGGACAGTTCACGCTTGGGGAACTGACAGACACGGGACAGGAAATCGGCATTTGCGTTGCAACTGCCCTTCCAATGCCGGATTTCAAAGGAGTAGGGTTGCAGGGAGAGGAACCACCTGAGGACCCTGGCATTGTTCCATTTGTTGTGGCACAACCATTGGAGGGGGGCATGGTCAGTATACAAAAGAAAAGGGGCACCCTCAAGGTAATATCTCATTTTGTCCACTGCCCACCAGACCTCCAGGCATTCTTTTTCTATAGTAGGGTAGTTTTTCTCGCGTGGGAATAGTTTGCGGCTGATGAAGGCCACAGGTTGTTCAACCCCGTCCTCTGTCTCTTGGGATAGTACAGCACCCAGACCCATGTCGGAAGCGTCTGTTTGGAGGATGAAAGGACGTTTGAAGTCAGGAGATACCAGCACAGGGCTAGATGTAATGGCCTGTTTTAATTCACGGAAAGCCTGGAGGGCCTGTAGGGGAGGTGATAGGAGGTCTTTTTCCCTAACTCCCTTCCGGAGAAGGTCCGTTAATGGGGAGGCTATCTGGGAGTAATGGGGGATGAACCTACGATAGTACCCAAGCAACCCTAGGAATGCCCGGACCCCTTTTTTTGTTGTGGGAAATGGTGTATCAGTGATGGCTTTTATTTTATCATGTTGTGGTTCTATCAGCCCATCCCCTAAAAGATAGCCCAGATAGCGGACTTTCTGGTAAGCGACTCTTGATTTTTTTGAATTGACGTGTAATCCTGCAGTCTGTAAGGCCTGAAGAATGTTCTGACAATGAATTAAATGCTGTTCCCAGCTAGGGCTATGGATAATGATATCATCCAGATACGCTGATGCGTATCCCTGATGTTCTCTTAGGACAACGTCCATTAGACGTTGAAAAGTGACGGGCGCGCCATGTAGGCCAAAGGGCAGGACAGTAAATTCGTAAAGGCCAGAGGGAGTGGAGAAGGCTGTTTTGTGTTGGATCCTGTGGAGAGAGGGGAACCTGCCAAAAACCTTTGGTCAAATCCAAGGTTGTGATATACTTAGCTTCGCCTAGTTGTTCGACGAGCTCATCCACTCTCGGTAGGGGGTAAGAATCGAATTGAGTGACTGAATTTACTGCCCTAAAGTCTATACAGAATCTTATGGTTCCATCAGGTTTTGGCACCAGAACGATTGGCGAGGACCAATCACTTTTGGAGGGTCGTATAATGCCTGAAGCAAGCATATTCTGTATCTCGTCTTCTACAGCTGCTCGCCGGGCAGCAGGAATCCTATATGGTCGTTGTCGTATGACCTTTCCTGGCAAGGAAGGGATGGTATGTTCGACCAAGGGGGTTCGCCCAGGGGAATCAGAAAAAATGGAGGAGAAGGAGGAAAGCATAGTGTCCAAAGACTCCCTCTGTTTCTCTTGTAGGGTTTCATTTATGTCGAGTAGCGGTAGGGTGGACTCAGTTGTTATTGAGAGCATGTTGGGTTTTGGGAGAGGACCTAACCACTTTTTCAACAGGTTTATGTGAAAAATCTGTGTTTTAGTCTTGGAGAGGCGAAGCCTATAGGTGGTGAGGCCCAGTTTGTCTATCACTTCATATGGTCCCTTCCACTCGGATCGATTTTTGGGGAGAGAAGATGGCAACAGCACCAGGACCCAATCATGCAGTTGTAAATGTCGCCACTTCTTGCCCTTGTCGTAGAACACCTGCTGTCTCCTTTGAGCTTTCTCTAGGTTGTTGTGTGCAAACTCTCGCAACTTGGACAACCTCGTCCTTAATCCCCTGAAATAGTCAAGGAACGCCTGGTTCTCCTCAGGAGTCTCCTTCTCCCAGGCTTCCTTGGTCATCTCGAGGAGAGTACGAGGTTGTCTTCCGTACAGGAGTTCAAACGGAGAACAACCCAGGCTGCTCTGCTTTTGGCAGCGGATGACAAACAAAGCCAAAGGTAATAGCGCATCCCAGTCTGCTCCTTCTGCCGACATCATCTTTTTTAGGGTTAACTTTATCGTACCGTTGTAGCGTTCACACAGTCCGTCCGTTTGAGGGTGGTATACAGAAGTTCTTATCTGTGTTATGTCCAAGGACTTACACATCTGACCCATCAAATGTGAAACGAATGGCGTGCCCTGATCTGTAAGTATCTCATGGGGGAACCCCACACGTGAGAAGAATTCCATACATTTTTCACATATGGTTACGGTGTTTGGTGTCCGCAAGGGAAAGGCCTCAGGGTATCTGGTGGCATAATCGATGATGACCAGCGCATACTGATTGCCTTTTCGGGATTTAGGCAAAGGACCTATAAGGTCCATGCCTACACGATCAAACGGCTTCCCTATGATCGGTAGAGGTTGTAAAGGGGCGGCGGGCGGGCGGTAGGGATTTTTTCGTTGGCACACTTCACATTCCTGACAGTATTTGGCTATTTGTGCATGTATACCAGGCCAATAGAAATGTTCCAGAATAGTCTGGCTAGTTTTTTGTGCGCCCGTATGGCCGGCTAGGAGATGGGTATGTGCAAAAAACATGACCTGGTCTCTAAAGCTTTGTGGTACAAGTAGCTGAGTGGGACATGTCGGGCTACCCTTTCTGTAGAGTAGATCATTTTCTTTTAGGAAGGCAGGGTAGGTGGTGGTAGGAAGGGATGCCTGTTGCCATGCTACTTGGAGAGTAGGGTCGTTTCTTTGGGCATATCAGAAGTTTCTGTCCCCCTGCCATTGAGCTTGTGTGATTAACACAGGAGCGTTTTTAGAATATCCCTTTACCTTTTCACTAAGGAACTTCATAAACTCAGGATGGTCGGTTCCCAATATGAGCTTCTCAGGTAAATTAGGCAAGACCCCTACGGTAACCTGTAGGTCCCTCCCATCGGGCACTCTTACTTTTACTAGGGCTGCTGGGTAGGTTTTGACATCCCCATGCACGCACCTAATAGGTATCTGACGCTGGGCTAAAACGCCCTCGGGTTTGATTAGGGAACTCTGTATTACTGATTGTCTGCAACCCGAGTCAAGAAGAGCCCTAATGTACACCCCGTCAATGACTAGACTTACATAGAATCCTGTGCCCATTTCTTCTGTATACATGACATGCCGTGGAAGGTAGCTGACGTCCATAGGCTCGTCGATGTACCTTTTCTGTGGACAGAAGCGAGCTATATGTCCCCAGGTACCGCAGTCAAAACACTGAGGCCCCTTTGTAGTTGTTGTCTCGGTTTTGGGTGGACGTATTTTAGAAACCTCTACTGGGGTTCTAACGAATCTCTTGTCCTGTTTCCCAGTCGCGGGACGTTGTTTGTTCTCTCCTTCAGACCTTGGTTGAGCCCTAGAATATGTGGTGGCCATTTCAACGGTCTGTTCTATAGAAAGGCCGGTATGCTGCTTTAGCCATCTCTGGGTGGGGTAAGGTAGAGCTTCTAAGAACTGCTCAAGATAGATAAATGACATTATCTCTTCTTTTGTATGTTCTTGAGGTTTGAGCCATTTATCGGCGGCTGTTTTCAATTTATGAAAGATGGTCTTTGGCGTATCCCCAGGATTACCCTTTTCTTTTCTAAAACGTACACGGTAGGCTTCGGCATCAAGCCCTAGGTGGTCCAAGATGACTTCTTTACTTCATTGTAACTGGAAGTACCCATAGGATTAGCCGCCTGATAAACAGCCTGGGCTTCCCCTGTTAGCAGGGGAGCCAAGAAAAAGGGCCACTTATGCTCGGGCCAGCCCGATGCTCGGGCGGCTCGTTCAAAATTCAGGAGGAACGAGTCCGGATCTTCCCCGGCAGCATATTTCTTTAAGACTATGTTCGGAAAGGTGGACTGAGACCCTTGACGTAGGGGTACTTGTTTTGCGAACTCATCTTGTCTGTCTGACAGTTTGTAGAGACCCTCCAGTTGCTGGTTCATAGACGTGCTGAAGAGTTCCCTATCGGCTTGTGCTGACGACATGTGCTTCTCGACCGCCCACTCGAGTTTTGCCTGGCCGGCAATGAGTTGTTGGAGGAGGTTCTCCATTTTGTGTTCTCCAATGGATGTGATCCCACTTCTGACACCATGTGTGGATAAACAGCCGGAGACAGACACACAGAGTGCGATGCAGGAAGACTTTTATTCAATCTCTCCTGGTTACAGGCATAGAGGCAGCACGTCTTGGTTTACTTTGTTTCTTTATCGTCAGGTTTAAAGGGTAGGTCTTTTACTGGTTCGTCCTCCGCTTCCGTTCAGTTGAGGTCGTGTACCATAAAAAATGAAAGAAAAGAAGAATAGACGTCACACTAGGTTCTTTACCACACGCGTTGCCTGGGGAAAGGAGTGAGGGAAGAACACCCGAACCGTCACCAAATGCAGCACGTGAACGCTTGTGATTTAATAAACAAAATGCCCATCTAGGAGGTCGGCATCTCAGGGTTCTCCTCCCTCCCCTGGGTTGTTACTTTGTCAGTTGTGGGAGCCCCCTTACGGAACCAACCCCGAACTCGAGCACGTACCTCTGGTAGCCACGCTCCTCCGGGAGCGTGGCTGGCGTTTTCGTAGTACCGGATCGGGTCCGGCTCCCTTTCGCGTATTCTCCCTTGGCAGCTCTGTTGGGTCTTCGGCGTCTCCTTTTCTCCGTCTCGCACCCGAACACTGGAAACGTCTCCCCTCTGGTTGTAGATGCCGTCGGTTTCACTCGGGCTCCTACTCCACTCGTAGTTTCCGTGGTTCCAGTACGCGACGACCTTCTCGCTCTCTACGTTGGTTAAAAAGGCCGCCTCCTCACCAGTCGGGGATTCCATAGGCGCATGTGACTCAGTCACGTGGGGCACCTGCTTCTCCAGGAAAGGGGAAGGAGTTGGGTTAAAGGGACCGCTACAGTCCTGATCAGGTGTATCCCACGGTGACTGAAAGCAAAGGACAGGAGAGACGTAAGGAGGTAACTGGTCACCCTCCTCTTCTCTTACCGGGTCTCGGGTGGGCTCATTGTGACACACACACAGTTAATTCAGATGTCTAGCTCTCTTAGCTGAAGGCATGTCGATGTTCCTTCAGACAATAGGATGTGATGTTGAAATGCCAACACATGCCTAACAATTTGCCAGTATGAAGGCAACATGGAGCATGACTGTCCAATGGGCATGTTAACATGCATCAGCTGATCATAGCAATATTTAGACTTATGCAGACAGTACATGGAGAGTCAAATGTGTGCCTTGAGCTCAAGCTTTTCAAGTGGTATTGCCTAACATGTTTGTGGTCCGGCCACTTCACTGAACAGTGTCTCTGTCTCCTACAGAATCTACCGAGGTCAGAGAAGGAGAGGGGCACGAAACCATCGGAGAAGCTACTGGCATCACTGCTGCCTGGGAGTACAGCGACACTGAGGGGACCAGCACAACAGAGGGGGACAGGAGTGCCCTGGAAGAGTCCGCTCCAGAAACGCCTACCTCCACTTCATCACACTCCAGCGGTGACTCCTCGGTGTTGTCGGGCAAAGGAGGATCGTCCTCTGCTTCATCGTCCACCACACCACGTCCTGCGTCCTCCCTCCCTGATGCTCCCTCCAATGTTATCCGTGCCCGCCGCCCTAAGAAGGGTAGGGTTTCTTTTCCACCAGGCACCGCTGCCCCAGCCCCTGTGTCCCCTGCTGCCCTCAGTGTGGAGGCCATAGACATCTTGCATCAGGTGTCTGTGGGGCAGACTTTGCTCCTGAATGCCCTCCAGGATCATGGCAACAAGTTGTCACAGGTTGTTGCATTCATGGAGGGCATCCATTCTGACGTCGGTGGCCTGCACAGGTCTGTCCAGTCTTTGCCCTCCACACTGACGGCTGCCATTCTGCAGTCACAGGCTCACAGTCCGGCTCCTGTCCCTTACGCAACCACCCTGTCAGTGACCCCACCTGACCTGAGCACACACACACCAGTACACTCAGGCACCAGGTCATCCCCACAAAGCACACGACAACCGGAGTCCAAGCGACAAAGACACGATACATCATCCCCAAGGCACATAAGGAGCACACATGCCAGACCCACCACAAAAACATCACAGGACACAGAGAAGCCAAAACACAAAAAACATGCATCTACATTGCAGAGCTCACATTCCTTGCCCACCAAAAGCCCTCCAAGATCTACAGCTGTTCCTGAATCAGAACAGGAAGTTGCCCTGGCTGCCGTGGGCCTGTTGCGTGCCACAACTGCACCCCCCCCCCAGTTCAGAGGGCTGTTGTGCCCAGGACTTCCACTCCCACCAAGCCACCCCCTAGGAAGCATGGACAGAGAAGCAGTGAGGTAGTGGTAGCTCAAAAACAGGGGAGGCAGGGTAGAAGCCCACCCCCCCAAGTGTACAACCAGATCCGAAGGTTTTTCCAGGAAGGATCCACGAGCACCTGCTCCACTTTCTGGGAAGGAGGAAGCGGTTGTGGCCACCTCACCTGTCCCATGGCCCAAAACACTTGGGGGCTATTGTATCCCAAAGCAAGTGAGGCCCAGCCCTCCACATGAAACAGCAGCCACTGAGCCTCCCAGTACATTTCACCACCTCCCCGTGCGACGACTCCACTAGGTCCAGCCAGCCCTCAGGCTCCCACATCCAGGGATCCCTCTACATCAACCAGCTCTCCCCCTCCCAGATCCAGTCGTCCGACTACCCCAGACAGTCATCCACCATCCAGTTCCAGTTCTCCCCAAATTTGAAGCAGAGTCCCCCTTCCCAACCCATTCCTCCATGAGCGGTGCCTGAGCTGCCCATTATCTGGCCCTATCTTGGTGATGTTTCCATGGCTGTGGACTGTGATTCAATCAGCTGTGTGGAATTTCAAAGCACACATGTGCGGACTTGAGTTTTGACTGGCCGTTGCCCTTAATGTTTTGCACTTTCCATGCTGATACTGAGTTTATGTTTTAATAAATATATTTATGTTCTGAGCGTTGTCAATTGCCTTACCAATGATGCTGTACAATGTATGTGTATATGCTCATTCGGTTCCATGCTCTTAATTCACACTTACCCATAGGCATGTACTTAAGTTGATATTGCATGTGTTACCAGAGGTTACGGCAACTAATGTCCACTTTCGACTGATGATTGATGGGAGCGAGCTGCTAGTCTGTGATGGTCTGGAATGGTCTGGGATGGGCTCTACTTATTCACGCATTCACACATGTCAGGTTTGTTTGATCTTCATCATGAGAATCTATTCCAATTTACATGATGACTTGAGGGGTGGACAGGGTACAACACATCTGTGTGATGTATTTTGATGTGTGCACACCAGTGTAAGTGTGTTGTCATCATGGATAGGTATGGCTTCATAGTCAGATGGATGGATGTGCTTACTGGAGTCATCAGACAGTGTGAGTGTCCTATCATTATCAGAGGTGTTAATGTGTTTGTGCCCTTGAGCATTGCCCTTTCACACATGTATGATCCAGTTGATGAGTGCCTGTTTGTTTCCCTGATCAAACACCTTGTGGAGTGTTTTTGGACATGTTGAGGTTGTTGCCGGAGCAGTGTGCAGTGTGTCATTGTAACCTCGCAGTCCCAGGGTACACCTACATCTTATCCACATCATTTGTGAGTATGCAGTGTGTGTCACTGCAATGACTGTGTTGTGTGTCTTGGGATCCGTCTTGGCTCTTGATTACCTTTGTTCTCACTGTGCTGCATATCTCTGGGATACAAACATGATATGTGAGTTTTCACATGCATTGCTGTCACTTTCCACTTTATGGTCTCCAATAGGTGTTGGTCTGATTCATTCCAGTCACAGTCATTCCATTGAGGCCCACACAATGTGACATAATCCACTATGGCTTTTTGCTCTGTACACTCCTCACCTGTGCAATTCTCGTGTATACACCACTTCAGTCAAAACATGTGCCACTGCATGCCATGCACATGTTTGACCCTCCCCACCACTCCATGTTGTGACACTGTACTGTGTGCAAATGATTTGTATCCAGAAACATTGTGGCCATGAGCACTGTTTCAGTGGGTGATCCGTGCTATTTGAACCTACTTGATTTCAGTCATGGTTGCTGAGGTACAGTACAGATGGATTACCAGTACAGTCCTCTTGTCTTGTTCCAGCATGGCTGTTTGCCTGAGTTGTGTAGCACTAGGTGATGGCAAAAGTGTGTAGCTGTTTGCTGCGACACTGCTACCCATCGTGGTCACCCATCTTCCTCACTTTGCAGTCTGCAGTGTATACACTCCCAGCCCCCAAGCATATCTGCCACCTTGAGCCCGATTGGAACTGTGTGAGTGGTGCTTGTTGAGCAGCGTGCCAGGAAGAGTCAGCACAGGACACCCTTTGGGGCCCTGAAGGTGTCACTAATGCAAATTGAAGGAGCGTCACACATTGCATTTCGCATGTTTCCCCAAACATTGTAGAGCAGGCCCTGCCTGCATGCTTGCTGTGAGTTGTTGTTGTACCGGGGTTGCATGCGTGGATATGTTCTGGACATACCTCTGCTGTAGAGCGCGGCGGCGTCTTATCTGCTGGTGATGCATCAGGTAGAGCAGCGGAAAGGCCTGTAGAGCAGGATCCATGGCAGCTATGGTCGTGTGCGGGTGTTCTGCTTCGACTTTTCCTCTCCGTTGTTGTGCTTCCGCCATCTGCGCTGAGGTGGTATTTCCGCCGCGGTGGGATTGGCTGTTTGATCCATTGTAATCTGGTTGGTGGACGGGACGTGATTCCGCACGCAGTTCTTGCTCTATTGGCTCCGTCCGCCACCCTTGCGTAAGGTAAAAACATGCGGAGCCTGAAACACTGCGGCGGCCGGAAAATGGCCTATGTTAGCCCATGTAATATGGCCGTCGCAGTCATCTCATCAGCAGCGGAATGATCTACGGTTTTCCGCCAGCTCCACCACTACAGATGCACTTCCTCCCGCCATCATAATCGGCCCCTTAGTCCATGATCTGGTATGCGCTATAGATTTGGCTATAGATAAAGATCTTCCCTTAACTATCATGACAGTTGATGCCGCAAAGGCATTCGATAGGGTGAGCTGGCCTTTTTTATATGCAGTCATAGGACAAAATGGACTCTGGAATAAGTTTCAAAACACAATAAGGAACATTTATAAATGTCCCTCGGCGAGGATCTTAGTTAATAGCTCCCTCACTTCACAAATGAAAATAGGTAGAGGTACCCGCCAAGGATGCCCTTTATCCCCCTTACTGTTGAACTTGTACATTGAGCCCCTGGCAAGAAGAATTAGGGGTGAGCAGAAGATTTTGCCATTTCAAAATCAAGATTGGCTCAAGAAAGAGGCCCTTTATGCGGACGATCTGTTGATTTACACAAGAGATTTTAAAGGCGCTTTTCCTATTGTATTAAATATTCTTAAAGACTTTGGGAAAGTTGCAGGTTACCTAGTTAACAAAGAGAAAACAAAGATAATGTCTTGGAATACACTACGCTGGAAAAAAAATCAGGTATTTAGGAGGCAAGGTGGTAAAAAAATCTGGATGATATGGCACACGTTCACTTTATAAGACTTATGCAGGAAACTAAGAGGCTATTGAAGTTATGGTCTTGCCTCCCCTTTTCCATTATAGGAAGAACAAACCTAATCAAAATGATGATCCTACCAAAATTTGCCTTCATAATGTCCCCAATATGGAAATCCCCAGGAACTCCCCTCTGCTTTCTGGCCACTTTAGCCACTCCATTAATGGATGAAGGAATAGCAAAATGGGGCCAGCGCTCATTGATAAGAATACTTTAATCTCATGGGATTCCCTAACAAGTATAACAAACAATAGGCTCTCCAGGTTCAAATACCTGCAATTAGTGTGTTGGGTTCGGGACCAATCCAATGTGGGATCCAAAACAGACTGGGAGGAAGACATTTATAGCAGTAATCCACAAAAGAAAGAGGTGGCCAAGTGGTTTTGGATGTTGGTGCAAGAAGAATATGGTCCCAATACATTGCTAGAAGAAATTTGCAAAAAGAAGACCTACATACATCAGATCCATTACTTCTCTATCAAGTATCAACGTCTCCACTTTGGTCTTTCGTGAGGTATGCACCCCTGAGAAGAAATCATCTGTTCACTTTATGCAGGGCTTATTAGTCTCCTAAGAAATTATCCAAAATGGGGGAGAAAAAAACCAGGAGCTGTCCGAAATGCGACCTTGAGAAAGCAGATGATGTACACATGTTCTGGCAATGTCCAGGAATCCAAGCTTTTTGGCAAGAAGTGGGTAAGATCTTAACAGCTGTTATGAAAAAGGGTATAGAGGTAAACTTAACATTGATTATATTTGGGGTTTTAGAGGGTGATAGTTCTAAGGGGAAGAGAAGGAAATTGCAAGATCAATTACTACTTATCTTAATAATAATTGTACATAGGGAAATCTGCATTAACTGGGTCTCTAGGACTTTACCATCTTGTTTGGATTGGCTAAACTCGGTGAAGCGTATTGGTAGACTGAATTGTATAAATGGCTCCAAAAAGAGAATTAGCACCTGGGAGCCTTTTCTTATCCTACCTGTCAAATCATACTGTGGGAAAGGAACTCTAATGGTCCAAGTATTAAGACATCTTCATCAAAGGAGAGGTAGGGTGGGGTGGTCCCCACAACCTCAAAACTTGGTTGAAGAAGGTTGTTTCAGGAGGAGTTAATTCCCTGGAGGCTGAGGGTATATGACTCTGGAGCCTGAACATACATCTCCTATTTATCTGTCACATATGAGGACCAACAAAAAAAAGAAAGAAAATAATAACACACTTATAAGTAAGTAAATGCAACTGTTAAATGCATGGAATAAAATACAAGAAATAAAATGCGAGCAGATAATAATGATAATAATACTGGATGTTCACTGCAAGAAATAGGCACTGTTAAATACAAGTAATCAGACACAAGGATTCAAAAGAAAGCATGAAAAGATATAAAGATATATACACAGAATACATCAGATGATTATGACCACCGGAGACTTGAATGTGCACACAGACACACTCACACATCACAATGCCAATAATCAGAGAAAATATATAACCGGCTGCAATTACTTCATCTTAGCCCACTCCTGACTGGGGAATTCACAGCCAGGGTCAAGAGACTCAGCAAGCCGGTAACTGCTACACAGAATTAGACGCGTCCATCCTTCATTCAGGTCAAAACAAAATCCCACTTTCCAAGTCAACAAACCCCAGTTTTATAATCTCAAATCACTAGAAGTTTCCGCTGTCAGGTGGTCACTTCGGGGTTGGGGGCTCCCACACCCTCATGGCCCCACTCAGACACAGGCACCCACACACAGGGCAGGGACATCAGGTAAACCAACAAGTTGCAGTATGATCTAGAAAAGAAACAAGTATCACTCTTCTTGCAAACAACATTTTTCAGAGAGCACATGTTCTCCTTTTTCTGTTTTTGAGTGTAATGACAAAGTTTTATCTTTTCTGTCTGCACAGTTCTCTGCGGGTTCTGGGTAATTATCTGAGAATTCTACCCACACGTTGGCCTCTGGATTCTTGGTAATGGCATACTAGCCTTGCCCTGTGGTCGGTGAACACCACATGCCTCTCGGGCTGATCTTCTCATGCATTGTGGGATTCGGTTGCACAGCTGCTTCCCATGCTGCCCGAGGAAGGATGCACCATCTTCAACCAAGCCCTGGTGGACGCTAGGGATGCAGGCAAGTTTGCCATCTGGTACGGAATGGGCACCACAGACTCCTTGGGTAGAGCCAAAAAATGACCAAGGTAGTTCTATAGATACACGCTGTTGCCACAAAATGAAAGGAACCGATGTTAGCGCGCCTGGGTGTCCCCTATATAGGAACTGTGACATCAGTTCTGATGGAGATGATGCCAACATAGAGTAAACAATGCCACCTACGATCAGTATGACACCTGGGCATATTCTAACATGAGGAATCTGTGGTTGGAAGTCTCTGTCAGAAGCTGAAGGACATATATGCTAAAAATTATATTAGCATTAGTAGGCATGAAGGAAGTGACCCAATTAGGGCCACCTGGGTCACTCTCGACCTCCTCTAGCCTTCCGAGAAATGAAGAGTCTATGACGCAGTAGAGAATACAAGCAAACTAGTTTATTCACAAAGTACACTGCAGTGGAGTTCCATCTGACCAGCCTCCTATGATGGCGGACGAGGGACTGACTCTAACAAGCATAAAGTTACATTATGTATGTTGTGGAGCCCACAAAGACCCGCAGAACATAACATAAGTTGGGGGTGCAGAACATAAGTTTCGATTCCGCAGCCTTGCACAAGCTATCTACTACTCAAGGTCGTCTACCTTATCCTCCCCACTAGACAGGTGGGAGAAGGCCTCGATGTAACAGAAAAGGCATGCGTTAATGAGCAAGATTCAGCATTGGAGAAACGAAATTTACCAAGGACCATTTCTCGTAAATGATCAAGTAACAGTTTCGATCATAATACAAACAGGCGTCTTGAAGAGGGAAAATGGTGGCACAGATGTCAACCTAACAAACGTAACATCTGCATTCACTAGTTGCGTATACATACAGTATGCATATTTAATGTATTAGCTATATAAATGCTAACATAATATTGGGTAAAATACGAGTAATATGGCAATTTTACGTTTCAATTCTAACAGACCCTCCTTTTAGCATTATGAGCTAATACGTGCACCTTTATTCTTGCTATTAGGTAAGGAGCTTTACAATTCTAACAGGAAAAATACAGTCATTCAAACAATAATATGTCAGGTACGAATATGTATATATGCATAGCCAACGTAAAGAAGAAAATGACACTAAACATTAGCAGTAGGAGTGACATCAGGGATTGAACCTGCAAGAGAAGTAGTAGAACCAAAGACCCCTTCGTCGATTTGCATGATAGTATCAAACTCTTTTTGGAGCATTATAGTGGCATTGCTATCATGAACTGAAATCCTTTTGGGAGTGAGATAAGTAGCACAGTATGAGCAACATAAGGGAAGACACTGAATCAAAACACAGCAGCAAATTAAAAGGACAATGGAATATATCACTTTTTTAGAATCCAACCCCAACCACCAAATAAGGACCAGCTCCAATTACCGCTCTCCATCCCTCTAACATTTTCCAAAATATCTAGAATATGCTGAGTGATATTTTTTTCCATATTTGTGATACCGACCACACACTGCTCTCCTATTATTGCGCATGCACCACCATTCTTAGCTAAAATAAAGTCAACTGCATATCTCGTTTGTTCGGAGTATATGCGCATACTTTCCAACTGAGTGGTGATGTCCCGTAAAGCTGCCACTGTAGAATTAGATACAATTTGCAACTTACACCCAAAATACTCTCTAGCTCGTTCACCCCTGGCCATGGCGGTACCACCAAATGTAAAAATAGAGGAAAGGATATATCCAAAAGTGATACCATTACTATAATTATTAACTTCCAAATCGGTAACGCCCTCACAAAATTCCTTGGTCTATGTTCTTTTTACCCATCTTGTATTTGGTTTACTGTACTTGCAAGGCACCCCGAGGGGTAAAACCATTCCCAAGGCCACGTCCTCTGTACCATTGTACATATTAGAATACGTACCATATGATAATAAATAAAAACCTGGTTGTGCATAGAGTGGACCTTGATAATCTAATGGAGCATATCTAGTATTCATTCCCTTCATACTGGGATCATCTTTTCTTCCTAAACGTATTACATTTTTGTACACTACTTCTCCAGAGCAATTGAGATACAAATAAGCATCAGTACTATTTATTACAGGGCAACACGCGGGATAAATACCTGCCTCTTGAGTGACAGTCAGATCTTGGTAGTGCCAACCTGTCAGGGTGATATTTCTTTTACCAAGGTACAAATCACCACAATACATTTTGGGCATGCACCCTGGGTACCCTGTCCCCCTCGGCTTTCTATAGTATAAGCAAGGTCCAGGATATCCCAGGCCGAATTCACCCTTTGCCTCTACGAAATGGGGAGGGCGAACATATGTATAATTTACCAATGATAATGGATAAGCGGTCCATAAACTTGTAACAGAATCAGTGGGGTAACAAGCTGTGTTATCCCAAAGAATTTCCGGTGTGTGTTTAAGAAAACATTGCTATGCATAGTTCTTTTACTACGATTTGAGGAAACTGTCTGATATAAAACACATGATGAGGTAACACCAGAAGAACACTCCAATATCCAGAACAGCCCCCTCCCACTAGGAAAAACAACAATATGTCTACAGCCCAAAACATTTTCTTTCTGAGCAACCATTCAAAACTGATCTGCCCCGGTCGCAGGGCAACAAAAAACTGTTCATCTTCTACACGGGGACGACCAAAAAGATACATGTTCGATATAGAATTACAAATGAAAACACCAGAGAAAGTGACGTCATATAATGGAACCAACGATGGAAAGGACACAAAAAAAGTAAAAATAAAAAAACCGTGAGAAGATCAGGGTCCGTTACAAGCCTCCCTGGCAGGCTTCTATTGTTCAATTCTCGGTAGTGCTATTGAGCACTTCACGATGGAGCCACACTATTGCAGCCCATCAGCAAATGTTCACTGTTCTCAGGATAGGGCGCTCTCCCTCCTTGGAAGATACCCTCAACTTATCCTGTCCTGCATCTCAGACAGTGCACCAATCTTCTGATCCCTAATCTAATAGAGAAAAGCAGAAAAAGGGGCATTTTCACTAATCTTATCCACAAAGTCCATCCCTGCTACACTCACTTCTCTTTTGGTGCACTATCCTTCCATCGAGGACGCAAATTATACCTTTCTACATCATGGAGAAGGATCTGAAATTCAGGGGGTGTTGGAGACCGAGACTTAGCCTCCTGCGAATCAGATGAAGAAGAAGCCTGTGCAGCCCTAATTTCTAGGGGGACTGCCGCTGTCAAAACTGCCTCGCTCTCTTCCTTCGTCTGCGCCCAAGTCAGCTGGGCATCGGAAAAGGGAACAAAATGTGGAACCGTCTCCGAGTCGTGGTCCCCTATCCCCTCTTGCACCCACCGGTCATAGGGTAGGGGACGGCACTCGCCGGCAGTGAGAGGTGTGAATCCAATGCTTCCGGCCATCCACTCTCACCGCCGTCCTTGTCGCAATGAGGACCAGATATGGTCCTTTCCACCTAGGCTCCAAGCTGTCTCGTCTCTGGAAGTTTTTCACAAGGATGTAGTCTACAGGCTGTATGGTATGCCCGGGCCCCTCTGGTGCTGGAGGCAAAGCTCCATGTAACTGTTGATGAATAGAACGTAAACTTTTAGTGAGATCATATAAATAATCGACTAACAGAGGATAATCAAGTTCAGATTTTTTTTTCGGTCTAGAGACGCCCCACACATTTGCGGGATGGCCAAAGACCACTTTGTATGGTGATAATCCAGTTCTAGAATGGGCTGTCATTCTGGTGGACAATAGAGCAAGGGGTAATGCATCTGACCATTGTAGCCCAGTACTTTCCTAAATCTTAGCCAATTTTAGCTTGAGAGTACCATTGTACTTCTCAACTAAGCCTGCTGACTGAGGATGATTTGCTGCATGAAATTTTTGCTTGATGTGCAGACCATCGCACACCAATTGGATCACTTTTGTGTTAAAGTGACTTCCATTGTCGCTCCAAATCAAACGGGGCAAACTGTAGCGCAGGAAGAACTCTTTAATAAGAGCTTTCGCCGTGGCCATGGCTGTGTTTTCTTTCGTTGGGTAAGCCTCAATCCATTTGCTAAATGCACAAACCACCACTAACACATATTTCAAATTATTAACTCGCTGCATCTCTATGTAATCCATCTGGAGTACCTCGAAAGGGAGAGAAGGTGGCGCAAAATTACCAGAAGGTGTAGGCGTACTTTTTCCAGGATTGTGTTTCATGCAAATCATACAATGTTTCACTAGGTGCACAGCAACCTTTGGGATATTATCATTTTGCCACACAGGATCCAATAACCTACAGATTCCCTTAGCGCTAATATGAGCTGGACCATGTGCCATGGTAGCTACAGGAAATACATATGCATCAGGCAACATCCATCTCTGCTTCTCAGATTTATCAGTCCAACACCCTTCATCGTCTAAACGCCCTGTACTTTCCTGCCACACCGCCAACTCCTCAATTGTTGCTTCACTCTGTATTTCCCGAACACTCTCTAGCGAATTTTCAAACATGGTAACATCTGGTACCCATCTAGCAGGTCCTGCCACAAACATCCTTGTCATTTATGACCTGGCTGTCTCTTTTGCTATCTGGTCTGCAAAAGCGTTTCCCCTCCCCACATCATCAGTAATTGCTTTATGAGCACTTCACTTCGCTATTGCCAATCGTTTGGGAAGGGTCAAGGCTGTCAAAAGCCTTTCTATCAGCAGACCATTCTGAATTTATGTACCATGTGAGGTCAAGAATCCTCTCTCTGCCCAGAGGGCGTCCAAAATTATGGTCCACCCCGAAGGCATACTGGCTGTCAGTATAAATATTGACAGTCATTCCTTCACTCAATTCACATGCTCGCAAAAGGGCTATCAGCTGCGCAGCTTGCACGGATTGGTAAGGAATACCTAAGGTCTCAACTACAGTGCGCAGCGTGGTAATAGCATATGCCGCTGCAGTGGTGCCATCTGACAATTTGAAACAAGAACCATCGACATATAGTTCCCCTTGCGGGTCAGATAAGGGAACATCAGTCAAGTCTACCCGTCCCTTCGTCTCCTCCTTGGTACGGAACAAATAATCATGGACATCTTTGTCCTCATCCCCCGAAGGGAGGGGTAGTAACGTGGCTGGATTCAGAATGGCACATCGTTTGATAGTAATATGAGGTGCAAATAAAGTTAATTCATAACCGGTCAGACGAGCACTGGTGAGGTGCTGCATCTTTGTCTTGTTTAAAAGTACATCCACAGCATGAGGTACCATTACTGTGAGGTCATGATTGAGGACGAGCCCTGCCGACTGTCGTATAGAGACCGCCGCAGCCACGGCGGCTCTTAAACAACTCGGGAGGGCTCTGGCGACAGGGTCAAGCGTAGCAGAAAAATAAGCACACGGCCTCTGCTTACCTTCAAAGGCTTGTGTTAACACCGAAAGCGCACACCCAGCTGTTTCGTGTACATACAACACGAAAGGGTTCTTATAATCAGGCGTACCAAGCACAGGTGCAGAGCAAAGCGCAACTTTTAATTGCTCAAAAGCATGCAGACATTCATGCGTCCAGGGCAAGGGTTCACGCACATCTTTAGTTGTTAGGCGAAGCAAGGGCTGTATTAATAGAGACTAGGCGGGTATCCAGTGTCGACAATACGAGGTGATGCCTATGAAAGCATGCACATCCCTCTGAGTCACAGGGACAGGCATCTTAACAATGGCATCAACTCGTTCAGGTGTTAGCCTGCGACCCTCCTTCAACAGCAGGTGACCTAAATAGGTGACCTGCTGTTGACAATATTGGAATTTGGAAAGGGACACTTTATGTCCTTTGTTCGCCAAATGCTTTAACAATTGTACCATGGCATCCCGACAACCCTCTTCGGTATCGGAGGCTATCAAAATATCGTCCACATACTGCAATAATACATTACCTGCGGGAAGAGAGAGTGAGTCCAGTTGACTTTTCAAAGCTTGACTATAAACACTGGGACTTTCTGTATACCCCTGAGGAGCTCAACAGAATTGGAAACTTCTACCAGCCAAAGCGAATCCAAACAGATACCTGCTGTCTGGATGGATAGGAATACTAAAGAAAGCATTTTTCAAATCAATCACAGAAAGAATTTAGCAGTAGAAGGAATCATCGTCAAGAGGGCAGTAATATCTGGTACCACCAGGAACTGAGGAACCACTATCTTATTAATTTCCTGGAGATCAATCACAAAACTATAAACATCAGGATGTGCATCAGGGGAATCCAAAGGTGCCTTCTTAAGAATAGAGAGAATGGGGCTATTGCATACATTTGCTAATGTCTCCTCAACCACTCCCGATTTGATCAGGTCCTGTATAATTTGCATCAAAGCCTGCTCCCCTGCTTGGGATATTTTATACTGGGGAATACGAGGGAGCACAGCGTTATCTTTGATCTTTATAGAAACTGGTGGTATCTGCAACAACCCCACATCCGTATCCCCTGTGGCCCACAATGAGGACGGCACATCCTTAAACTCAACAGGAAGCAGCGCATCCTTTGCCAAACACTGTTTTGCACTAACCACATTAGGTCCAAGAGTCATGTAAACACCATCCGGGGAACAATAAATGGTAGCATGTAACTTTTTCAACAAATCCAATCCTGATAAATTTTCCCCACAATTCGCCGTTAACAAAAATGGAGAGTCCACAGTAAAAGGACCAACAGTCAAAGCAAGAGGTTTGGAAATGGGGCTCACAACCGGTACACCTGAAAAACCTACCGAAACATTATTACAGCCAGACAGGGCTGCCCCGGGGACCAGCGAATGAGAAACAGAGCTATTCATTGCACCTGTATCCACCAAACATTTCTGTGCTGAACCATGCAAATCTGCTGTGACATAAGGACCACGCTGACCTACAGGAATTTGAACTGGTCCCTTTCCCTGTCCCTGGCTGTCCTAGCCAAAGGACATCCCTGCAGCTTCATCCATATCATAATCATCATGATAGTACTGCCTTCCCCAGGGGTCATCAAAATAGTTCTGATCAGAACGACCCCCTGAGGATGCACCTGCTTGAACCTCATCCGATCAACCTCATAACGGCCCCTCCCTCTCGAGCCTCGCCCTCTAGGGAATGCAAGTTTTTGTAATAAATCTGGGCACTCACTTCGCCAATGTCCATCCTTTTTACAATACGCACACTGATTCGGCCCTAGGGGTGCACCACCTCTACCAGCACCCCGTGATCTTTGAGCTGGACCAGTGCCTCGTCCCCTTCCGGACCCTCTTGCAACTTGCTGCAGCAACACCTTCGTTTTCAAATCCTTACTCTTCTTGTTCACCTTGTCCTTTTACTCATTTTCTCGATGCTCATAGTACTGAGCCATACTCAATATCACCGAAGGGGAGGAGGTAGTCCAAGTGCTCTCCAAAGCTTGCAACCGAGCTGCAATCTCTGGAAGCAAATTTGTGACAAACCTTTTAACAAACAAACGAACACCAACTTCAACTGACAAATCCTGTCCACTAAAATCCAAGAACACCCCTTCAAACCGAGTAAAAAAATCAGACACACTCTTCTCTTTCTTCTGACGACATGCCGTCAGCTTATCCCAATCTACTCGTTTGGGTGGGATAAGAGAATGCATATAAGTGATGATACGACTCGGCAAAGCCAGAATCTCATCTCTAGGTTTCTCACCGGGCTTTCGCTCCTTATCCCATGCCTTAATCTCATCCCAAGAGCCACCCAATTCCACCCTGTGATCCTGCGTATGCACCTGCCTCCATATGTCCGCCGGCACCAACATCCCGAAAAACATCTCTATATCTGCTAGGGTCATAACTGACGAGGAGGTGGCCTCTGTTAACTCTTTATAATACACCGTATGGTTTTTTCTTGGATCCGGTAACTGACTTTTAAGAGCTAGCACCTCACTTCTCTTCCACGGGTTATAAACCCACTGTTCCTGAAAATGAGCCACCACCCGCTGTTGGACCACCTCATCTCTTTGGTTCCGCTGCTCTGGGATCTCGGGATGAAAAATAGGGTGTACCTCCCTCATCGGAAATTGGGACACACTAGTCGGAGTACGATGATGTAATCTTTCTCGATAACCGAGTAGCGTCCCAACATTACCAAGAACTTCTGCAGAGGCCATACCAGCTGAATATACACGATCTCGAATGTCATAAATAATTTGTGGAGCTGTGCCTCCAATACACTGTTCCCACAAACTGATCAATGTAGCCGACATATGCTGGAGGGCATGCTGTTGTACAAATGGGTCAAAATCTTTCATCACACTCCATATATCCTCCACATTATAAATCGGACTCCGGGCCCACTGTGCTGCCTGATGTGCAACCATCCTTTTCTCCTCTTCACCTACATCAGATCGAGTCAATACCCGCTCCATTCGCTCCCGTGCTGCCGCCCAATTCCCTCCGTCCGACCCTCGCACTGGTGTCTCAATACCAAACTACACTGCAGATGAAATATTTGGGGAGGACACAAGAGATACAGACGTAGAGGACAGTGTCAACAATGGCTGTGTGGTAGGAATAAGAGAAGGAGGAGAAACAGGAGCTGAAATAGCAGATACTGCGGGGTGCCTGCAGTCACCACACTTGCAGCTTGTGAAACCGGAGGGGAGATAGACAGGGCTGGAGCCGAAGCTTTTGAGTCCACAGGTAGACCAGAGGAAAGCGGAGGAGCAACGGAAGACTGAGACGGCGAAACAACAGGATATATTCTCTGTGGGGCATAGGGAGGTGGGGGACAAGTTTCCAACAGATCCTCCACAAAAGGATCCTCATCCTATCGAACTACATAAGACTTATTACATTGTAATCGGAACTTCCTATCTGCACACTCAATACCTTTCTCTGTTTGTTCTTTATCATAAGCTACAGCTTTCTGCACCACTGTCTGCATTGCCTTCTTCCTAGACTCCTTCTCGGCCCGTATACGCCTCTGCTTAGCTTCCTTCTGCCATACTTGCAAAGTATCAAACATCGACTGTCTACTTCTTCTAGCAAATAATTTATCCTGTAAATAATTCAATTTTTGTTCGTCAAAGGTACCATCCAATGGCCACTGAAGCTCAGTATTGTCCTTTATATACTTATGCCATAACGTACGAAACATAATAGGGCCAATACCGTGCTTCACATACATCTCAAAACTCGGAGTGCCTTCTGGAGGCGCAGGCTGCCTTTCCTCCAGCCGATGCTCAACAGAACAGCAGCGGCACCCCAAGCACCACACTTTAATCCAACAAGGCATCCTAGCATCAGACACATTCACTATCCACTCAAACAACACACACACACATGCAATAAAAGACACGCACAAACAAAGAGCTCTCCAAAAACAGTCCTCAGACTGCACCAAGACAAGTCAGTCCTCAGCCTCCACCAAGACAAGTCAGTTCACAGACTGCACCAAGACAAGATAGGCTCTAGCCCCAGGCCTTTTCAAGAATCAGCCAAATTCAACAGGTGGCCTGGCAGAACGCTCAAAAACGCTCGGTATCACAAGGGTCCACAGACCCACCAAGTTAATCAAGACGGCGCCGCTTTTACCAAACCAAATCAAGATAAACTCACCTGGTGCACACAGGTCAAACAAGATTATTCTCCACTGCCGACTCTTCAGACCAAACGGTCAGATCCAAGGGTTTCGCCTTTTCAGGACCCCAGCCGGGATGACCACTAGACGAGGAGCCGCCCAATCAGACAGGCGGGGCAGCCACGAGAACCAAGCTCTATCATATGGGGATCCCCGATCCGCCCATCCGACCGGATGCAACCCCGACCCCACAGCCCGACTGCGGGCGGGATGGGCCACCTGGTGGAGTCCCTGTTCGGGCACCAACTGAAGGAAGTGACCCAATTACGGCCACCCGGGTCACTCTCGACCTCCTCTAGCCTTCCGAGAAATGAAGAGTCGATTACGCAGTAGAGAATACAAGCAAACTAGTTTATTCACAAAGTACACTGCAGTGGAGTCCAATCTGACCAGCCTCCTATGATGGCTGAAGCAGGACTGACTCTCACAAGCATAAAGTTACATTATGTATGTTGTGGAGCCCACAAAGACCCGCCTATTATGGAAAAACACTGATAGCTGTCGTAATACAATGGGTGTACAGAACATAAGTTTCGATTCCGCAGCCTGGCACAAGCTACCTACTGCTCAAGGTCATCTAGCTTATCCTCCCCACTAGACAGGTGGGAGAAGGCCTTGATGTAACAGAAAAGACATGCGTTAATGAGCAAGATTCAGCATTGGAGAAACGAAACTTACCAAGGACCATTTCTCGTAAATGATCAAGTGACAGTTTCGATTATAATACAAAATGGCGTCTTGAAGAGGGAAAATGGTGGCACAGATGTCAACCTAACAAACGTAACATCTCCATTTACTAGTTGCGTATACATACAGTGGGCCTGATTCACAGAACTAACTTACGTCAAAATCCTAAACTTACAACAATTTTGGTATTCACAGAATTAACTTACACATTTGGATATTCACAGAATGAACTTACAACAATTTTGGTATTCACAGAATGAACTTACACATTTGGGTATTCACAGAATGAACTTACACATTTGGGTATTCACAGAATGAACTTACTCATCCTAACCTTATGTCCGCACTCGGGCCGGAATTTCCGGCCCAGTGGCAGACATAAAGTTAGGATGAGTAAAGGTCATCAACAGCCCATGTTTTAAAGATTCTAACACTCCAAGCCTGGCTTAACATTTTACCCGAGCAGTGGCAGGCTCATTTTGAGGGGCTGTATAATCAGCCCTTAAGAGTGGATGAGCCACAGACATTATCCTTTGACCAGAGCAGGGACACTATCTCTTTTACTTTAGAAGAGGTAAGACTTGGAATAGACTGTCTCGCGCGGAATAAAGCCCTGGGACCAGATGGGATTCCACCTGATCTATTTAGAAGTAATTCAGAGGTATGGGCGCCGATTTTGGTAAAGGTATTAAATGCTGCAGTTGCAACAGAAATGCCTCCCTCATGGTCCACGGCCACCATTGTCCCGATATTTAAGAAAGGGGATAGGGACAGTCCACACTGCTATCGCCCAATATCGCTTATCGATGTGACAGCAAAAGTCTTGGGCCGAGTGGTACTGAACAGGTTGGCAGAATGGGCTGAGACCCAAGGCATAATAACGGATGTGCAATATGGGTTCCGTGCGGGTAAATCTACGGTTGACCAATGTTTAAATCTCTATGGGCCTGATTCACAGAACTAACTTAAGACAAAATCCTAAACTTACTACCATTTTGGTATTCACAGAAGGCACTTACTCATTTTGGTATTCACAGAAGGCACTTACTTACTCATTTTGAGTAACTTACTCATTTTCAGTAACTTACACATTTTGTGTAACTTACTCATTTTGGTATTCACAGAAGGCACTTACTCATTTATGAGTAAGTGCCTTCTGTGAATACCAAAATGAGTAAGTTACACAAAATGAGTAAGTTACTCAAAATGAGTAAGTAAGTGCCTTCTGTGAATACCAAAATGGTAGTAAGTTTAGGATTTTGTCTTAAGTTAGTTCTGTGAATCGGGCCCTATCTTGTTACTGCAAAGTATACAATAGTCAAGGCTGGGGCGCTTACTTAGCCTTTATGGATCTTACGGCAGCTTTTGACCGTGTTAACCGTAGTAAACTTTGGAACATCATGGGATCACTGGGGGTGGATCCGGCTTTAATTAACATCCTAAGGGCATTACATTTAAACACTTCTGCTGCAGTAAGATACACGCAAGAGGGAAGACCACAGAATACTTTAAGTGTCTGTGTGGGGTCAGACAGGGATGTATTTTAGTCCCTTTTTTATTTACAATATACATTAATGGCCTGGACTCTGCATTAACCGCACTCCAAGCAGGCACCCCAAAAGTAGGCCCAAGATCAGTTCCTGTTCTACTTTATGCGGACGACGCGGTCCTCCTTGCTCGTACACCTAAGGGCTTGCAGGTTTTATTAGATGGGTTCGTAGGGTTTATGAACGAGTTGGATTTGTCGCCTAATTTAACAAAATCTTACATAATGGAATTAGGGAAGAAGAGCAGGAAGCCAAATACCTATAAAGTAGGCACACATACTCTTGGGAAAGTACCGGCCTTCTCATACCTAGGCATCATGTTCGATGACAAACTGAGTTTTAAACAGTTATCAGAGGGCAAGTGTCTCGGTCTGACAAAGTCTACTGGAGCGATTACAAGCTTTGCTCACAGATTAGGTAAATGGTCGCCGGGACGATTTTAAAATTGTATAACTCATTTTGTAGTTCTAAAGTTTTATATGGAAGTGAGGTCTGGGGGTTTGTGAGGACAAACAAACTCCAAAATGAAGAAAACAGTTATCTTAGGCATCTGTTGAAAGTCCCCCAGAGTACCCCTGCTTTTATCGTACATGAGGAGTTGGGGTCTAAATATATCTCTGACCTGGTGGCGGTGAAACCCCTTTTGTGTTGGGTAAACATATGGTCCAATGAGGAGACAGGTTTTAACAGGCAAATAATCCAGGACTGTCTGTCTTTGGACCATGCGTTGAAAATCCCGTGGCTGAAATATGTAAAAGACATCTTCACCATGCTTGGCAGATCAGATTTGTTCTCCCATCCAGATATGGTGTGTGCACGGGATAAAGCGCTTATTAAAGATCAATTTTTTAAATATACTGTGGCCCAAAGGGAGGAAACCGAACTAAAAAAAACCACGGTTAGAAATTATATTTTAGTCGTGTTAACACAAAGTATAGAACCGTACTTAACCCTCATAGCCAGTGCACATGATAGATTTTTAATTACGGGGTTTAGGTTGAATCTGTTTCATCATTTACTGGCTGTACCTGCTGGGTATACGGTACATCCTGAACAAAAGGGGCCCTGTGGCTGTGACACTAGGTCTCCACAGGATACCCTACATTTTGTTCTTCTATGTCCGTATTACTCATTTCCGAGAAAAGTGTTCCTCAAGGGGCTTTTAAGGAAACTCAGATTCAAGCAGGACCGTGTGGCCCTGCTGTTTTTAAAACTGTCCCCAGATGTTTTTACCCTATTCTGTGTCTCGAACTTTTTAAGATCTGCTTTAAAGATAAGAAACACCAGGGGATCATAAAAGCAGAAGACCTCCTATCGAACCTGTGTATTAATTAGGATAGTTGGTAGAGTCTTTTAATGCTTTTTAGTAACTATTGAGTACTGTTTTTACTGTATTATCTTTCCCTGAGAGTTTTTTTTTTACCCTTATGATCACTGTTTTTATAATGATGTGTTGATGAAATTGTATCTTATATGGTCATATTTTCTCATATGCCGAATAAAGATTATTATTATTATTATTATTCTACGGGGTTGAAGTCAGGTATGTCTGCTTGCTGTGCTAAATACGGAGAGAAGGCTTGATGGAATTGGAGGTATCTGTAGAACCGCGAAGAGGGCATGGCATATTCTGTCTGGAGTTCCTGAAATGACTTTAAGTTCCGACCATGCATAACCGCCCCCACTGTGTCAATCCCAATAGCCTCCCAACCTCGAAACCCGGACAGCTGTGCCAGCTGCGGCAACTGGCCGTTATGCGACAGAGGGGTTTCTTTGGTCAATTTGCCCCACCATCCCATTGTGCGTAGTACTCATTTCCAGGTCGTGAAAACCGTCCTGGTCACAGGCGGCAGTCCTCTAAGCGTCGAGCCAGAATATAGGACCATATGTAACGGCATGGCATCCATCAGCCAACGCTCGACTGCATACGCAGGATCACTTCTGTCTCCATACCACCAGTCATTGAGGATGAGAAGATGTGAAGCCACATGGTAGGCCTGTATATCCGGAGTAGACATGCCACCACAGTAGGTAGACTGGAAACAGGTCCTCAAGGCCACTCGCATCGCAACCCCCGGAGAAACTGAGCAAGGATTGCATTTAGTTGCCGGAACCACGAGGGCCGTATCGGGTATGGGTGATTCTGAAGCTAATATAGAAGACGGGGCAATGAGACCATTTTAAATATGGCAGATCTGCCAAACAGGGACAGAGGTAGGTGCGATCACGAGTGCACCTGATCTCCCGTCTGCGTCCACAGTGAGGCCAGATTCCTGTCCCATGAGATGGACTGAGAAGCCGAGAGGAACACCTCCAAATATTTGAAACCATTAGGAACCACAGTCACCTCCCGCGACCATCCGCCCAGCTGATCTCCTCCACCCAGGGGCCACAGAAAGGACTAACCCCGATTCATGTAGAGGCCAGAAGTTTCGCCAAAAATTTGCATAATTCTGAGCAGGCGCGGGCCAGTTCTATTGGGCTGCGTGAGAAAGAACAGCACGTCATCCCCAAAGAGCGCTATGCGGTCTGAGACATCGG
Organism: Calotriton arnoldi; assembly: GCA_963921515.1. Classification (NCBI taxonomy): domain Eukaryota; kingdom Metazoa; phylum Chordata; class Amphibia; order Caudata; family Salamandridae; genus Calotriton; species Calotriton arnoldi. Next base: position 1,734,660 of record CAWUFW010002794.1, on the reverse strand, counting down.
GCGACCACTCAAAGCCATAAATCTGAGCATCTATTCAGATGCACAGCCCGCAAGATGGCCAGGTAGATGTGTTTTGCCTCGGCTCCCGGTCCGTGCAACAATCCCGCGCTCTTAAGCGCATTAAACATCTCCAAACTGAGCACATGAAACTCCTACCTGATGCGGAGCAAGTAGAGCGAGAACGGGTGTGTCGCGGCATGGAACGGACACCCCGGTGGGCTGTGCCGAGGTCCGGGAGCACGGCGGAGGAGCAGCGCAAGATGGCGGCCGCCACTTGCAGTAAGAGGAGAGACTGCTGACCGGGGAGGCTCTTTCACTGCAGCCGCATGAGAACAGGGGAGCGTACTCCCGTGTCTAGACCCCGGCGGGAATGACAGTCGGACTGCGGCTTGCCGCGCATGGAGGAGCCGAGATCCGGAGCCGCAGCGGAGGAGTACCGTAAAATGGCGGCCGTCATTCAAAAGAGGTGAGGGGCCATTAAGCAACTGACGACAACTCCGCTTGGTCTGAACGGATCAGGGGAGCCCACCCCTCCCTTACAAGCGCACAGCACTGGTGACCGGAGCGCGGCAAGTCGCGTCGGCCTGAGACCTGCCTGGTAACTGGACTGTGGAGCACTGCGGCGGCGGCCCACCATGAGGGACGTCACCCTCCTAATGACCGGTGAGCGGGGGAGGCTTTAAATCGGCCCTGCACTTTGAGAGATCGGATTGCTCCTGGGTATCGGTGGCATTCCGGGGACTTGCCTGACGTGCCTGACCTTAACATGGCGGCCAGAAGCTCTTCACAACCCAAATCCCGGTGCTACTCATCCAGATGCAGGCGTGTCCCCGCTCGAGGCCCCGGGGGAAGGAGTGGCATCACCCGGGCCTGGGGCGCACCTAAAGTACAGAGGAATCCCCTGAGCAGAGGCCAGGACGAGGAAATGGATGGTTGCGGGCGTTTGAATCCCTCTGGCCCCCGAGAAACTGAATAGTGGGCGCAGAACAGGACACCAGGGTGCCACGTCCGGAGCAAGCAGACTCCCTTGGTTATAAATAAGGTACAATGGGCCAGATGTACGACCATTCAGTTTAGCGTCGCAGAATTGAGACTGACAATTTGCGACTCGCTAAACTGACTGTACAACAGTGTCTTGGACACTGTTTGCGATTCTCAATGGGGTGCAAATTGCATGCCTCATTAATATTAATGAGGCAAGCGTAATTTAAGACCCCATTGGGAATAGCTAGCACTTACAGGGATTTTGGCCTGCTGGGGTCAGCAGGCCACCATGTCTGTGACTGCTTTTTTATTAAAGCAGTTTTTTTTTAAATGCAGCCCGTTTTCCTTTAGGAAAACGGGATGCATTTAATAAAAGAAAAATTAAACTTTTCAGTTTCATTTAAAAAAAAAATATTTTCACACCCATTCACAAAGGGAAGGGGTCCCCTGGGGACCCCTTCCCGTTTCTGAGTGGAGTTACCACCTACTTGAAGTAGGTGGTAAACTGTAAATGAGTAAGTGCCTTCTGTGAATACCAAAATGAGTAAGTTACACAAAATGTGTAAGTTACTGAAAATGAGTAAGTTACTCAAAATGAGTAAGTAAGTGCCTTCTGTGAATACCAAAATGAGTAAGTGCCTTCTGTGAATACCAAAATGGTAGTAAGTTTAGGATTTTGTCTTAAGTTAGTTCTGTGAATCAGGCCCATAGAGATTTAAACATTGGTCAACCGTAGATTTACCCGCACGGAACCCATATTGCACATCCGTTATTATGCCTTGGGTCTCAGCCCATTCTGCCAACCTGTTCAGTACCACTCGGCCCAAGACTTTTGCTGTCACATCGATAAGCGATATTGGGCGATAGCAGTGTGGACTGTCCCTATCCCCTTTCTTAAATATCGGGACAATGGTGGCCGTGGACCATGAGGGAGGCATTTCTGTTGCAACTGCAGCATTTAATACCTTTACCAAAATCGGAGCCCATACCTCTGAATTACTTCTAAATAGATCAGGTGGAATCCCATCTGGTCCCAGGGCTTTATTCCGCGCGAGACAGTCTATTCCAAGTCTTACCTCTTCTAAAGTAAAAGAGATAGTGTCCCTGCTCTGGTCAAAGGATAATGTCTGTGGCTCATCCGATCTTAAGGGCTGATTATACAGCCCCTCAAAATGAGCCTGCCACTGCTCGGGTAAAATGTTAAGCCAGGCTTGGAGTGTTAGAATCTTTAAAACATGGGCTGTTGATGACCTTCCAAAAATGAGTAGAGTCCTTTAGCTCAGCAGCCTCTTCTAGATCCTCCCATGCCTTCATTTGGAGTTGGCGCTTCCGTGTCCTAACTGCTTGTTTATACCCTTTGCGGCAGGACGCAATCCATCCCCTGTCTCTGGGTGATTTTTTAAGGGCCCTCTTTAAAGCTCTAAGGGCCTGCGAACATTGCCCATCAAACCATCTTGGCACGTCCTTAGAGCATGAGTGTGCAGGTGCTTTTAGAAGGCTATTCACTAATTGCGCAATGTCTGTAAAAGTCTGAACTAGCTCACGGCCCTGTATTTCTGGGTCTAAACACTTCTGTATCTCTTGCTTGCCTCTGGTAAAAGGGAATTATTAAAAGCCACAGTATCAATCTGTGCCCAACGCAACCGCCTGCCTTGATCGGTTGCTGAAATCTGTCCCCCGTCAAACTATACGATGCCGGGTGATATCGGGGGGCCACCAGTGATATAATTACGGGATTATGATCGCTAAATGTACTATGACAGATATTAAAAGAGGTAATAAACCTCCTAACTATGTGAGAAACAAAAATAAAATCAATAAATGACGCTCATCCTCTACCCTTATAGGTAGGGGCACAGTTGTATCTGGATGATGGGCAACCAGATCCATTGTATGGGTTAGGCCAAAGGTATTTAGGAGCACACTCAACTCCCGTCCTAACTGGGTGTGTTCCATGTGTGGCCCCTTTTTAATGTACAGGTCTGCCAGTCACAATCCGTCACCCTCAGGTTAGGACACAGGTGACAGTTAAAATCTCCAGCTAGTATTAGATGTGACTGGACTCGGCCCTCAAGTTGCAATTTCTCCAAGCGAGTGCTTAATTCGTCCAGGCACTTTGATCCTTGCGAGTTTGACTGTGCGTTATAAAAATTAATAAGTGCCAGACGATAAGTATTGCTTGCAAATGTTAGGCCCTGCACTACATCCGACTCCCATAGCATGGGCTTCCATCTCCCCTGAACCCTTAAATCTACAAACATAATTAGGCCACCCCTAGCTCTCCCTGCACTAGACCTTTGAGCTGGACAGAAGAAAGTTTTGTACCCTTCTAAGAAGAAGGTGTTTGCTGGCTCCCATGTTTCCTGGATGGCAATTATGTGAAAGTTTCTGATATAGCAGAGCCACTGCTCATCTTGAAACTTACTCGTTAAACCTGCCACGTTCCACGAGATCAATTTTAAATCACCCATAATTCGCCTCATGTGAGGTCCGGGAGAGTTAGTAATAGCCCCATGGTCGCTGGGAGATCTCATTTCCCCTTGCTCCCTATGCCGGTGGGACAATTTCACCGGTTGTCCCATCATTAATCTCCGCTCTCCCACTTTGTGCCTCAGTCTATCCCACCCGTTTGCCATCCATTCTTACTATACTCGCCCCCTCTGAGAGTCAATCTATGTCATTCAAATCCCTCAGTGGTGCGAATGGATTTCTAGAGTTCAAAGGTCCCCCACCCCAACTAGGGCCCGCTTCCTGTGTTGCCACACATAGGGGCGACAGGGGTGTGGACGGGGGTCTGTAAAAAAGCCCAGTGGTACTGGTTTAATCCCAGAATCTATAATAAATGATCGAGAAGATGAAAACAAAATCTTCTGGGCCAGTGCCGGATACCTAAGTGTGACAATCACACTATCCCCAGGGAAAGTTTTCTTAGACCTGCCAATCCATGCCACCCTTCTAGCCATCAGGATGTGTCTTTGGTCTGAGGTATTTAACCAAGCATGTTTACCCAACCAGTGGGTTACCTTATTTATCAACTGGACACTAGACTCGTCCTGTGTGCAATCTCGTCCTGGTACCCCCACTAGAACCACCGTGTAAGGACAGCTTGCTGGAGGGAGGTCTATAACTGGCAAATTTTGGGTATTGTGGGCCGATTGAATGACACCGCTAGCCCGCTGACCATGATGTTGAGACCCCCCTGGGAGCCTCTTACATTCGGCTCCCTATTTGAGTTGGTCAGCTGACCAGTCCTAATCATCCCCGTAGCCTGTCCCCCAATTCCCCCAGTCCCCCCGTCCTTTTGTACCCAAAGTCAATGGTGGGTTCTGGGACTCAGTGCATGTCTCTACAGGTGGAATAGCATTAGGAGTTAGTTGTTGTTGGACATTAAACTTCGGTGCAGCAAACTGCATGGGTTGATCATCCGAGGGCAACTATTTTTCAATGTTCGAGAGTGAAGCTTTAATGTCAATGACAGTTTTGGATAGCTCATTTAGAAAATCCTTTAGAAGATCAAACACCAATGCCACTATTTTTTCCTTAAGGGATCCCCAAGAGTCTTCCACATCCTTAACAGGGTCCTTGGCACCCCTAACGTCTGGGCCTCTGATGTTTTCTCCCAGCTGCTTGGGAGCTATTTTCCTCTGTGCCTTACGCTGTCTCTTCGGGGCTGGTGGGCCGTTCTGATCCCCACAACTTGTGGTAGGCAACATGACCTTGCTCCGTGTTGCCTGGGCAGCCACAACGCTATTTAAACTGGTACTGATGCTCTGGTTTGGGCCCCCACTCTCTTCTACTTCCACTCCCTGATTCAAATTGTCTCCTGCTCCGTTTCCGGCAGCATTTTGCTCTACCGGTGCCATATTCCCATCCGGTAACAATGCTGCTGTACCAGCCCTGCCCCGTGAGAGCCTCCTCTCGGCTTTGTCAATTTCTTTGGAGATAGCACCCACTGCCTTTATTAAAAAAGAGTCAATAGTGCCCTTAGTAGTGTCTGGTGATGAACCTGTGGGGGCGCACTTCCTTTTCCCCATAATATACTTATACAAAGGGCTTGTCCAAACGCTCCCCTACCACAAGCTACGAGAACGGGCCAATTGAAAATTCTTGCTGCCACTGCACAGCACCCCGGGCCCCCTGCACAATCTCCAACAGTTGATTATAAACTGATCATTACTCACAGTAGGAGTCTTGTAGAGTCGCAGGTAGAAATATCCTACAGCAAATGTTAGAGATGTGACCCAGCCTGGCCACCTCCTGTCAGTGACGGGCAAGGACGGGCCCACCCTTCGCTTGTGCGCGCCCGCCGGCGTCCCGTGAAGCGGGGGCCGCAGGTTGAATTTACGCACCTCCGGGCGCACAAGCAAGCGTCGGCGCCTCCGGGCGTGAAGCAGGCCGTGCTGGGACCTGGAATCCCCTGTGGCGTCTCGAGTGTGGCTGGTGGCGGCTCCCGCAAAGTGAGGGCCGCAGGTTGAATTTAAGCACCTCTAGGCGCACAGGCAAGCGTCGGCGCCTCCGGGCGCGAAGCAGGGCGTGCTGGGACCTGGAGTCCCCTGTGGCGTCTCGAGTGTGGCTGGTGGCGGCTCCCGCGAAGCGGGGGCTGCAGGTTGAATTTACGCACCTCCGGGCGCAGAGGCAAGCGTAGGCGCCTCCGGGCGCGAAGCAGGGCGTGCTGGGACCTGGAGTCCCCTGTGGCGTCTCGAGTGTGGCTGGTGGCGGCTCCCCGTAGAAGCTAAAGTCTTTATGGCGGATCTGGGAGATCACAGAATACCTCAAATCTATCGCACACTTCTGAATAATTGCCCTACTACACTAAATAAAACTCTGGACCCGTGGCAGCTGGATCTCGGCCCCTGAGATGAGGATGATTGGGTGGAGGCGATGGAGTCCCTGCGCAGCGCGCCGATTGCGGCACTCTTGAGACTTATTCAATTTAAATACCTTCATTGGGTCTAATTTACTAGATATAGGCTTTGGCGCACTGGACTTGTCGCCTCTCCTCACTGCCTGTGTTGTGGGGCTGCTGAGGTCACCTTCATACATATGGTATGGCAGTGTATGACCTTACTGAGGTTTTGGAGGGGGTGACCACTTGCCTTTCGGAGGTCCTAGGATGGGATATCCCACTCTCGGCTATGCTCCACATTACAGAGGGACTGAGTAGCAACTGATACAAGTGTCACTTGCTCTTTCTAGGCCTCACATTAGCTAAACGCAATATTGCCAGGGCGTGGAAGGATGTGTCTCCGCCTTCTGTCGCAACATGGAAGAAGGGCCTAGATTTCTCGATGGGTCTGGAAATACCTGTTTTCAAGGCGAGTGGATGTCCCCAGAAACATCCTAAAATATGGAAGAGGTGGGCAGACTATAGAGGGCTTTACTTGGAACCAATTCCTCCTATTTCTGCTATTGGGGAACTGCCAGGATGACTGTTTTGTGTTATGACCCAGATTTTGATCATATTTGATCATATTTGATCATATGGCTCGGATCTATGTATCTCAGATCTTTTAATTTTTTCTGTAAGTTTAATATGGCACTACTGTTTGTTTGAAAAAGTTTTATTCATATATCAAAAATGGCGTTATTGCAATATTGAAAATGTTGATATCAGTATTATTATCAATTACTGTACATTAATGGCGTTCCTGGTTGTACCAGGTCTGTACCGCTGTCAACAATAAAATTAAGTTATGGAAAAATTTAAAAATGTTGTTTTCCAATGAGTCAGATATATATTCACAGTATGTAAGTATCTAACAGTAATGAAGGTACTTTCATAGTCAGTCAGCCAGTATTCAGGCACTCATGAAATCACCAAACCACTAGTGAGGCAGTCATCAAATCAGTGATTCAGTATCCATAGAGTTATTGAATTACCCAGACACTACACATGTACTCTTCAAATCAGGCAGGCAGAAATTATGTAGTCATTGAACTATGGAGGCACTACCTATATATTCATCTAATCACCCAGACACTAACCATTTACTCATGCAATGAACAAGCCTGTAACTATGCAGTCATGTAACACTTGCGCAGAAGCTATGCAGTAATCTAAACACACACTTACAACCCATCCAGTCAGGAGTCGCGCGAGTGCGCTTTACAAGATGGCCACCTCCCGCTGAACAGCGGCGATATCAGCCCGTTTTCGACAAAATAATGCTGAATTAAGACAAGCATTTATATTTTAAGCTTATTGACGATATTTGGAAAGTGAAACTAGTCATGCACAATACCTTTTGGAGCCTTTCCTCAAGTCTGACTGCAGTTAGAAGAGGTGAACTGCTCTCCGGTGTCTAGAGTGCTCCTATTCCTGGAATTCCTGTCAGAGGGGTGGAGAAAAGCTCAGGAAAGGGCGTGACTGAGGCCTAGGCCACTCCCACAGTTGGTTATAGCTGCTACACTCTGCTTATTCAGGCAACATTTCTCTTCTATATGCATATTGTCCCTACAATATTGCTTTAGACTGCTCCTTTATTGTTGTTTGCACTTATTTATTTGCTTTTACATATGGAAGGTAAGCAGTCCCACAATATGTCTACCAAACAAATGCAAAACATTTCTCCTCCACCCCTTAAATCTAAATTAGTGGATATTAATGAACCCTCTTTATCCACTTTACTCGAGGAGTTACAAGCCGTACGTTCTAATACTGACAATATTGCGACAGAGATCAAAAATTTACGTAAAGCTATGGCTGGTCTTTCTATGAAGGTCTCTGACAATGCTATTAAAATTCAAGACAATAAAACTAAAATTGACCATCTTATACCTATTGCAGCCAGAATTGAACCAATGAATAAATTACTTTTGGATTTGGAAAATCGCAATAGACAATATAACCTACACATTTTTAATCTACCAGAAGATGTGGAGGGTTTATCTAGAAAAATTACTTCCTGGTCTTTTGCGTATTAAGTTTCCTGAAACATTTGAGATTGATAAGGTGCACAGAATCCCCTCTCATCGCAACCCACGACAAGATAAGCCTCGTCAAATGATTTTCAAAGTGTTACATCATCACCATCTTATTTTGATACGTAAGGCTGCCAGAGATATCCCTTTGTTAATGGTCAATGGGAATAAAGTCTTTGCTAAAGACACGGTCAATATTCATAAAGAATCTGCGAACCTTCGACCCAGACTGAGAAATGCTGGTTTTAAATATGGCCTGTTTGATCCATCCACTATGCGAATTTGGAAAGATGGGTTTTCTAAGTCGTTTCAACATCCTGAAGATCTTCGCCGATTTCTGGATATGCAGTCTCAGTCATCTATGGAAACAAATGAGGCTTCTACATGATTTCATTGTTACTTCATTTTTATTGTCAGCATGTTTAATTGATTAGAGTATTTTTGCAGTATTTTTTGCAGGGCATATTGAGTAGGTCATTCTTGGTATGCATGTGTGTGATTCAGGAGTTCTATATATGTTTCTATGTTGTATAGTTATTATTTTTGTTGTTCGTTGGTGTCTTTTGTGTCTTCTATATTTCGATACTCAAGCTACTATTCTTTCTTTATTCTATCTTTCTTATTTATCTTTTGTTCTACCTTTTTCTTTCTACCAAATGTCAAGTGGTAATGGTATTAACATTGTTTCTTTTAATGTTAAAGGGTTGCGGCACCCTGTTAAGCGCACTAAGGTTTTAGATTATTTAGCTAGACATTAAGCAGATATTTGTTTAATTCAGGAAACTCATGTAGATGATAAAGTTTTAACCTATATGAATAAAAAATGGGTTGGGGATGTTATTTCATCTCCAGCTCTCAATAGGAAAAATGGGGTAGCAATTATTTTTGCAAAGAAATTACATGTTCAAATTTTGCATTACCGTTCGGACTCAGAAGGTTGCTGTATTATAGCTCATATAAAAATTGACAATAAGGTTTTCCACCTAATTAATGTATATGGGCCTACTAATGATGACCCAGAGTTTTGGTCAAGATTCACGTCAGAGGTTTTAAAATTGTGCCTCTGATTATTGGTGGGGATTTTAATCTTATATCTGACCCATTACTGGATAAAATATCACAAGCCAAATTTCGCCCTCCAAAAGCGTTTTTCTCTCTCAAATCTTTTTTAATACTACTAAACTGGTTGATATTTGGCATCTGCATAATCCTACTGATAAACAGTTTACTTTTTTTCTAATCCTTATGACTCTTATTCTAGGCTGGATTATTTTTTAATATCTCGTAATCTAATTTCCTCAATTACTAATCCAGATATTCAGAATATAGATATTTCTGACCATGCCTTAATCTCTTGCATTTTTTCTAGTGATTCTAGTCAGAATAGGCATAATCGCTGGCGTATGAATACCAATATTGTTCTTAATGACAAGAATAAACCTAGACTTTTATCTGCTATTCAATTCAATGCAATTCATTCTCCAAATGGCTCAATGGCTTTATCCCATGATGGTATAATTAAGGAATTTATGAATTATTATTCGGACTTATATAATAATCCACCTTCTTTGGATACAGCTCTTATTGATAATTTTTTGGAAGGCTGTGGGTTACCTAAAATTTCACAAACCAATAGAACTAAATTGGAACTCCCTATTACAGTTGAAGAAATACTTTCAGCTAATAAATCACTAAAATTAAAGAAATCTCTGGGTCCGGATGGTATTCCAGCAGAATTTTATAAAGAATTTTCACCTAACCTCTCATCATACCTGCTTGCTTTGTTTTCACACTTTAGCAATACAGGGTCTATTGCTGTATCATTCACTGAAGCTCTGATTATTGCCCTCCCGAAACCAGACAAAGACCCTTCATGAGTCACCAATTACCGTCCTATTTCTTTAATAAATCAAGACTGTACACTGTATGCTAAAATTCTTGTGACTAGGTTAGTATTCTTTCTGGTATTATTCATGTGGACCAGTCGGGATTTATGAAAAAGACATTCGTCAAATAATATTAGACTATTATTTCACGCAATTGATACTGGAGCAGTATTGCCTTTTCCTGCTGGAGTTTTAGCATTAGATGCTGAAAAGGCTTTTGATAAAATTCATTGGCAATACCTTTTTCGCACCTGTCTGCTTTCAATTTTGGTCCCCTGTTTATTCGCATGATTTGAGCACTCTACTCAAATCCCTCTGCTAAACTTTTTATTAATGGTAGACTCTCACAAACGTTTTGCCTTTTAGAGGGACCAGACAAGGCTGCCCATTATCTCCATTACTTTTTCTTATTGCAATTGAACCCCTATTAATTGCTATTAGAAATTGCACAGAAATTGAAGGCCTTCAAATAAATAATGTCCCTATTAAAACTTCCGCTTATGCTGATGATATTCTTTTATATATTGCTAACCCTGAAACTTCCATTCCTTCATTGTTGAATTTAATTGATGTCTACTCTCCAATTTCAGGTTATAAACTTAACACTAACAAGACAGAATTTTTTTCTGTTACATATATTCACTGTTCACCTGATATGCTAATTAATAAGGAGATTGTTTGGCAAAAAGATAAACTTAAATACTTGGGTATTCTATTTGCCAATAACGTAAAACAAACTTTGACTTTGAATTTGGAATCTACTTTGGCATATATCAAGGTTAAAATTTAAAAGTGGTTCTCCTTGTGTTTATCTTGGTGGGGAAGAATGGATGCAGTTAAAATGATTTTGGCTCCTAAACTGTTTTATATGTTTTCAATGATACCTATTCAACTCCCTCTTAAATGTTATAAAACTATAGACAAATCTTTGTCTAAATTTATTTGGAATAATAAATCGCCTCGGGTAAGTTACAAAAAATTTTAATTGTCTAAACTCAATGGAGGATTTGGCTTACCAGATTTTCTAAAATATCATAAAGTATTTATTTTAAAACAAAGTATTTAATGGTTTCAGCATTCAGATCTTAATAATTCACCTGCATGGCTACACATTGAACAGAATTTAGTATCACCTTTTCCTCTAACTGCTTTACGTACAATGTCCTATTCTGCTGTTTTTTTAAAGAAATCATTAATGTTGAAATCTACTAGATTGATTTTACGTGATTTAGATTCTATTTTCCAATGTTCTATTTCTAACACATTGAGTTTAACGTTATGGTATAACCCATTAGTAAAATTAGTTCGTCATACAAATTTTTGGAAGTCATGGATAAAAGCGACTATTTTGTATTTTAAAGACATTTATTATAATCATGCCTTTTTAAGTTTTGAGGATTTAAAACATAGATTTCATTTGCTACCATCAGATAGTGTTAAATATGAATTGCTTTGTAACTCTATTCTTGACTCCTTCCCGAATGGCTTTCCTTCCATTGTTTCTTCTGATTTAGAAGTGAAGCCCGTTTGTCTGTCAGCCAGCCACTGCCTTACCGGGACCAGGACAGGACCACAAGATCCAGGTCCCAACGCGGCCCGGAGCCGCCGTCGTCACCAGCAGCACCAGGAGGCACCATAAAAATCATCGCGGGCTCCCGAGACGCGGGAAGCCCTTTTGTCTGCCAGCCAGCCACTGCCTTACCGGGACCAGGACAGGACCACAAGATCCAGGTCCCAACGCGGCCCGGAGCCGCCATCGTCACCAGCAGCACCAGGAGGCACCATAAAAATCATCGCGGGCTCCCACGACGACGCGCGCCCGTCAGAGCCCGGAGGACGCTGGGCTGGGCAATTTCTCTGACATCTGGACCTCTGGACCCTAGCACAGGTGATCATTTGGTCAATTAGTGCAGTTAAAGTGCCTTGAGGACATTGGCCACTGGACATTGGCGCAATCTTTGAAGGCTTTCAGACAGTGTGTTACGCATATTATTTTAATTGTCATGTCTGGGGCTAGAATGGGAAAGAGAAAATCCTGTGACGGAGGCATGGGTGATGGTCAAAAAAGAAGGCGAAAAAGGAAAGGCCCAGGTCCTACTAACGATTCTGGGGATGGTGTAATGGATAGAATAGACAGCTTATTATCCGAATGTGAGGGCCTCTTGGATTCCTCACTCTCTGATACGACACCCAGGAATAGCACGCAGCCGGCCCCAAGTAGTAAACCATGTAAAGGGCACATACCAGACATGTTTAAAAAGCCAGTTAGCAGGATCCCTTCCCCCAACCTTTGAGAGAACCCCAGGCAAGCAATGTAGTAGAGGGTGTTCCCCAGTTTCAATCAGACTCCAAAGAAACCCTGGCCATCTTTCCCTGTAGCAACAGGTTTTCTACCCTGTCAGACCATCCAGATCCATCCGCAACTCCCCCCAACAATATGACTCAGGTACATAGTGTGGGCACAGAAGGTACAGAGAGTAGCATATATTATAATTCCCGGGGGCCAGACAAAGCAGGTGAAGTCAGTAATAGCAGCATAGCACCTGACGTTAGAGCTGTGCAACCAAGTAGGCCCACAGAGGACTCATTTCAAAGATCAGTTTCCACTCAGCTAATAGCCCTGATGAATGCAATTAGTGTTCTCAAAGTGTCAGTTAGTAACCTTACCGACTCTCTAAGTAAGGTGCATTTAGCTGTAGAGCAGGTACAATCCTCATTGGGAGCACACCCTTGACAAAGTCCATCTACACCACAGGATATGGGTTCCAGCTACTGCCAGGCGCCACATAGCAAAGCTCAGACATCACACAGCTTAAGGGCTAGTGGGTTAACCAGAGTTCCAACTATGGGTAGCACTAGCAAGAGCCACCTGCAGCCTGCCAGGGAGAACAACTCCATGCCTACTGCAAGGCTTCCACCATCTCTTGTTGCGGCTTACGCACCGCCCACAATCCCCCAACTCATTCAAAGTGGTGGGCAGAGATTGGTGGAAAAAGTAAGTAGCGTGCCAGGTACGAGAAATGTTGTGTACATGATCAATGTCCCAAAGCACACGGGAGATTCACCTAGAGAAGATGAGGGCTCCCTCTTGAACAAGTGCACTCAGTGGATTCGCCATGGTAGGGGCTGTCGGTCCCTAATAAGAGATGACATTATTACGGCTAAAATACATACTCACCCTAATGCCCCCCTTGACTATTTTGCCCTGACACTTCCTCACCACCATCTGGTGGAAAACCTTGTGAATTTTGACATTCGCACCCAACACCTCACCCGCTCTAACATCAGACTTAAATATAATCCTCCTGAGTTGGACACATATCCCAGTTTGTCACCACTAAGGGAGGTAGATTGAAGGTTACCTTCACTCGCTGGCGCTCCTACGGAGCATAAAACACAAACACCTGCCAGCGAGAGTGAAGATCTTGTGGAACCAACTCCATCACTAACTGTGACAAGAAATATACCCACAACACTCCCCCCGCTGGCAGAAAGGACGGACACTAGAGTAAAAATAACCAGTAGGTGTAATGGGCAGATCACACCTCATTCCACCTCATCAAGGCTAGCCGTAATATCATGGAACATCGCGGGGGTTGAGGTCAAAGGTCATATCTCCTGATTGGCATGCTTTCATTGAGCATTACGATATCTGCCTTTTTCAGGAAACATGGCTGGTGGATCCTCTCCATTTACCCGGCTACTTAAATTACCACATTCCAGCTAACAGTGGGGGAAAAGGTCGTCCATCGGGGGGATTAACAATCTGGGTTCGCCAAGCCGTCAGTTATAACATCCAGGTATTCCCGACCCAGAGCAGCGATATCCTTGCAATTCGGCTGAGGACAGGCCCGCAATGTAACATCGACATTTACAATGTCTATGCAAGGGAATAATCAGGGGGAACAAGTCAGAAGTTTTAGTGGCTCTCGACGATCTCCTAGATCTGCATTCCTGGGATTCCCTAGTGATGGTTGCGGGAGACTTTAATTCAACCTTTGAGCCACTTGGAAATGAGGAGCATGATCTTGCAGGAGAGGAAGATGCCCAGTGGGGCATCCCAAGATTGGAATTAACACCTATTAAGAAATGGTCAGATGTGGCAATTCAAATTAAATTCATTTGTCTTGAAAAAGGTCTACGGGCGTCAAATGGGAGAACCGTCTCCGACAGACATGGGGCGAACACATTCAACAATGGCCATAGTGCAAGCCGTATAGATTATCTACTAATAAATCTAAAGCTATGGCACGCCCTTCGGGATATGATCGTGAGGGACCGCCTAGAGAGCAATCATAACCCCCTATGCTCGACCCTAGACCTACAAGCACAGAGGGAACTTACACAGCCAGTTAATGAACTTATCACTCTTGATTTGGTCCCCACAAACGATATGCGGCGACTAAAATGGGTAAAGATATTAGAGAAGCCCGATCTGTTAGCCACTATTACTAAGGATATCGACCATATGATCGCTGAGCTAGAGGCCTGTTCTATCAATCCCGATTTCCCTGAGGTTACAATTGCCACTCATAATAAATTCTTCGCCCACTTACGCTCTTATTTCTTCAAGCAATGTAGGGCCAAGAGCACTCAACAAAAGAAATCTTGCCAATGGTTCAACGAGGAATGTAGATTGGCATGTAGAGTGCTGGGGGAAGCGATCAAAGCAGGGGACCCAGGTAATGTACGGTTAACCAGGAGAAACTACAGGAGGACCCAGGAAAAGGCTAAGAAGCAATGGGATGAAAGCAGATGGCAGGACCTTAGACTGGCATGTGCCAGCAATAGTTCCAAACAGTTTTGGAACATAGTAAAATGGGACTGGGGGGACAGCCATTATCGCCACAAAATCACGTAGCCCAGGATCAATGGGTCAGTCATTTCAAACCCCAATATGCACATAGCATAGATGAGGGAGACCTCGTTGTGCTACCCCATTTGTATTATCAAGACACAGCCTTTGTCTTGGCCGATGTCTATGCTGCCCTAGGGGCAGTAATGGGGGGAAGAGCACCAGGCCTAGATGGCATCCCGGCTGACATCTTCCTCCACGACAAGCCCAAGTGGGGCCGGTACATCTTGCTACTGGCAAACGCAATTGCCCTAGGTGCTCCAGTCCCCAACTCCTGGAAAGGGGCCGAGATCATCCCCGTGTACAAAAAAGGGGATAAATCCCTTCCAGGCAACTATAGGCCCATCAGCCTATTAGATTCTATGCAAAAGGTAATGGGATGGTTGGTATTAAATAAGGTCCAAGATTGGACAGACGAGCAGGGCATCCTATCTCCACTACAGGCGGGTTTCCGGGATCACACTAGCACCATCGACCAGGTGTTTCGGTTCATGTTAATACATTGGCGGACTGTGGTCTTAGGCAAGGGCAGCTTGTATGCTGCCTTTGTCGACCTTAAGTCAGCATTTGATCTCGTTTCCCGCAGTAAACTTTGGGTAGTGTTGCAGGAGCTGGGGATGCCACCAGAATTGCGTTCCCTTATTGCTCGCCTTCATGAGGGCAATTTTGCCCAAATACGGTGGGGCTATCTGGGAAACGTCACCAACCCCTTCCCTATAGAGAAAGGAGTGCACCAAGGCTGCGTAATGGCCCCTACATTATTCTCCCTTTTCATCAACGGGATCGCTAGGTTTTTAACATTTGCCCCACAGATGCCCCAGTCTTAGCAGGTGTAAAAATCCCTATTTTAATGTTCGCTGACGACACGCTAATTATCTCAAAAACCCCTAGCGGTCTTCAGTGTGCTTTGTTACTTTTTGAGGAGTTCTGTCTTCTTCGAGGCTTGGAAATTAACGTATCTAAAATTAAATTCATGACCTTCAACCAGCATAGAGCATTCAGAGGAGGTATACTTATGAATAATCAACCTCTGGAACAAGTTAGCGCCTTCACCTATTTGGGGGTTATTTTGCAAAATGACATGAGGTAGAATCACCAGCTTGACATGGCCATATTGAAACATTGGCAACTATCAGGTGCCTTACAAACTGAGTTTAACACCTCACTCACCAAGCCAGTTAGTCCGGTGCTGCAGATTTACAGCATGAAAGTTGTAAGCTCCGCTCTATATGGGGCGGAGCTCTGGGGGTACGAGAATCTTTCCCAACTAACCATTGCAGAAAATAGGTTCTTACGAAAGATCACTAGCCTCCCGCAAAGCCCTGCAGTGCGCCCTTTGCTATACGATGTAGGTAAAAAAGCACTGGCTGACATAGCCAGGCTACGTCCCATCCTATACTGGCGAAGAATCTGGTGCACGCCAAAACTGGCAACATATGATGCAGGTCTCAAAGATTTAATTATGGCAGATTGCTTTCACAAAATTAGATGGTTGAGGGAGCTAAGAGCCTCCCTAGTCAGCATAGGCATGTCTACCCTGTGGGAAAATCCATCGAGTGCCCTATTCACTTCAAAGGAGATTTTAAAGTAAAAATATTGGGAATTGGTGTTTCAAAACACACTCAGAAACAGCGACACGTCTTCACTGACGGGAGGGTTCTTAGAAGCTAAACCCCGGCCAAGTTTGGAGCATTATTGGGACCTAATACTTAAACCACACGACCGGAAGTTGTACTTCCAATTTAGGGTAGGCTCACTACCAACAAGATCATATACAGCAAAATGGGTAGCAACAGGCGCCAGCACGTGTCCTTCTTGTCAGGCCCAATCAGAGTCGCTGGCCCACCTATTGTTTGTCTGCCCAGCATATGCTGGCCCTCGTCGGGCGTGGC
Organism: Calotriton arnoldi; assembly: GCA_963921515.1. NCBI lineage: Eukaryota > Metazoa > Chordata > Amphibia > Caudata > Salamandridae > Calotriton > Calotriton arnoldi. The sequence goes on along the minus strand of CAWUFW010002794.1, from coordinate 1,718,122 downwards.
TTATGCCAATTTGCAGGTTACTGGGTACCAGAAAGAGCAGTGATGCGTTAAGACTATTGCGCACAGATACATCACGCTGCATTGCCATTGCAATAGCTAAGTTTCTGAGATGGACGTGGGTTATTAGATCACACACACTCCCTGCAAATTGATGAATCTTTATTGCTATATTTTGTGCCTGTATAAATGAAGTTGGCTACTTATGTAACATGTATTGCATTGACGAATAGTATATTTTTATATGTCTTTAGCACCCGAAGGTTGATTTAGGTATCAATGTTTTACCAAGCCTCATGAATTGTAACTGTTTTTATCTGCTTTATCCGTTTTAGTCTTTTTAACTGTATTGAACGTGTTTTACTATTGCTCGCTACAGCCTACAAATATCCTTAACAATGTTTTAAACTTCTCTTAGTCATTATGTACTACGCTAAGAAATATTTCCATTTGTATGTATTGTGCTTTTATGACATAACTGTTGAATAAAGCATTTTGGATTGGATTGGTATCTCCAAACAATTGCGTCTTCTTCTCATACAGTGTCATAATTATATAAAAAGTTAAATATTTCTGATAAAGATAATATCAATTTCCTTGATACCTTCTGGAATGCAGAATTAGAGTTGTCCTTACCTTTGGACACATGGAGGATGATTTGGGTAAATTCTATTTCGGGTTGGTTGCCTGTAACATTATATCATACAAAAAAAGGAGCATGAGGGTGAATAATAATCAGATTGCCCCCCACTCATTCACTTCTAGATCCACAAAACCTGATTATTTACGAACACTACTTTATTACCAGATGTCAGGAGCAGTTAAGACATTATCTCTGCTCATGGGATGGTTTAAATGCCATTCACCTCCCGATCCGAGTGTTCAATTACTACTATTTGTCAATACACCAAGTGGCAGTTCATCTTGTAAGCAGCAAGAAGAAAAAATGTGTGAAAGGTCAGAAAGTACCTCACGTAAGCATCACCAAGGGAGCTGCTGGTTGTTACTCACCAGTTTGCCCAGCTATCATCATTGGTAACTTTCATAACCATAAAAGAAGAAAAAGTATCCAAATTTTTAAGAGGTGAAGAAAAAAAAGAGAAAAGTGATATGTATACGAATGCACTATAAGTGCTTGTGTCATTCTATACCCATTGGGCCCCGTCATGAAAAGAGAAAAAAAGATTTGCTTCTCCAAGCTAAAATGAGGTGTAAGTCAATTGCAAACAAGCATACTTTATTGGGTGCTGTGAGTACCCTCAGATTAAAAGAACAGCATGTATTTGACCATTTCAAATAGGAAAGGCCAACATGTTTCGTTGCCAATCTATTTGCGGCAACTTCATCAGGGCTCGGGGGACCAGTCTTCACCTCACTGGTACTTCAAGCTTAGCCTGTGGTTATTGACAAATAATAAAAGAAAGAACGTGTCAACCATGAATAACACGTAAAAAGCAACAGCTTATAGATGCGCCAGAAATTCAGTGCATGCCATCTCATCGAGGCAACATATTTACCGGGTGGTTGCTGTCATCTCTCGTACCCGCAACACACCATTATGGGGAACCCGCACCGTTTAGCCACGCATCCCCTTTAGATAACCAGGGTTGCCGCACATCAACCTGCAGGTGTTTATGTATACATTTTTTTGTAGTAAAACCACATGCCTGTAACATTATACCAAACTAATTCCTATATACTTTTTAATTGTTTTTGGCTCCCTTTAAAATGATATAATGCCAAACTTTCAACTTCTTCCATTTGCTGGAATTGTTCTTCAGAGGTAGGATCATTAAAACATATGTTATATGATTGTCATTTTGTTAAGAAGTTTTGGGATGAAGGTTGGCAAAGGATTACTTGTATATTGAATGTATTAGACACTTTATCATATGAATTAGTTATTTGCAAAGCCTCTTCTCTCACCACTAAATTGCCCCTGTTGAATAACAAGCTTTTTGATTTTTTAATCTCAGCAGCTGTAAGAACGATTACTGCTAATTGGAAAGATTCACCTTCTTTATCTCTTCATGCGTGGTGGGCGTGGATTATTTTCAGAAGAAAGGGTGCAAATTTGACTTTATCTGATATTATTCATAATAATTCGAACTATTTAAAATTTTGGAAACCAATTGATGATTATTTAATGTTGAATCCCTAGTTGTTACAATTTAAGTATATCTATTTATGAATTTACTTTTAGCTTAGTAGCTCTGTAATCTATTATTATGATTTTATACTATTGTCCTTTTTATTTTTCATTGCGGAGATATCATTTAATTTTGTAGGTACTTTATATTATTTTATTGAATTTCTTATTTATAAATTAGAATGTTTATCTTTAATCATATTGTATTTTTGGGATTAATGTTCGTACCTTTTCGGAGTTCTTTTTTGTATGTTATCTATTATCAAAAAATTCTAATAAAATATTTTGAACTCACACAACCCATGCAGTCATTTAAATACTGAGGCACATACATGAACTCATGCAAACACTCAGGTACTACTCATGCACTCATCTAATTACATAGAGAGTACCATTGTAGTAAACCTGTTATCTATCCAGTAGCTATGCACCCATTTAATTTCTGAGGGAATACTCTTGCAGTAATACAATCACCCCAGCAGTACACTTACTTTCATCCAATCTCTCAAGCTTTAACAATGGAGTCATGCAATCACTCAGACACTAGTTATGCACTCATGTAATTAGCCTGACACTACTGATGCACTTATTAAATTATCCAGGCACTACCCATGTAGTTATCTAAACACCCAGGCACTACCTCTTCACTGAACCAAAAACACATGGGCAGCAGCCATGTTGTTATGCATTCACTGGAACACTAGTCATTCATTCATCCAAGCTGCTAGGTGCTATGCATGTTCTTAAACAATCATGTATGCACTATCCATGCACTCTATACAATACCTATATGCTATCTATGCACTCCTTCAATCATCCAGGCACTAAAGTTGCACTCATTTAATCATCCAAGCACTATCTATGCATGCATTGAACTATTGAGCCATTAGTCACACACTTATCTAATGATTCAGGTACTAATCATGCACTCATCCAAACAGCCAGATAGTAGTGATATATTCATGCAAACATGCAGACAGTAACTATGCAAATATGAATGACCCATGGAGTTCTGATATACTCGGGGAATCATCTAGGCACTACCTGTATCCTCAAAGAATCACCTAGGTACTATCTATGCACCAATTCAATCATCCAGGGAGTAGTCATGTATTCACCCACAAACACATGTTTTTACAAGTTTTACTGAGGAATATGTAGTCTTTTAGAACCATCTGGTGAATTATATATGCAAGATGTGACACACTCTTTGCATGTAGTTGGAAGAATTAGTGAGGTATATGCTTTGATAGAGATTAACATGCAGATTGTTATATGCACCATTTCCCAAAATTTAAATCTGATACATTTAACTAGAACAGTACTGAGATACTAAATACACCACTAACACAGTGGTAGAGAGGCATCCAATAGCTCTTATGTTGTGTTTTCGTATTTACACTGTTGAGACACTGTATGTACTTGTACACTTGGGGCTAAATTTACAAGAAAGTAATGCAGTGCGGAGCTGCAAGCCAATTGGCTGTGCCATGCTGCATTAGTTTCAAAGCACAGAGATGCAACATATTTACAACAATATGATGGATCCCTATGCTCTCCCCTGTGCTGGTGCAGAACTGGCTGCCATGTGCCAACAGGGGTGCCTGTGTAGTGGGGATGATTGTTTTTGTGCAGGAAGGGACACCTTCCTGAAGAAAAACAATTACGAGAGGTATTTTTCTCTTTGTATGTGTGCTTCAGAATGCAGCATGCATAGAAACAGGGAAAAAGGAGAAGAAAGAAAAGTATTTCTCCTCGTTGCATCTCCCTATACCCCCCCTGGGGAGGTGTAGGATTCTGACTCATTCCCAGGTGTCCGAATTATTATCAATTTGGATATGTGGCAGAATCCATGGATGTTGCATGGGTACACCCACAGTATCATCCATGGCATGCTTCTTTCACACAAAGTGTTGCATGAATAGTGGCCGTATTTATAAGGCCATGAAAAACTATGCAGAGTGGCTTTACGTGGCGTTGTAAATATGGAGCACCACATTAGGGCGCCGGTGTGTCAAAAAAAGTGATGCTCTGGAAAGTGCTTGGGCTCGTAAATATGCCTCCTTGCCTTGATATTTATTTTAAAATTTACTACAGAAGGGATAAACAATTCTTTCACCATGTATAAGTGAGAAGTGAGATATGCTGTGGCTGTGTTGTATGACAGGGTGCTAAAATGTTAAAATGTAACTAATAAATAAAGGGGCATATTAGCAAGACCCACGTTAAAATTATCGCCGTTTTAGCGGCAGAATTCCAATAGAAGCACAGGTTAGATGTGCAGGACATCTAACCTGGGCTTCTATTGGAATTCCATAACGCATATTATCAAGCCCATTATCGCCGTTTTAGCGGCAGTTTCCTGCCGCTAAAACAGCGATAATTTTAACGTGGGTCTTGCTAATATGCCCCAAAGTTTTGTGTTCTGCTCTGGGTTCGTTATATTGAAGTAAGTGCATGTAGTAATATATCTAGGTTCTTTGGTAGTTTGAAAACTGCAACATAACATGAAAACTGTTTTTGTATTATCTGTAAGTCAGTAGTAAAGGAGTTTGTAGACTGGCTAGGATAAAATTAAAATATACTTGTTTTTTTTACAGAATAATATCTACATATCTACACGCAGTTACCGTGCCTACAAAAGCTTGGACAAAAAAGCAACAGAAGCAACTACAGTATGTTTGCAGAAATGAGTTACACAAGGGGCAAAATGTAGAAAAAGTGGTGAAAGAAAAAAGAGCTACTGGTAAGAGGGCAAGTTACATATATGTGGACACTTGCAAAGATGACAAAATAAATAAAATGAAATTATGCGAAACAATAAGAGTGAACAAAGTGTACATTACAAGAACAGAAAAGATTATAAAAAACATGGACACACCTTAACCAGGAGACAGAAGCAGTTTAAGGAAATTAGAGCAAGAATGTTTCATAGTAGAGTGGTTGTAAATCTACTGAGAAATTCGAAAAAGTATAGAAGAAGGAGAGATGCACTGAAGCAGAAAGAACGAGTTGAGAGTGTAGTTGATGAGGCCTTTGCTTTGAAGAGAAAGCTTTTCATTTTGATTCTAAATAGAATGAAGAATCTTGAAAAAATAGTGTTGTGCATGAGGGGACAAAACCAGAAGATAAGATTAGTGAATAGAAGTAACTTTTGTACAGTTTTTAGTGGAGAATAGATACATACTTCTAGTACAGAGCCTTTCTATAATGAAGAAAGCTATCTCCAGGATAGCAGATTAGTTCATGCTATTGATGAAAGCGGGCGATGTTATGAAATGAAGAATGGCTGTCCTATAGCAAAAGAGGTGATGGTACCTAGAAATGTTGAAGAAGTTATTGCAGAAGAGGTACAAGGGAGGCCTAGTCAGGCCCCTGTATACAAATGAAATTGTAGTAGTGTTTGTAGTGTTAGACAGCAATACATTGATATATCAAGGAAATTCCTACGTATATTTCCAAAGGCTAAGTTTAAAACACAAAATAAGTACTTTACAAGGTTTTTATCCATGGATGCCGAGAAAGCATACAAATTTGCAGAGACACTCACTAGCTTGTTTATCAAATAAAGTGTGCCAAAGCACCTTTCATTATTAGGATGTTAGCTGTACACCACTCAACAATGCGAACTTTTGTTAGGAGGCTGTACTATGTGAAAACTCCTGCTTTGTGTTTAGGAGAAATGAATAGGGCACTTTTGCATGGTACTGTGGCAGAGGTAAAAAAAGGTTTGTGATGATGTGCAGTTTCGTTTCTTTGGTCCAGAACAGGACTGTTGGGAAATTGAAGAGTTGATAACAGAAGGAGTTGTAGAATAGGACACAGGTACTACACTTGATAGTTTTGAAGAAGAGATTACAAAATGTGAGACAGTATGTGCTGAAAAATCAGAGTATGTTTGTATATGCTGTTGATGCACTCACTACAAGAACCAAATACGGACTGTTGACTTATATTTAAAAAGTGAAATAGAGAATAATGATAACTGCCAAAAGCTTGCACTGCACTTATTTGTAGGAGAAAGATTTGACTTGTCCATACAACAAGTTATATGTAGGTACTGCTACCATGAATTAGAGGATAATAAAATGCCTGCTAGAGCTGTGCATAACAAGTTAGAACTAGTTCCCATTCCAGAAGCACTTCAAGTTTTAAATATTTATGAGTCCATTCTTATCCAAACTCTACATCTATTTCAGGCTATAGTACGTACGGTGCCAAAGACAGGCAAGTTGCCCCCAACAGAGCTGCAGAAATGTCTAAAAGGTGGAGTAGTGTATTTGCCATTAGATGTCAAGAAAAACATTGAATCAGTGTGGGTAGATAGAGATTTAGAGGAAGGACTAGTAATTCTTGTTGATGGTGTGCCTACCAAGAACAAGAAGATATGGCAGGAGTTAAGTAGATGTTACCAAAGTTAAAAAGAAACTTTATATCTGGTACAATGTTTACTATTGAAATGTGTAAAGCCTGCAAGATATCACACATATGGAGGATCAGACATTTCCATCAACAGGTCAGATTGAGAATGTGGATCAGTCAAGAACAGAAGAAATTTACGAACATTTTAGCATCCACCCTTTGTATTCTAAAGAGGTTATTGGTGATGCCATGACGCTGCTTCAAATGAAGGAAGCTAAAAGAACTCCATTAAGTGTGTCGGAAAAAAGTTTAGAAGCTCGGTCTTACCCACATCTTTTTTCTACTCGAGTAGGTGGCAGGTATGATGAGTGGCCTGTGCAAATACCTGCAGCTGAGTATGGATGTAGTAGATTTTATTCAGGAGATCCTAGATTTTGTCAGTGCATTCCATATATATTTCACCTATTATTTGAGAGTGACTTGTCTGGGCTCTCATATGCCGTGAATCATATTCTAAAAACAGGAGTTGATTTTCATAATATAAGCAAGAGAACTTTTGGAGAAAGTTCAAGGAAAAGATGTACAGTTGGAATACAATTTAATAAACCTAATGGCATGTCAGCGTGGGACAAATGAATATTTGTATCGGTGTTATGGTGAATTGAAGTGCATGTTGAGGAACCTTGGAGCACCTACTTGGTTCCTGACGCTGAGTTGTGCTGAATATGCATGGGATGACCTGCTAGAATTCTTGTAGGAGGCAAATTCAAATATAAAAGACATTCATCTGAAGACGCCAGGCGAACTGTGCTCACTAGACCCTGCAAATGTTTGCAGATATTGTAATCACAGATTTCAAGCAATTATGGTTTTCATCTTGAACAAAACAAAACCTCCTCTTGGTGAACTGATTGATTTCTATTGGTGTAAAGAGTACCAAGGCAGAGGTGCTCCCCACATTCACATGCTGTTGTGCGTAAAAGATGCCCCAAAGTTTGGAACAGACAGTGATGACTCTGTGTTGTCTTTTATTGAGAAGTATTTAACTTGCTCCATCCCATAGGAGAGTAATGACAATATATTAAGAAAACAAATTTGTAGATTTGGAAAATACTGTCAGGTAAAATACAGAGCAAAAGGGACATTTTATATAAGATGTCGTTTCGGATTCCCAAGACCTGTCATCTTACAAGACAGCTTTTTGTCTGCAGTCAGACATACAATAACTAGGAAATCACTGAAAAATACATACAACCTAAGAAGAACAGAGGCCTCCAACTACATTAATGACTACAATCATGTGATTATGAAGATGTGGAATGCAAACATGGATATACAGTTTGTTGCAGACAACTCAAATCAAATATATATTCTTTATTCGGTTACCAGTCACAAGCAACCATAAAAGCACAATATTACATCTGATAAAAACTATATTAATATATTCTAAATTACAAAATTTCATAAAACAATAGATTTACGACACTTAAGTACATTTTTTTTAAAAGCGGACACTGCAGCAACAATAAACACAACATCTAAAAGTTGCAAAGCTAATAACGCAGGACGGCATTGTTTTATACCAAACTTCTGTAAAACAGGAATAATCCATCTTTTCCTGGGTTTACTGTAATATTTACAGAAGAACATGATATGTATTGTAGATTGTGCGGATATCTCATCACAAGGGCATTTAATCAATTCTTTAGACCAATCATTCATGTCTGGGTAAGTAACTAGACGATTTAAAATGTTTAGTTTAAATAAAACGCTCATAGTCACTCATAGTTAAATTCAAATATGGTTGCATTCCCACACTAGAAAGTGAAAGTTGATGTGCTGATACAGTAGATTTTTTAGACTCATTTGAAGCCCTCTTCTCGTGCAAAAAATTTAAACATTTAATTTTAAAATCATTCCTTGACTCACCGCACATTGATGAGGGATCATTAAAATATTCTGAGTGACCAATACTACTTAAAAACTTTTTAACGTATTGAATCCATCTAAAACAGCTAACCCCATCTAATCTCAAAGCATCATTTAAAATAGAGCGATTAAATGTAATTTCATCAACCGTCCAGATTTTGAACCATAATAAAACTGGCTGTAACCTGATCAAATCCTCTAAGTATGGTATGCCTAGCTCAACATGGCATATATAATTTGCTGTACTATCCGGAACAGCCAAAATAAACTTAAGAAAATGGTTCTCTATAATCTGTAGAGCACTCACATCAGAATATCCCCATATACCTGCACCGTAAATGGCAACAGATGTGCATTTAGCCCTATAAATTTGCAGTAGTTCACATGGTGGCCGTTTGCCCAGCTTTTGGCTAAAATTGATCAATGCCTTTACTGATTTGGAAAACAAAAGCTGTCTTGTGCAAATAGCCTGGGTCCAAGATCCAGAATCGCTAAAAAGAATCCCCAAATATGAACAATCTTTAACACTGATAATAGGTTTTGTGTAGATAAAAATGGGGCCCGCCCTGTTTTTAGTACCCTTACCACAGCCCATAGAAAAAGTTTTCGAGCAATTAACATTGAGTCCCAAATTAGACATAAAATCTGAAAAAATATTGACAACCTTTTGGAGCGCAAGCGGGGTTCGGGCCATTAAAACCGCATCGTCCGCATATAAAAGTGCGGGGATGGGTCGCCCCCCTACGAGAGGTAAATCATTACAGTTCTCAACCAATACCTCCTCTAACTTGTTAATGTACAATGTAAAGAGGAAAGGGGCAAGGACACATCCCTGTCTCACTCCTCTTTGTACGCGGAAAGGTTTAGTGCATTCACCACACCTTCCGTACCGGACCTTTGCGCTAGCCCCTAAATATAGCTGCCTCAAAAAATTAATAATTAAAATATCTATTCCTAGATTCTCTAAAATTACCCATAGTTTATGATGAACAACACAATCAAAAGCCGCAGTTAAATCAACAAAAACCATAAAAATTCTCCCCCTTAGCTCTCGTGTATTTTTCCAAAATGATGTGTAAATTTAACCCTTGCTCAATAGTACCCATACCCTTCCTAAAACCATATTGGAGATCGCTTAAAATTTTATGCTCATCTGCCCACACCTGCAACCTATCCAATAAAACCCGACCTATAATCTTTATTGTAGAGTCCAGGAGTGAGATGGGACGGTAGCAAGCTGGGTCAACTCTATTGCCTTTTTTAAAAATGGGCACTATTACCGATTCGGCCCATGTAATTAAAAATGTCCCTTCTCTCATGCAGGCATTAAATACTTGTGTCAGCAGGGGTCCCCATAAATCTAAATTAGCTTTAAAAAGATCCACAGGGATCCCGTCTGGTCCTGCTGCTTTTCCTCCAGCACTCATTTCTATAGCCTTAATAACTTCACATAATTTAAAAACAAGATGTGATTCGGTCGTGATCGTCGGGGGTACAGTAAGGGTCAAATCTTGAGTTATTACAGTGCAATCTACTACATTTTCGTACAACTTAGAGTAGTGTGTTATCCATTCTGGTTCTGTGATGGCAATTTCTATTGTTGCTTTAGTGTCATCTGTAAGGAAAGGTGAATTAACCATTTTCCAAAAGCCGCTGAATCACGCATTTCTGAAGCCTCCATTAGGTTCAGCCAAGGGTCCCTTTTCAAAACCATCTTTCTCCTTCTTAGTGCTGCTTTATATTCATTCCTAGCCACTCTAATCATCCCTGTATTCTTAATAGGTGCGTGTAACTGTTTCTTCAATTTCTTATGAGCCATAGTGCAACTTGAATCGAACCATCCTTCCTTATGGGTGAATTGTTTCCTTTTATTATCAACCATAAGAGACTTCTTTATGTAATTACTGATTTCTAGGAAATTCGTTATTACTTCATGATCAAGGGCACTATCTCTTAAACAGTTAAAAATCGTTGTCTTACAATTCAACCCCAGTTGTTTAATAAATGCACCGGTATCGATGTTTCTCCATCTTAGGGTATATCCATTCTGTCTATTCAATTCGATATTCTCAACTAGATCAGGGGAAGCATAATTACAACTATATATTTGTGTAAAAAGTGTCAAATCAAGACTCAATGGAAAATGATCACTAAGAGCTATCTCATGTGTTAAAAAATTCGTAACATGAGATGCGTGTCTGGACGTTATTAATATAAAATCAATGATTGAAAACAGGCCTCTCCCATTAAACGTGGGTTTAAAAGGCAGCAAAGGTGAGCATAAATCATTAGCGAAGCCCAGATCCTGTGAGAATATGGCATCATTCAACGTACTCCCGATCATATTATGCACAAAGTGTGGAAAACTAGACCCTTTTTCATAGCCAAATCCACAGATCCCCTTATCTGATAACTGGCATAATGTAGAATTAAAATCCCCCCAGATAATTAATTCATCAAAGGTCTGTAAATTACTGATTCTTTGTAGAATTAAACGCAATAAGCCCTCAAACATCACGGGTTTTATGTTATTATAAAAGTTTATAATGACTATACATGGGCCCTTAATTGGATATAAAATTAGAATTTGATAAAATTGTTCATTCACATCTAAACTAACTCTGTCAAAATTAAGTTTATTCGACAAATAGATACATAAACCTCCCTTTGCACGCCCATGCATTGAAGGGCAGGCAGGGGAATGAAAAGTTTTATAACCGTTGATGTGAATAGGGTTGACAGCCCAAGTTTCCTGGAGATTGATAATATCGTAGTTATTAACAAAATCCACCCAGATAGGATTAGTTACTTTAGACTTAATTCCCGCCGTATTCCAGAACAACAATTTACAAACTTGTTGTGGGCCCCCAGAACATCCTCTACCCCTTGCACTACTACAAACTACCCCATCCGAGGCTGTTGAGGCTTCATTAAGTGAAACATCATTTCCTATTGAGTGCAAAGAGGCCGTTATGTCATCAAGGTTCACCTCATCATGGCCATCGGCTATATTAGTGAATAAAGGTGTATTTTCCACTGAGCCACTAGGTCTATTTGTCGGTTGTATCACAGTACCCATTCGTGGTCAATCCACGTGTTCAAGGTTACTTAGAGGCTCAAAACGATTTTTAATTGGCACCTTAAACACGGGGGGTTAGTTAATATAGAGGTCATCCCATATGAGACGTCACTGTTATAAACTAATGGCTGGTAGAAGAAACCTAACGGCAATGGTTTAATATCATGACCGGTCACAGTGTTGTAGCATAAACTATCTAGAATCCATTTTACCAGCTGAGGAGTTTTGAATGTTAGCACAACACAATCGCCATTTATAGTTTTGTTCTGCCTACCCACCCAGTTAACCCGTCTTACCATCTTGAACTCACTAAATAGTCTATCGGCATAGCCAATTTTAGCACTTATCCAATACAATGATTTATTTTTTAGAGACTCCAAGGTCTCATTACCCTCATCCTTCAATCTGGGGACATTTGATAGAATGACCACATAAGGAGTGGCTTCAGGCGGTAATTCTAGATTTATCCTTCGATTTACGTCCCTACCTTCTATTTTTACCAACCCCCGTGAAACAGACGGGGAATTATTCCCATCAAGTTTTTCCCATTATATGATGATATAGCGTCAGGTATTTCTAGAGTATTGACTGCTGGGGCTGACCTAGTTCTATTCTCTCCAAACTTAGTATGATGATCCCACTCAGTGCTATGATGCGCAATATGCTGGGTTTGCATAGGATTAGAAAGTGGCCTAAGTTTATCGTTATTCCGAGTCCCTTCAGCCCAATCACCCATACTACTAGATTCTTTCTCTTTATGAATTACGCGACCTACGGGCTTTGATAAGACTTCCTCTAACTCCCTATTCTGTTCAATAATCTGCTAAATGAATCTTTTAGAAAAACTTCCAGTGAAACCAATTTATCCTTCAATGCAGCCACGTCCTTCTGAATACGATCATTCGTACATGGGGCAGATCTGTTTCGACCCCCACCGCTTTTCCTAGACTGTTTCTTGTCTATCACGGGAATCTTTCTCTGATTTAACTTTGGGCTAGTTCTACTCAACTGCCTCTTTATGGTTGTATTACAAGGCGTGGGATCAGGGAGGCAATTAGGATTTCTAGATCTCTTATGGGGCGGCTGAGCATCACTCTCTCTATCACTATCAGACAAATGGTCAGTTAAATTAATTACGCAACTATTCCTATTAGATGGACTCCCCGTGTGGCTAACTGTAAATCTCGGTTGTTTGAGGTATTATCCTCCGTGCGCCCCTCTATAAGACCCTCCCCAACTTCTCTATTCATAGAGCTGGCTGTGTTTAAGGATTCTTCTACAGTAATAATTTCTTTTCAACAGCTCCCATAGCACCTGTTAGATAACTCAGCAAGGACTTACATGCTTGACCCTCTGTTTTGGGTTTCTTTTTAATTTGCGCACTCAAGATTTTCCTCTTGCCCGTTTCTCAATTGTTAAAACAACAAAACGGTCCCCTAATTTTTACACTATATCTATCACAGCTAGCAGACAAATCTCACAATAACACGTAATATACAACTAAACAATTTACACACTAAAACGTATGATTGATGACTGGTTTACTATGATTAACAGTTAAGAATGATTGTCCTACATAAATGATAAAAACGAACAGCAAAATAATTGTAAATATCGCACCCTCTTAAAACAACTAGTAACGTTCAGCGCCTACATAATGCAGTACCTCTTATACGATCAGGTGTCCCCGAGCTAAAAATTACATAACCGGGACCAGCCCAGCCTTGTCCGGCCTATGACGGGCTAAGACGGGCCCGCCCTTAGTCCGGGCTTTGTCCGCGCGCGCGTCCCGCGTTGCGGGAGTCTGGGAGTGGTTTTATAGCGCCTCCAGGCGCTGCTGTAACTGGTGACAGGTGTGCGCCTCCCACGTGAGGCAGGCAGGCTGGATGCAGGCTGGGTGTTGTGGTCCTCCGGGACCGGACGCTACAGATGCAAAAGGAGCCCGCGCTGCGGGAGTCTGGGAGTGTTTTTATAGCGCCTCCAGGCGCTGCTGTAACTGGTGACAGGTGTGCGCCTCCCACGTGAGGCAGGCAGGCTGGATGCAGGCTGGGTGTTGTGGTCCTCCGGGACCAGACGCTACAGATGCAAAAGGAGCCCGCACTGCGGGAGTCTGGGAGTGTTTTTATATCGCCTCCAGGCGCTGCTGTAACTGGTGACAGGTGTGCGCCTCCCACGTGAGGCAGGCAGGCTGGATGCAGGCTGGGTGTTGTGGTCCTCCGGGACCGGACGCTACAGATGCAAAAGGAGCCCGCGCTGCGGGAGTCTGGGAGTGGTTTTATAGCGCCTCCAGGCGCTGCTGTAACTGGTGACAGGTGTGCGCCTCCCACGTGAGGCAGGCAGGCTGGATGCAGGCTGGGTGTTGTGGTCCTCCGGGACCGGACGCTACAGATGCAAAAGGAGCCCAATTGCTGTTGCTTGGTGCGTTACATCTTATATAACAAAGTCAGAGAAAACTGAGATGAAAGAGATGTGGGAGGAGATTTCAGTAGAAAAGAGTCTTACGAAGAAATTGTACAGTTTAAGTTCGAAAATGCTTTCTCACAGAGAGATAGGCTCCTATGAATGTGTAGACCAATTAAGATCAGCTAGTTTGTTTTCTAAATCTAGAGGAGTTCTATGGGTGAGTTTAGGGCTTGCTAATACTCGTAACACAGTACTGAAGTATTTTCCTGAAATTCAATATCTTGCAGAAATTGAGCCACACAGTACACATATTCTGAAGAGTGCTGGGTACATAATATCCAAGAAGAAGTCATCATCTGGAAAGGATGTGTCTTTATGAAATACTTCAACATTATACTTTCAGAAGTGATGTCAGTGAAAACATAGATGAAGGTAAATTTGATGCGGCTGGATGTGAAGGATGCTTGGTGAGACATAACAAAGGAAATGTAATCAACCAACGAAAGCTAGGTTGCCAAACTCCAGACATAAGTGAGCTTTTGGATTTAGCCTTGCTACAGTTCTGTAAGCCATGGCTAACTGAAAGTGAGCTACTTGGAGAATTTGACTCTTATGAAGATTCATTCAACGCTGTTATGTTATGTTATGTTAAAGATCATTTTTAAAGCGCTCGTTCACCAAACGGTTTCTTGGCGCTAAGAGCAAAACGGCAGCAGCTTCAGACCGTAGGTGGGTGTCAGTTGTAAGCGTGGGAAAAGAGCCAGGTTTTGAGTGACTTCCTAAATTGGGTGTAAGAGTCCGCCGTGCGCAAATAGAGAGGGAGGGCGTTCCAAAATTGAAGGGCCAAAGACGTGTATCTAAGGCCACCATGTTTCTTCCGTTTAAAAGAGTGGGAGACCAACAAGTTCTTATTAGAGGAGCGTAGATCGCGAGAGGGGAGATATCGCTGAATGTTTAAAGCGATAAAGGCTGGGCCACGTCCTGACAGGGCTTTGTGGATGATACAGCCCAGTTTAAACAGACAGCGTTGGGGTATGGGGAGCCAATGGAGGCCTCTCAGCAGTGGTTTTACATGAGAGTGCTTAGGCTGTCCAAGAATAAGTCTGGCTGCCTGGTTCTGGACTCGCTGCAAGCGATGGACTTGGTACGCAGGTATACCAACGTACAGGGAGTTGGCGTAATCAATACGCGAAATAACCAGGGTGAGGACCACTTGGGTCAGGGCTTCAATGGAGAGGAATCTGCTGATTTTTCGGATTCTATGAAGGTGGAAAAAGCATGCTGAGATCACTGAACTGATCTGGGCCTTCATGGTAAGATCATTGCTGATCATAATTCCCAAACTTTTTACTGACGAGGCCGGGGCTGGGGGGCTCCCTAGAGATAGTGGCCAGAAGCTGGAATTCCATGGGTTTGCCAAGCCACCGGTGAGAATCAACTCTGTTTCATCTGGGTTTAGTTTAAGTTGATTAACATTCATCCAATCCCTGATGAAATTCATTATGGATTGAAAGTTTGTGATAGATGAGGCTGATGGGTCGATGTTAAAGATCAGCTGGAGGTCGTCGGCATAGTTGAACACAACGACCTTTCTCTTACGCAAAGCTAGAATCAGGGGGAGAATATACAGATTAAAAAGTAAAGGTGAAAGGGAGGAGCCCTGTGGGACCCCACAGGTCAGATTCATTTGTTCTGCTCTGAAGCCAGCAAGGCGGACAGATTGGGAGCGATTACTCAGAATGCTGCGAAAGACAGCATTGAGTGCTGTGTGTTTCCAGTGTATCTTCAAATGTTGAGAAAAGAGATTGAACAAGAAGAAACAATTGCTGATGAGATAGCAAGATAGAGCTCTCAGAGCAGTCAAAGTTCAGCACCTGAAAGTCAATATCCTCTTGGACAGCTAATCATTGAAAATGAAGCTGAAATAGCTATGAATGAAGTGGAGAATGCATGGTCAGTTTGGGTCTAATTAGAGGGGGGTGATGATGGCAGGAATAAAGACTCTCATCCAGGAGGTATGACTGCTGGGGACCATATAAGACCCGTCCAACTTCCAACCCAGTAAATTTATTATCTGCCCCCTCAACCCACTCTTGCAAATCTCGACATTCCATTACCCCAGAGGGCATCCAGGGCCCCCTTACAGATGAACTCGACATCTGCTGGAGAACATGTGCTGGAAAGAGGAGGCCAAGTTCATTGTCACACAAGACTGGCACTTCCCCCAGCTGCTTGTCCCTACGTGACAGTTTTGGTAAACGCTCCCAAATGAGATTCCACACAGAAAGAAACCACAGATCAGCTTATATCTAAAGCATGCCATTGGATCAGTAAACAGGGGGGACGGGGGAGTTACTTCCCTGCATCTTAATGGCAAGAAGGTTGGCTTGGGTAGGGGACTCAACAAAATCAATTCAGGGGATTGTGTGGTGGTTAACTTTAATTCACACTATTTGGTTCAGCAAGTGTTCACTTGGTTACCCTCAGGACCATCACTGAATAGTCAAATGTTTGTGTTGCCTCTTGGCTTTTTTTACAAACCAGTAAGGCCCATGTACTGGGAGCAAGCCCCGATGATACCCCGTAGAAATCTTTATCGTGAACTCCCATACCTTCTACTAGGACGACCTCTTACCCCCTTCCCTACTCACAATCGATTCAGTGTTTTAACAGACCTAGATGGCTGCGATTGACAGTGGGGGAACAGGAGTACCTCAAATCCTGACCAAAGTATCACAATATCAGGGTCCAAACCCCCCATACATCCCACGGTTACATCTAATTACACATCTAATTATACAGATCACGCTAAATTAATCTCTTGGAATATTGCCGTATTGAGATTGCCCGATCCAGATTGGTTAGCAATTGTTACCACTTATGATTTGATCTGTTTTCAGGAAACATGGGAAACGGGATCCATTAACTTAGATGGCTATCGCTCCTTTCATACTCCAGCTCGCCCGTCTACTTCGGGTCGTGCTAGGGGTGGGATTTTGACCATGCTGAAAAACACTTTAAAATTAGTAGTTCTGTAATTTCATAATGATTCTCCTTATTATCACTTTCTTTATCTAAAGAGCCAGGGCGGCGATACATTTCTTTTAACTAACTTTTATAAGAATAACTTCAATGGTAATATGAAGCAGTTTGTTGATATGTTGCAAGGGGAAATCAAGGTATTTTTTAACACCCTCAAACAGTCTTTAAAAATGTTATGGGTGGGCGACTTTAATGCGCACTGTTGTGCTTTTTAAAAAAAAACAGTATGCGGCATACTTAATGAATTAGGTGACTCCATCCCACATTTCACGCACGATTCCTACGTAGATGCCCTGAATAGACTGTTTTTCATTAATGACTTAGAAATTCAGAATCCCATAGAGCCTAGCTCAGGAATGCTACAAAACACATTTGGTTTGGCCACTCAGGGTTTGACTCTAGATTATCTACTGGTTTCGGTGTCTTTCAAAAAGTTTATATGCAATGTTTTAATTATGTCCTTTAGTTTTAGTGATCATGCCAGTATCATTGGTGATCTGGAATGGGAGGGAATCCATCTGAAGCAGATGAGGCATGTCAAACCCACGATAGCTAGAAAAAATGGGACAATTCTTAAATGGGTGATTGCAGATAAAGCAAAAATTGTTACAGCCGTGGTTGGCAATAGATTAAAGGGATATTACGAACTGTCTAGCATTGAACCCTGACCCTATTCAGGTAAACATGGCCTTTGATCAGATACTATTTGAAGTTAAACCGGCCTTAACTAGGAAAAGACCAATAGCCAACACGTTAGGTCCTAGATGGTTTGATCAATCATGCACTAAGTCTCTATCAAACCTACACCAGGCCCTAAGATCTATCCCCAGAGATGTGGAATTGGTTAAGATTCTGTGCCTCCGATATAAAGAAGCAAGGAAGATGAGAACTAAAATCCTTAAGGAAGAAGCCTGGGAACACCTGTATCAAGCTGCTCTTTCGAACAATGCTAGGGACTTTTAGAAAGTTATTAATGCTCCATTCCTTAAATCATCCACTGACCCGTGTATAGACTGTCATGTGGATGAGGAATCCTGGATTGCACACTTCTCTTTAATATTCAATACAAACACTGAGGGAGTGGTTACACAGCAGGTACCTAGCACCTCTCCTATCAAGCCTCCCCTTATTTTTAACTTACACGAGATAATAGAGGCCCTCTAGCAGTGCTCCAGTAGTAGAGCTCTCGGCCCGGATGGTACCCCAATAGATTTTTTTATGGAGCAGCCTGATCTATGGGGACCGGTGCTGACTAACGTTTGTAATGCAGTCGCCATCGTGGGCCCATCTGACTCATGGATGAAGTCAATTTTAATTCCTATCCATAAGAAAGGAGACAAATCTGAGGCCAAAAATTATAGGCCAATTTCACTCCTGGACAGCACTGCTAAACTTATGGGGCGAGTTTTATTAAATAGGTTAGAGGAGTGGGCTACCCACAACAATGTTTTGATTCTGGTGCAATATGGGTTTAAAAAGGAGAAAGGTACTCAGGACCAATGCCTCAATCTAAGTCTACTAATTGCCAAGTATACCCAAGCAAAGCAAGGAAAGTTATACTTGGCATTTCTGGACTTATCCACGGCATTTGACTGCGTTGCACATCACCATCTGTGGAGGATAATGGCAGAAATGGGCATTGATGAGGCTATAATCATTTTTATTAGACAGCTGCATTCATCGGCTTCGGCCTGTGTCTGTTACAGGAAGCAGGGAAAGTGCACTAAATCTTTCCCAATTAACAGGGGAGTTCGTCAGGGTTGTGTACTCGCCCCAGTTCTTTTTGCCGTCTATACTAATTGGGTGGAAACACCCCATTCAAACTCAATACCGGACATTCTTAAGATCAATAACGTGCGCACCCCGATTCCAAAAACCCAGGTGATACTATCGCACTCCTCCAGTCACCCAACGCTAGCCATGCACTCATACAATCAACCAGGCACTACCCATGCTCTAATCCAATCACCCAAGCAGTACCCATACACTTATCCATTTACTCAGGCACTTCCCATGCAGTCATGCAATCGACCAGGCCCTACCCGTGAACTCATCCATTCAATGAGGTGCTATCCATGTACTCATCCAACCACTCAGGCACTACCCATACACTCATTCAATCGCCCAGGCACTATCTATTCACTCATGCATTCACCCAGGCACTGCCCTTGCACTCATACTATCACTCAGGTGCTACACATTCACTCATCCATTCACTCAGCCACTATCCATGCACTCATCTATTTACCCAGGCACTACCCATGCACACATCCAATTACCCAGGCACTATCCTTGTACTCATCCATTCATGCAGGTACTATGCATTCACTCATCCATTTACTCAGGCACTACCCATACACTCATCCAACGACCCAGGCACTATGCTTGCACTCATCCATTCACTCACGCACTACAGATGCACTCATTCATTCATCCAGGCACTAGCCATGCACATATCCAATCACCCAGGCACTACCTTTGCACTCATTTATTCACCCAGCCATTACCCATGCACTCATCCATTCAACCAGGCACTACCCATGCACTCATTCAATCACCCAGGCTTTACCCATGCACTCATTCATTTACCCAGCCATTATCCATGCACTCATCCTTTCACTCAAGCACTACCCTTGCATTCATCCTTTCACTGAGGCACTACCCATGCACTCCTCCATTCACTCAGGCACTACCCATGTAGTCATCCAGTTACCCAGGCACTATCCTGGCACTCATCCATTCACTCAGGCACTACCCATGCACTCATCCAATCACCCAGGCACTATAACTGAACTCACCCAATCATGCAGGCAGTATCCATGCATTCACCAAATCACCCAGGCACTATCCATGCACTCACGCAACCACCAAAGCACTACCCTTGCACTCATTCAATGACCCAGGCACTACCCTTGCACTCATCCAATCACCCAGGTGCTACTCTTGCAGTCATCCAGTCACCTATGCACCATCCACACACTCATACAATAAACCAGGCACTACCCATGCACTAATCCAACAACCCAAGCAGTACCCATGCACTCATCCATTCACTTAGGCACTATCTATGCACTCTCCCAATCACCTAGGCACTATCCATGCGCTCATCATTCACTGATGCACTACCTATGTACTCATCCACTCACCCAGGCACTACTCATGCACTCATCCAATCACCCAGGCACTACCCATGCACACATCCAGTCACCCAGGCTCTACCCATGCACACATCCAATCACCCAGGCACTACCCCTGCACTCATCCATTCACTCAGGCACTACCCATGCACTCATCCATTTACTCAGGCATTATCCATGCACTCATCCATTCACCCAGGCACTACCCATGCACACATCCAATCAACCAGGCACTACCCTTGCACTCATCCATTCACTCAGGCAGCAGGCATGCGTTCATCCGTTCACTCACACACTACCCATGCACTCATCCATTCACACAAGCAGGTCCCATGCACTCATCTAATTACCCAGGGACTATACATGCACTCATTCAATCAGCCACGAACTATGTATGCACTCATCCAATCGCCCAGGCACTATGCTTGCACTCATCCATTCATTGAGGTACTACTTATGGACTCATCCAATCACCCAGGTGGTACTTTTGCACTCATCCAGTCACCCAACGCTAGCCACGCACTCATACAATCAACCATGCACTACCCATGCACTAATCCAATCACCCAAGCAGTACCCATACACTCATTCATTTACTCAGGCACTACCCATGCAGTCATGCAATCGACCAGGCCCTACCCGTGCACTCATCCATTCAATCAGGTGCTATCCATGTACTCATCCAACCACTCAGGCACTACCCATTCACTCATCCAATGGCCCAGGCACTACCCATGCACATATCCAATTACACAGGCACTACCCATGCACTCATCCATTCACGCAGGTACTATGCATTCACTCATCGATTCACTCAGGCACAACCCATGCACTCATCCAATCACCTAGGCACTATCCGTGCACTCACCCAATCACGCAGGCAGTATCCATGCATTCACCCAATCACCCAGGCACTATCCATGCACTCAGACAATCACCACAGCACTACCCTTGCACTCATTCAATTACCCAGGCACTACCCTTGCACTTATCCAATCACCCAGGTGCTACTCTTGCAGTCATCCAGTCACCTATGCGCTAACCACACACTCATACAATCAACCAGGCACTACCCATGCACTAATCCAACAACCCAAGCAGTACCCATGCACTCATCCATTCACTCAGGCACTATCTGTGCACTCTCCCAATCATCTAGGCACTATCCATACACTCATCTATTCACTGAGGCACTACCCATGCACTCATTCACTCACCCAGGCACTACTCATAAATTCTTCCAATCACCCAGGCACTATCCATGCACTCCCACAATCACCCAGGCACTACCCTTGCACTCATCCATTCACTCAGGCACTACCAATGCACTTATCCAATCACCCAGGCAGTACCCATGCACTCATCCAATCACCCAGGCACTACTCATACATTCTTCCAATCACCCAGGCACTATGCATGCACTCCCACAATCACCCAGGTACTACCCTTGAACTCATCCATTCACTCAGGCACTACCAATGTACTCATCCATTCACCCAGGCATTATCCATGCACTCAACCATTCACCCAGGCACTACCCATGCACACATCCAATCACCCAGGCACCACGCTTGCACTCATCCATCCACTCAGGCAGTGGCATGCGTTCATCCATTCCCTCAGGCAATACCCATACACTCATCCAATGACCCAGGCACTACACTTGCACTTACCCATTTACTCACGCACTACCCATGCACTCATCCATTCACCCAGGCACTAACCATGCACATATCAAATCACTCAGCACTACCCATGCACTCATCAATTCACTCAGGCACTATCCATGCTTTCATCCATTTACTCAGGCACTACCCATGCACTTATTCATTCACCGAGGCACTACCCAGGCACACATTCCATCACCCAGGCACTACTCTTGTACTCATCTATTCACTCAGGCACTATGCATGCGCTCATCCATTCACTCAGGTACTACCCATGCACTCATCCATTTACTCAGGCACTACCCATGCACACGTCCAATCACCCAGGAACTACCGTTCTACTCACGAATTCACCCAGGCACTACCTATGCACTCATCTATTCACCCAGGCACTACCCATGCACTCATGCAATCACCCAAGCACTACCCATGCACTCATTCATTCACCCAGCCATTATACATGCACTCATCCATTCACTCAGGCTCTACAGTTGCACACATCCATTCATTCAGGCACTACCCATGCACTTCTCAATTCACTCAGGCACTATCCATGTTCTCATCCATTCACCCAGGCACTACCCATGCACACATGCAATCACCCAATCACTACTTTTGCACTCATCCAATGACTCAGGCACTACTTATGCACTCATAGATTCACTCAGGCACCACTGCTGCACTCATTGTAACATCCATGCACCAGTTATGCCCTCATTCAATCATCCATACACCAGTCATCCACTCATTCCAACATATATACATACTTTATATTTTTTTAACTGTAAAAGGTGGTTCCAACAAGAATCTTTTTTAGTCCTTTTGGAAAGTTTTAAATTTGTTTTCTTCTTTTTTAAATAACAAAAATGGCAACTGGGACAGGAGGAATTTAAAAAATGTGCACTGAAAAATGTGCAAACATATAAAAGAGGCAAAACATTAGCATGTATACTGTTTTGCAGCATTGCGAATAGCTGTAAGACACTTCTCACCAGTACTTATAACAACACTACAGTCCATGCAGTACGTGGCTATTCTTGACAACTCTGAAGCCATATCTGTTGCAGTAGTCTGCACCTCTGAAGGGACTTTCTGGCCAGGAGTTGTTGCTGCTGCCACTGAAGTAGGTGGTCCTCCAGCTTCCCTCTGCTTGATTGCCAGTTGGAGACATTTTTTTATGATAGGTTTTTAGATGATATAACGTGGACAACTGTCCCGCATGAATATTTCTTGTTCATCCCTCTAGAGAGGGTCTTGTTGCAGATTGTGCATTGCACAAGTTTGGCAGCAGTTTTCGATTGCCCTGATGGGATATTGAAAAAATCCTATGCCACACTGGCTCTCTTTTGTGGAGGTTCCTCTTCTTCCAAATATTCAGTCTCCACCCCCACCACATCCTGGCCCAGCTGTTGTTCCTGCTGACCCCCATCTCCTTCCTGTGTTGCCATTTTTTATAGAAAAAAAGACCAAAAACTTTGCACACCAAGATGAATCCACCTGCTCAAAATGAAGTTCTATGAAAGAAGATTCAAGAAGGAGGATTGGGTGTTTACTTCCTATTGATTTTGCTGAAAAGTATATTATCCAATGATATCCCTTGCTTTCCCAGTCATGTGATATTCACGGTGACCGATATGTTCACGGTTACCGCGGTGAAGTGGAAATTCAAAATCCAAGTTTAAAGTAGTTTTCTTTAAAAATGGAAAGAAAATAAGAACTTTCAATACTATAATAGTGAACAGCTATACTAAACTTGTTCACTATACCTCTACATATATGTTTCAGAGTTGTTGAAAAACATGCGCTATCCATGAATACCGACGTCATCGTGACTTCCGCTGTCTTCGCGGAAACGTAAAATTGTGTTGGAAGACGATTACTCTGGAGACTCACTACATAAATATGAGTTTGAAAAGTACACTAATAAATCTCTACTGTTAAATATATTGTAGAATATGTCTATATATATGTTTTACACTTTGTACAAACCACGCGCTCTTCGCGACTACCGATGTCACTGCGATGAGGTGGTTAGTCACAAATATAATTTTTTTTTGTAAAGGTGGCTTTGTTCGAAATTGATCACAGAAAGAAAAGTTAAAACAATATTTTACTAAGTATTTAGACTTAAACTTTATTTAAAAAATGTCTTTAAGTGTATTTTTCAGTATGTGAAATACATTTACTGTAAATGCAACAATGTTGTGCCGACTCACAAAATTGTTAAAAATAAAACCAGTTATTAATGTATTTTTCCTGATAAACACATACAAAATCAAAAATCTGTGGTATATAATATAAATATAATACACAATACCCAATTATAGAAAGAAAATACAAAAATCTTAGAGGATCACTTAAAAAAATGGACATTACAATTAAGAAATAGAATTATAAAAAAACATAGAAACTGAAAAAATCATAGGTTAGAGGGCGTTATAGTTAAGAATTAGCATTTAAAAAAACCTTAGAAATTCACTGAAAAAAATCAAAGGTTAAAGGGGCGTTATAGTTAGGAAATATAATTTTAAAAATTCACTGAAAAAAACAAAGGTTACTGGGACGTTATAGTTAGGTTGACATTCCACTCATACACATCCAAAGGAATTCAGCAGTTATAGTTAGGTCAGCTAACTATAACTCGCCCCCCGCAATGCACTGTTTATGACTTCACATATTATATCACTCATTACATGGTCAGTGACATCACTGATGACATCACTGATGACATCTCAAATGACATCACTGACGACATCATCCACAGAATCGCTGACGCACCCACTCACACCCCAATGTAACCTTTCATACACCCACTTCAACTTCCACCCTACCATTCTCGAAACCATTGACACACCCATACCAATACTTACATACCCCCTCACTGATTCATAGGTCTACACACACATCCACTCAGCAGTCACCCATACAGCCACTCCTACACCAACTCACTCACTAATAAAGCCACTGATATATCCACTCATACACCCACACAGCCACTCACACACTGTCAGTCACTCATAGAGCTACTCACAAACCTACTCACTCACCCATAGAGTCAATCACACAGTGACTTACTCCCCAATACAGTTATATACACACCAACTCACTTATTCATACAGATACTAACACGTACTTACTCACCTATACAGTCACTGACATAAGCACACACTCACCCACACAGCCACTCTCACAATCACTCACTCACACATACAGTCACTTTTATACTCCAACACTCACCTATACTGCCTTTTACATATTCAATTACTCACCCATATACCACTGACACATCCATTCACTCACCGACACAGCCATATGCATACTCACTCACCCATACACCCCCTCTCAGATGCACTCACGAACCCATACAGTCACTGATTCACCCACTCACTCATCCGTGCAGGGAGTCACACATCCCCTCACCCACCCACACAGACCCTCATACACCCATACAGGTACTCAGAAAATCAATCAATAACCCATACAGCCACTCATGTACCTACTCACCAACCCATAAAGCCACTTACATACCAACTGACAGACTGATACAGACATTCACACAAATTAGTCACTCACCCATACATTCACTGAGACACGTATAATCACTCACTTATACAGTCAGTCACGCACCCACTAAATCATCCATACAGGCACTCATACACCTACTGATTCATCAATCAGTGCATGGGTACTGCCTCAATAAAAGGATGACTTCAAGAGTAATTCCTGGGTCATTGTATGAGTGCATGGGTAGTACCTGAGGGAATCGATGAGTGCATGGGTACTGCCTGAGCGCATAATTGAGTGCAAGAGTAGTACCTGGGTGATTGCATGATTGCGTTGGTAATGTCTGATGGATTGGATGTGTGTATTGCTAGTGCGTCCTTGATTGCATGAAACATTTCCCCATTGGTACATTTAAGTCCCTTGGAAGTACTTTTATTCATGAATTGTATTCGTTGCTTTTGCATTTCGCTGTCAGCATGAAGATAAATAAGTTTTCCTAACAGGGAACCACTGTGATTGTTCCGTAGAACATTCTTTAGTTTGTAAACAAATTAAATTACACAGAGATTTTAACATTTCGGCCCGTACCTTGTACTGTTTTTTGAAAGAAACTCCAGTGCCTGCTATTATTTCCACACTAATTGTGCTTTCGAACAGCAGTTATCTTATCCTAAATAACCACAACTGCTGTGGCTTACGAGCAGGCATCCCGTATATGCCAAGTCTTTCACAACATGTTACATGTTGCTCCGATGTCTTTTGTCCTCCCCCACATGGGATTGTAGATAGTTTACTATGGCCTTCCATTCCCACTTTGAAAACAGATTTTAATAACGTAGGCTGACTCTAAGCGCTATTGTTTCAACAAGAAGTGGCTCTCACATCAGCTCGTGAGACCTTCAAATAGCAGGTCGCTAAACCACCAAGTGACATTGAGTCACTGCTCAATACCAATCTCCCACTACATTTTGCAGAATTAATACACCAAATATTTAATGAGTCTGAAACCGAAGGCCTACCACATTTTTTTAA
Organism: Calotriton arnoldi; assembly: GCA_963921515.1. Taxonomy (NCBI): domain Eukaryota; kingdom Metazoa; phylum Chordata; class Amphibia; order Caudata; family Salamandridae; genus Calotriton; species Calotriton arnoldi. The sequence continues at coordinate 1,691,821 of CAWUFW010002794.1, read as the reverse complement.
ACTAGTCGTCTCCGGCCTCGTTATCTCTTTTCAGACTATTTTGGAAGTAATACCGGATTTTATTCATTTTAATTTTCCAAGAGCATTTGGCAGGTTTTCCTGATGCTCTGCTGGTTTGCGCAGTGCTCGTTCTTCAGCTCCTAGTACGAAATGGCTGCCCATCCTATGGTTGAGCCCCTTCCAGGCCAATTGCAGCTGTACCGTGAACGAATGCTGCAACTTTTTGGATGCTTGCCATTGGCGATTCTTGGCATCAGCTATAGGCTGAACTTCCGCTATGTCTATTTCCCCTGCGTGCAACCTGTGTTCTACTGTCTCCAGTGCCCCTTTGAGTGCAACCTGGATGTCTGCCTCTCCACTACTTCACACGCTGACCTGGATTATGAACTGTTGGTGAGTCCATTGCTGGCTCATGACCACGACTGTTCCGGAGACACACACTTGATGGATGCATTTATTCATTCAACAAGGGGGAGCTGGAGTACGTGTGCTCATGCACAGCACCTCTTGCAGCGGAGTATCATCGAATATCACGCAGGTTCCCAGACATGCTCTTGGTTGCACGAGATTACGATGACCATGTCTGTTCTTTCGGCTTGCTCAATTGGATGGCGACTCTCTTTCCTTGGAGAGGTGCGGATGACCTTTTGGAGCTGATTGCATTCCGCGGTGCTTGTGAATTCTTGCATTTTGATGGATCTCCATAAGTGCGCATGAGAACCAGATTTGATGGCCTGTTATTTCTACACTTCAAAAACACTGTTTTTTAGAACTTTTTCTCATTTCCTTGCAAATTTTCAGATATTTACTTTTTCTATGATTCGCCCTTACAGATTCGGTTTGGCTCTGCTTATGTTTGCGTTCTGTTTGACTGGGTGCTACAGAGTTGGCCAAGGGGAGGGGGGACCTGGCTGTTGGGGACATTATCGACTTCACTAATTTACCATGAGCCCTGCAGCCATTATCTAGCTTTTGCACATGATAACACAAGGCTTTATTTTAGTAAAATACCTCGTTCATACTTTTCACATGAGCATTGTCTGCTGTGTTTCTTCTGAGCATCTTTCTGAACTTTAAATTCAACATTCTTGGCAAAGTCGATAAACAATGTCTCTTGTTATTTTCCTCTGGTCAGGCCCTAGCACCTGTATAAAACATAGCAATGCAGTTGTTGTTGAACACCCATACTGTGATACAATTCGGATACACGAATAGCTGGCGCACACACCTGGACAGAAACGTTTCCAGGGAAAACAGCGAAACAGCACCTATAATTTAGATTTACCATCTATATTCAAAGTTATGTGCTCTGCAGACAAAGCTCAGAGATCTTCTATTATATAATAATACTTCGTTTTAGCAAGGTAGAGGGAGGTTACGCAGTGTAGTCTTTTCTCCATTGTCTTTTTATGATGACATCTTCCTTTATCAGATATGGACTAACTGCTATACTGATTATATTTCTATCATACACTTTTGTTCTTGTTGTGCACATATACTGCAAGTTACGCCACGTTACTTAAAATAAATATTTTAAAATGTTTCATGTCTGTGTCAGATCTTACAAGTACAAGAGTGACAGTGAAAGGGCGTGTCTTGTTACCGCAATTCCTGAGAGATGTGGGAGTGTTGTGTTCTGGGTTGTCTAATCACTTGTTTCTCTGTAAGGGATTGGGAGAGCAAATGAGACAATATAGCAAGTTGGTCCAGGGCTTATGGGCACTCAGGTAATAGGATGACTCAGTCCCTTCCTACTAAGGTCCCCTAATCGTACGCATACTTGTCAACTTAGGCTGAATTCCTGCAACAACCTGAGTGAATGGATTACTCCATGGGTAGTGCCTGAGTGAATGGTTGAGTGCAAGACTAGTGCCTGGTTGATTGTATTACTGCATTGGTACTGCCTGAGTGAATTCATGAGTGCAAGAGTAATGTCTGGGTGGTTAGATCATTGCATAGGTAGTGCCAAAGTTTAAAGATAACTGCAACAGCAATCCCTGGGTTATTGTACGAGTGCATGGGTAGTACCTAAGAGAATGGATGAGTGCATGGGTAGTGCCTGAGTGAATAGTTGAGTGTAACACTAGTGCCTTGGTGATTGCATGAGTACATGCATACTCTCTGGGTGATTCCATGAGTCCAGGAGTAGTGCTGGGGTGATTATATGTCTGCATGGGAACTATTTGAGTGACAGTATGAGTACAAGAGTAATGTCTTGGTCATTGGATAAGTCCATGGTTAGTGCATGAGGGAATAGATGAGTGCATGGGTAGTGCCTGAGTGAATGGATGAGTACATGAGTAGTGGCTGGGTGATTGTATGAGTACATGGGTAGTCTGTTGGTGATTGCATAAGTGCAGGGGTACTGTCTGGGTGATACCATGAGTGCATACATTGTGCCTGTGTAAAAGGAAAAATGCAAGGATAATGCCTGTGTTATCCTATTAATGCTAAAGTTGTGCTACAGAGAGATTACATGAGAGCACAGGTAGTGTTTGTGTAAAAGAATGACTAACTGGCTGATTACATCAGCAACACGACCAAAGTTATCAAATAGTATAAAGGATCAAGAATACTTTCTATTACAAATAAATAACATATAAATGAACTTCAAACATTGTTTACCATTATCATACATATTATCTTTTGTATTCTTACCTTTTTAGGTAATTTAGAAACATGACTCTGTTGAACTATTTTAGAGTAGTATTGTGCTAAACAGGATTAAAACTCCTTTCAAAGTTCACCACTACCTACTATAAAGAAGAAAAAGAAAAACTGTTATGTAATGTAATGTATTACAGAAATTATACTATTACATTTTTAAGAGGACAACATAATTTAGAATTACTTAACATTTTCAGTTTCCCTTTTCTGCTGTTCTCAGATTTCACTTAACTTCACCATACACAGTGATTTCAACGTAGTATCATCATGGAACAGGGGGGAAAAACAATCAACTAGATTGTAGAAAAAAAACAAATCAGCGTAGAGCATTATTTTCAATATGTGTAGCTATGTGTTTTCCTAACTACAGTTTCTTTATTGCATCCTTCTTGTACAGGACGTCTATTATTTATCTCAAGGACATTTCCGAAATGTACACTCTCATTTACATCTGGTACAATATACAGAACAAATATATAAACTATTTGCTTTTCAACACAATTTTTCCAAATGCAATACCAATTAGCACAAATAATACTCCAAACACTAATTATAATTAGTAATTGTTTCCAGTTCTGTCTACTTTCTGTTCACATCTTCCCAATAGGCCGAAGTATGAATTCAAAACTTATGGTTCCAAAATATCTAATATGGATTCGTTAATTCGTGTTCACATCTTCCCAATAGGTCGAATGATGTATTCAAAACGTTGGCTTCAAAAATATCAAATATGAATTTGGTAATTTGTAAGGCAATCTAGGTTTAAATTCCAAGTGGGCATCATTGCAATATGTCCATCCTTTATTACACTTTAAATACACAGTATAGTGTCCAGATGTGGTAGTAGGTCCAGCATGAAAAATAATAGCCACTGTTGTAAAAGTTCTTCCAGAAATAGATATTTGACTTGCAACAACATTTTTAATTTTGCTTTCCAGTTTTCTTCCATTTGCTCTACAACGTTGTAGCATTAAAATGAGATATTTTCCATATCTTTCTATATGTAACGTAGACAACATCTCTGAATTACAATGCGAACATTTCATATCATGATTGGCTGTTTTTACTAATTTGTTAAAAGGTACTGATTTGCAGTCTGGCATTGTTAAGTATATGAATCGTTCTGTGTCTATTTCAGTGCTGGAAGTAAATGAACACTGTTCACATTTATGATCCCATCTGTAACTTAGTCCAAATAAGTTTTCAATCTGTATTCCCTCATGTTCTAATACTCCAAGCATAATGGTCAGAAATTCTTGTGCATCTTGTTGTATATTAAGAGGAAAGGTCAAAGAACCAGTATATATATATCCAAAAGATGGCGAATACCAGAAGCAGTATGGATTTTACTTCTGTCAGTTACCAACTGTTGAAATACATGATTTAGTGCAGAACAGAATCTTTTTTCATGATTTCCCATGATTTCATGATGAAGATCTTGTAGATAAAACACAACATTCAGAATCACATTAGCATAACAATTGATACCTGAACTATTTTCCAACTGGTATCCTACAATGTCATCAACAGTTTCCATTTTCTGTTTCTTTACACCTTCAACTTTCTCTTATATTTTAAAAAAAATTTCAACCTCACTTGAATCTTTGACATATTTCCATTTTGGACACACTACACGTTTCTCATACATGGGATATTCACCTAAATCCGGTCTATAAAGTCTTCTTAAATGATTATACTCTCTTACACTATTTACATCAGCACTAAACTTTTCTCATCGAAATCAAACAAATATAAACCAGACAATGTTCTTACTCGAGATAATGTAACGTATGCCATTCCCTCTTTGAACACTGTACTTCCAATATTTACCAAAGCACTGTCTATACTTAAACCTTGAGATTTATGAATAGTTACTGCATATGCTAAAGACACAGGAAGCTGTTTTCTGCGAACATACAAGTCTTTTACAAGCAACAAACGTACAACACAACCCCCAATCTGTTTTACCTCTTTAATCTGATCAAATTTTATTTTCAAAAATTCTATTCCATCTCTGTTCTGAAATTTTACTAAATCAACAACTTTTCCCATTGCTCCATTTATTAACCTTCTTCTACATTCAAATTATGCCGTAAAATTACCCGACAGTTTATACATACATGTAAAGTTTTTTCTAAGCCTGCAGTTTTAGATACAGACTTTTCCAAAGAGTGCAATTTAGTCTGTAGTTTCTCTGTAAGAAGAATAGTCACTCCCGGGTGTTCAATTTTATCAATAGCTTCAATTTCAACTATTTCTTGTTTTTCCAGTTTCAAAAGCTCTTGATTGAATGTAGAACACTCTTGCAGTGTAGGCATTAGGCAAACTATAGACTTATTTTCTCCAATCTTCTTGTACATTACTTCAGCCGCTGTGTTTTCAGTTGTAAACAATTTCCTTAGTAGCCGACTTTCTAAAGCTTGTTTACCATGTTTCGTCAAGACACCAATTCTTATATCTTTAAGAATATTTCCATAATCTTCATCACTTGCTTGTCGCGTAGTCTTTATAAGTACTTTATATTCAAAATGTAACCAAATGCTCACATTTCTAATACTTCCCAAAGTTTTTCCTGTGTCTTCATGCACAAGTGTTTTAAAAACTGGTTATCCTTTTACAGGAGTTAGTTGTAGTAGATCTCCAAATACAATTAAATGTTTTCCTCCAAACAGAACATTGTATTCTGTTTTTTAAATCTGTTGCATTCTCAAGTGTACAAAGGCAAGCATTAAGTTTGAGACCATGCTCACCTCATCAATGATTAAAAGTTTCATTTTCTTCAGTATTTTTGACTCTTCATAACAAGCTTCTCCAGACAGCTTCTGATATTCCAATTTATTATCATGTTCAACTGGTAGCATAAGTAATCTATGTAAAGTAATCCCTTTAATATTGTGTGCTGCTAATCCAGTTGGAGCTGCTACAACACAAGTTAAATGTGAATCTGTAGTTTTCTGTAGATAACTGGTCAAAACTTTAATTAAAAACGTTTACCTGTTCCAGCTTGACCACTGATGTACATAAGAATAGGTTTAAAAGATGAACATTGGCATTCTTTTTTCATGCAACAAACCATGTTGTATCTGTTGTGTCACTTGTACATATATTTCTTTTTGTTCAATACTTAGTTGTTCTTCTAAGTTTTCCAACATAATATTATCCTGTTGTGCTTGATGCATTGCAATTTCTATCTCATTCATGGTTATTGCTGTTTCATTTTCCATTATTGGTGGTCCTAGTGGATCTTGACTCAGTGGACCAGAACTTTGACTATCTTGAGAACTGTCTATAGCTATTTCAGCTGCAATAGTGTTTTCTTGCTCAATCTCATCATTTAACATTTGTAGATATGTAGGGAAAATTGTGCATTGAACGTTATCTTTACTATGCATTAAAGAATCTTCGTAGCAATCGAGATCTCCAAATAATTCTGTTTCATTACGCTATGGCTTGAACAATTGCAGAACTGCTAAATTGAAAAATTCTCTCTTATCTGGAGTTTCGCAACTGAGTTTTCTGTGGTTAATAAGATTTCCTTTGGCATGTTTTACTAAACATCCGTCACATCAAATTACTACATATTTTCCTTGTTCTATATTTTCTCTAACATTTCTTTTAAAGCTGTAACGTTGAAATATTTCATACAGACATAACTTTTCCAGTTGTGGACTCCTTTTCGGATAGTATGTAGCCAACATATTAGTTTTAGGAATTTCTGTACTTTCTGGTTCATTCAGTGCTAAGTATTCGATTTCTTTTAATGTTTTCAATACACTATTTCATGTGCAGGCAATACCTAAACTTACTCAAATGATTCCTCTTGACTTTGAATATAAACTGGAAGAGCACAAGCGATTCGAGCATTCATAGGATCCAATCTCTTGGTGGGAAAGTATTTTCAAGCTAAAGCTGTACAATTTTTTTGCTAAGACTCTTCTCTTGTGAAATTTCTTCCCACATTTTTTTCATCTCTGTCTTTTCTGAATTCGTTAAATGTGATGTAACATAGCGTGCAACGGCAATTGAATTATCTGCAACATACTGAATATCCATGTTTGCATTCCACAGTTTCAAAATATCTGGACTGTAGTCATTAATATACTTTGACTGTTCTGTTCTTTTTGAGTTGTATGTATTCTTGGGAGATTTCTGAGTTATTGTATGCCTTACTGCTGACAAAAAAGAATTTACTCTTCCTTTAGAAATTTTTGGACGTGGGAATCCAAAACGACACTTTGTATAACATTTCCCTTTAGACTTGTATTTTCGTCGACAGTACTTTCCACAGCGGTGACTTTAAAAATGTAAAACTTGTTGACTCAAGCTCTTTTCTCCTCCTTCTCTTGGAATGTCACAGGTAACATACTGTTCGATGAAAGACAATATAGTTTCATCAGTATCAGTTCCAAATTTTGGAGCATTCTTTATCCATAATAGCATGTGTAAATGAGGAGCACCTCTGGCTAGGTACTCTTTTTATTACCTTCTAGTAGCCTCTCGGAGTGCCCACTGGGTCAGTTCTCAAACCCTTGTGTGATTAAGGACAGCCAAATTTTGGATACACTAGAGGTAGTATCTCTTATGGACAGCCCACCCTCCAAAAAAGCAGGCAGGACCTAGTCAATAACGGAGGGTTGCCAACTAAAAACCTTGTGGAATTAACCTCCTGCTCCCGAGTTAAAAAAGGTGAAAAGACAAAGAAAGGCGCAGGGAAGAACCCCATACAAACTTTGACAAAGGATATTGCTAGGAGAAAACCGGGCGCAAATAATGCTGCTAGTCTTGGTCAACTACGTGAGCAAATACATTCTATATTTAAGTTGTGCTCTAGTACACTGGAGAAATTAACCCATTTAGAGGAGAAAATTGAAAAATTATTCACTGCACAAGACACCCTTACAAGAAGAGTAAGTGTCCTGGAAGAGCAAGGAACATCTAAGGGGGCTCGACGGGAAAACTCAAGTAATGAAGGCATAGTTTATGCCAACTTACAGAGTCAAAAATTAAAATCCAACTTAACAGTAAGGCCCAATGATGCACCACTCTCGGGGACACCACATAATAATCAATCGGCATGTGATCTACGAAATACAAATCACGTGAGGCCAAAAGAGATTAGTGGTGCTAACCAAATGAAGCCAAACAACATACGCCCTAATATTCCACCAGAATGTAACCCATATATAATAGTCTTGGAAAACGTTCCTCCGCTCCAACAAGGTCAGTCTGAATCTTATGAATCGTTGGCAAATAAGGTTTCCTTTTGGCTGAAAAAAACCTCAAATTGGCCTTATGATCTATCCAGGGAAATAATCTCTACACGAAGAGTCAACTGGGTGGGACTAGCATCAAAATCATCATCAGGGGACTGTATAATTGTGAATTTTAGGAACCCAAATTTGGTTGAAAAACTCTTTAGAAATCTTACAAATTCCCTGGTCCATGGTGAAGGCATTAGAGCACAGCCCCTAGGCTTCTTCTATCAACCAAAAGCCTACACATTGACAGCTCAGGCAAATACCTTACGTCACCTGGATGCAAAGAGATATAAGACTGCCACCTTAGGGTCTGCAAATTGCCTTCCACTCTCGAATAGATTTGAAGCCCTGTCAGAACTGGATACACAAAACTGACAGTTACTGGAATCAGATGGCAAAGAAATCACACAAGAGGACTCTATGATCCCAACGGTGTTATCCCATCCCGTAATTGAAACACAACAAGAGACTCTCAGTATTGTGTCTTGGAACATTGCAGGCCTCCGGTCGAAGATTAATAACCCAGAATGGAAAACTTTCCTTGACCAACACCATATTATCTGTTGCCAAGAGACTTGGGCAGTGGACCCTATGTTTACTGATGGCTATACCTCTCATCATATTCCAGCCATCCCTTCTAGGTCTGGCAGAGCAAAGGGAGGATTAGTCATCTTTATTTCAGTGGGATTAACATATACTGTAATAAGAGAACTGGGTAAATCTCAATATTACCAGCTGCTTTTAATTACCACACCAAAGCTATTTGATTTGCTTTGATGAATTTCTATTACAATATCTTTGATCAAACTGTGACAAGTATTGTGGATGAGTTAGATGATGCTATAACTGATGCCCAGAAAAAGCACAGGAAGGATCTGCAAATAATCTGGGTGGGGATTTTAATTTAAGAACATGTGACCCTCGGGTCCAGGAATCATGTGGTATTTGTGATGAGAGAGAGCAGTCCGTGAACCATTTTAAACACACGCCGTATGGGGATTCACTGAATAGAGTCATTATAGCTAAAGATATGAAATTTGCCCAAGACGTGAATGCTGTTACTTTTTCCCAGATTCCAACATATGTGGGTCCCCTTGCATCCTCAATTATAGATCATATTTTAATTAGTAAAGATCTAGAGCAATTCTTTAAGAGCTATGTAGTGAGAGCAAGTTGCATGAGTGACCACAATCCTATTGTCATAACTCTAAATTTACCTTTGGCAAAAATACGGGATAAAAAAACTAAGTGTGAGGTTGTATATAATAGGAACAAGGGTATTAATATCAAATGGGAAAAGATCGATAAGTCTGCGTTCCTGAAAGATCTTATGACAAATAATAAGCTGGAGATAGTCACAGTTCTCTCAGATACCGCCCCCCCAGAGGACATTATATCTGCCTTCTCAAATATAAATGGCCTTATGGCAGACAAATTAACGAAATGCCGTAGGAAATGTCCCGTAAACCCGAGGTGGTTCAATAAGAGTTGTTCTGAAGCCCATAAGGCGCTATGGGTGGCACTTAAAAGGAACCAGAGGAACAAGGATGAAATAACTAGAGTAAGGAAAGACTATAAGAAGGTAATCGAGGATAGGAAACGGTCCCTGAAGGAAAAAGGCCTGGGAAGATTTAAAAGCTGCGTCAGCTCGGAAAGACTCTCGTGCTTTCTGGGAGGTGGTTAACTCAGTTTCTATTTCCGGCGCCAAGGCGCCCAAAATGGATACTATAGTTCCAGCTGAAGCGTGGGTTACCCATTCCTCGAAAATGTTCTCCCCGCAGCCTAGGACAGTAAATTTACCCTTCGTAATGGAAACTCCTTTTTATATGGGTTTAGCCCAGGGCTTAAGTAACTCCATAGAGGTGAGTGAGGTACTTTTAGCCATAGAACAAAGCCGCCCAGAGAAAGCTCCTGGCCCGGACAGAATCCCTGTGGATCTATATAAGCACCTACCAGATTTCTGGGCACCCCTGATTACAAATGTCTTAAAAGCTGCAATAGTAGGCCCATTAGTCAAGACCTGGCAGGAGGGAATTATAGTGCCGAATTTCAAAAAAGGGGATAAAACGCAACCCTGCTGCTATCGCCCAATCTCCCTGCTTGATAGCTCAGTTAAAATACTGGGCAGGGTAATTCTGGCGAAACTGGAACTCTGGGCATTGGAACGTCAGGCACTCTCAATTTACCAGTTTGGATTCCGACCTGGGCTTGGAACGGTGGAACAATCTCTCAACTTATCACTAATTGTTCAAAAGTATACTAAGGCACAGAAGTGCTGCGTTCACCTAGCTTTTATGGACCTAACCTGTGCTTTCAACACAGTGAATCGTAGTCAATTGTGGTCCATAATGTCAGAAATGGGGATTGACAAAGCAATTATTATCTTGCTCAGTAGACTTCATGAACACACCACAGCCACAGTCCGTTACAGCTGTGAGGGAGATTTGACGGAAGGCTTTCCCTCTGAAATGGGTGTAAGGCAGGGGTGTGTCTTGGCCCCATTTCTCTTTTTATTATATATTAACGGGCAGGGAGATCAACTGTGTAAGGTGGGAAAGGATATCCCAAGATGTAATAAGTGTCCAATTCCCATTCTCTTATACGCTGACGATGCTGTCCTGATAGCCAGGACAGCAAATGCACTACAAATACTGCTAGATTCCTTTATTGTTTTTATGAACAACCTGGGGTTAAAAGTGAATCGTACTAAATCATTTGCCATGAAATGTGCACCTAAAAAGGATAAAACCAGAACCTTTTTATTGGGGGTAGAAGAAATTGAGAAAGTTCCTTTCTTTACCTACCTCGGGATACCGTTCGATGTTAATTTTAATTGGAAACATGCCTCAGATATTAGGGTTATGCAATTTCAAAAGTCGATTGATGCAATCTTTAGATTTGCTAAAAGGCTAGGAGGCAAACCAACTAAGGAGATCTTATGTATCTATAAGAGCAAAAGCCTTTCTGTGGCAACTTTTGGGGCTGGGGTCTGGGGATATGTAAATTGTAAATCATTGCAAATAGTAGAGAATACGTTTCTGAGAAGACTTCTCTCAGTACCCCAGAGCTCCTCTGTTTTATTCTGTCACGAGGAAGTTGGTCTGAATTATTTGAAATACTGTATTGCGATTCAACCGCTGTTGCTCTGGCAAAAAATCTGGAAAAACCCTGAGGCTGCCCTTTGTAGAACAATATTGACAGACTGCATGAAGTTGGACAATAGTTTAGACATACCTTGGCTTAAGTATGTCAAAATGTGTTTTTCCAAAATGGGTGTTTCAGAACATTATACAAACCCCGACACATTACAAAATGTATCGTCTGTTACTATAAAGTCACTCTTTCTCCAAAGTTATACCCAGGCTGGCCTCACAAGTAGAGAGACCAATCAGTTAGAGTATCATTCGCAACCACAAAGAGAACCTGATTTGTACCTTCGAATTGATCTAAATGAAAGAAGGAAATTTTTGTTGACAAGGCTGCGGCTAAAAATAATACACTTCTTAGTTGCCTTCCCTATTCAAGGCTCGTGGTTTCCCTCACTCCCAGTTTGCCCGTGTGATAACTTCTCATTGCAAAGCACAATGCACTTTATTCTTTTTTGTAGATTTTATTTCCCTCAGAGGAAGCGGTTTATTTGTCCATTATTACTTGCTGCAGGGATTGCAAATCATAATATGGCAATAGAGTTTTTACTTTCCCTAGGTACAGCTGAGATAATACACTGTATTTTAAATTATCTCTTTACTGCTTTTAAAATCCGAAGCAAATACTAATTGTTTCTAAAACTGTAATTATTGATCGTGTTGAAATATTGTTTTATTATAAAATGAAATTATGTGTGTACAAACTTTTATGGCTCTTTTAGAGTCAAAATAAAGTATTTCTGACTCTGACTACTGTTCGATGAAAGACAATACAGTTACATCAGTATCAGTTCCAAATTTTGGAGCATTCTTTATCCATAATAGCATGTGTATATGAGGAGCTTCTCTGGCTAGGTACTCTTTTTGCCCAAACAAATTAGTAACTTCTCCAGAGGACAATTATTTTTATTGCAGATAAATGACATCATAGTTTGAAACCTATGGTTAAAATACCTGCACACATTTACAGGATCCAAAGAACAGAGTTCTCCAGGTGTCTTCATTTCAATATTTTTTATATTTGAATTTGCTTCTCGTAGAAATTCAAGTAAATCTTCCCATGCATATTCAGCACAGCTAAGTGTTACAAACCATGTTGGTGTACCTAAGTTTCTTAACATACATTTAAGTTCACTGTGACGACGAAACCAGTATTCATTGGTACCCCGTTGACATGCCATCAAATTAATTAACTATGAGTCTAAATTTTCAGCTCTTTGTTGAACTTTGTTCATGAATTCTTATGCAGAAACATGTGATTGATCAACTCCTTTTTTAATATGTGGTTAACTTCATATGAAAGAGAAGACAAATCACTTTCAAACAGAAGATGAAATATATATGGAATGCACTGTCGAAATCTAGGATCTTCAGAGTACAATCTTGTCGAGCGGTATTCTGAAGCTGGAATCCGTACAGGTCGCTCATCAAATCGTCCACCTTCTCCAGTGGGGAACAGCTGTGGAAAACAACGAGCTTCTAAGATTTTCCCATACACTCAATGGAGTTCCCTTGGCTTTTTTCATTTGAAATAATTCAATGCTGTTTCCTATCACTTCTTTTGAATGTAGAGGATGTATGGTGTAATGTTCATTAATCTCTTCACTCCTGGACTTGTCCACTTTTTCTATTTGGCCACTTGAAATTTCTGATTCATCTTCTAAACATATTACCTGTTCATCAATATTTACAGTGTTATAATAAATATTGTTCTCTACAAGATACAATGTAGCCTTTTGAAGTTTATTAACATCTACAAATTCTTGCCATATTTTTCAACTATTCTTTGGGACGCCATTTACTAAAATAACTGCTGGCTCATTTTCCTCTCTGTCTCAACCAACAGTTTCAATATTTTTCTTAAAATCTAAAGGTAAATGCACAACTCTTCCTTTCAGACCCCTTTGTAAATCTGTTGGTGGCAGCTTACCTGTTTTAGGCTCCATACGAATAATGGCTTGAAATGGGTGTACAGATTGAATAAGAATTGACTCATATGCATTCAAATCTGCTGGTTCCTCTGGAATAGCTACTAACTCTAAGTTGGTATGGACTGCTCTAGCTGGAATTTTGTTCTCTTCTAATGTGTTGTAACAATATTTACAAATACGTTGATCAGCACCCAACTCAAATCGATCTTCCACCAAGTAAGCACCAAATTGCTGCCACTTACCATTGTTTTCCTTTTCACTTTTTAAATATAAATTAACATTCCTAGTTTGACTTCTATAATGAGTACGTCAACAACAAATACAAACATAGTTTGGTTTTACAGAGGACACTGTCTCAAACTTTGTAATTTCTTGTACAAACACATCAATACTAATCTCTTTCCCGTGTTCTTCAACATCTACACTTATCAAGCTCTCACTTTCTACACACTGCTGTTGTGACCCAAAAAAACAAAACTGTATATCATGACAAATGTTTTGTACATCTGATAGAGAACCATGTAAAAGAGCTGTGTTCATTTCACTTAAACATAATGCAGGAGTTTTTACATAGTACACTTTCCTTACTAACTTCCGTATTTCTGAGTGGTGTACTGCTAACATTCTTAAGGGATGAAAAGTACTTTTACACACTTTTCTTGAAAGACAAGCCAGAGAATGTCCGTGCAACTTTAGTATATTTTCTTACATTACATGGATCTAGTCCTTGTAACATTCTAGTCTTCTGTTTAACAGTTTTTTTGCATACTCTTGTAAAAATTCACAATATGTCAATAGATTCCTGCCGAATACTGCAAATACTGCTACAATCCCACTGATATACAGTAGCTTGTGTACGCTTCCCATGCACTTCTTCAGCAATTACTTCTTCCTCACTCCTAACAACCATTTCTTCTTTTGGAATGGGACAACCATCTTTCATCTCATAGCATCGACCACTAGTATCAACTGAATACGCTAATGTATACTGTTAAAAAGTAGCTTTCTTCATTAAAGAAAGGCTCAGTAGTAGATGTGTGCTTCCATTCACCAGTGAAAGTTTTACAAAAGTTACTTCTATTAATAAGTCTTTTTCTTTTGCTTTTGTCTTTTATAAACTTCATTATTGTATCCAATGTTTTCATTCTCTTCGATATTAAAATAAATAATTTCCGTTTCAAATCAAAAGCAGTATCTACTACACTTTCAATGTGCTGCTTCTTCTTATACGCTGCTGATCTTCTTTCATACTTTTTACAATCTTTTAATACATTTTGAAATACTCTACTTCGAAAGAGTCGTACACGTATTTCTTTAAATAGTTTTTCTCTTCTTGTAACATGTGTTGTTTTTCCAATAACAAATGTTTTTTTACCATTAGAAATGTCGTTCTCCTTCTGCTTTGTTGTAAAACTCTTCTTTTTCCTTTCATTGCTATTGTCTTTCTTTAATTTCTTTGCAACTCTTTTAAGAAAGTGTTTAGTGCTCTTACCAGAAAAAACTTTATCCTTAGTAACATTTTCATCTTTTTGTAACACAGTCTTTTTACTTTTCTTTAAGTAGATCTGTTTTTTTGTTGTCTTCTCTTTTCGTGTTTTCTTGCCATCTTGAATTTGTGATCCAAACAAAATAATTTTCTGAAATACAAAGAACAGTTTCAATAGTTTGTTACATGTAACTTCACCATACACAGTGATTTCAACGTAGTATCATCATGGAACAGGGGGGAAAAACATTCAACTAGATTGTAGAAAAAAACAAATCAGCGTAGAGCATTATTTTCAATATGTGTAGCTATGTGTTTTCCTAACTACAGTTTCTTTATTGCATCCTTCTTGTACAGGGCGTCTATTATTTATCTCAAGGACATTTCAGAAATGTACACTCTCATTTACATCTGGTACAATATACAGAACAAATATATAAACTATTTGCTTTTCAACACAATTGTTCCAAATGCAATATAAATTAGCACAAATAATACTCCAAACAGTAATTATAATTAGTAATTGTTTCCAGTTCTGTCTACTTTCTGTTCACATCTTCCCAATAGCCGAAGTATGTATTCAAAACTTATGGTTCCAAAATATCCAATATGGATTCGTTAATTCGTGTTCACATCTTACCAATAGGCCGAATGATGTATTCAAAACTTTGGCTTCAAAAATATCAAACATGAATTTGGTGATTTGTAAGGCAATCTAGGTTTAAATTCCAAGTGGGCATCATTGCAGTATGTCCATCCTTTATTTCACTTTAAATACACAGTATAGTGTCCAAATGTGGTAGTAGGGCCAGCATGAAAAATAATAGCCACTGTTGTAAATGTTCTTCCAGAAATAGATATTTAACTTGCAACAACATTTTTAATTTTGCTTTCCAGTTTTCTTCCATTTCCTCTACAACATTGTAGCATTAAAATGAGATATTTTCTATATCTTTCTATATGTAACGTAGACAACATCTCTGAATTACAATGCGAACATTTCATATCATGATTGGCTGTTTTTACTAATTTGTTAAAAGGTACTGATTTGCAGTCTGGCATTGTTAAGTATATGAATCGTTCTGTGTCTATTTCAGTGCTGGAAGTAAATGAACACTGTTCACATTTATGATCCCATCTGTAACTTAGTCCAAATAAGTTTTCAATCTGTATTCCCTCATGTTCTAATACTCCAAGCATAATGGTCAGAAATTCTTGTGCATCTTGATGTATATTAAGAGTAAAGGTCAAAGAACCAGTACAAATATCCAAAAGATGGCGAATACCAGAAGCAGTATGGATTTTACTTCTGACAGTTACCAACTGTTGAAATACATGATTTAGTGCAGAACAGAATCTTTTTTCATGATTTCCCATGATTTCATGATGAAGATCTTGTAGATAAAACACAACATTCAGAATCACATTAGCATAACAATTGATACTTGAACTATTTTCCAACTGGTATCCTACAATGTCATCAACAGTTTCCATTTTCTGTTTCTTTACACCTGCAACTTTCTCTTATATTTTTTTATTTTTTTAAACCTCACTTGAATCTTTGACATATTTCCGTTTTGGACACACTACACGTTTCTCATACATGGGATATTCACCTAAATCCGATGTATAAAGTCTTCTTAAACGATTATACTCTCTTACACTATTTACATCAGCACTAAACGTTTTCTCATCGAAATCAATCAAATACAAACCAGACAATGTTCTTACTCGAGATAATGCAACGTATGCCATTCCCTCTTTGAACACTGTACTTCCAATATTTACCAAAGCACTTTCTTTACTTAAACCTTGAGATTTATGAATAGTTACTGCATATGCTAAAGACACAGGAAACTGTTTTCTGTGAACATACAAGTCTTTTACAAGCAACAAACATACAACACAACGCCCAATCTGTCTTACCTCTTTAATCTGATCAAATTTTATTTTCAAAAATTCTATTCCATCTCTGTTCTGAAATTTTACTAAATCAACAACTTTTCCCATTGCTCCATTTACCAAACCTTCTTCTACATTCAAATTACGCAGTAAAATTACCCGACAGTTTATACATACATGTAAAGTTTTTTCTAAGCCTGCAGTTTTAGATACAGACTTTTCCAAAGAGTGCAATTTAGTCTGTAGTTTCTCTGTAAGAAGAATAGTCACTCCCTGGTGTTCAATTTTATCAATAGCTTCAATTTCAACTATTTCTTGTTTTTTCAGTTTCAAAAGCTCTTGATTGAATGTAGAACACTCTTGCAGTGTAGGCATTAGGCAAACTATAGACTTCTTTTCTCCAATCTTCTTGTACATTACTTCAGCCGCTGTGTTTTCAGTTGTAAACAATTTCCTTAGTAGCCGATTTTCTAAAGCTTGTTTACCATGTTTCGTCAAGACACCAATTCTTATATCTTTAAGAATATTTCCATAATCTTCATCACTTGCTTGTCGCATAGTCTTTATAAGTCCTTTATATTCAAAATTTAACCAAATGCTCACATTTCCAATACTTCCCAAAGTTTTTCCTCTGTCTTCATGCACAAGTGTTTTAAAAACTGGTTATCCTTTTACAGGAGTTAGTTGTAGTAGATCTCCAAATACAATTAAATGTTTTCCTCCAAACAGAACATTGTATTCTGTTTTTTAAATCTGTTGCATTCTCAAGTGTACAAAGGCAAGCATTAAGGGGGTCATTACGATGGCGGGCGGAAACACTACCGCCGTGCCGTTGGAGGTAAAAACCGCTAGTTACCGTCTGCCAGCAACTGCCCGCACTCCCGCCAAATTAGGATGTGAAAAGTCAGGCTAATACCGCCCGCAAGCCTGCGACGCCGCCCGCCATCAAAGTGCGCCCGTTTACGTTGCGGCGCCAGCCAACGGAGGCACACCGTCCGACGAAATGACGTACCGCCCGGCGTACAAATTACGATGACACAACCAAACAGCCTCACCGGCAAAGAGACACCGCACGAGAACAGGAGGCGGAAACCACATTGTCGACCACAGAAACACCAACCCGGCCTACTCCGACATGAATCCTGCACTCCAGGCCATCCCAATGCTGTACCTGATGCAGCAGCTAGGAGTGAACGCAGCAACGACGACGCAGGTAGGCAGACACACAACAAGGGCATGCAAATACCGCACACAATGCAAGGGCGGAAAAACTGTACATGGGCCCCCTAGACACCCCTGTGGGGACAGGACACATCCAACACTGTACCCACACATATCCCACCTGTAAAATATAATCAACCCGCAACATCTTGGGCACCCAATACCCCGGACCAGGAGGTGACGTACCCGGCACGGCACCGCAGCGCCCCGGCGATGACGCACATGCGCACAATGCAGAGGCCAACGACAGCGCCACGCATGGGCTGCACACAAACACCGCAGGGTCACAACAACACACCACACACACCAGCCCCACCCTGAAGGCACAAGTCACGTGGTCCCCCCTGCGTCAATCATGACCACAACCGACAACTCACAGTTGCCAAAACGTAGTCACACAAGTGTGCCGAACAGGGGAGCAAAGTGACGTCGGAAGAGGACACACACCTGTGTGCAAAGCATGGAGAAGCACATGGCAGCTGCGACAGAACTGCACAAACAATGGACATTGACCGCAAAAGGCACGCCAGTCACAACAAACAATATCTATACCATCCTGCACGCAACAACAAGCCATGCCATGTCCAAAATAGAGAAACCCTGCTGCCTGAGAACAGGTGTTCACAATCACGACGCCCACACACAAGTCCCAATGTACAGCGGGAAAGAAGTGACCCACCCACACACGGGAGAGCAGATAGCAGTGAATGTCCTTCCATTCCCACAGCCAAATCACATTGCAACATATCCTGCAGGAGAACGGAGCCATTGGAACAACCACAACCCAAACATAGCCATGCTGAGTCAACCATCCCCTGGCAGATAACGCCGAACATGAAAGAAAGATAAAACCACAAAATACAATTATACCACTGCTCCTTGTGGCTCAAATGCAAGTAATCAGGAAGGAGTCAGACACCACTGGCCTTGACCATTCATAGGAGCATGTGGGATGAGGGCCTGTGGCCGCCTCCCAAGCCATACACAAAGTCCTGCCGCCTAACATCCATTCAAGAACACCCAGCACCGTCCGAGGTCGCACTCAGCAGACAGCCCAGGCAGCCGGAGCACGCCATCACAGCACCCTGCAGCAAAATGGACGGGGCACCAGTACTATACACCTACGCCAGACAGATGCAGCTGTACAGCAATAGCTTGATACAGACAGTGGGCTGTGCAAATCTGGCTATGCTGAATGTAAGTTATCGAGTAACTTACCGCATTGAAATGTTCAGCTGCGTCATCCCCGTTTTCTACTGTCGGAGGTGCCCGTACCACTGGCCTGTGGATTTATGTCTCTCCAACCCGGCATGTCCAATTGGGGACCTGGTACACCTGTTCTCACCCCTGGACGCCCATGACAGGAACTGTTCAGTGTATGGGGGCATGGCGTTTGTGGCTGCAATAGGACACACACTGCAATGGAACCAGTGTGCCTCCGCACAACGTATGCTGGATTACAGTTTCATCGAATGTCACCCGACATGTCCCATCAGGATTCTACAAGGGACAACCTACGAGGAACACGTTGCAACCCACCATCCGCTTCATTGGATGTCAACCACAAATACCACCAATGCGAGGGATGCACTGCAGGAAGGTATCGCATACCTGACAACCTGTCAATTCATGGGTCCCCAAATCAATACCCACAATTGAACATTCATGTGCAACACCGTACCCATGCTTGCCGTCCGCACGCAGTGGCCAGTCAGCTGTGCAACAACTATACCATGCACACGGAAACAAACACCTTACCATCAACTCCACCTTCATGACACCTGACATTACCGGGACATGCACCCAGTCCATCACCATATCCCGTGTCCCTGCATGAACACGGGGAGGCTGAGGAATGGGACCTGTGTACAGTGACCACATGGCCAACATTGCACGAACCACATTGCTACAATATGCATGCCGCGCACCTGAACACATGCACCTGTAAGTGCACGCTGATCTGTCTGCTGAATAACTTGAGAACTGTCATCACACCTTCTCCTGAACTTCCGTGCAAGGACATTTGCATGGACAACAAATGCAACACCCCACAACATGTCCCCGGGCATTGAGTCATGTACAGTAGCCACCATATCGCAACAACATGTGAGACTATGCTGCATGCATGTAGGCTCATGCTCTGATGTCACCTCTGACGCAGGTGTGTCGGAGTCACTATTGTCGTAAACCTGTACCATGGGACTTAGATGTACTGTGCTCATGATGTCAAGCTGTCTGGTAGGGTAAACCAATACTGTCTGTGTCACAGCCTAGGGCACCTCAGTAATGAGCTAATGTACTGTAGCATAGCAAGGGCAGGGCATTCTTAACTCTGAAGCCTTATTTCCACAATTAACGACTTATCACATCTACCTGTACCCCCTTTTGAATGTGTAACCATGCTAAGTATATCCTCCACATGCATTACGCTGCCAGTAGTGTCCACATCCTGCATCACAGAGGAAGTAAGCTTAAATACATGCCTTAAAGCTAATATCTGACTCTGGAGAATTATTGATCGTAGACAAGTACGAATGAGAGAGGATGAGAGTGTGAGAAGTACACGGGACTCGTGAGATTACCATGTAGTCAAGTGACATTGGATGTCAATGCACATGAGTTGCTGCCACTGTGGACCCAGTAAAATATCACAGGTCGTGGGCCTTGGCATGTCAGTGTCTGACGTGGCCCAACAGATCATCACATCAACACTGACGGCCTGGTCACTACAAAGCACAGTCCTACATATGTGTACAATCACCTTCACAGTCTGACATCACACTCAACAAGCAAATATAGGAGCCACGCCAGTTGCACGCCACATCAATGCATGCCAAAACACACACGACATCAGTGTGGGTGGGCAGGGCTGCACAGTGAGTACGAACCGCCGAGATGTACATACATGCTCAATTGAACAAGGAACAATCTTCACATGCACACACCCTGCAGACCCACAATGGCCAATACATATCAAGTAGGAGTCATCCTGAACTGCAAGGACACACCCACACACTGTGCAACAGACAATACACACATGTGCTCACATTAACAGACCCGAACAAGGATACAAACACTGACCATGCCCCTGGGTAACACATGTGTGTAGTCGACATTGCCAGAGCGCACACACACACACACACACCAACACTACCCCAAAGTCACACCACACACACCTACACCTCCCAAATGCAAACATTGTAAGTAAACCATGTGCCCTGGCTCAATGATCATCACAAGATACACATACACCTACGCTGCTGGCCAGCCAGAAAGTAAGCTCACACATACCCGCACACTCTGCACATGCTACCTGTCATCCTGTGGCTAGACACACACCCTGTGCTTTGCATGCACGCAAACATGACACGTACACATTAACACCGAAATACCACCAAATATATGCAGACAATCCGTGTTACAGACACACGTCTTCATCACACACACAAGTAGCAGAGTCTGAAAGAAGTGAAGTCCCAGCCACGTATCATACACATAGGAATGTGAGACCAGACATTGCAATTGTTGAGGTACCATTCACGGCATGTGCCTCACTTAACTATGCACACACAGTAACAACTGCAAGCAGCAACTGCACAGACACAACCCACTACAGGAACAACAGCATCCAGTCACAGAATACATAGTCAGGCGGCAACAATGTACAACACCAGGGACAGTGGCCAGTCCGATGTGCAGAGTACTGATACGATAAGCTACGTATGCATTGTGTGTGAGTGTACCCTGCCATGGACAGCAACACTGCCATGGCAGTCACGATAGCCAGCACAGCCAGCACTGTGGCACAGGTAGTTGTGTGAGGGTGCCTAACATACAAACAGGATGCCAGTCCGACTGGGTGCAGTCTGTATGCTACGGGACAGTTGGATGTCCGCCCCTGAGAGAGAAGCACAACTGTGGAATACACACATGTGGCATGTGAAGCGGGAGGGCCTCTTGGCACAGGTGGGTCTGTGGCACGGGTGGGTGCACACATGCAGTGTCGATACAGACTGTGTGGGGACGAACCCGGCGGGGTACATTACCACTGTTCTGGGTATGTGGAAAGACCAGCTGTCTGGGGATGAATGTGGACTAGTGTGTGCACAACAGGCGGGCACACGACCCATGCTGCATCAGGTGTGGACGTTGGCCCTCCCTCTGGGGACATGCTGGATACTGCTGTGCGTCAGCCAGGCCCGTGCCGAGACATGTACACCCCTGGCCTTCAGGTGTACCCCCTACATCGTCCACCTGCACAGGCTACCCAGGGCATGGGATGGCAGTGGAGCTTGGTGGGTGGGAGGTCATGGCACCCTGCTCCTGGTCACATCTCGCAGGCAATACATTCTCAGTGTGCAGCAGGGCACAAGTCCTGACAGAAGAGGTGGTGGCACGCAGACGTCATGACAGGTAGTGACGTCACGGAAGATGGCTTGCACCATCAGACTCATTGCCTCCCCTCGCTCACCCCACTGATGCGATTGCATCATGGGAGCACGCGCGTGTGCAGCAGCTCCAATCTCTCCCCAGAGAGGCCAAATAGTGTATGTGTGGCTCCATTCGCTCCAGTCACCGAGCTCACGGCAAAATAAGTGGTGGGACGCCGTACACCCGCATGGTACCCGGACTCGAGCCCTGGTGTGCAGGCAAAGCTACCTAATGTTCTAGCGAAGTGTGTGAGTTGCATGACACCCGTTGGCGGTGGATGGCTCGGAGGCTCTTCACCAGGAGGCCCATATCACACACCATGGGTCCCTTGCCAATGGCAGCGGATGCTATGACATTGCGCGCCGGGGTGTGTCGACATGTCGTCTGGGATGGTGTTTGCGGCATGGGCCGCTAGGGCAGCTACAGCTACTGTGTGTTGCATGTGGTGTATCCGGACTCCGGAGACAGCCATGCTTCGTCACTGTTGTCCAGGGCACGAGTCGGGGTACCATGCGGCTGTACGGCGTCCCCCACCTATTGTACCGTGAGCTCGGTGACTGGAGCGAATGGAGCCACACATACACTATTTGGCCTCTCTGGGGAGAGATTGGAGCTGCTGCACACGCGCGTGCTCCCATGATGCAATCGCATCAGTGGGGTGAGCGAGGGAGGCAATGAGTCTGATGGTGCAAGCCATCTTCCGTGACGTCACTACCTGTCATGACGTCTGCGTGCCACCACCTCTTCTGTCAGGACTCGTGCCCTGCTGTTGTCAGATGCGCCACTGTCCGGGGGGTGGGGGAAGGTCAGGTATGTCAGCCTGACAGTGGCCCAGTTCAAGGACCACCTTGACTGGGGGGACAACTATTGGACATACTGGTGTAGCCCACCCACGCGTTAATGTAGGCCCTCCATGAACTATGTCAACTGCGGAAAGGTGTTGGCATGGGCAATGAAGTCATTGAGGAGAGCTGTCTGACCCACGCACAGATGCCGCACATGCTCAACAGACCCGGCACTGAGTGCAGCAGGGGTCGCAGGGGCAGCTGTGCCTGGTGTGAAAGACACTCTATCCGTCATCCTTGTGCCGACAAGTGTTGCACCAGTGGAAGTAGTTGGGAGGGCGGGCATTGGCCTCCGCGTGGCTGCAGAGGAGCTAGAGTGCACGTCCCCTGTGCCAGCAAACATGGATACATGACCTCAGTACTCAGATGACGCAGCAATTGTCGTATGGGCCTGTGAGTCATCCAGCACACGTCTGCCCCCTCCAATGCGCCGGTCACATTAGTCTCACCCAGCTCCTGTGCAGCTGCACCATCCGATGCCTCACCACTGTTGACCGTCCCCTGTCCCTCAGCACACATGGTAGATGACACATGAGGGAGAGCGAGGTGGCCTCACTCATTTGGCATCAAATCCACAGACATGTGCAAGGGAGCCAGCACAGAACATTCCCAAGTGCACATGTCGCATGATACCTGTGCAAATGTATACAGCAACCACAATCAACACGTAATGGCTGGCGTACAGGTAATGAACCCGCCAATAAGTGACACATGTGTTGTGCACATGGAACAACACCCGGACTGTCACCCTGCGGCCATAGCCACTCATCGCTGTGTACACACCCACTGTCCTGATGGTGTTAAGGATGACCAGTACATAATTAGGCCAAGGACATACCTGCATGGAGCAGAATGTGTCACCACACACACTGACTGCAACATGACAGTCCACAATGGTTATGAGCCCATGCCAGACAACTGTCCATCGCACGAGCACAACTACTGTTGCACAGTGTGCCGGATGTGTAAGTATCAGGAATATGAGGTGAGGCATCGCACACATGTGTTTAGGACGAAATCTGAGTATGCACAGTGCCACAAACATACATGTGAAGTGCCACACCAGCTGACTACAGGCTGTCCCTGAGGCCTACGACTCTGAACGCATTGACTATGCAGAGTGCCCAAATTTCATCTTGAGCCTCAGGAATCGCATATGCATGTAAGATGCACCCAGCACAGAGTACACTCACAACCCACTGCATCACACAACTAACATCACATTACCCAGAACATGGGTAGGCTGTGGACACATGCTGCCTCTCGCTGCAAAAGACACACTCCCACAGTACTGTGCACCTGCCTGCAGCTGATGCCCCTACAAACGTGCATCCGCCACAGGCTGTGTGACTGTCAATTGCAGACCATTAGTGGTGAAATGCAGCGCCGTGCCAACCTGACAATACGAGGGAGCATCCCCCGATTAGTCGCCGCAACATGGTCACACATCCGGCAGGTGACGTCAACCTCTTCGCGGGATTGGCTGCACTGTCGGTTACACATACACAGAAGCATCAACTTGGATGCAATGGCTCATCACAAGGCCTTGGGCTGGTGGACTTCCAACTGCAGGGATGGTACACATGAGGGTTGGAATATCACACATACTCTTCTCAGCATCACCCACATCCACCAATAACAGTGGCATGATGCTGACCCATCCTAAATGATCAGAGACGTGTAACAGAGCCAAGACGGTATGGGACATGGCATAACAGCATGTGTACACCACACGTAAATGCATGCTGGTGGGAGTGTGTACACAGTACCTGTCCATCCCATTCTATTCAGGATGCCAGCACTTTGAGCAATGTGTAGTCTGCCCACATCTACTGTCCATTGTCTTGTAGACCGACACATAGCTCACAAGGCTACACATCGTTGTGGGAGGACCCACTGTGTCCAACACTGCGCAGCCCTCAACGTACTCGCCCTGTGAATGGCTCACCCCGCAATGGAGGTCACATTCAGTGCCACCATCTCTCACACACATCCCTATCACAAGGCCTGGAGTGTTCAATCGACAGGGCTGAGTTAGCGCATTCCGTGACAGTTGTGAGATAATGACACATGTAACCCACTGTACAGTCAGTGTAGTTTCCTTCTAGGATTGGCCGGTCAATGTGCAGCCCAGGTCTGCCGAGACTGAGAAGGCCAGCAGGGAGCCAGCCAGCCATTCACACAAGCAATAGCTGCCCAGCATCATGCATTGCAAAGTGTCTGCGTCACTGGGTGTCTGACATGTAAATGCCATGTACCACCACTCGGGAGGGACATGCATGGGGAAACACCAGAGAGCCTAGATGCCCCTTCCACCTGTTGTTAGCATGGTAAGCGGTGCATGTTGGAACCCCACAGGCTCAGACTCATAGTGCTGCGGATGAACGACATGTGTGTCCCCCACATGCACTCCCACACACACTGTAGTTGTCTTACACACACATGACTTTTGCCGGTATTCGCCTTGGGCAGTGTGCGTGGAGCTCGGAAGCCAGGTACTGCAGCTCCTCGCCGGTGAGTGGACCTGGACATATCATCAGAGTCGTCGACATTAAGGTGGACAGGTGGCAGCTGCAGCAGGTGTTGTTGAGGGGTGGCAGTCAGCAGTCCCTGGAAGCTGTGGTAATGCCTGTCACCCTCCCACACTGATATAGCCCCCTTGGGGCTGTTTCTGCGTGTCCAAGCTGCAGCGATTGGTGTACCGCTCAGCCTGTGTACGTTGTGTTGTTGGTGTGTGCCATACTCACCCAGCCTCGGAAGCGGTGTCAGGTACAGCAGCTAGGTATGTTGCCGTGGTGTTGCCGCTACCCACATTTGCAGTCTGAATCCATCATCATGCCTATCAAGCTAATATGGCCTTAATCCCCATGTGCATGCTCATAGCAATGGTATGTGTCAGTGGTCCTTGCTATTGGTAAGGGGACCTGTGTAAGAGTAATGTTGCTGTGCTGTCCCTACTTGTCAGCTGTACGTTGATACTATTGCTTTGTCAGTGATCTTTGTTTTGTGTATGTGTAAATGCCATGTTGTGTGTTGCATTGACATGTGTCCACTTCCATCTGTCCTAGGAGGAGACCTAACATACATCGCCCCTACCAATTGCTGTCAGACATTGAGGATGTGGAGGTCATAAGGAAGTTCCGTCTGGACCGGCCCACCCTGCATCGCCTATGTGCCATGTTGGAACCCCACCTTCGTCCTCGCAGGGTGTATCCTACTGCATTCACCCCCACGGCCAAGGTGATGGCTGCACTGCATTTCTTCGCTACCGGTTCATTCCAACACACGGTGGGCAGTGGAGGTGGGATGTCGCAGCCCATGTTCAGCAAGGTGCTACGGGATGTCCTGTCAGCTCTGATGCTGTACAGGAACCGGTACATCCGATTCCCCAGGGCCCGTGATTTGCCTGCGGTGAAGGGTGCTTTCTATGCACTCGGACGCATCCCCCAGGTTGTTGGTGCAATTGATTGCACCCATGTTGGCCTTGTTGCACCACAGGCCATGGAGCACATCTACAGGAACCGGAAACATTTCCACTCCCTGAATGTGCAAGTGGTGTGCCTGGCGGACATGATAATCACACACGTGTGTGCGAAGTTTCCCGGTTCCACCCATGACTCGCACATCATGCGCCACAGCATCCTCCCACGTCTGATGACCAATCTGCAACCGGACCGTGCATGGATTGTTGGTGACTCTGCATATCCTAATGGGCCTTGGCTGTTGAGTCCACTACGCAATCCTCGTACGCCAGCTGATGTCAGGTACAATGAGGCACATGGGAGGACCAGACGTGTGGTGGAGCGGACATTTGGACTCCTGAAGTCCAGATTCAGGTGCCTGGACCGCACCGGGGGTGCACTGGCATACTCCCCACAGAAGGTGTGCCAGATTGTTGTGGCATGCTGCATGCTGCACAACCTCGCTATTCGCAGGCGGATCCCCCTGATAGTGGATGACGGTGATCAGCCAGGGCCCCCGCCTGCAGGCCAAGCCGTGTCCAGTGACGAGGACAGTGGAGAGGAGGAAGCAGTGAATGAGCGTCATCAGCTCATCGCCCGCTACTTCACTTGACGGTGAGTGACCATATACGACGGCTGATGTCGCTGTAGTTGTGTGTGTGTATGTGTGCATTGTCAGGGCGGCCTATTGTTGACTGAGTGCTGTGTGGCAATGGACCGTGTCCAGGGTAGTATGCCACTGAGAGTGGCTGTGACATTGTGCCCTGTTGCTCTGTGAGATGTGTGTACATTGCTTAGGCCTGATGACAAGTACTGTGTGATGAGTGTGTGACACACACAGTCAATGGACTCTTGTTCTGTTTGTCACCCCTAGGTCCCTACAGCCCTCCTGGCCTATCGACAGAACACACTACAGATGAATTTCTGAACATGCAGACGTTTGTGCACCATTGATAATAAACATAGCAGATGACATAGGATGTGATACAGGTGTATTTATTTTAAAGGTGACATGTGATTGTGGAAAAGGTGATCAAGAAGGTGGTGCATGCTGTACAATGAGTTGACGGTCCTGTCCGCGTGATGGTCAAGGTGTACCCATGTTGTCCTGGGTCCGCAGTCCAACAGACATTTGCCACTCGACTGGCAGTGTGGGGTGGGATGGTAGTCCAAGTGAATGCAGGGGGTGGCCACCATGGCTGGCTGACTCACTGGCGTTTGGAGCGTGCGAAGTCCTCCCTGGACATCTGTTTCCTCTTCGGACGGCCCCTTCCACGTTTGAGGGGAGGGGGTTGTGTTTGTGGGCTGCTGGTGGTGGCTGAGGATTGCCCACTCGCTGTGGACGCAGGGGAACTGGATGTTGCACGTCCCTGCGCCCCAGCAGGTGGTGGCGCAGGTGTTGTGGTTGGCCTTGAGTGGGCCCTCACCTCCACCACTAGCTGGCCCATGAGGTCCACAAGTCGGCCCATGTGGGCGTCCATGGACCTCAACACCCCAAGGACTTCCCTCGTGTCGGAAGCTGACCTGGCCCATTGTCCCTGGGCCTCTTCATAGGCCCCAAGGACTCTGGCTATTTGCGGCAGGGCTTGGCTCCCAGGCTCTGTTGGCGTTGGCCTGACCCTGCTCCTCCCACCTGGACTGCTGCCACCGACCTGCCCACTCGCCACATTGGTCACCCGGGGCCTCCTCCTGGCTCCCAGGGTAGATGTGGAGGTTTGTGCCACCTCTTGGGATGGCTGAGTGGTCAGGGAGGCCCTGGTGGTGGTGATGGTGGTGGTGGTGGTGGTTGCGGCGGTGGTGTTGGCCGCAATGACCGTGGCAGCAGGGGCCTGGGACTGGTCACCAGCCCTGGGAGATGGGTTGGTGGGTAGGAGGGGTCCTGGTGTGCTGTTGCGCCCTGCCACGCCAGATGTGCCAGGTTGGGAGTCCTCGTCCGTTGAGGTGTCCAGGCTTTCCACATCCGTGAGTCCGTGTGGGGGGCTTGTGGACTGGCTGTGATGGCTGGTGTCTCCATCCGCAGCATCATGCTGTTCGTCACCTGTGGGGCGGAGACGAAAAGTTATTGTGTTGCACCTTGCAAGGTTTGTGTTAGATGTCTGACATGCACAGTTTGTGCACAGTTGCGCACTGATTTCCCGGATGCGTGTGTATGGCTCTACAATGTGTGTGCGTGGTCAAGGCAATGGAATAGTGTGATGGGTGCATCTGGCATGGGACGGATTTGTCATGCCAATTGGTGTGTGTTGCAGTACCCCTGCATCTCGTGGCTTTGGTGGGAACGGGGTATTGCCCCATGAACGCTTTGGTGTTGAAATATGGTACTGTGGTACATACTGTGACATATGGGTGCAGAAGGGGACATGTGTTTTGGCCACACGACACTACAGAGACGAAGGTGTGTGTATGTCTGACTTAGCCAGCATATCTGCTCACTGTTGTCATTTATGGGCATTCCACAGCAAGCATTGTGGTGAGTGAGTGATGGTTGTATGCCACACGACGTATTGCAGATGGTACAATTCCTTGGTGTGCGTGCTACTCTCACCCATGTGCAGCAATGCAGTGCTCTAGGGGTGTTGACTACATTTTGTTTGTTGTTACTCACAGTGTGACGTGCGCTTCAGACACAGCAGACTAATTATTGGTCATCGGCATGACCCTTTGCTGTACTACTGTCTATGGGGCAACTGTTTGGATGATATACCTTTCATGACACTGGGGCTGGATGATGAGATGGATGAGATTTTGAATGTGCATTGTGTAGCTGTGTGGTTCATGGGTCCAGTGGTGTATGTGACATTACTGGGGTTCCACTAGGTTTCATTTGGACGAGATAGACTTACATGGGTGATGTTGTACTATGTCAAGGGTAGAAGCAGACACGGCTACGTGGACAAGACTTGGATGGTGTTGCTGATGTGTGTGATGACTGGCACAGTGCACGCCATGTGGGTCAGTGCTCCAGTTAGACTTGTGCATGCTGACGTGACTCGTTACGTGTTACTGCATTTGAGATGGCTCATGTGGGCTATGACTCTGTAATTGATGTCCGGGTGCACATTGGTCACATGTTTGTGACAGGGAGCAGTGCTACCTGTTCCTCTGCTAAGTGACATGTCCCACATGTTAGTCGTAGTACAGTCCTCATGCCTACGGACACCCCGCCCTGTACAGTGGTCTACCTAATTGTTGGTTTTGAGGGTGAAATGCAATGGCTACCACATGGTTATGAGAGGGTGGGGTGCTCCATCTTGCTGGTCTGTGGGTGTGGGGGCCGTGTTGTGAGTCGTGGTGATGGTTTACCATCCACAGACAGCCCTCCATGTAGGGTAACGTATCTACCTGTCGGGTGTGGGTGTGCACTGCAATGGCTGACACATGGGTGTGGGGAGTGCTCCATCTTGCTGCGCTGTAGGAGTGGGGGCCTGGGGGGTACTTCTGCAGTCCCCCTCCGATACACGGGCCTTGTGGTAAGGCTGCTCACCTGTTACTTGTTGGTTGGTGCAGCTATGGCTGACACATGGGTGTGGGTGTGGGGAGTGCTCCTTCCGGCACATCTGGGGTACAGAGGGGCGCTGGTGGGAGTTGTGGTGCTGGCTGACTGTACACATGCCCCCATGGTTTTGTTTGTTGGTGCCTATGGGCTGAGTGTGTGTGAGTGTCTGTTGCATATGTGAGGGATGTCTTGTGAATTGTGTACTGGACATGGGGGTGTTCGGCCCTCGGAGCTATGGCATTGTGGTAGTGCATGACAGTACATTGCGGTGTGCTGGTATACATTTGTTTGTACTTACCAGCCTCCACTCCCCCTGGTATTCCGATGAGACTCTCCGGATGTAGTATGCCTCGCACCTTCTCCTCCCACGCCTTGAAGGTCTTGAATGGCGCGGGAGTTCCGCTGCCAGTCCTGTCAGCCAGCTCACGGTTCTTGGCCTCCTTCTTCCTGACCAGGCTTTTCATGTCCTGCCACCTCTTGGTAATTTCCCCCGGTTGCGTGGCACGTTCCCAACTGCATTCACCTGGTCTACGATCCTGCTCCACATCCTGTTTCTGGTGGCTACTGGTGTCTGTTGGACCTGGTTCCCATAGATTTGTGGGTACACCTTGATGACCTCGTCGACCATGACCGTCAACTCTGTGGCAGTGAACTTGGGCATTCGTTGTGTTGCCATGGTGCGTAGTGTAGTTTTTGTGGTGCTGATGTGGTGTGTTTGGTGTGTGATGTGCAGGGGGTTTGTGGTGCCGGTGTTTAGGTGGTGGTGGTGGTGGTGGTGGTGGTTGTGGTGATGGATGTGATGTGTGTGTGCGTGTGGTATACTGCTTTCCTCTGTGGCTCTCCGTGTTCTCTGCTGTGGTGTTGGCTTTGTCGTGGTGCAAGGGTTTGTGGTCTGTGAGGGGGCTGCTTTTGTACTCACCTATGTGGGTGTGTCATGATGGTCTATCGTTTTCAGGTGTGTTGGGAGTGGTGTCCTGGGATTTATGCTAATTCTATATTTTGGCAGGGGGATGTGTCTTTGGGATGGGTTCTGTGTCTGGGTATTTTGGCGTCGTTGACTGTGTGGACTTGTTGGCCGTGTTGTGTGTATTTGTTTGTGCCGCCACTGATTTCCGTGCACGTACGTGGCCGCCAGGCCTTCTGCCTTGTCTGTTATTCATTTCAGTTGTTCACCATAGCGGGCGGGATATGTGTTGGTTTCCCGCCCTCATGTCGGGGGATCATAATTTGACGGGCGGTGTGTAGTCCGTCCGCGCGGTCGTATTTGGCTTTTTCGGGCGGTATTGCGTCCGTGGCGGACGGATTGTCTTGGACTCTGTCATGGACGGGCGGTATTCTGTTATTTTTTTCCGCTGCGGGCGGTGGTTGCTTAGCGTCATCATAATTGCTAGTTCGGTATTTCAATGTTGCAGGCGGGCAGTATTTTCAGGCTATGGCGGTTGGCCGTATTTTTACCGCCGGTTATCGTAATGGACCCCTAAGTTTGAGACCATGCTCACCTCATCAATGATTAAAAGTTTCATTTTCTTCAGTACTCTTGACTCTTCATAACAAGCTTCTCCAGACAGCTTCTGATATTCCAATTTATTATCATGTTCAACTGGTAGCATAAGTAATCTATGTAAAGTAATCCCTTAAATATTGTGTGCTGCTAATCCAGTTGGAGCTGCTACAACACAAGTTAAATGTGAATCTCTAGTTTTCTGTAGATAACTGGTCAAAACTTTAATTAAAAAACGTTTACCTGTTCCAGCTTGACCACTGATGCACATAAGAATAGGTTTAAAAGATGAACATTGGCATTCTTTTTTTTCATGCAACAAACCATGTTGTATCTGTTGTGTCACTTGTACATATATTTCTTTTTGTTCAATACTTAGTTGTTCTTCTAAGTTTTCCAACATAATATTATCCTGTTGTGCTTGATGCATTGCAATTTCTATCTCATTCATGGTTATTGCTGCTTCAGTTTCCATTATTGGTGGTCCCAGTGGATCTTGACTCACTGGACCAGAACTTTGACTATCTTGAGAACTGTCTTTAGCTATTTCAGCTGCAATAGTGTTTTCTTTTTCAATCTCATCATTTAACATTTGTAGATATGTAGGGAAAATTGTGCATTGAATGTTATCTTTACATGCATTAAAAGAATCTTCGTAGCAGTCAAAATCTCCAAGTAATTCTGTTTCATTACGCTATGGCTTGAACAGTTGCAGAAGTGCTAAATAGAAAAATTCTCTCTTATGTAGAGTTTCGCAACTGAGTTTTCTGTGGTTCATAAGATTTCCTTTGGCATGTTTTACTAAACATCCGTCACATCCAATTACTGCATATTTTCCTTGTTCTTTATTTTCTGTCACATTTCTTTTAAAG
The DNA here is from genome assembly GCA_963921515.1 of Calotriton arnoldi. Classification (NCBI taxonomy): domain Eukaryota; kingdom Metazoa; phylum Chordata; class Amphibia; order Caudata; family Salamandridae; genus Calotriton; species Calotriton arnoldi. The sequence continues at coordinate 1,659,604 of CAWUFW010002794.1, read as the reverse complement.
CTGTAATGTTGAAATATTTCATACAGACATAGCTTTTCCAGATGTGGACTCCTTTTGGGATAGTATGTATCCAACATATTAGTTTTAAGAATTTCTGTACTTTCTGGTTCATTCAGTGCTAAGTATTCGATTTCTTCTAATGTTTTCAATACTCTGTTTCGTGTGCAGGCAAGACCTAAACTTACCCAAATGATTCCTCTTGACTTTGAATATAAAGTAGAAGAGAACAAGCGATCCGAGCATTCATAGGATCCAATCTCTCTGTGGGAAAGCATTTTCAAGCAAAAGCTGTACAATTTTTTTGCTAAGACTCTTCTCTTGTGAAATTTCTTCCCACATTTCTTTCATCTCTGTCTTTTTTGATTTTGTTATATGTGATGTAACATAGCGTGCAACGGCAATTGAATTATCTGCAACATACTGAATATCCATGTTTGCATTCCACAGTTTCAAAATAACTGGATTGTAGTCATTATTGTACTTTGACTGTTCTGTTCTTTTTGAGTTGTATGTATTCTTGGGAGATTTCCGAGTTATTGTATGCCTTACTGCTGACAAAAAAGAATTTACTTTTTCTTTAGAAATTATTGACGTGTGAATCCAAAACGACCCTTTGTATAAAATGTCCCTTTAGACTTGCATTTTCATCGACAGTACTTTCCACAGCGGTGACTTTGAAAATGTAAAACTTGTTGTCTCAAGCTCTTTTCTCCTCCTTCTCTTGGAATGTCACAGGTAACATACTGTTCGATGAAAGACAATACAGTTTCATCAGTATCAGTTCCAAATTTTGGAGCATTCTTTATCCATAATAGCATGTGTATATGAGGAGCACCTCTGGCTAGGTACTCTTTTTGCCACTAAAAAATCAGTAACTTCTCCAAGAGGAAAATTATTTTTATTGCAGATAAATGACATCATAGTTTGAAACCTATGGTTAAAATACCTGCACACATTTACAGGATCCAAAGAACAGAGTTCTCCAGGTGTCTTCATTTCAATATTTTTTATAATTGAATTTGCTTCTCGTAGAAATTCAAGTAAATCTTCCAATGCATATTCAGCACAGCTAAGTGTTACAAACCATTTTGGTGTACCTAAGTTTCTTAACATACATTTAAGTTCACCGTGATGACGAAACGAGTATTCATTGGTACCACGTTGGCATGCCATCAAATTAATTAACTGTGAGTCTAAATTTTCATCTCTTTGTTGAACTTTGTCCATGAATTCTTTTGCAGAAACATGTGATTGATGAACTCCTGTTTTTAATAACAGAAGATGAAATATATATGGAATGCACTGTCGAAATCTAGGATCTTCAGAGCACAATCTTGTCGAGCAGTATTCTGAAGCTGGAATCTGTACAGGTCGCTCATCAAATCGTCCACCTTCTCCAGTGGGGAACAGCTGTGGAAAACAACGAGCTTCTAAGCTTTTTTCCCATACACTCATTGGAGTTCCTTTTGCTTTTTTCATTTGAAATAATTCAATGCTGTTTCCTATCACTTCTTTTAAATGTAGAGGATGTATGGTGTAATGTTCATTAATCTCTTCACTCCTGGACTTGTCCACTTTTTCTATTTGGCCACTTGAAATTTCTGATTCATCTTCTAAACATATTACCTGTTCATCAACATTTACAGTTTTATAAATATTGTTCTCTACAAGATATAATGTAGCCTTTTGAAGTTTATTGACATATACAAACTCTTGCCATATTTTTCGACTATTCGTTGGGACGCTATTTACTAGAATAACTACTGGCTCATTTTCCTCTCTGTCTCCACCAACAGTTGCAATATTTTTCTTAACATCTAAAGGTAAGTGCACAACTCTTCCTTTCAGACCCCTTTGTAAATCTGTTGGTGGCAGCTTACCTGTTTTAGGCTCCATACGAATAATGGCTTTTAATGGGTTTACAGATTGAATAAGAACTGACTCATATGCATTCCAATCTGCCGGTTCCTCTGGGATAGCTAATAACTCTAAGTTGTTATGTACTGCTCTAGCTGGAATTTTGTTCTCTTCTAATGTGTTGTAACAATATTTACAAATACGTTGATCAGTACCCAACTCAAATTGATCTTCCACCAACAAGTAAGCACCAAATTGCTGCCACTTATCATTGTTTTCCTTTTCACTTTTTTAATATAAATTAACATTCCTAGTTTGACTTCTATAATGAGTACATTGACAACAAATACAAACATAGGGGGTCATTAGGATGTCGGGTGGTTCGCCCCCGCCGGGCCGGCGGTAGCCACCGCCGGCCCGGCGGTGGCGAACCGCCCAACATCCACACCAGAAAGACCCCCCGCCATATTAGGATGGCTGGGGGGTCCGTGGCGGACGGAAAGACCGTCCGCCGCATTTCCACCGGTCGACACGTCGACCGGGCGCAAAACACCTTTAATATGGTGGCGGTGTCTGCAAGACACCGCCATCCATATTAAGATGTATGCGGAGAGCAGCCTTTCCATGGTGGCGTTGCCGCCATGGAAAGGCATACAGTGTTTGCTTTTGGGGGCCCGTTGCGGGCCCCCAGGGTGTTGAGGGGGTAGGGGGTGCACATGGGGGGTACCTATGGTACCCCCCTGCATTTGCATGCACAAGGTGGCAGGCACCGCGCGGTGCCTGTCACCTTGTGCATGCAAATGCACAACATGCATTTCCAGCATTGTGGCGGGCGGTGCTGTGAGCACCACCCACCACAATGCTGGGAATGGGGGATGCCACCGCCACGGTGGCGGTGGCATCCTAATTGCAGGTGCGGGACCGCCGCACCCCTGGCGGACGGTCCCGCATTCCGTTACGGTGGCGGGCGGACTTTGTCCGCCCACCATCGTAATGGACCCCATAGTTTGGTTTTACAGAGGACACTGTCTCAAACTTTGTAATTTCTTCTACAAACATATCAATACTAATCTCTTTCCCGTGTTCTTCAACGTCTACACTTATCAAGCTCTCACTTTCTACACACTGCTGTTGTGAACCAAAAAAACAAAACTGTATATCATGACAATTTTTTGTATATCTGATAAAGAACCATGTAAAAGAGCTGTGTTCATTTCACTTAAACATAATGGAGGAGTTATAACATAGTACACTTTCCTTACTAACTTCCACATTCCTGAGTGGTGTACTGCTAACATTCTTAAGGGATGAAAAGTACTTTTACACACTTTTCTTGAAAGACAAGCCAGAGAATGTCCGTGCAACTTAGTATATTTTCTTACATCACATGGATCTAGTCCTTGTAACATTCTAATCTTCTGTTTAACACTTTTTTTGCATACTCTCGTAAAAAATTCACAATATGTCAATAGATTCCTGCAGAATACTGCAAATACTGCTACAATCCCACTTATATACAGGAGCTTGTGTATGCTTCCCTTGCACTTCTTCAGCTATTACTTCTTCCTCACTCCTAACAACCATTTCTTCTTTTGGAATGGGACAACCATCTTTCATCTCATAGCATCAACCACTAGTATCAACTGAATATGCTAATGTGTAGATGTTGAAAGTAGCTTTCTTCATTAAAGAAAGGCTCAGTAGTAGAAGTGTTCTTCCATTCACCAGTGAAAGTTTTACAAAAGTTACTTCTATTAACAAGTCTTTTTCTTTTGCTTTTGTCTTTCATAAACTTCATTATTGTATCCAATATTTTCATTCTCTTCAATATTAAAATTAATAATTTTTGTTTCAAATCAAAAGCAGTATCTACTATACTTTCAATGTGTTGCTTCTTATACGCTGCTGATCTTCTTTTATACTTTTTACAATCTTTTAATACACTTTGAAATACTCTACTTCGAAAGAGTCGTACACGTATTTCTTTAAATTGTTTTTCTCTTCTTGTAACATGTGTTGTTTTTCCAATAACTAATGTTTTTTTGCCATTAGAAATGTCGTTCTCCTTCTACTTTGTTGTAAAACTCTTCATTTTCCTGTCATTGCTATTGCCTTTCTTTAATTTCTTTGCAACTCTTTTAAGAAAGTGTTTAGTGCTCTTACCAGAAAAAACTTTATCCTTGGTAACATTTTCATCTTTTTGTAACACAGTCTTTTTACTTTTCTTTAAGTAGATCTGTTTTTTTTGTTGTCTTCTCTTTTTGTGTTTTCTTGCCATCTTGAATTTGTGATCCAAACAAAATAATTTTCTGAAATACAAAGAACAGTTTCAATAGTTTGTTACATGAATTAACAATTTTAAATTAATTACATATGAATACTGATATTAACTAGTAAGCAATTAATTACAGTTACATTGCTATTCTCTTTATTACAAATAAAAAAACAAAAGTGTACAAGCAAGCAAGAGAACTGCAGAAAGAAGAAGAATCGTACTGAAAGAGAAAGAAAGGGACAGAAAGAAAATAAGTTTAGAAACACCTAAAAGAAATACACAAACAACAACACAGCTACAAAAAAATGTGAGAAATTCAGAAAGAGGTAACAGAGCTGCACAAAAGAGACAATAGCGGTGAACAAAGAAAAAACAACAGAAGTGCACAAACATGCAAGAGAATGCACAAAGACGCAAGAGTGTTGCAGAAAGAGGCAAGACAACTCCAAAACAGGGAACACAGGTACAGAAATAGGCAAGAGGGGTGCAAAAAGAAGCAAGACAGGCGCAGAAACATGCTAACAAAGATGCTCAAAGACGCAACAAACATGTTGAAAGAGAGAAAAGGGGTGCAGAAACATACGACATGGGTGCAAAAAGAGGCAAGATGACAGCCAAAAGAACCAACAGAGGTGCAGATAGAGGCAAGACAAGTGCAGAAAGAAGCAACAGACCTGGTTAAAGTGGCAAGACAAGTGCGTAAAGAATCAAGACATCTGCAGAAAAAAAGTGAGGTGCAGAAAGACGGAACACAAGTAGAGAAACACGGAAGAGAGGTGTAGAGAGAGGCAAAAGAACTGCAAAAACGGGAAAGAGTGCTGCAAAAAGAAGAAAAAAAGGCGCAGAAACAAAGAAGAGAAGTACTAAAACAAGCAGCAGAGCTCCAGAAACACACAAGAAGGATGCACAAAGAAACAAAACAAGTGCAGAAACAAGGAACTGACATGCAGAAACAGTCCAGACAAGTGCACAAACAAGCAAGAGAACTTCAGAAAGTCAAAACACCCATCTTTGCAATGGTACTATTGTAAGTCTCACCACACTCCTCAAAGCATGCATGCATGTGTCTGTGCCTTTTGCTTGTGCCATCATACATCTATTTGTATGTATTTTTTACGTATGATGCCACTAGCAAAAGGCACAGACATATACATGAATGCGTTCAGGAATATGCAGAGACTTATAACAGTGATATGTGAAGTGTTGCTGCTTTATATTTGGCTAGTCCAAACAGTCTGAGTAGTCACTGAATAGTGAAGCTACAAGAGAAAACTGAGGTTTAAAATATCCTGGCAGAGCAATTAGGGATTAGGCTAGTTTGTACGAGTCTGTGGATAGGTACACTTGAAGTACGCCGTATAAATTTTGTTGTGTTCTTGAAATGGAAAGTGCAGTCTCTCTAGTTGAAAAGAGTGCATGGTCTTGCGACTGAGTTATATCTCTACTTATATTTCTGTTTTCACACATGTTATGCATCTAAAGATGGTACATCTATAAAACACATGTATACATGTATTTGTATCCTTCTTTCATGTAGGATATCACTAACAATTTAACAAAGTAGACTAATCACTAATGCCTCTGCCAGCATGTGTTAAACATCACTTTTGTCTAGCACCTTTACTATTCAGCAACTACTAGGATTGTTGGGCCTAGCCAAATATAAAGCATGAACCCTTTGCATGTCACTGTTGTAAGTGTCAATATATTCCTAAAAACATGCAAACATGTGTCTGTGCTTTTTGTTAGTGACATCATACATAAAAGAGCATACAAATGCATGTATACCTGTGTTTTATAGGTCTACAATCTTCACATGCATAACATGTATGAAAATACATGGCTAGTGCCTCAGTAAATTAATGAGTGCAAGAGTAATGTCTGGCTGCTTAGAACACTGCATGGGTAATGCCTGAGTGAATGCATTAATCCAACTGTAGTGCCAGTGTCATTGCATGAGTGCATGGGTAGTGCTTCACAGAATAGATCAGTGCATGGGTAGTGCCTGTGTGAATGGATGAGTGCAAGAGTAGTGCCTGATTCATTGCACGATTGTGTAGGTAATGTCTTATTAATTCAATGTGTGCATAGGTAGTGCGTCCTTGATTGCACGGCAAGGGCAATTGGTCACACGAACTAACTAATGTCCGCTCAAAGATGTTAAAGAGTGCACATGGGGTCTTTCGTTTTGCATCTAAACTGGGAGACCGCCGTTTTAAGGACATGATAGATATTTATAAAGCTAGATGTGCTTCTATTGCATTATATGGTGCCGGGGTGTGGGGCCATAACACCAGTCAGGCATTACAAATAGAGGAAAATTCTTTCCTAAAACATCTTTTGTGCCTGCCTCCGTCCGCATCCTCAGAGATAGTACACCGAGAAGTGGGAATAAGATACTTATCAGATTTGATTGCCATGCAACCTTTAATGCTTTGGAGATCTATTTGGGCCACGGACGAGACAAAATTTACCCAAACAATCATCCAGGATTGCCTGCAACTGGACAATAGTATATCTATCCCTTGGATAAAATATATCACGGATGTAAATAACGAACTATTTAAGATCAAGATCCAGGAAAATCCAGCATATGTGATAGGCCTATCCAAGTTGGAAATAAAGGGTATGTTCCTGGCCCAAAAAAATGAGACTCGTATGAGAACAGTTGGGAAGCAAACTACTTATTTGTTTTATAAAACAATTGTAGATAAAGATGGCTTTCAGAGCTACTTGTCCTTAGTTACTAAGCCTTCACATCGTTTTGTATTAATAAGGCTGAGACTAGGAATTGCTCACCACTTAGTTGCATTCCTTGAAATGAAAACACTGCCTATGACCCTATGTCCATGTGATGAGCATTCCAAACAGAGCACTATGCACTTTCTACTCTTCTGTGATTTTTATCTGCATTTTAGACGTATTTATTTAAAGCCATTGCTCAAAAAATACAACGGAAGAATAACTAACGCTGCTATGAATCTATTAATTGCACTAAAAGATCCTGAGATATGTTTTTATGTTGCAACATTTATTTTAAAATCAATTTATGCGAGAAAAAGTATCATGATTTTTAACTGATTTAAATGTAATTAATTAATTGGACCGTTTTTGTGAAATTGGATTTATCTGTTTGTATACATATATCTGTTGCTTTTCTGGTTGTTGTACATACCGAATAAAGCTTGCTGAACCGAACCGAGTGCATGAGTAGTGCCTGTGTCATTGTTTGAGTGCAGCAGTAGTGCCTGCATGATTCGATGAGTGTGTGGGTGCTGCCTGAATGCAACGATCCATGCAAGGGTAATGGCTGCGTCATTGGATGAGTGCATACGTACTGCCTGAGTGAATGGATGAGTGCATGAGTAGTACCTGAGTGAATGCTTGAGTTCAAGAGTAGTGGCTAGGTGACTGAATGCCTGTGTAGGTAATGCCTCATTATTTGATGTCTGTATAGATAGTGCCTCTCTGATTGCATGACTGCATGGGTACTTCATGAGTGACTGGATGACTGCATAGGTACTGCCTGAGTGAATGGCTGAGTGCAAGAGTAGTACCTGACTGATTGCATGAGTCCATAGCTAGTGCCTATGTGATAGCATGAGTGCAGGGGTAGTGCCTGTGTGATTGCATGAATGCATAAGTTGTGCCTGAGTAACTTCATGAGTGCAAGAGTATCATCTGAATGCTTAGATCAGTGCATGAATAGTGCCTCAGTAAAATCATGAGTGTAACAGTAATGGATGGGTCATTGGATGAGTACCACAGTAGTGCCTGAGGGAATAGATAACTGCATAGGTAGTGCCTAAGTGAAAAGTTGAGTGCAAAACTAGTGCCTTACTCATTGCATGAGTACATGCATAGTGCCTCCGTGACTGCATCAGTGCAAAAGTAGTGCCTGGGTGATTGTATGAGTGCATAGGAAGTACCTGAGTGAAAGTATGAGTGCAAGGCTAATATTTTCATCATTGGATGAGTGCATGAATAGTGCTTCACGGAATGGATGAGTGCATGGGTAGTGCCTGAGTGAATGGTTTAGTGTAACTGTAGTGCCTGTATCATTCGATGACAGCTTCAGTATTGCTTAACAGAATAGATGAGTGCATAGGTAGTGGCTTACTGAATGGTTGAATGCAAGACTACTGCCTGGGTCATTGCATGTTTGCGTAGGTAATATCTGATTGATTGAATGTGTGTATAGGTAGAATCTCCTTCATTGCATGAGTGAATTGGTACTGTCTGGGTGATTGAAAGAATCATACAAAGTAGCCTAATCACTAATCCCTCTGCCAGCATGTCTCAGTTTTCTCTTGTAGCTTCAATTTTCAGCAACTACTCAGACTGTTTGACCTAGCCAAATATAAAGCATCAACCCTTCACAAGTCACAGTTGTAAGTCTCACCATATTACTGAAACTATGCATGCATGTGTCTCTGCCTTTTGCTAGTGCCATCATACATAAAAGAAACATACAATTTGATGTATACCTGTGTTTTTTAGGTATCGGTTCTTCCGATACATAACACGTGTAAAAGTACATGTAGAAGTATACACCTACCTCAGCAAAGTCGGATTGCTAAGACGGACATTCGGGCAATGTAAAATGTGCCGGTATGTAAGTTGCAACTGTGTGCCACCTTTTTGCTGTAGCATTGAAGCTGAATGGGACTTTCTCTGTGCTGTTCAGATGCCGCCAACAGCCCAGCGAGGGCCTAAGTGGTATTTTTGACTCAGATGGACCTCTGCTACCTTCCTTTTACAAATGTGGGGGAGAAGGGGGGGTTGGGGAGGAGGAGGGGGGCTCGAGGGACGTGTCATTCCCAGTCTCTCGATCTGCCGGCCATGAAATGTACGCAGATTCAGCACGAGCAGGAAGCCTGACAATTATCTTCACTTATATTCAGGTGTGGTTCACCAGTATGAACAAATCTGTGCACAAAGTGTGCAGGCAACATTTGCATTTCTTTTTTTATCTCCCTGAAGTTAATAAAACATGTCTCTTGTAAAGCTCCCCCAGTATTTTCCAACAAGGCACAATCTGCAAACATGGGCCATTTCTTTTACGTTAGCCGGGCCGATTTTGGATCCCACTTTAACCCTGTACCTCAGTCACAAGACCATGCTGTCCTTTCAACATGACAGACTGCACTTGTGTAGCATTGAAGCCGAGTGGGACATTCTCTGTGCTGTTCAGATGCCGCCAACAGCCCAGTGAGGGCCTAAGTGGTATTTTTCAACGCAGATGGGCCTCTGTTACCTTTCTTTTATGAACGGGGGAGGAACTGTTGGGGGGGAGGAGGGGGGAGTCGAGGGACGTGTCATTCCCAATCTCTTGATCTGCTGGCCCTGTGTAATACATAGATTCAGCACGAGCAGGGAGCCTGACAATTACCTTCACTTATATTCAGGTGTGGTTCACCAGTGTGAACAAATCCATGCACAAAGTGTGCAGGCAACATTTGCATTTCTTTTTTATCTCCCTGAAGTTATCAAATATGTCTCTTGTAAAGCCCCCTCCAGTATTTTCCGACAAGGCACAATCTGAAAACGTGGGCCATTTCTTTTACGTTGGCTGGGCCGATTTTGGATCCCAATTCAACCCTGTACCTCAGTCACAAGACAATGCAGCCTTTCAACATGAAAGACTGCACTCCTCATTTCACAAATACACCTAAATATATACAGCGTACTTCAACTATAACTTTCCAGAGACTCATACCAAGTACCATAATCACTAATCCCTCTGCCAGCATGTCTTTAACCTCACTTTTGTCTTGCAGCATCACTACTCAGTAAATACTAAGAGTGTTGGGCCTAGCCAAATGTAAAGCAGCAACCCTTCACATGTCACAGTTGTAAGTCGTACCATATTACTGAAAGTATGCATGCATCTGTCTGTGCCTTTTGCTAGTTGTATCAAAAATAAAAGAAACATACAAATAGATGTGTTTTATCGGTATCAGATCTTCCGATGCATAACACGTGTGAAAATACATGAAGAAGCATAGACATACCTCAGCTAAGTTGGATTGCTAAGACGGACACTCGGGCAATGTACAATGGGCCGGTATGTAAGTTGCAACTGTGTGCCACTTTTTTGTGTAGCATGGCAGCCGATTGGGACTTTCTCTGTGCTGTTCAGATGCCGCTAGCAGCCCAGTAAGGGTCTAAGTGGTATTTTTCAACACAGATAGGCCTCTGTTACCTTCCTTTTACAAACGGGGGGAGGAAGCGTTGAGGGGAGGAGGAGGGGGAGTCGAGGGACGTGTCATTCCCAATCTCTCGATCTGCCGGCCCTGTAATGTACGCAGATTCAGCAGGAGCAGGGAGCCTGACAATTACCTTCACTTATATTCAGGTGTGGTTCACCAGTGTGAACAAATCTGTGCACAAAGTGTGCAGGCAACATTTGCATTTCTTTTTTATCTCCCTGAAGTTATCAAATATGTCTCTTGTAAAGCCCCCTCCAGTATTTTCCGACAAGGCACAATCTGCAAACGTGGGCCATTTCTTTTATGTTAGCCGGGCCGATTTTGGATTCTAATTTAACCCTGTACCTCAGTCAAAAGACCATGCAGTCCTTTCAACATGACAGACTGCACTCCTCATTTCACGAAGACACCTAAATATATACGGCGTACTTCAACTATACCTTTCCAGAGACTCATACCAAGAACCATAATCACTAATCCCTCTGCCAGCATGTCTTTAACCTCACTTTTGTCTTGCAGCTTCACTACTCAGCAACTACTAAGAGTGTTGGGCCTAGCCAATGTAAAGCAGCAACCCTTCACATGTCACAGTTGGAAGTCTCACCACATTACTGAAAGCATGCGTGCATCTCTGTGCCTTTTGCCGGTGGCATCAAACATACAAGAAACATACAAATTGATGTGTACCTGTGTTCTATAGGTATCGGATCTTCCGATGCATAACACATGTCAAAATATATGTAGAAGCATAGACATACCTCAGCAAAGTCAGACTTCTAAGACGAACACTCGGGCAATGTACAATGGGCGGTATGTAAGTTGCAACGGTGTGTCGCTTTTTTGTGTAGCATGGAAGCCGATTGGGACTTTCTCTGTGCTGTTCAGATGCCCCCAACAGCCCAGTGTGGGCCTTGGTTGTATTTTTTGATGCAGATGGGCCTCTGTTACCTTCCTTTTACAAACGTGGGGAGAGGAAGCGTCCGGGGGTGGAGGGGGGACTCGAGGGACGTGTCATTCCCAGTCTCTCGATCTGCCAGCCCTGTAATGTACGCAGATTCAGCACGAGGAGGGAACCTGACAATTACCTTCATTTATATTCAGGTGTGGTTCACCAGTGTGAACAAATCTGTGCACAAAGTGTGCAGGCAACATTTTCACTTCTTTTTTTCCATCTCCCTGAAGTTAAAAAAACATGTCTCTTGTAAAGCCCCCCCAGTATTTTCCAACAAGGTACAATCTGCAAACGTGAGCCATTTCTTTTACGTTGGCCGGGCCCATTTTGGATCCCAATTCAACCCTGTACCTCAGTCACAAGACCATGCAGTCCTTTCAACATGACAGACTGCACTCGTTTAGCATTGAAGCAGATTGGGACTTTCTCTGTGCTGTTCAGATGCCGCCAACAGCCCAGTGAGGGCCTAAGTGGTATTTTTCGACGCAGATAGGCCTCTGTTACCTTCCTTTTACAAACGGCGGGGAGGAACCGTTGGGGGGAGGGGGGGGGGAGTCGAGGGACGTGTCATTCCCAATCTCTCAATCTGCCGGCCCTGTAATGTACGCAGATTCAGCAGGAGCAGGGAGCCTGACAATTACCTTCACTTATATTCAGGTGTGGTTCACCAGTGTGAACAAATCTGTGCACAAAGTGTGCAGGCAACATTTGCATTTCTTTTTTATCTCCCTGAAGTTAATAAAACATGTCTCTTGTAAAGCCTCCCCCCCCCCCCAGTATTTTCCGACAAGGCACAATCTGCAAACGTTGGCCATTTCTTTTAAGTTGGCCGGGCCGATTTTGGATCCCAATTCAACCCTGTACCTCAGTAACAAGACAATGCAGTCCTTTCAACATGACAGACTGCACTCCTCCTCAGGCCTCTGTTACCTTCCTTTTATAAAAGGGGGCAGGAAGCATTGGGTGGGGGAGGAGGGGGGAGTCGAGGTTGGTGTCATTCCCAGTCTCTTGATGTACCGGCCCTCTAATGTACCCAGATTGAGCAGGGACAGGGAGCCTCAGAATTACCTTAACTTTTATTCAGGTGTGGTTCACCAGTGTGAACAAATACGTAGGAGGGGTCCATCTATAACAACAATCTACGTTTTGATATGGATGACATCTACAGAAGTGATGGAGTTCACTTCACAGATGAAGGAAACAGAGTTTTTCTCAACAACCTCAAGCTGTGCATCCGCACCCAGATGTAGCTCCAAAAAGTCATAATGAAAACAAGGGCTCTTTTTAGAGCCACCCTATAACCCAGAACTCAGTCGGGCCATTTTAGGCCCCGGGGACCCCATCCCCCGGCCTCAATGTTTGGGGACCGCGGGGGAGCCTCAATGCCCCCACATTCCCTGCCGGCTCCCCACCTCCTGCAGGAGCCAGCATTGCTTTTGGGCAAAGGGAGCTGCTGACATGCAGCTCCCTTTGCTCAAAAGCAAATCTGCTTCACTTCATGGAAGCAAGATCAAATTTCCTCCTCTCGCTTCCATAAAGCAAAACAGAAGTTTGCTATGGCAGGGTGGGAACAGAGCTCCCGCCCTGCCATAGCAAACTGCAATGCCCCTTGCCACCCAAAAACCCATACCCACCCTAAATCCTTGAAATCCCTTGCCAACCATACCCACTCCAAACCCCAAAAATTCCCTTTGTTGCCGCTTGACAAATATTCACAAAATTTTCACAAAACTCCCCCTTTTTGGTTCAGCTGCTGTGTTAAATGTTTTGGGGTGATCCATCAAGTGGGGGCCAAGAAAAAAAGGGGGTCCCAAAATGCGTTTTTCCCACGTTATGTCTATGGGGATTTTTCATTTTGTGAACACAACTACAGCCCAAACACTTGAAAGGAATTACACCAAATTTGGCAGAAAGCTAGATGTTGGTCCAGAAAGTATGCTTTTTGTGATTTGGTGTAAATCTATCCAGTAGTTTCCGAGATATTTAAGCTTAAGAAATATAGATATCTGGGGATGCGAGTTCTTGCAGTGGACTCGCGGATCCTGCTGAAATTTGATTGGCTGCCAACACTTCCAACCAGGAAGCTTTGGCAGCCATCTTGAGACTTGGCTTAAAGCTGAGACCCACAAAAAAGTTAAAAAAAGAGAAGGGGCAGGGTAGGAATACACTGACACCCCAGATATGGTGGAGGGGTCCAACATGGACCGTGCCGGGGGGTAAAAGCATTTTTTATGAATTTTGCCACAAATTCATGGGTGGACTTGTGGATCCGCAGCAAAATTTTAAAAAAAGAGGTGCGGGCTCCCACGCATCTTTTTGATGAAGCCCCAGATGGTCCAAATCCTGGGGCAAATTTTTATAATAATGCAATGGTGCACATGCAGCAACCCCAGGCACCGCCACCTCCCGTGGGCAAACAATTATAACGATGCGGGCCCATATGGCCCCGCATCCCCGGGGAGAGCCTCCTCCCCAGGGCTACTGATTGAATTAGTGTGGAGGAGGCCCCTATGACCTCTCCCGCAGCCCCAGGGACAGCACCTCCCCAGGGCTACAGGGCTTATGCAATGGGACCCCCACGCATGCCCGGGGACCCCCACGGTCCTGGGGACCACCTCCTCTCCAGGGAACACTCCTTTTCTTTAGAAATGGGAGTGGCCTGCATAGTCCCCCAGGGCCATTTTCGGCCCCAGGGACTGCCACCTCCCCGGGGCAGGCCCTAAAACAAGAAAGGTTAGGGGTTGTGTCTCTATGAATGAGTGAGTAGGTTTGTGAGTGTGGATGGTGCCATCCGTGATGTCATCAATGATGTCATTTGAGATGTCATCAGTGATGTCATGAGTGATGTCACTGACCATGTCATGAGTGATGTAATATGTGAGGTCATAAGCAGTGCATTGTGGGGGTGTAAGTTAAAGTTAGCTCACATAAATATAACTGCTGAATTTCTATGGTTTTCTACGAGTGAAATCTGAGCCTAATTATAACATCCCTATAACCTGTGTTTTTTTCAGTGAATTTCTAAGTTTTTTTTAAATTCTATTTCCTGACTATAATATCCCTGTAACCTTTGTTTTTTCAGTGAATTTCTATGTTTTTTTAATGTTATTTCCTAACTGTAACCTGTAACCTTTGAGAGTGAGTGTGTGAGTGAGTGCATGAGTGTCTCAGTGGGTGTGTGAGTGAGTGAGTGTCTCACTGGGAGTGTGAGTGGGTGTGTGAGTGTCTGAGAGGGTCTGTGAGTAGCTGCGAGAGTCTCTGAGTGTGTGTCCGAGTGGGTCTGTGAATGGGTGTGAGAGTGTCTGAGTGGGTTTGCGAGTGTCTCCATGAGTATGTCAGTCTGTGAGTGTGTGCATGAGTGTCTGAGTGGGTCTGTGAGTGGGTGCATGACTCTCAGAGTAGGTCTATCATTGGGGCATAAGTGTATTAGTGGATCTGTGAGTGGGTGCATGAGTCTGTGACTGGGTTTGTAACTGGGTGTATTACTCTCTGAGTGTGTCTCTGAGTGGCTGCAACAATGTCAGAGGGGATCTGTTAATGTTTTTATTTTTTAATTGTTGATAGTCTGGAATTCACTGCGATGTTACATGGGGGGCCGTGCTGGAGATTGCGATGAATTTACGAATATTACAGGTGGAAAAAAAACAGTTTCTCGACATATTATATAGATCAGGGTCCCTCAAAGACCCCTATATATGCCAAACATAGGGTTTGGGTACCTCTGCCCTGACCCTTTATACCACGTTTGATTTGAATTTTCAGCCCCGGGGACTGTTCCGATGAGGTAAAATGGCAGGCGCAACTCTCTGCTCAGTTTGTGGCCAGCCAATCATGCCATTCCTGTTGGTGCGTGCAATCTCGATTAATCGCGAAATCGTCACGAATTAGCCGCTGCCACAGATATCCTCATTTGGTTTTCCTTAAAATTCACAACAACTACCGAATGGATTTACACCAAATACGAACAGCACAATCTACGTACCAAAAGTTTGTTTTCTACCAAATTTGGTGTAATTCCAGTCAGTCAACTTAAGCTTTATTCGACAAAAATATCATAAAATTCCATCCAGCGGTTTGAGCTGCAGTTGTGTCTAAATCTCCTATGGGAATTAACATGGGAAGCGAGACTCCCCCCCCCCTTTTTTTTTTCTCGGACCCTGCTTGATTGATTGCCCCAAACTTTCCATGCACTAGAATCATCGGCACACTTTTTTTGGACAATTTCGGGAAGATTTGATAAACGGCGCCAAAGACAAAGAACACTTAGGAAACTATTAAGCTAGTGGACCTTCAAAATTCCTAAAGAAATATATGTAAACCCAGATTAATGTTCATATCCAAAACATTTATTAATACAAAAATATCATTAGTTAATAATCAGTAATTACATTTTTGTCCAGCTTTGTCTGTACATATTTAGCTTAAAAGTGGAGAAACATTGTAAATCTAAATCCACAGTATATAGTCTCTAGTTAGAATGTTCTTTCATACTCCCGCATTCATACAAAACCTAACATTTCCTTAGTGGTTCTAAGGCAAGATATGATATACAGAAACTGTTACTTTTATCTATAGGTACGCTAATGATTCATATATTTTTCTTCAAACACTTTATACATAGTTTCTAATGTATATTACGTTTGATCATTTGGAATCCTCACTAATAGAGAATCTCCAACAGATTATTAGTTATGTGGTGTAGCCGAGTGGGGTCAGAACATCATATTATGTTGTATTACTAGAGAGAAATATACATAATTCACATGGCTGGAAAGTCGTGTCCTACGCGCGTTTCTGCTGTAAGCCTTCGTCAGGAAGCCATGAAATTGTGAAACCTAAAATGCATTAAAGAACATCTGGGTTACATTTCATAGGTCCTACTATAACTACTACTAGAAAAGGATGTGTGTTGAACTTGAAAGTGTTTCACAGGAGGAGATTAAATCCTTAAAAACGTCCTCAGCCCAAGAGTTCAGATGAAAATAGACGCAACAACAACTGCAAGCAAGCATCTCCAGGCAACACACACGGTCCCTTCAGCTGCCTCCGCTGCCGGCAACTCTGCACCACCACCAAGACCTGGGACCCAGCACAACCCACCCACAACAACTCTCCGGACCCGAAAGCCCTGAAGTGCATCCTCCTCAACGTCCGCTCCCTCCACAAACACGCCACCGAAATCTGGGACCTCCTCGACAGCATCACACCGGACGTCGCATTCCTCACCGAGACCTGGACCAACAACACCTCAGGCCCAGACATCGCCATCGCCATCCCCCAGGGATACAAGATCACCCGGAAAGACCGCCCCAGCCGCCCTGGGGGGGGGAATCACCATCGTCCACAGGTCCAACCTCCGCCTGAACACTCACTTGAAAGACTCCAAAGAAGCCTCTGACCTGATGGAACACCTCCACTTCAAGTTACACACCAGCCCGACATCCACCATCAGGGGGACCATCATCTACCGCCCCCCCGGACCTCGCACACCTTTCACCGACTCCATCACGGACTGCATCTCCGCACAAGCCATCGCAGCCACCAACTACACTCTGCTGGGAGACATCAACTTCCACCTTGAGAATCTACAAGACCCCAACACCGCATCCCTCCTAGACAACCTCCACAACATAGGACTCCGACAGATCGTGACAGAGCCAACACACTCCTCAGGACACACCCTTGATCCCATCTTCACTACAGGAACCTCCGCTACCTTCAGCCACACCACGGAACTCCCATGGACAGATCACCGATGCATCTACTTCACCTTCAACACACCCACCATCACCAGACCCCAACTCCAGCCATCGCATAGAAACTGGACAAAAATAACCGACGATCAGCTCACCGCCGCCCTCGCCGTCGCCGCCCCCACCATCGCACGCAACGATGACCCAAACACTGCAGCACGCACCTTCCACAACTGGATCACCGACTGCGCCGACACCACAGCCCCCCTCAAAAAGAACAACAACACCCACACAAAGAAAGCCAGCAGGTTCACCCCCAAACTCCGGGAATCAAGACGCACCTGTCGCCGACTCGAGAAAATCTGGAGAAACACCAAATCCCCAGAAGCCCACAGCAACTTCAGAGCCGCCACCACCGCACACCACCAACTCATCAGAAACACCAGAAAGAAGTCCATCCAAGACAGGATCTCCTCACAAGCACACAACAGCAAGAAACTCTTCAGCATCATCAAGGAGTTCGCCCAACCCAACAGTGAAACTACGGATATCCCACCCTCACAGGACCTATGCGACAGACTCAACACCTACTTCCACCACAAAATCAAGACCATCTATGACAGTTTCAACAAGGACAACCCACGCGCAGAACCCCCCCTTCCAAACCCCGACACCAACAAACCTACAATCTCCTCCTGGACACCCCTCTCCACCGAAGATACCCTGGAAACTATGAAGTCCATACACTCTGGGGCCCCCACGGACCCTGGCCCCCATCACATCTTCAATAGAGCTGCAGACACTATTGCCCCCAAGCTCCGCCTCCTCGGCAGACCCCACCGACCTCAAAAACTTCAGGCCCATCTCCCTGCTTCCATTTCCTGTGAAAGTCATTGAAAAAGCAGTCAACAGACAACTCACCACGTTTTCAGAAGACCACAACATCCTCGACATCTCCCAATCCGGATTCAGGTCTAACCACAGCACCGAAACAGCCCTCCTGGCCGCAACAGACGACATCCGCTCCCTACTGGACAAGGGAGAGATGGCGGCACTCATCCTACTCGACCTCTCAGCGGCTTTCGACACAGTCTCCCATCACACCCTGATAAGAAGACTCCACGAAGCCGGCATCAGAGACAAGGCCCTCGACAGGATCCAATCCTTCCTCAAGGGCAGAACGCAACGAGTGAGACTCGCCCCCTTCCTCACAGATCCCACACCCACCACCTGCACAGTGCCCCAGGGATCCTCCCTCAGCCCCACGCTGTTCAACGTCTACATGGCCCCGCTAGCCACCATCGTCAGAAGCTACGGAATAAACATCATCTCCTACGCCGACAACACCCAACTCATCCTCTCCCTCTCCAACGAACCCGACAAGGCCAGACACAACTTCCACGAAGGCATGAAAGCAGTCGCCGACTGGATGAGAGACAGCTGCCTTCAACTCAACACAGACAAGACAGAAGTACTCATCATGGGCCCTCAACCCAACGCATGGAGCAACTCCTGGTAGCCTCCCACCCTCGGAAACCCGCCCACCCCCGCCAACCAAGCCCGCAACCTCGGAATCATCCTGGACCCCGACCTCAGCATGAACCATCAGATCAACTCAGTCACCTCCACCTGCTTCTGCACCCTCCGCCTCCTATGCAAGACCTTCAAATGGATCCCCCTCGAACATAGAAAGACCATCACACACGCCCTCATCACCAGCAGACTGGACTACGGCAACGCACTGTACGCCGGAATCAACAAAAAACTCACCCGCAAATTGCAAAACATCCAGAACGCCGCCGCCAGACTGATCCTCGACCTACCCCGACACTGCCACATTTTGCAACACCTACGTACACTGCACTGGCTCCCCATAGAGAAAAGAATCACTTTCAAGATCCTCACCCATGCACACAAAGCCCTCCACAACACCGGACCAGCCTACCTGAACCAGCGACTAAACCTCCACGTACCCCACAGGGCCCTACGCTCAGCCCAGCTCTCTCTCGCAGAAGTACCCCACATCAGGAAAACCAGAACAGGAGGACGCTCCTTCTCCTACCTCGCAGCTACCGCCTGGAACGCCCTACCCATCCACATCAGACAAACCACTTCCCTCCCCAGCTTCACGAAGGAACTGAAGACTTGGCTTTTTTAATCCACCTCACCGGCACACGCTACACTCCCCCCCCAGCACCTTGAGACCCTAACGGGTGAGTAGCTGCGCTTTATAAACATTGATTGATTGATTGATTCCTTAGTGGTTCTAAGGCAAGATATGATATACAGAAACTGTTACTTTTATCTATAGGTACGTTAATGATTCATATATTTTTCTTCAAACACTTTATACATAGTTTCTAATGTATATTACATTTGATCATTTGGAATCCTCACTAATAGAGAATCTCCAACAGATTATTAGTTATGTGGTGTAGCCGAGTGGGGTCAGAACATCATATTATGTTGTATTACTAGAGAGAAATATACATAATTCACTTGGCTGGAAAGTCGTGTCCTACGCGCGTTTCGGCTGTAAGCCTTCGTCAGGAAGCCATGAAATTGTGAAACCTAAAATGCATTAAAGAACATCTGGGTTACATTTCATCGGTCCTACTATAACTACTACTAGAAAAGGATGTGTGTTGAACTTGAAAGTGTGTCACAGGAGGAGATTAAATCCTTAAAAACGTCCTCAGCCCAAGAGTTCAGATGAAAATAGATCCAGTTTTTTTTTTTTAAAACATCACGCTTGTTATACTTGCAACACGTAGGTGGAGAAGTCTAGTTACACTGATACTGTGCTCAAGAATAGTGACAAAAGTAGCTAAAGGACGTGCTCATGCCAATAACATGATTATTGTGCCACACACCCTTTTGCCAAAAAAAGAGAAAGCAAGGGAGAATGAAAGGCCATCCCCTTATTTGAACATAGCATGCTGCGAACTCCCTACGTACAATTACCTTACAGCTGCAAGATATGCAGAATATCTGCGGGAGATTAATCAATGACCATTCCTTGTAACGAAGGTAGTCCTAAAACCAAACAGGTACATGGTTATACAGACCTTAATCTCTCCCTTCACTGGGATGAAAGATGTTTCCTAGCAAAAACCTGGTTGCTTACCCAGTAATTTGATGAAAGGCAAACCCACAGAGGATAGAAAATAATTCAACTGTCCCCTAAAAAGAGTGAAGAAACCGCACAATTTTAAAAATTGGCTACGTGTATGCCATACTGCCCTACAATCCCAATTTATTTTATTGCTAATTACGGCACCACCCCCTTTGAAACTCTTACCTGTACACTCGATCGATCCTGTGTATCGTTTGTGCTGCAACTAACTGAGAGTCACGGCGCCGGATAGAGCGTCCAAGTGAACACACACGCACTATGACAGCTCGTTGTCTGCGCACAGCGTTTGTGAAATCCACGCGATCGTTTGGCGTCTGCCGAGCGGATACTGCCCACTCACTCGCAGGAGTGACCAACGCAATTCTGCTGTTGGGGAAAGCTCTAAAATCCCCACGCACCTATTATATGCCATATCTCAGGCGTGCCCACCATATTTAAATAATCTCAGGTGTGCGGGCGGTTCTAAACCGCGCATTAACATATGGGAAATGTTGTTGAAAAATAGCGGCCATCTTGTAGTGGCTAAGATGTGCATATACATCTCTTGTATTAATGGGTCATACAGTCAAGGATATTTCAAATGGTCCAACTACTATAGTTAAACCCAATGTATTATTGATATGGTGAGGGATATATTATCACTCTGTTTAAAAACGCATTCCCATTATATTTAGTATATATAAAAACATGTTGGTGGCAGCCATCTTATAATGGTGAAGATCTAATAAGTGGGGTGTATGCATCCATCTATATAATAGCACTATTCTATGATGAATGAATGAAGGCATTTATATAGTGCACAGCTACTCAATAGAGTGTCCCGGCGCTTCAAAAGCCTTGGCTGCGACCACACACACTACAATGCAAATAAGAAAGGAAAAAAAAGAAGCTGCTAAGAAGTACTTATTTATTGATTAAAAAGCCAAGTTTTAAGGAGATTCCTGAATGTAGCTATATCCGTCACCGCTCTCAACGACGCGGGGAGCACATTCCAGGCCTGAGCTCCGAGAAACCTAAAAGAGATGCAGCCCGAACGGGCATGCAATATTCTAGGAACCGCCGCCAGGTTCATAGAAGAGGATCTCAAAGTTCTAGATGGTGCATAATGGGTAACCCTCCTGCAAAGTACTGTGCGCCCCTCCCGTGGAAGGCCTTAAAGAATAACACCAGGGCCTTGAATCTCATCCTCTTTTTTACTGGAAGCCAATGGAGAGCTCTGAGATGTGTGGACATATGAGTCCGAGTTTTCAACATGAGAATAGCTCTGGCCGCAGCATTTTGGGCCACCTGCAAGCGCTTGAGTAGGTATTCCGGGAGGCCGAGGTAAAGAACATTCACATAGTCCAATCTGGATGTAATCAATGCCTGGACCATGGATTTCCTGCAGTCCAAAGACAGGAGTGGAAGGAACTTCCTCAGGATCCTAAGGAGGCCAAAGCAAGTTCCCACCACAGATTGGACTTGGGCTTTCATAGATAGGTAGTTGTCTATCATAACGGCCAAGTTCTTCACCATTTGTTGTGCAGCGAGAGGAGGTGACATATCTTCAGGCCACCAAAGTCTCCATTCGTCTGACGGAGGGGAGCCAAAGAAAATAATTTCCGACTTTTCTGGGTTACATTTAAGCTGGTTGATTCTTAACCATGTAAACACTTTAGAAAGGCAGGTTTTAATCTTGGCTCCCTCAAAGCTCTTTCCTTGGTCACAAGTGAATAAGAGCGGAGTGTCATCGGCATAAGAAATAATTTTCGCTCCGTATGACTCAGCCAAAGCAGCAAGAGGGGACATATATAGATTAAATAACGTGGGGCTCAAAATGGAACCCTGAGGAACCCCTACACTCATACTAGGGATTCCAGCCACAAAGGGAGGAGTCCACACCTCCTGGTCTCTATCTTCCAAAAAGGAAGTGAGCCATTTTAAAACAGAGCCACCAATACCTAGAGTCTGGATCCTGTCCAAAAGCCTGTCATGAGGAACAGTATCGAAGGCCGCTGACAGGTCTAACAGGATCAAGATGGCTTTTCCTCCCCCATCAAGGCTTTCCTTAATGTGTTCGGAGACCTCTAATAGAGCAGACTCAGTACTATGGTTGGTTCTGAAGCCAGACTGACTAATGTGGAGGAGATTATTGGTTTCCACGTAGTCAGTGATCACAGTGTTAACATATTTCTCCAGGACCTTGGATATAAATGACTATTATATATGAAAAAAATGATGGTGAATATTACGACGGGAGCGTGCTCCAGGCCTTGGTTCAGCCTAAACTTATTTTTTTAACACATAATTTTATTGGTTTTTCTCATTGTAACACATCTTATCAAGGAGTATTATACATTGTGCATTGAGTATTCTTACCACATATGTTATTGATAGCATAACAGTCCTACTCATCACATATATCTCACTAGGAACCTTCAATGATACAGAACCCAGGTTCGGGAATACACGAATCTGTGATTGATATTGTTTTTCTTAAAACAAAGAACGATTCCGAGCAGTACCCTCAACTTGACCCCCCTCCCACCCATAAGAAGAACGTTCCCATTAACTCTTGCTTGTAGATGCTGGTCCGCACGGTCCTTACCATTACTCTTGAAGATAGGCCGCTGTGGGCCCTAAATGAACAGTAGGGAGGGGGTGGGGGGGGAATCACTGACAGAATATCGGCTACAGAGATATCGACGACAAAAATATCGGACCCGAAATATCGATGTCCACATTATCGAAGTCCTATCTACATTATGGTAAGTACAAAAATATTGGAAAAAAAATATCGTTGTCAAAAATATCGTTAAAAATATCGTTTTTTTTAATGTTTAAAAAATAATGTAAAATAAGGTAAATAATACATAGAATTAAAATAAACATAGTTAAAATTATTTTAAAATGATTAAAATTATAACTAATACATATAATAAAAAAATTAATTAAACATATATACGTATAAAATATAATATATATACTTACTTAAAAATATTTATAAATAATTATTTATTAACTTATAAATTGTTAAAAAATTATAAATACATATATACAAAAAAACCAATAATATAAATAAAAATATAAAAAATATATATAACAAATTAAAAAATTACAATATTTTTAATCTTTTTAAAATAAATTATACACTACATTAACTAAAACAGTAGAGAAAATATTGGATAGTGGAGGGGATAAAATTACTATTCCCACTCCAGAGAGTGTAACAGTAGGGAAAGTGTTGAATAGCGTAGGGGTAAAAATTACTATTCCCACTCCAGTGAGTGCAACAGTAGGGAAAGTGTTGGATAGCGTAGGGGTAAAAATTACTATTCCCACTCCAGAGAGTGCAACAGTAGGAAAAGTTTTGGATAGCGTAGAGGTAAAAATTACTATTCCCACTCCAGTGAGTACAACAGTAGGGAAAGTGTTGGATAGAGTAGGGGTAGAAATTACTATTCCCTCTCCAGAGAGTGCAACAGTAGGGAAAATGTTGGATAGCGTAGGGGTAAAAATTACTATTCCCACTCCACTGAGTGCAACAGTAGGGAAAGTGTTGGATAGCGAAGGGGTAAAAATTACTATTCCCACTCCTGTGAGTGCAACAGTAGGGAAAGTGTTGGATAGCATAGGGGTTAAAATTACTATTCCCACTCCAGAGAGTGCAACAGTAGGGAAAGTGTTATATAGCGTAGGGGTAAAATTACTATTCCCAATCCAATAAGTGCAACAGTAGGGAAAGTGTTGGATAGCGTAGGGGTAAAAATTACTATTCCCACTCCAGAGAGTACAACAGTAGGGAAAGTGTTGGATAGCGTAGGGGTTAAAATTACTATTCCCACTCCAGAGAGTGCAACAGTAGGGAAAGTGTTAGATAGCGTAGGGGTAAAAATTACTATTCCCACTCCAATAAGTGCACCAGTAGGGAAAGTGGATAGCGTAGGGGTAAAAATTACTATTCCCACTGCAGAGAGTGCAACAGTAGGGAAAGTGTTGGATAACAAAGGGGTTAAAATTACTATTCCCACTCCAGAGAATGCAACAGTGGTGAAAGTGTTGGATAGCGTAGGGGTGAAAATTACAATTCCAACTCCAGAGAGTGCAACAGTAGGAAAAGTGTTAGATAGCGTAGGGGTAAAAATTACTATTCCAACTCCAGAGACTGCAACAGTAGGGAAAGTGTTGGATAGCGTAGGGGTAAAAATTACTATTCCCACTCCAGAGAGTGCAACAGTAGGGAAAGTGTTGGATAGCGTAGGGGTAAAAATTACTATTCCCACTCCAGAGAGTGCAACAGTAGGGAAAGTGTTGGATAGCGTAGGGGTAAAAATTACTATTCCCACTCCAATAAGTGCAACAGTAGGGAAAGTGTTGGATGGCGTAGGGGTAAAAATTACTATTCCCACTACAGATAGTGCAACAATAGGGAAAGTGTTGGAGAGCGTAGGGGTAAAAATTACTATTCCAACTCCAGAGACTGCAACAGTAGGGAAAGTGTTGGATAGCGTAGGGGTGAAAATTATTATTCCAACTCCAGAGAGTGCAACAGTAGGGAAAGTGTTGGATAGCGTAGGGGTAAAAATTACTATTCCCACTCCAGAGACTGTAACTGTAGGGAAATTGTTGGATAGCAGAGGGTTAAAATTAACATGCTTATCAATTTAATATTTTTTTTAATTAAATAACCAATTAATAATTAATTAACAATAAATTATGAATACCAATAAATTAAAATTAATACTTACTTTAATAAAATTAAATTATTTCCCACCCTATTCCCCTACAAACCCACAACCCACTCCTAAAATAAAATAACACAATTAATATAATTATCAATTAATCAATTAATAAAAATTAATTACCAATTAGTAATTAATTAACAATAAATTAATTATCAATACCAATAATTACAAATTAATAATTACAATACAATACAATACATCAGCATTTATAAAGCGCAACAGCTACCTCAAACAGAGGTGTCCCGGCGCTAGCATGATCCAGCAGCATACGGGTAACAGATCTCCAAACTAAAACATAATTAACTAGTCCCGGCTAAAAAGCCATGTTTTTAGAGCTTTCCTGAACTCCCTTCTTCCGGTATATGCCGAAGTCTTACCGGAAGTGAGTTCCACAATCTAGTCACTCCAACTGAGAAAGCCCTTCCTCCAATACGAGCCTTTGCGAATTGGGGAACACACAGCAGATTCTGTGAATTAGAGCGTAACAACCGCCTTTGCTGATAAGGGCGGATACATTTTTAATGTAGTTGGGACCGCTGCCGTTCAGGGCCCTGAAAGCAATTGTCAAGGCCTTAAATTCTATACGCTGTACAACAGGCAGCCAATGAAGTTGTTTAGCATGTGGAGAAATATGTTGTCTGAATGGCACTCTTCTAATCAGTCTTACTGCTGCATTTTGCACCATCTGCAATCTTTTTATCAAATATGCCGGGAGACCAAGGAACAGACTGTTGGCGTAATCAAGCCTTGAAGTCACCGTAGCATGAACGACTAATTTTCGACAGCTCTCCGGCAGAAGAAAGAGAAATTTCCTCAGACTCTTCAAAATTCCAAAACAAGTGGATGTAATGGAATTACTTTATTATAATTAAATTACTTCCCACCCTATTCCCCTATTAACCCACAACCCGCTCCTAAAATAAATTAACACAATTAATATAATAATCAATTAACCAATTAATAAAAATTAATTACCAATTAATAATTAATTAACAATAAATTAATTATAAACACCAATAAATAAAAATTAATAATTACTTTATTTTAATTAATTTACTTCCTACCCTATTCCCCTATAAACCCACAACCCACTCTTAAAAAAATTAACACAATTAATATAATTATCAATTAATCAATTAATAAAAATTAATTACCAAATAATAATTAATTAACAATAAATTAATTATCAATACCAATAAATAAAAATTAATAATTACTTTATTATAAT
The DNA here is from genome assembly GCA_963921515.1 of Calotriton arnoldi. Classification (NCBI taxonomy): domain Eukaryota; kingdom Metazoa; phylum Chordata; class Amphibia; order Caudata; family Salamandridae; genus Calotriton; species Calotriton arnoldi. Next base: position 1,633,527 of record CAWUFW010002794.1, on the reverse strand, counting down.
ACATTACTTCCCACCCTATTCCCCAATAAACCCACAACCCACTCCTAAAATAAATTAACATAATTAATATAATTATCAATTAATCAATTAATAAAAATTAATTACCAATTAATAATTAATTAACAATAAATTAATTATCAATACCAAAAAATAAAAATTAATAATTACTTTATTATAATTAAATTACTTCCCACCCTATTCCCCTATAAACCCACAACCCGCTACGGAACTAAAACACAAAATTTAATTAAAAATAATTAATAATTTCTAAAAATTATTATTTAATTTACTATAATTAAATTACTTCCCACCCTATTCCCCTATAAACCTACAACCCGCTACAGTACTAAAACGCAAAATTTACTTTAAAAAAAATTACTAACTTCTAAAAATGTAATACATATATTTTTTTAAAAATACAATACTTAACAAAAAATATAGAACTCATACATACAAAATACATACTAAAATGCATAACACTAATATAAACATCGATATTATTAACAACAATATTTTTGCAAACGATATTACTGACTTTGATATTAACAAAAACGATATTTCTTACCTTCAGGTCGATATTCTGGTCACCAATATTCTTGATGTCGATATTCTGTCCCTTCGATATTTCCAACTTGATATTTCTGCAGTTCGAAAAAAAAACCTCGATATTATGTCTGTGCACCGAGGGGGGGAGCGGAGGGAGCAGAGGGGGCGGATGGAGGGGAGGGAGTGATGGACAGGGAGGGAGGAAGGATTAAAGCAATGTAGACAGGGAAACAGAGGACAACCACAGTGACATAATCCCTATTCGTAACACTTTATATCCAAGTGTATTATCCAATCACATATAGGTGGTACAGACCACCTCAGCCCTAATCAACAGAGACATAACGTTTGAATTGTTCCAACAGTTGAAACCAGTCTAGCGATATTGGTTTTTTGCGAAGCCCTCTATACTCCTCCCTTTTGAGAGCTTCTCCTTCTATTTGGGCCCATCGCACCACCTCCCCTCCAACACCATTTTCTCTGAGCCGTATGAGACTCCCATCGCTGCGTAAGCAATCTTTTAGCCAGTATTAGAGAGAGGTCTGTGAACCGGCGCAACACTTTTGCTTTCCGTGGTAGGGGGGATAGTCCTAGCAAGCATGTTTCTAGGGTTGTCCACTTGGGTCGTTCGGACAGTTGTGTTAGACTATCAGTGACCTCTCGCCAGTACTCTTCTAATGCCGAACAGGACCATAACATATGAGTCAAATCGGCTCCGGGCTGGCGGCAGCGAGGGCAGCTAGAGGAGGCTTGTGGGTACATCGCGTGGACCTTATCCGGCGTCAGATATGCCCTGTGCAACAGGGCCAGCTGTATAAACTTGAATCGCACATTTCTGGATACCCGTTTTGGATACTCAGGACTATTGCCCATTCCTTGTCCGTGAGCGCACGATTAATATCCGCCTCCCATTTTTGACGAAGGGGTGAAAGTGAAACCTCCAAATGTTCTCTCAGTCCCCTGTAGAGCCATCTGACCAAATGTCTCCCGTGTCCCATTATGTGTAACGCTTGCAATAAGTGGAATGTTGGGGGCTCGCACTGTTCCACTAGCCAATACTTGCGAACTAAATGTAAAATGCTAGCGTGAGTCAGAAATAGCGTATTAGGGACTACATATGTATGTACCACTTCAGCGTGGGGCACTAGCTGCCTATCAGTGAATAAGGAGCCTACAGTCGTGATTCCCCCTTCCACCCAAGGTGCCAACCTATGCGCAGTTAATGGGCCGTGAGGTGTTGGGAGGCCACATAGGGGTATGTTCGGAGCATATGGAGTGGGTACTTTTGTGTACTTCAACGCGAGTTTCCAGTAATGAAGCGCTACTTGGAGCAACACAGGAATATCTTTCGGCCTTCCAGGCTCTGGGGAAAGCAGTGTCTGCAGTGTTCCATGCCATAATTGTGCGGACGTATACCCAATTTCAGATAGATTATGCCCGGCCAACCAATATGCCAGCCACTGCAATTGGCTAACTATGTTATATGCCTTGAAATCCGGGGCTCCCATACCCCTTTTTGCTGTGGGCAGCTGCAATTTGGTGAGGCAAATTCTATGACGTCCATACCCCCATATCAATGTTATTAATAAGGAGTTTAACATTTTAAAAACCCATGCCAGGACCACTACAGGGAGATTAACAAAGTAATATAGGAGCCTGGGTAGCATCACCATTTTTCCTATTGCCATTCGCCCTGCCATGGACAGTGGTAATTTAATCCAGAAGGCTACTTGCGATTTTAATGCATTAATGGCACGTATTAGATTTCCGTCTAGTATGTCCCGCATGTTCCTGTAAAACTGGATACCTAGAAATTTAAAAGAGTCAGGTTCAACTCTGAGTTGCTCAGACCCAAAGCGTAGGGTGGATAAAGGGCGTGTATCATAAAAGAAATATGCTACGGACTTTGATGTATTCAATTGAAGTTCCGACAGTAGACCAAATTGATGCAACAGCGACACCACTGCAGTTAGGTCTGCCCTCAGATCTCTAAAATATAGCAACGTGGATAGTTGGACCTATTGGAATACAATGTGTGAGCATTGGTTAACGCAAATGGTGTGCCAAGGGTTCCAGAGCCAGCAAAAAGAGGAGTGGGGAGAGGAGACATCCCTGACGTGTCCCGCGATATATATTATACGCGGGGGATATATTGTGCCCTGATTTCTCAGCACTGCTAGCATATATTGCCAGCTCAATGAGTCGAAGGCCTGTCGAATGTCTAATGACAAGCATCCAGCCCGTGGGGAGCTTGGGCTGTATGGAACAAATTGAAGAGGCGCCGTATGTTCAGTGAAGTGCTGCGACGTGGAACAAACCCGTTTTGGTCAGTATGTATAAAACCAGGGAGAAACGGTAAAAGAAGCATTGCTAATATTTTACTCAATATTTTATATTCTGTGTTAAGAATGGATAGGGGTCTGTATGAAGAAAGATCCACTTGTGATTTACCCGGTTTCAATAGGGACGTCACTATTGCCTCCTTGGTTGTGGGAGGCAAAGTACCTTCCTCCAGGGATGTGGTATATAGTTGCAATAATTTAGGGACTAATTGCGCTGGGAATGTAGAATAAAAGTCTATTGGGAGCCCATCCGAGCCTGGCGTCTGATTACGAGCAAGCTTTATTGCCCCACAAATTTCTGCCATTGTAATTTCAGAAGCTAGGGTTTCCCTAGTATTATGTGGAATAACCGGTAGGGGGATATTTCCTAAAAAATCAGTCAAGTTTTCTGGAGGGACCTGAGGGGGAGCTGCATAAAGGTGAGCTTAATAATCATGAAATGCCTCATTAATCCCTATCTGCGTAGTCATTAATACCTGATTGATATTATATACTGCCAGTATGGGCGTAGGGGAGGGTTGGGGTCGTGTCATGCGGGCCAGTAATGTGCCAGGTCGATCTGCTTCTGCGTGCGTTCGAGCTGTGTAAGAATGGAGGTCAATGAGACATAAACGTTCCAGGAGTTCAGCATATTTTATCCTGGCTTCCTGAAGCTGTTCCAGTCCCCCAGCATCTACCCGAGCTTTAATTTCTAATGTCTGCAGTGATGCTTCTAATTCTGTAAGATCACAGGAAATCTCACGTCGGGCCCCAACCACTGCGCTCATAGATACCCCTCGGATCAGCACTTTAAAGGCTTCCCACTCGATCGACCTCGTGGTAGCTGTACCTTCATTAATTTCGAAGTAAGATGTGATTGCCTTGGCTATAGTGTCTCTAAACACCTGGTCTTCCAGAAGTTGGGGCTGTAGGCGCCATGTTGGGATTGGGGATGGGGTCCGGCCCCAATTAAGGGACAGCTCAAGGGGATTATGATCTGAGATTGTCTTGCCTAAATAGGTAGTATGTGCAACATGTGACAGAAGGGTTGGTGTACATATGAATCTGTCTAATCGGGAGTGCAAACCATGGGGGTGGGAGTAAAAGGAATATTCACGCATATTCCTGTTGTGCAACCGCCAAATGTCCGCCAATTCCTACCCTGACATCCAGCGTTGTAAGGCTCGGGCTTGCTGGCACATTACTGTTCCCGGCAGTGGAGGGTGCGAGCGATCCAACCCAACATCCAGGACCGCATTGAAATCTCCTCCCAACAACCAAGGGTATTGAGTCCAGTCTGCCAGGGTTATTGTAAGACGAGAGAGGAATGCCTCCTGGTCAATATTAGGCACATACTCTGACCCAAGGACTATTTGCTTCCCATCCAATGTACCCTGTAGCAATACGTATCTGCCCTGCTCATCAATCCTGCTATCTTGCATAGAAAAGGGAACCCTGGCCCGGATCCACACAGCAGCACCACGTGAAAAGGTGGAGTAGGTAGTTGCATAGACCTGCCCTCTCCACTTCCTCTGCAATTTGGGGAGTTCAGATGATACCAGATGGGTCTCCTGCAGGCATACTATTTGCGCCCGCCGTCTATGCAACTGTGCCAACACTCTATGGGCGTTTGTGGACTGAGCCCATACCCCGGACATTCCAAGTTATGAGAGTATAACGGTCAAGCACTGTAGTCATATAAAATCGTTTTGTAATAGAAGAAGCTTCCCCCCAGAATCCTCCCCGGACCCCCCAACTCAGCAGACCAACAGACCAGCACCAAGCATTTTAGATGATCAACTTCCCAATTCACGGTCCAATGAGACAACATCATCCGACCAAAACAGTAACTTTAAACTAAGCACCAAATGTTATGATAAAACCAGTGCTTTTGCTGATAGGGTGAGCTATTGATGTGACAGTTATATGGTATTGTAAGAACGCAGTATCCGATACGGTACCGCCCGGGCCCTAGATAAAGGCAGTATAACAAGCTATCCTATCCCTGTCGACAGTTGTTGCAAGTAACATATACCATCAACGGGCAAATCTATGGTTCAGCCTAAATTTAAGATTTTTAGCGTAGGTCAGAATGTGTATCTCTCCACGGGCAGGATGTCAATAGTGTAGCCTATGTATCAAATACCCAATCTATAAAAGAAATTCGTTAGGAAACTGATGAACAGTGAGATCCCATGGGACCAGGCGATTAAGTACAATAGTAAATAATTCTATGTAGGATATTATCCTGCGGTCATCATAGACGGCTTGGGTCCCCTTCTTCTCCATTCCCCACTAGCTCGCCCCAGTTTCTAAACAATTTTTTTTTATAGATTGGGTATTTGATGTAGAGGCTACACTATTGATATCCTGCCCGTGGAGAGATACACATTCTGACCTACGCTAAAAATCTTAAGTTTAGGCTGAACCAAGGCCTGGAGCATGCTCCCGTCGTAATATTCACTATAATTTTTTTCATATATAATAGTCATTTATATCATAGAATAGTGCTATTATATAGATGGATGCATACACCCCACTTATTAGATCTTCACCATTATAAGATGGCTGCCACCAACATTTTTTTATATATACTAAATATAATGGGAATGCGTTTTTAAACAGAGTGATAATATATCCCTCACCATATCAATAATACATTGGGTTTAACCATAGTAGTTGGACCATTTGAAATATCCTTGACTGTATGACCCATTAATACAAGAGATGTGTATGCACATCTTAGCCACTACCAGATGGCCGCTATTTTTCAACAATATTTCCCATATGTTAATGCGCGGTTTAGAACCGCCCGCACACCTGAGATTATTTAAATATGGCGGGCACGCCTGAGATACGGCATATAATAGGTGCGTGGGGATTTTAGTGCTTTCCCCAACAGCAGAATCGCGTTGGTCACTCCTGCGAGTGAGCGGGCATAATCCGCTCGGCAGATGCCAAACAATCGCGCGAATTTCACAAACGCCGTGCGACAACGCGCTGTCATAGTGCGTGTGTGTTCACTTGGACGCTCTATCCGGCGCCGTGACTCTCAATTAGTTGCAGCACAAACGATACACAGGATCGATCGATTGTACAGGTAAGAGTTTCAAAGGGGGTGGTGCCGTAATTAGCAATAAAATAAATTGGGATTGTGGGGCAGTATGGCATACACGTAGCCGAGTTTTTAAATGTTGCCGTTTCTTCACTCTTTTCAGGGGACAGTTGAATTATTTTCTATCCTCTGTGGGTTTGCCTTTCATCAAATTACTGGGTAAGCAACCAGGTTTTTGCTAGGAAACATCTTTCATCCCCGTTAGGGAGAGATTAAGGTCTGTATAACCATGTACCTGTTTGGTTTTAGGACTACCTTCGATACAAGGAATGGTCATTGATTAATCTCCCGCAGATATTCTGCATATCTTGCAGCTGTAAGGTAATTGTACGTAGGGAGTTCGCAGCATGCTATGTTCAAATAAGGGGATGGCCTTTCAGTATCCCTTGCTTTCTCTCTTTTTGGCAAAAGGGTGTGTGGCACAATAATCATGTTATTGGCATGAGCACGTCCTTTAGCTTCTTTTGTCACTATTCTTGAGCACAGTATCGGTGTAACTAGACTTCTCCACCTACATAGCTGTATAACAAGCGTGATGTTTTAAAAAAAAAAACTGGATCTATTTTCATTTGAACTCTTGGGCTGAGGACGTTTTTAAGGATTTAATCTCCTCCTGTGACACACTTTCAAGTTCAACACACATCCTTTTCTAGTAGTAGTTATAGTAGGACATATAAAATGTAACCCAGATGTTCTTTAATGCATTTTAGGTTTCACAATTTCATGGCTTCCTGACGAAGGCTTACAGCAGAAACGCGCGTAGGACATGACTTTCCAGCCATGTGATTTATGTATATTTCTCGCTAGTAATACAACATAATATGATGTTCTGACCCCACTCAGCTACACCACATAACTAATAATCTGTTGGAGATTCTCTATTAGTGAGGATTCCAAATGATCAAATGTAATATACATTAGAAACTATGTATAAAGTGTTTGAAGAAAAATATATGAATCATTAACGTACCTATAGATAAAAGTAACAGTTTCTGTATATCATATCTTGCCTTAGAACCACTAAGGAAATGCTAGGTACTGTATGAATGTGGGAGTATGAAAGAACATTCTAACTAGAGACTATATACTGTAGATGTAGATTTACAATGTTTCTCCACTTTTAAGCTAAATATGTACAGACAAAGTTGGACAAAAATGTAATTACTGATTATTAACTAATGAAATTTTGTATTAATAAATGTTTTGGATATGAACATTAATCTGGGTTTACATATATTTCTTTAGGAATTTTGAAGGTCGACTAGCTTAATAGTTTCCCAAGTGTTCTTTCTTACAATTGTCATTTATGCCCTGACTTAGGAACGCATCTAATTTTCAGGAGTGCCCCTTTTTCTACAATTATCACCAATGTCCCTGCACCAGAGAACGAAAACAGAGCACTCTTTTGGGTTTCCAAATGCATTATGTTCTGCTCAGTGCTTCTTTAAAATGTATTGCTTTCTCACAACATGATGCATTTCGGCAACCTAGCCTTTCTCAAATGCTAAATGTGAGAGTCCATATCGTGCCGGTGGTTATCTAGTCCTCCTTACTCCCCCTTCAGTGTGGCCAACAACAACGGACTACAGTTCCGTTGTAGTAGCTGCAGTTCCCAGCCCCGCCATCTTTGCATGTCTTTGATACAATCTTAGTGATGTTGATCTCAGTGATAATGTTCCTATTTCAGTAATCCTTCATGTTTTCATGCATTGATAGCGACTGCATCATGCCATTCTGAGCTGTAATTTGGGGGTGACTACATTGCACCTTATCCCCTTCGTCAACCGCTTACTTGCCCATTGAGACTTTTAAACCTGAAGGTGCCGGTCTCAGTGACTGCCGCCTTAGCATGTGGTCATGTCCAACTTCTTGTTAGCAGGCAAAGTTTCTTCATTGGGCTGCGGCGGTTCTGGCAGATTTAATAATTACGATATATATATATTCATATATATTAATTTTTTTAGGGTTTAGGATGGTTGTTGTTTTTTTGTTGAGATGGGATTTTTTTGTGGTTTAGGTGGGTATGGGTTTTTGGGTGGCAAGGTATTGTTTAGGGTTTATGGTGGGTATGGATCTTTGGGTGGTTAGAGATTTGTTAGGTTTTAGGGTGGCAAGGGATTTTATAGGGTTTAGGGTGGGCATTGGTTTTTGGTTGGCAAGGGATTTTTCAGGGTTCAGGGTGGGTGTGGGTTTTTGGGTGGCAAGGGAATGTTTAGAGTTTAGGGTGGGTTTGGGTTTTTGAGTGGTATGACATTTTTTAGGGTTTAGGGTGGGTTTGGGTTTTTGAGTGGCAAGGGAATTTTTAGGGTTTAGGGTTGGTATGGGTTTTTGGGTGGTAAGTTCTTTTTTAGGGTTTAGAATGGACATGGGTTTTTGGGTGGCAATGAGATTTTTAGGGTTTAGGGTGGTATGGGTTTTTGGGTAGCAAAGGAATTTTTAGGGTTTAAGGAGGGTATGGGTTTTTGGGTGGCAAGGGAATTTTTAGGGTTTAGGATGGGTTGGGGGTTTTGAGTGGTATGACATTTTTAGGGTTTAGGGTGGGTTTGGGTTTTTGGGTGGCAAGGGTATTTTTAGGGTTTAGGGTAGGTATGGGTTTTCAGGTGGTAAGGGATTTTTAGGGTGTAGAGTGGATATGGGTTTTTGGATGTCAAGAGAATTTTTAGAGTTTGTTGGGTGTGGGTTTTTGAGTGATAAGGGATTTTTTGGGTTTAGGGTGGGTATTGATTTTGGGTGGCAATGGAATTTTTAGAGTTTAGGGTGCGTATGGATTTTTGGTTGGTAAGGTTTTTTTGGGTTTAGGCTTTTTGGGTGGCAAGGGAATCTTTAGCATTTAGGGTGGGTATGGGTTTTTGGGTGGCAAGGGAATTTTTAGTGTTTAGGGTGGGTATGGGTTTTTGGATGGTAATGTTTGTTTAGGGTTTAGGGTGGGTGTGAGTTTTTGAGTGGAATGAGTTTTTTTAGGGTTTTGGGTGGGCCAGGGTTTTTGGCTGGCAAGGGAATTTTTAGGGTTTATTGTGGGTATGGGTTTTGGGTGGTAAGGAATTTTTCAGGGTTGGTATGCACAGTTTTCTCATCAATAATTTAATGCGAATGTTACAGTGATAGTATCATGATGTCATAGAACATGTCATGAGTGATGTAATTTCTGAGGTAATTAGCAGTGCATGGCGAGGGTCTAAGTTATAGTTACATTAGGGCACACGTTATAGTTACCTGAAATAACTTTAACTATATATAACAGCTGAATTTCTATGGTTTGTGCGTGTAAAATATAAACCTAACTATAACATCCCTGTAACTTCTGCTTCTTTTAGTGAATTTCCAAGGTTTTTTTAAATTCTATTTCCTAACTATAACCTGCCTGTAACCTTTGGTTGTCTAGGTTTTTTTAACATTAAGTAAAATGCTAATTGCAATGCACACAGTGGAGGGGAGGTGTATACAGGGCCTGGCCTGGCATTGTACTGCCCCTACCCAAGCTTGCTGCTCCTGCCCCCTCCTCATTGCCATCCATTTTCCAAGTCCATGCCTCTGCTCCCTCATTACAGCCCTGTGTGGCCGTTGTTCTGCCACTGTCCTTCCCTCCTGTCATGAACAGTTAGCTTACTACCCCTTCTACCTCCTCCCTACCGTCTGTTGTCCGAGTCCATGCACCAGCCTCTTCCCTCCTGCACTGCATGGTTCAATGTGCTGCCACTGCCCTCCATTTAGCTTGATGTCCCTGCCCACTCGTTCTGTCCTCCGTTGCCCAATTCTATGCACCATCATTGAGCTTCTGCTTAGCCTCTGAGCTTAGCTTGCTGCCCCTACCCTCCATTCCCCTCCCTCTGATATCAGTGTGCTTTCCCCTGCATCCTCCTTTTTGCTCATCATGTTCCATGGACCTGCCACTGCCCCTCCTATCTTCTCTGAGTGATCTGTTGTGCTGCCACTGCTCTCCCACCTGCCTAGCATGGTCAGATGACTGCCGCCTGTCCCTGCTACCTCCACCCTGCCTGTCCGAGTTCCATGCCCCTATCCCCTCCCTCCTGTCCTCCATGGTTCAATTTGCTGCCACTGCCTTCTGCCCGTCATGCTCTGTTGTGCTGCAACTGATCCTCCTGACTACCCTGCATGGTCTGTTGTGAGGCCCCTCCCCTACCTTCTCTTGCCTGTGTTCAGCCCCTACCCATCCCTTCTGCCCTCCATGGTCTTTTGTGCATGCCCCCCCCAGCTTGCCATGCATAGACTTCTGTGCAGCCACATCTCCTCCCACCTGCCCTGTGTGGTCAGCTTTCTGCCCCTGACCCCCTCCCACTTCCCACCTTCCCTTCGTTGTCTGTGTGTAGGCCATTATAGTCTCACTGTTGCCCTCCATGGCGTGCTGTGCTTCCAGTGCCCATCCCCCCTGCCCTCCATAGTCAGCTTGCTGCTCCTGACCCCTTGCCCCCTGTTCTCCATGGCCCGGCCCCTCCATGGGCAGGCCCCTCTCTCCTCCTTCTTGCCTTGTCTGGTCTGTTGTTGTGCCCCTGCCCCTTCCCTACTGCCCTTCATGGTCCATTATGCTGCGACTGTTCCTCCTGTCTGTCTAGTATGCTCAGCTTGCCTCCCTTGCCTCTAACCCCTCTGCTCTCTGTTGTCCATGTGCATGGCCCTGTCCCATCCCTATTGCTTTCCATGGTCTGTTGTACTGCACTGCCCTCCCGCTTGCCCTGTGTGGTGTATTGTGCTGTTGCAACTCCTGACGCCTGCCCTGTAAGGCCAATTTGATGCCCCTGCCTATCTCCCTCCTACCCTCTGTTATCCAAGTTCATGTCCCTACCCCATTTCTCCTCCCCTCAGTGATCCAATGCACCATACTTGCCAACAGTTTGCACTTGGTATGAGGGAGATTTTGGAAAAAAAAACTGGGGAATTGATTTTCCCCATTGACTTACATTGAAAGAGAGGAGATTGTAGGCATAAGACAGATAAAATAAATCCCTTTTGGGCTTAAAAACATAGGGAGTCTCCTGCCTGAATCGGGTCTGTTGGCATGTATGATTGCACTGTCACTGCCTCTTCCTTCTGTCCTCAATGGTCTGTTATATTGCCACAACCTCTCTTGCCTGCCGGCATGGTTGGTTTGTTGTCCCTATCCCCCTTTTCCCTGCCCTCCATGGTCTGTTGCGCTGCTACTGCCCCTCTAGCCTGCCCGGCGTGGTCAACTTGTTGCCTCTGCACCCTCCTCCCTGCCCTCAATTATCAGAGTCCGTGCCCCTTACATCTGTCTCCCCACAGTATTCTAATGAACAGCTAGATTGGTAACATTCTATATTTATTACAAAAGTGTGGCACTCCTAACGTCATCTTGATGTAATAAAACTGCAATACCTAAAGCATTTTCTTTAGAGATTATAAACATGAGATGATCTAATTCCCATAGAAATTATGGTTAGTGTTCTAAAAAACTAAAATGAGGACATATTTTCTGAGTTCTCAAGTAGCGACAAAGCACTCTTGATGTTTTTTTATCCAGTTGATCACTTGATTATATGTTGAACTTATGGGAAAGAATGTGGCATTGAGGCCAGAGCTGCAGACTTTGCAACTTGGGAACCAGTTTCGAGTTTCAGCGTCAGCTCGACATCCTTTGATTCTGGGCAAATCACTTAATCTCCCTGTGACTTAAGTCCAAAAGGAATGTGTCCTTGTGTAATTTAACTGATGCTCCTGTACAGTATGCCAATACCTTTGGGTCAAGTCTGTGCTATATAAAACTGCAAAAAATTAAAAGAATTACGTGTTTTGCACACTTCTGCCATTGGGCTACATTTGAGTGATATTTGTGCTACATTTGGGCTCTTTTCTCCTCTCTGGTGGCCCTTTTGGGAGACTTATTTGTTTTGAAGCTCCCTAATTTCTTCATTTACCTCCGTGTCCTCGATAGAAAATGCTTTCAGTTTTTCACTTTGATTCCATCAAGATGGTGGTAAGATGTGCCACACTTTTGGCATAAATTCAGAATGCTAGCACTATGGTTGCTCATTAGAACACTGTAGTAAACTGCTGATCACCAGCAAGTTAACTGGCAGTCTGCTGCTGTTTTGAAAGTGCATGTTTCAGTCTACATGTCAGAATGTTTTAATGAAATAGAAGAGAAAGATATTTGAGAACTCACTTAAAACTTGTCCTAATTTTTCTTTCTACAGCATTTACCATACTTTCTATAACAAAATGAACCCCCTCATTATGTTCCTTTCTAAATTAAACGTTTTAAGTTTTACCAGTTTGATTCAATCATTATGGCTTCAGTTGTGCCATACTTTGTCATAAGTGAGACTGTTAGCACTCAAGTTGTTCTTTAGAATACTGCCAGAGACACTCCCATGTATTGGGCCCACGTGGTGAGCTTTGACTACCATTGTTTTAATTGATTTTATGTGTTTTGATTTATTCTAGCTTGAATGTCCAATATATTTTTTTCTGCATGTGCACTCTTCCTTGTGCTTTTCATTTCGTGTCTCCTTAAAGCTGCAGAGTGGGAGTGTTTTCATAGAGTAGAACAGACTTGCCAGGAACAGAACGTGTGGGATGTGCATTTGAAAGCATGAGAGAGAGAAAGGTGTGGAATGTACTTCTCTGTCTCGGTGTGTATTGTTATAGGCAGTGGTGCTCAAATGTGCATTATGTTGTACATTGGGAAATGAAGTGTGTGATGCTATAGGCAGTGGTGCACAAATGTGCATTGTGTTGTACATTGGGAAGTTTTATGAAGTTTGTACTATTGGCTTCGACATGCCCTCGACCATCTTTAATTCTGACTCTGTCTAGCTTGAGCTTTGTGCACACAAGCTGGCCCCCAAATCACTCAAGTTGTTTAGGCTATCCACGTTCAAGATTGTTTTCTGTACTTTTGGAGACTTTCGTAAGCTTAAGATAAGGGGCTGGAACGTGTGGGAGCACAGAAGAACTCATTTGCCTTTAGAATGCTTGCATGGAGTGTGGCCAACTCCAGTAAGATTCCTTGGCGCAGAGGAGGTCTTCTCTGAAACTTCTAGTGTTTTGAGATTATAAAACTAGGGTTTGTTGACTTGGAAAGCTGGATTTTGTTTTGACCTGACTGAAGGATTGACCCCTTTAATTCAGTGTAGCAGTTCCCGGCTTGCTGAGTCTCTTGACCCCGGCTGTGACTCCCCCAGTCAGGAGTGGGCTAAGATGAAGTTATTGCAGCCGGTGATGTATTTTCTCTGATTATTGGCATTGCGATATGTGTGTGTCTGTGTGCACATTCAAGTCTCCAGTAGTCATAATCATCTGATTTATTCTGTGTATATATCTTTTCATGCTTTCTTTTGAATCCTTGTGTCTGACTACTTGTATTTAACAGTGCCTAATTCTTGCAGTGGACGTCCAGTATTATTATCATTATTATCTGCTTGCATTTTATTCCTTGTATTTAATTCCATGCATTTAACAGTTGCAAATGCTTGCTTATAAGTGTGTTATTATTGTTTGCAAACACACACACACACACACACACACACACACGCGCGCACACACACACACATATATTTGAGTATTGTTTCATTTGACATCAGGGAAAGCCTTTCTGTTAGAGAGTGTTGCACAAATAAAAACCCCACACTTTATTCTGAAAGTTGTCTTTTGCTGTGCCTCATTTTATGAGAGTGAAATCCCTTTCCAGGTGTTTTTCTTGCTTTGTCGTGTGTGTGCCTACGTGTGGGAGAGCTGTATTTTCTATTATTTGGGAGGATGAAGCAATACATTTTGGCGTCACTTTGCAGGATACAAAATTTAAAGGGGGAAACGTTTTCTAAAAAGTCAATGTTTTTAGTTGCAGATTTCCAGATGTCAACTGATTTATTGGGGTGAAAAGTTGCCTCTAATGCATGTTTAACAGATATGGGGCAAGCACAGATATTTAAATGTTTGCAAAATGTTTCTTTTGAAGAGGGAAAATATCTTGGTATTTCAGAGAGAAAAAGATGTTGTATTTTGAATGTATTTCGCAGCATGTATGAAAAATGTGCACAGTTAGAAAGAGAACGCAATGAAATACAACAGCTCTTGGTTGAAGCTAAAGTAATTATCTGTTAAAATGTGAAAATAGATCATTGAAAAAAGAGTTGCAGATGTACCAGGCAGCGCTAGATTGAGAAACTGTGTGTATGACGCTGTCTAAATTACTGGACTTTCCAGATAGCCAGAGTGAATCGCCGACAAAGAATGTGGGTCAAGCAGAGCTGCAGGTTGATTTACAGTGCTCACAGGAGGTTTTAATGAATTCTATGGAGGACTTTCCTCAGCCAAAATTTATTGGTATTTTGGACAGATTTCAGCAGAAATCAAAGGAGGATTTGATAACATGGATTGATTGTTTGTTTGATTTAGGAGCCTCTGAAGTGATGTTGAATCGAGAAAATGCAGCACAGTTTTACGCACTTAGCCTGAAGTGTAATGTGCAGGAACATTTTAGAAATTACAGAGAAGATAAACAAATCAGCTTGCTACAATTAGCGATTGCTGGATGCAGTGACAAGTCAGACTGGTCAGTGAGTGTGAAACCTTGGTTTACACGGAGAGACACTATGGAGAAACTGAAAAAAGAAATGATGAAAAATGCTATTTTTAAACATGACTCTGAGTGAAGAGAGAAGCAGCAATGTGCTTTTGAATCTGCAAAAGAGGTTATACAATGTGTTTCAGAAGTGTGGCCAATACAGAAAGGAGACATTGAGTTACATGTGACAGTTCAGGGGCAGTATGGATTGAAACATTTGTCAGATGCTGGAGAATAGTTTACTCCCTTTGGAAAACAGTTGTTTTTGTGTCAATGCACTGTGACAGACACTAGGCAGATACAGTTGTTTGTGTGTTTTTGTGCTTTGATAGACATGGGGCAGATACAGTTGCTTTTGTGTTTTTGCATGCAGAATGACACTGGGCAGATAAAAATAAGACGCAATGTGATTTTGAAATTTCTCTAATGCAATAGATGATGAATTCTCTTGAGTTATACAGAGCACGTAATGCATAAGAAGCAAATGTGATCAAGTGGTACATACAGGCAGAAATTGCAGTTTGGCATGAACAGCTGGTGCAGGTCCCAGTATAAAAACCAGGGGTGGTGCTTGATGTGCCTGAAACACAGGATTCCCCTGTGAAGTGGAACAAGGAGTTGTGGCAAGAAATTTGGGAAATGTTACTGCAAAGCACAGCTTCTGTGTATCATGTAGACGCTCATTGTCCCATAAATTTACTAAACAGACGCTTTCATTTCCTTACAGATGAAAAGGCTAAAATCTTGGAGGCAGAGGTGACAACAAAGAATTCTAAATTGGTGGGAATTACTAAGTTGGGACACCAGAAATATGGACACTTGGGAGACAAAGATACTAACAGGTGGGCAGAGAATGAAGGGATGCATATTCCCCATGACTGACTTAGAACTGTGATTCCTATTTGTTAGCATGCACAGCACAGACCAGTCCCACAGGAGGTGAAGGGCTAGTTGGAGAAAGGAAAATTACCAGCGCAGATAGGGCAGATAGATTGCCTTGGGCCCATGCCAAATGATAAAGGATGCACTTATTCAGAAGTGTATAGAGAGATAGTCAGAAAGGGGACTGCCCCAGCCCTTCTTACTGAGCAAGGGGCAGGAGAGTTTGATTCCATTTCTCTTTCCACCGGAAGATCAAACAGTCATTTTTGGCCCTAAGATTTGGTGAGATACCGACACTAGACCTCATGCCAAAATGGAGGAGGGTTGGCTTAAGTGAAGATCGGTCCTGCCATTTATGCCATCAGTGGAATGAGACACTGCTCCACATTGTATGCATTTGTCCAGTATTGATGGACCAACGAAGATTTAATCTCCACGTTAAGTGGCTTAAAAAGTGCCTTGAAAATAAGGCGAGGCCCCGATCGCCATCACAACGTCCCTGAAAGTGATGTTGTGGTGGCGATATGGACTTGTAAATATGCCCCTTACAGTCTCTAGTTAATTTGGCAATGTGGTTGGGCATAGGCTGCAGAGCCAGGGAGACTGCTTTTTGCTATGTTGCCTTGGGCTGCAAAGCCAATTGTCTGGCTGAAATTCGCACCTAGAATAAAGGTGGCCTCTACCTCCTCTGGCCCACCTTGGTATTCTTCGTCTGGCTGCCATGGGCAAGTTATTGAATGACCACAGGTAGCACCTGTCTCGGCCAGCAGTGTGCACTATGGGCCTAATTTATGGGGTTTTGGCATAAGGCAGTGCAGCAAGTTAGCTTGCTGCACTGCCCTACGTCAAAATGAAAGGGCATGATTACCCTGTATTTTTCCAATACGGTGCATTCCTGTCCTTTCCCCCTGCACTGGCGCCATTTCAGCAGCCTAGCACCATTTCAGTCACCCTTGCACCATTGTGCGAGGGTGCCTGTGTGGTAGGGAGGATTATTTTTGTGCAGGAAGGGGCACCTTACGACACGAAAACAATCCATAGAGGCGTCTTCCTCCAGCTATGTGTGCTACAGAACGGGCAGCACACATAGAAAGAAGAAAAACAAGGAGAAATAAAGATATTTCTCCTCATTATGCCTGCCCTGGGGAGGTGTAAGATTTTGAGGCATTCACAGGTTTACAGGTGCTTGTAAATGTGGGAATGCGTCAAAACCCATGGGAGTTGTGTGGGAACATCCAAATCATCGCCCATGGAACGCCTCCCTTGTGCAGAGTAAGGCGACGCAACGATTTGCGCAGTGTTATGTTAGTGAAGATTTATGAGGCCACTCAAAGGCATGCAATGTGGCTTTGTGTGGCTTCATATATCTGACTCGGAGCCTTGCGTCAGACTTTGTGTGGTGCAAACGTGATGCAAGACTCTTATAAATATGCCCCATTGTATCTAATTGTTTAAATATGTACTGCTTATATGTCACATCAAAGCACACCAAATTTTAGGAAGTTCCTAATCCACTGAGGGATCACAAAATGTTTACATCTAGATGGGATATTGTCTTGATTCCTCTGCAGCAGCGTTGCTATTATGAATTTTACATGCCCTCAAGTTTTGCAGACAGGGGAAGCTATTAATAGGCAAATGTGGGAGGTAGCGCTGAGGTAGTGTGTGGGCATTGCCAAAACATGAGCTCCAACCAGAAAGTGGCATCTGCAAACTCTTCTTCATAGAAAGAAGATGGCACAGATCTGCTTCTGTTCTCTGACCAGCCCAAGTTATTCATCAGGCCCTAGTGACGACGTGTAGGCAGGGCTTTGAAGGGGATGAAAAAAGTGAGGGGTCTGTAAAAGGAGCTCTAGCCTAAGAAGTATAACTACTAATTCTTTCCAAGAGGTGTAGCCTATGGAATAGTGCAATTTAGGCTCCACTCTTACAGGTCACAAATATGGAATTATATAATTGCATTTGACATTATAATCACTGTGTGCCTTAACTTCATTAATGTGTGTGAAACATTTAAATGTATTGAATGAAATGTAATCATTGTAAGTATGAGAGATTTATACAACTATAAACTAATGTTGAGTTTAAACATTTAGGCATGTATTCTTTATTCACATTTTTACACTTACACTTCAAGTTATACTTACAAATGTAAACATGTACTCTTTTATTCGCGTTTTACATTTATTCTTCAAGTTACAATGTATGCATTTGTTTGCAGCATGTTCTCTCTTTCTTTGCAGGTGTTTTATCATGATTCTCATTAGCTAGAGAAAGACTTATTGTTTATAATAGACTGCTGATAAAGAGGCCGGGAGGGAAAACATGGCAGTGAACGGGAGATTTAAAGGTTGAAAGAGGCCTTCTGTTCATTTTGTTCCAGGAGGGAACGATGTTCAAGGTTGAGATCCACACTCCCAGCTCGATGTAATGGGAAACTGAAGGGATGTTGAAGATGCATTCAAGTAATGAAAACGAGATAAGGATGTTTCTGAATCTCATGTTACTTTTCAATTGGTTTTCTCTCAGTTGGAGGGCGCTTAGATTTCCTTTAGACTTCTCAAGGTACATACCTATCTGTTTGCTTTATTCTTGCATGTGGGAAGCTGTATGCTAAACACTTCGAGCTAGATGTACGTACAACCGGTCGCTAAATACTGGTTGCAATTTGAAACCAGTATTTTTTAAACCAGTGTGGTAATAGACCTATGTACTAATAGGTTGCATTGCAAATTACCGATTCAAAATGGGTTTAAATTTGACCTACCTCATGAATATTAATGTGGTAGGTTACAATTTGCAACCCATTTGAAATCCCAGCCAACACAGGCGCGGTGATCTGATGATGTCAGTAGACCACCATGTCTGTGATTGCCTTTTAATAAAGCAATCTTTTTTTCTTTTTAAATGCAGCCCCTTTTCCTGGGGCACCACCAGTGTTAAACTAGTGGTATAGTATAACTGTTTTGCGACTGGAATTCCGTCGCTAAACAGTAATACATACCATACCTATTCTGTATTAGGAAGTGACCCCCTAAAAACGCCCTTCCAAATACCAAATTGGTATGTATTTGCAATTCCAAAGTGCAATTCGGTAACATGTTACCAAATTGCAATTTGGGATGGATACATACCAAAATGCATTTTTCCAGTCGCAAATGGCCCAATTCTGCAAATCGGGCCATGTGAGACCAGAAAAATGCTTGATACATCTAGCCCTTATTTCCTTTTACAAGACTTCTACTGAAGTCTGATCATCCTGAAACCTTCTATTCTCCAGAATTAGAGGCCCTCAGTAGACGATCCTATATCTGACCTATATTTAGAAGAGAGAAGGGAAGGTTCTTTATGGAATACCTGTTTGCTTTAATCTGTTTCTTTATTGTTGTGGCTATCATAATTCTGTATCTCATTTTATTGTGCCTCAGTCTACTGTGATATTTCAGCTAATCTGCGGTATTGCTGTACTTATTGGACTTACTTTTAGTTAGCATAGATACTGGATTGATTGGTAATCCAAAATAAAACCCTTATACCATATTTGCTGATTCCTGGACCTTATTGTGGAGTCGGATTGGCTTCACAAGTTAGAAATGTATTGGCAATGTCTTCTCCCTGTCAATGCTTCACGTCAACCAACAAGGGTCCATACGACCAAAGTGGATACATTATTTACTTACTTGACTAACAGATCACGTTGTAAGGCCCAGCGCTCTTTCAGATGGTAGCATTGTCTGATGATTGGTTACTGAAGCAAAGGGAGTTAGAGTACCCCTGTAGAAATTCTAGACTTGACCAAACCCAGACCTAGCCCATACCATGATTCAGAGGATTAGCAGAGTTCAAATGGCCCATTGTAATTGTGTATGTCAAGCTTGCGGTATTTTGTGGTATTTTTCTGCGATTGCGTGGCGTGATGATGCTCTAGTTGTGGAATAGATGTGATTGCGCTTAATGTTGAGCAGTTGAAGTTGTTATTGAGCTGGATGTAGCCTAAGACCCCGTGCTAGATATATGTGTGTATATATGTGTAATTTGTCTGCTAACATTTGTGGTGTTAGTTGTGAGGTACCATTGGCTGCACAATGAGATAGGGATATATACCTTTGTGTGAGAGTAAGGTGGGATTGGTGTAGTGGATCCTGTTGCACAAAGGAGGAGCTGCACTGATCTGAGTGATTCCCCGCTGGTTGAGGTTTCACTCGAGTATGTGTCTGAGTAGGTCAGAAAGTGTTGCTCCAGACCATTGCTTGTTTGATTGAATACTTTGATTTCTTTCGTGGAGCAGGCAAAAAATTATTTGTTGAAATCTTAGTGTTTTGTTTTATGCTTACACATAGCTGAGAAAGGGTGAACTTGTAAAAATTGTAAAGGAGGGTGAACAGCTGCGAGGAGTGAGAAGTATGTCATAGAGTGCTGCGTTGAGATTGGACAGTTGGTGTTAATGCTGTTATTGTTCAATTATGTCATTGAGTGCCCCACTGAAATTGGTTGTTGATGCCGAATGAGAATTGTGGTTAAAGAAATTACTTCCGGTTTGAAAGAAAACTATACTTGTGATTGTTGGTATTACTGCTGAAAAAAAAATGTTTCAGGGCTATCAGAGATTTGATTAGGGGAGATGTGAGAGTCCCTGTTCGAGAAGGAGAAAAGGCGCCACCAGAAGACACGGCAGGTCATTATATGGCCATAAACGTGGAGCTCCACATGTGCATTTGGCTGAGTCAATTGCATAAGATCACTGAAAAATAGGGCGAATGATGTTTCCACGCTAAGGCACATTTAATTTGAGAATTATTGAAAACTTGAGAAGGGTGTTGTATGAGATGAAGCCACCTCCTAGACCCGTTCAGTATGAGGCACTTGGGGGCATATCTACAAAGAAATGGCACATCTCAGTGCTGCAAGCAATTTAGCTGTAGCAAGGTGCGTCATTTAAAAAATGCAGGGTTGCGCCGTATTTACAAGAATACGGTGCACCCCTGTGTTTTTCATTGCGCCGGAGCTGGAAAAAGCTGCCTGGCGCCAGCACAGACACCCTTACGGTGCAAGGGTGCCTGAGTTGCAGGGATGATAGTGTTTGTGCAGTAAGGGACACCTTCCTGCACAAAAACTATCATTAATGACGCTTTGCTCCTTCTGTGTGTGCTGCAGCCCACATAAACAGAGCAAAAAACAAGGAGAAATAAAAGTATTTCTCCTTGTTGCACCATTCTAGCGCCTCCTTTTCAAAGGTGTTAATTTTTGGACCTGTGTCAGATTTACAGATCCTTGTAAATCTGGAGCAGTGTCAAAAAGCAATGGATGTTGCATAGTAACACCCCCTAGGAACACCCATTGCATACCCCTTTTCCACAGAAAACTGCGGTGAGGAGGGCCATATTTACAAGGCAGCGTTAAGCCATGCAAAGTGGTTTAGCGCCACCTTGTAAATATGGAGCAGGGCTTTGCGCTACTGGAGTGTCAGAAAAAGTGACGCTCTGGTGGTGCAATGCCCTTGTAAATGTGCCCCTTAATACCTGGAAGCATGCAGCTCATGTCAAAGAAAAAGAGAAGTATCATGGTTGAGTCAGAGAGTCAGTACGTAACTGTGCTGAAGCCAGATGGGATCAAAAACAACAAAAATGGAAAGCTTACATAATTGAGCGAACTAGGTTATACCCTGCATTAAGGAGTGAGGGACCTCAGAAAGAGAAGAAAAAAAAGAAAAAGGAGGCTAAAGTAGAGAGTGCAGAGGGCTCAGCCGAAGATAGTGATTCTAGTGATGATTTTCTGGATGTTTTATTGTGAACCCTTCCACCTCCTTATAATATGACCAAACCCGAAGGAATGAGTTGTGTTGTTACCAGTGGTGGCTCTGAGGGAGTGAATACAAATCAGAACCCTCTGTGTGTCCCTGTTAACTCTACTGTTTCTAATGCCCCAAAAGCAATAACTGTTCCAGTTACGAGTCCCGCAGTTTCCTTGAACCACAAAAAATACCTTTACGATTCCTACTGGAGTAAATACATCAATTACTGTTCCTTTTGCCCCCGAATGGGGAGGCACAGGAAGAACTCCTTTGGTACTAATATGGTGACTTCACCATATGTCGCTCCTGTATTATCGACAATGAATCAGACAGGACTTACCCCTGTAGAGGAACCAGCTAGGAGGTCGCAAAATTCTCACATGTTCATTTGGCATTTATCTCAGTGTATTTCAAGCAGTAGTCTCTGGGAAGGGATAATGTCCAATACTTTTGGAGTCCAATCGGTGTTAATTAACAGGAAATAAAGGATTTTATTAGGTTTTTCAATGAGTCCCCATGAGAAGGTGAGGGTTCAGGACTGAGCAGAGAACTCCAGTCTCAGGAAGGGAGAATGCAGTGGATGTGGTAAAATTAAAGTTTGAATTGAATGAGGTGATATTAGGAAATCTTGATCTTTCCAGATTAGATACCTATCAAGAAAATGAATTTATATACATGTGCAAAGATGTTAGTAAGCGTGCAGGACAAGCTCATGATAAGCTGTCCGAGTTAGCCCGAATGAATGATGTAGATTTAAATAGGGCAAAATCCTTACAGAAACGTTACAGCGTATGTTTTGATAAGAATGACATAACTAGTATGAGGACGTCAGGAATGAAAATGCAGATTAGGTAATTAATTGGTAGCATCTGGAAATGGAGCGAATTAGATAAGTGGGAAGGCAGATAGGCCAAGAAGAAAGATCAGAAGAAAGATCATAAGAAAGCGAAGGAAAAGCTGCCTCCGTCTTTGATAGATGAAGAAGATGCTTAAAATTTCCCGTTGAGAGAGGTGCCTGATGGAGGTTACGTTCATGTACCGTGGAGTAGGAAATTGAGAGATAAGCCAGTGGAGTGGCATACCCAGGTTGATCGATTTGTGAAATCTTCACAGGTATTATGGGTAGATTTGAATACCCTTTTCAACATTGTGGTACCAAGTGATTTGTGGGCAAAATGCAAAGTGTCTATACAATAGCCAGAGAGGCCGCCACAGAGCAATCCAATATTTCATGCCCATCACCTTTAGTGATGAAAAAGTATTTAAAAAAAATTCTATTACTGAAGACCTGGCCTCGCCTCCACTCCCTGGTTCACACCGCCCTATATTTTGTCCGCTGCTTTCCGACACTCCGTAACCTGCCTGAATCTTGGACCTATGCTTCACTTCCCCCTAGTTACTCTACGCATTGCTACCTCGGGATTATTGTGCCACTAGTCCCCCACTCTGCACTAGTCCCCCCACGCTTCATCCTCTGTCCTTAACTACCTCAGTCATTTTATGTACACTGCTTATCGTACTCCTCTTTGTTTACTGCCGATTTGTATGGCCATTTTTACACTTTTATGTTACTATGGGACTGCTGCTTTTCTGCTTATATACTCCTACTGATCCTTGAGTACTGTATATTTTTATTTTCTCTCTCTGTACCTCGTGTTACTGTTTTAGTTCCTACCTTGTAAAGCGCCAAAGCGCCAAGCTGCCGTAAACTCCAGCGCTAAGATTCCTTGTGCCTTCACTACCTCGGTCTAATCTGTGCATCTACTTTCCCTCTACCTGGCCAGGCGCATAACACAGGCCCCCGCAGCCCCCGAGCTGCAGGGGGCCCCCTCAGCAAGGTACTCAGGCCTGAGAGCTCCGGTTTAAATCCAGAGTGGGGCCCCTCCAGGTACCTTGCAGGGGGGCCCCCTCAACTTTCGTTACGCCACTGTACCTGGCTACTCCCTTTTCATAGCTACCTCAGGACTTTCTACTCTCATGTATCCTACTGTCCTCCAGACTCTACTTCTAGTCAATTGTTGTTGTAACTCTGGTATGTGATCCTATCTTGTTGCTTTTTCCCGGCGTACACCGTTTGCATTTTAACCTCTACTATATATATATATCTTTATGTACCCTTTGTAAATCTCATGTTATTATTGTTGTGCGTATTTTTTACTTCATGTTATTACTGTGTGGAAACCGCCTTTATAATTTGATACCAAATATCTAATTTAAAGGCCTGTAGAACGTTGACACAAAAGAAGTAATTAAATGTTTCTGAAACTGCTGAAAGTAAAGCTGCTCCCGTAACGCAAGGCTTGCTCAAGAACCACATTCAGACAGTACATGATGCTAGCTTAGCCACAAGTGATTGGGCACACCAAATTTGGAAATGGCACAGTCTACGTGCACTTCACTAGAACAGATGTTGCAAATCACTTCTGTAGAAATTACTGTTACTGGTACATTGCATTAGCTTGGACAGTCTCACAATGTCACGAGCAGAGAACACCTGGGCAGCAACAAGTCACACCACCTCAGACCATGCAGGTATCAGGCAGTGTTGGCCTCTTCTGATTGGCCTAGTATTCTATACTTGCATAACTTGCTGAGGCTACTGATGGGGAGGAGCCCGCCCCTTTGCTTAATTTCTTAAGAAGTGTCATAATCCTGTACTTTTACTGAACTTATTTGCATGAATAGTGACGATTTTCCTCTTGTGGTTTTCACCAATAAAAAGCTTTGGAAGACTCCTCCTTGTTGGACATTCAGTCACTTTGCTGTCTGTTCCTGTGCTGCAGGTACTATTGTATTGTATCTTGTCATGTAATAAGTTCTCTTTTTATCGGATGTGCTGACAGACTGGTATTTCTTTAGTAGGCTTCTACAATTGTTGCACATATTTTTTACAATTATTATATTTATCTTGCATTTCTACCACTACTGTATATATATATTTTTTTGTACCCCATTTGTACCTCATGTTACTATTGTTGTGCTTATTTTTAACATCACTATGTCTATTTCTATGCACCCGCTATGTACCTTATGTTATTATTGCTGTGATCACTCTGTAAATCCCTCTGATACCTTCAGGTCAAGTTCACGCTATATAAAATTCACAAATAAATTAAAAAAAAAAAAAAATAGATGAGGTCTTGACATATGCAAAATATTACAGTGATGAATTGGAAATGAAGCACGAGCGGTTGAAGGAGTAGCTGATGTTGGCACAAATGAAAGCTCCACAGAGAGTAAGTCAGAGTCAACCGTATATAGGGAATGTTGGTGCTATGAAAGGTGTGTATCAGCAGGGAGTTCCTGTGATGCAAGGTGGTAATGGTCGCTCACAACATGGTAGAGGATGTGGTGTCCTGATTGACCAGAGGACTGGGAATGAGGTTGCAACGTTGAAGATGTCTAATCCATGTCATTACTGTAAGAAGCTAGGGCATTGGAAGCGGGAATGTCATGTTAATCCCAACAGAGTAATAAACGAGAATCAGGCTTGAAATTCAGGGTTTGTACAGACACAGGTTAACAACTCTTTACAGCCACAAAATGTGCTGAGACAGAGGACCCAAGGTCCTAATGTACAACATGTTCCAGAGTTGAAAGTTCCTCAAGCCCCAGTTCCTCAACAAAATCTAAATGGTCCCAGATTTAACACTAATCAGGTCCCAGATTTTAACCAGAATTCCTTCTAGAACCAAAATCTGTATCAGCAATTTACTGTGTTTGACACACTTGAGGGTTATAGTTCAGACCTGCCACCAAGTTAATGGAAGAGTGGAACTAACTTGGAGGTCTGAGACATTTGTAAAAAATAAGATCTAATATATGACCTGCAGTGTGAGTGGGGCCGGTGCCCTTTAAGGACAGCCTCAGTGCCTCCAGATTGCAGACAAGAAGTTGGGATTCTGGATCTGAGATCAGCTCTTCCTCACCAACTACATGAGAGCTGAGAGGTGTAGGGCAGTACATGGATGGTAAGTGTAGTCATATGGGAGCTAGAGCAGTAAAAAGACTGTTAGGAGACCTCAAGCAGAGGATAGAGAGTGAATGGTGAGAGGGAAATGAAAAAGGTCAAAATCATTGAGAAAAGTAAGAGGCAGGGTGAGAGATGTGGTGAGGTGTGGAGAGTGTATGAAAGAGTTTACCAATCAGAAAGTGAATTGTCAGCGCCTAGACACCCGCGGGTAGTAGTACGCTTTAGAAATCCTAATTTCATTTCATTTCAATGCGACAAAGCCGGAGGAAAGGGGAGAGATGGAGGTGAGAGGGGCAGAATCCACATGCTATGGTTAGAAGCTGCAGAAGAGGTGATGAGTACAGAACATTGAGAGTACAGCATGAAGGGGAGAGGTGATGAGGAAAGACAAGTGAAGACTAGGGAAGGGAACGGAGGTGTGTATGTAAGAGGGGCAGGACCACAAAGAGAAGGTGAGAGGCTGTGTGGAATGATGAGAGGTAAAGGGTAGAGCATGGGGGGTAAAAATGGATTTCAGATTGGCATAACCAGAGAGAGTATGTAAGAGGCTTACGGATAAAGGAGACACTGAGAGATGAGCATGTAGGTTGAGGTGGATGTCGGAGGGGGTCAAACCAGCAAGAGAAGGTAATAGAATGGGCAAGAGGTGGGGTGGAAAGTACAGCATGGATAGGAGAGGTAGATTTGAGCATGCAGAATAAGTTAAGTAAGAAAGTAAGAGTGGAGGTGATGTTAAAATGACTTTGAACTTGTGTGCAGCTATATACATTGAGCCTTATGCCAACAATTGTAATGCCCTGCCTCTTTATTTTCCATGTGCGAAATTGGCTTAGTTTTGAGATGTGTGCCTTCCTCTCCAAAGGTTTTTGGTCTGGAACCATTCTTTATGGACCTGCAGATTTTAAGCCTGCTCTGTATGTACTCTTATTTCTCTAGACCTTTTTAAGAAATGTAGCTGCAAGTGGGACATTTTTTGCACATGTCCTAACTGGACATCTAGAGATTATAGCTCATGCCCTGCTACCTGGCCTCAGTAAACAGTGGAGGGGTAATACCACAGGTCCACCGGGGATACATAAGCCCGGCCTGACAAAGCATACTGACCCACAAGATAGTGCAGGCCCAATGTCTTGGAGTAAGTTCTGCGGCCGAGCAGACCGGGATGCATGGGAGGGATTGTATGGAAGAGATTCAGATGCATCAAGCCCGGTATTGAGATGGTATGGATCCTTCCACCATTTTTAGTACTGACACATACATCATTCCATGCTGCTTGAGACTCCCTATACTGACCTGGCTACCTGCCCAGCGATAGGACCGAGATCATGAAGAATGAAGGCTCTGGTGCAGGGCTGCTACAACACTGTGAAACTCATCTGGGCACTGGATTTGAGACTGCACAATTGGGATGATGGGGGGGGGGGGTACCAAGCCAGCCTGGAATCATTACTCTGTTTTGTGTTTTTCAAACAAGCATTAATCTGGAAACAATTGGTGCTTCAGAGTGAAAGTATCAGTTATAAAAAGACCTATGGCCTACGTTTTCCATCCAATTAGGTTGATGTATTATATTTCCACATGACAGAGCTTTAATCTATTTCTTCTTATTATATTAGGGGTTTTATAGGTATTGTTGGCCATCTTATAGGTAACCACACTAGATAAGTAGCTTCTTACAAAGCTGTTTCAACAATGCCAGAGAATAAATGGTCAATAGAAGTCACTTGCTGTGATGTGACTTCCTGTGATATTATATCCTAGGCAATTTTTAGGGGGCTCACATGTTCTGGTTCTGGCAGGGCCCAGAAATTCTAGGTCCGGCCCTGGTGTCAGTGTATGTGTTTCTGTGGCACATACTTTTGTGATTGCATTGATGTTATGTTGCCATGATGTGGCATGTAGAGCTGTGGTGTACTCATCCATACATTTATGTGTACATATATCTATGTGTCTTTGCCCATTTCTATTCCTACCTTTAAGATGGGTCTGTCCCTGTATTTCCAGTTCACACTGTGGATCCCCGATGCTGACATTCCCTCATTTCCCATGTTCAGCATGCTACAGAACACTTTCACCTTACTGCACCTTCGCTTTGTAGTCACTTTAATGTGTAAGGGTAGGTGTGTGACTTACCAGACGTGACATCCGCGACAGTTCGGATTCTCAAATTCATCGATAATGTATAGTAGTGGGATGACATGCGCAATGGGCTCCAAAGTTGCACAGGAAATGTGGTGGGAAACGTGTTGTGTTGTTTTTAGGCTTTATGAGCCTCCCCTTCCGCCAGCTTGATGAGGTGGTTGGACAGACACAGGCGGGCTGTCGGAAATACGCATCGCAATAGGGCGCGCGGTTCCAGGGCTGGACCATGCTCCGATCGGCTCCATTGGACCTCGCCGACAGCTTCGTGGCTTGATTTTACTGTCGGAGTCGAAAGAACTGCGTCGGTCAGTAAGCCATGTGTTGTTAAGCATCATAATTCTGCGGTCTGAGCGACCGCTTCCGACATGACATCGGCCGATCAGACCGACCCCGACAAGACCGCGGAGGCACTTCCGACCGACATCGTAATCGACCCCTTACTGGTGAATATGTAAATGAATCTGAACATGAGACCAACTACAACCTTTTGTTAACAACACCTGACACTTGGGAAGAAGTGAAAAGGTGGCAGGAGGAAGTGCCAGAGGCTAAACAGCAGGGTTGAGTCAGAGCAGGTTGTAAAAGAGAGCATGACATTTGGGTTTCGGCAGATGGAAGACCTGTATTGCCAGATAACTTTTTGTCCCCAATGGCTAGATATTTTCATGGTCCCGCATATGTTGGAAGGAATGCCATGGCCAGATTGTTTCAACAGAACTAGTGTTACCCACAATTCAGATTGATGGCTGAAGTATTTTGTCACAGATGTGTTGTGTGCCCGCAGATGAAGGTATGGAAAATAACCACAGTGACATTAAGCCATATAGGAAAATCAGCAGGGCCATTCAACAGGATGCAGCTGGACATCATCCAGATGCTTCTATGCAACAGGCTGAGATTTGTCCTGGTGATTGTATGTATCTTCTAATGGTGGGTTGAAGCATACCCAACAAGAAGAAACAATGGCTTCACAGTAGCTAAGTTGCTGTTGACGGAACTGATCCCCAGGTTCGGTTTCCTGACTTAGCTGGAATCAGACCGCAGAACTCATTTCAATAATGAGGTCCTGAAAATTCTGTGTGCAGCATTACAGGTGGAGCAAATACTACATTACAGTTATCGGCCTGATGCTTCAGGGATAGTTGAGCAGGTGAACAGAACATTGAAGTGGCCTGCTGCTTTGCCCCTTGTGTTAATGAGTCTCCACAGCATTCCTGATTGGAGGACAGGACTGTCTCCACATGAAATCATCATGGGTTGAGCAATGAGACTGCCAGCAGTGCCTGCAAATGCGCTTGTAAACATTACAGATGACATGATTCTTGATAATTGCAAGAGACTAGCTGATGTGGTGCATTCTGTGTCTCACCAGGTTGGAGTTGCTACTGCCCAACTGCATTAGGAGCAGTGCCATGACCTCATTCCCGGTGACTGGGTCTTAGTGAAGAAGCACATTCTGAAAATATGTCTGGAACCTCGATGTAGAGGACCTTCTCAGGTCATCCCTGTGGCAAACACTGCTGTTAAGTATGGCGGTCTCCCCAACTGGATCCATGCTGCCCATACTCGCAGAGTGCAGTATCCCCCTGATGATGTGACAGTACCTGTCCCAGAGCCACATAACACAGCTGAAAGGTAGCGGGAAGAGGTTGAACAAGTCACAGAAAATCAGCAAGAACGTGAAATAGCACATCCTTGGCCTGAGGGGGTTCATTTTGAGTCGACATCTGAGTTTGAGACTGGAGAGTCTTAGCCTGTGGCGTTGACTGAGCCAGATTCAGACCCTGACAAATCGTCTAGTGCTGTGACAAGCCAAGTGGCAGCTGGAGACAGTTGGCCGAGAAGGCAGGCCAGAGAGAGACTAAGTCTGCCTGCAGAGCATGTGCCCCGCACTATCCCAGAGGATACTAAGGATTCTGGTTTGAATGACAGTGAAGTCGAACGATCTGCATTCAGGAGACCAAAAAGAGTTAGGGTACACTGTCAGAGGAACTCATCCCCTGAATGAACATACTTTGTGGCAAATGACAGCAATAGGGGATTTTGGGATTTGGAGGATAACAGTGATATTCCAATTGAACCTCTGTGAATTTAAGTTTGTGGCTGAACTGTATTTTGAATTTGCTTTGCCAATGAATAGACTGACATGATTTATCCCTGGCATGATCTCTAAGCTGAACTTTGATCTGTGCTTTTATTAGAGACAATTGAATGAACTTTGTTAAAAAGAATTAAGAAGATTTCATCGGCCCAAGGCTGTAGGAGTGTGAGGGTGCCATTTCGAAGAAGACAGAGTATGGTTAGGGAAGACTCACAAAGTCTTCTTAAATAATTTCAGCACATGATTTATGGACATTGTTTTGCCATGTGCACAAGTAGAAACATGCAGAAGAAATCAGTTTGCTGCTATTTTCTACTCATCGGTCTGCTTTTAGTGCAGTCATGGAAACTAGAAACTCTAATAGAAATAGGCTTAAATTAGCCGCAATTGTAATACTACATGTTTTGCTTCTAAAATTATAGTCACCTAAACTTCCCAATTCAGTTTAACATAGATTTAAGACTACACCTGGAACCCCGATTCCTACTGACAGTAGTTTGCATACATTTGATTTCAAGACATTAAGTGTAGATTTGTCAAGGGGAGATTATTCCTCATATATACTTACTTTATGTTGCTCTATGAATATATTGACACTATGGATGCAAAGGACTGCTAAGTCTGTACGCAGTTACCTGCTTCAGCTGCAGAAGGGATTACCTATCATCATATTCCTCTTACATATGGTATTACATGTAGCCTTTTAAGGAGTCTTTTATATGGAAAAGGCCATTTCCAGTATTCATTCTCAAATTATGAGTTAGTGGTATCTGAAGTTACCATGTTTGA
This sequence comes from Calotriton arnoldi, assembly GCA_963921515.1. NCBI lineage: Eukaryota > Metazoa > Chordata > Amphibia > Caudata > Salamandridae > Calotriton > Calotriton arnoldi. Next base: position 1,603,325 of record CAWUFW010002794.1, on the reverse strand, counting down.
GCATTTGAATCGTCACCCCAATGCCAAGGAGATGGATACAGCTGATAGTTTCTTTAAACTCATTGCAACATTAGGTACTGCTTATGTTCACAGGCACAATTAACTTGTTCCTTATCCGATGTTGAAAATACATTTCTGGATTCCATTGAAGATAGGAGAAGGGCAATGGATGCTACATTGAAAACAGGAAAGGATCAAAAGTATAGAAATAAGAGGGATAAAGAAAAATCAGAAAATCAAGAATCAGGAGTTATGTCTGCATTAACTTTAGATTGGAAGCACAAGGGAAATCACAAGGGAAAATTATGTGTGCTTAGAGGTAAATCTGTAGTTCACACTAAATTTATGGGAAAGAGTGATTGTGATCACATTGAATATGGGGAAAAGTGGCCATTATTCATGGAAGGTCAGGATCCTGTTATTCCTGGAGTTTGTTATGTTTGTAGGGATCACACATGTTTTACATTGCCCTGAGGGTGGTATGCCACATGTTACTTGCCAATAGTCTTCCAGACGATTTGTCATGTAGAACATTTAGATTATCCTGTCTGAGGATCGCAAATTAAAACCAAAAGAAGCAGTAGTGGTTCTGAAGTAGTTGGAGATATATTAGGTGCATTGATTCCTTCTAAGACTATTACAGACTTAAAGGGAGATTTAAAGGTGCTCTGAAGCAATTGGAAATGGATTTGCTGCTGTAGGCAAGTGGTTTGGAAACCTTGGAAGTGGGATATTTGGCTCCATTTTGAGACCCCTTGTGATAATTGCCCTTTGTTCAATATGTCTGTTTGTAATCTTTAAGAGGTACAAGAGTATGAAGGCAAAAGAAATTAGCAGGAAAGGAGGGAAATAAGGAGAAAGTGAAAGGATGTGGAACTAGAGAAGGACCAGTGGAGATTTTAGGATGAATTGAAATACCTAGAAAATTCTTGACAAAAAATGTTGAAAACGTCAAGGTTTTGAGCTGGTCTCATCTGATAAGATTCATGCATTGATTGTGATGGCTAATATCGCCATCAGAGGGGGGATTAAAGCAGCGCAATTTAGGCTCCACCCCTCTTTCTAAGAGAATGCAGCACACATAGACAGAGGAAATCGCCTCCATTGATTGTTTTTGTATAGGAAGGTGTCCCTTCCTGCACAAAAACAATCATCGCTACAATGCAGACACCCTTGCACCATGGTGCAAGGGTGCCTGCATTGGCGCATGGCAAACAATTGCGCACCAGCGCAAGGAAAGAGGACAGAAAAGCTCCGTATCTGATAGATACGGCGCATTCCTGCCCTTTCCTTTTGCCGTAGGGCAACGCAGCAGGAAGGCTTGCGGCGCTGCCCTGCGGCAAAATATTGTAAGGCCTTGTGTGCCTTAACTCCATTAACATGTGTGAAACATTTAAATATATTAAAGAAATGTAATCATTATAGGGATTAGAAATGTATACAAATGTACACTAATGTTCAGTTTAAACATGTAAGCATGTATTCGTTACTCATGTTTTTACACTTCAAGTTATACTTGCATATGTAAACATGTTCTCTTTTACACACATTTTACATTTATTCTTCAAGTTACACGTGTGCATGTATAATCATGTATTTGAAGTGCATATTAAATGTTTAGTTAAACTTAGCCTGACTACAGGCCTCTATTGAAAAGCATTTTGCTTTGCCATGTTCCCCTCTTTCTCTGCAGGTGTATTATCATGATTCTCGTTAGTTGGAGAAAGGCTTATTGTTTGTATTAGACTGTTGATAGAGAGGCTTGGAGGGAAAACTTGGCAGCAAATGTGGAGAATTAATGGTTGAAAGAGGCCTTCTGTGCATCATGTACCTGGACAAAAAGATGCTCAAGTTTGAAAACTGCAGGCCCAGTTCGATGAAATGGGAAACTGAAGGGATGTTGCAGATGCACTTAAGTAATGGTTTGATTGGTGCCTAGTGGTGTCAAAAGAGATAAGGGCATTTCTGAATCGCCTGTTACTTTTAAATTGGTGTTCTCACAGTTGGGTGCTGAGATTCCCTTTAGACTTCTCGAGGTACAGACCTCTCTGCTTGCCTTTTTCTTGCAAGTGTGAAGTTTTTTGCTAAACGCTTATTTCATTTTTCAAGACTTCTACTGAAGTATGATCATCCTGACACCTTCTATGCTCCCGAATTAGAGACCTTTAGTAGATGATCCTATATCTGACTTATGTTTAGAAGAGAGAAGGGACGTTTCTTCACGGAACACCTGTTTGCTGTAATCTGTTTCTTTATTGTTGTGGCCATCACAATGCTGTATCTCATTTTATTGTGCTTCAATCTACTGAGATATTTCAGCTTATCTGCTGTATTGCTGTACTTTTTGAACTTACTTTTGGTTTGCATATATGCTGGATTGATGAGTAATCCAAAATAAAACACTTTAACTATATTTGGAGATTCCTGGTCCTTACTTTGGAATTACATTGGTTTCACAAGTTAGAAATGCATTGTTGATGTCTTCTACCTTTCAATGCTTCATGTCAACCAACAAAGGTCCATATGACCAATGGGGATAACTCTTTAATGATTTGACAAAGAGATTACGTCGTAAGTCCCAGCGCTCTTTCACCTACATCATTAAGGGCGTGGCACAAACACGTAAACTAAAATCCCATCCTTCCAACTGTGTGCCCACGACCAGTATTTTGGTGCTTCTCTGTGAGCTTTCTGGCATTGCATCCAGATATACACCACAACTGAAATACCGAAAACAAGCCAGAACTATTGGTTTTGTCGATGCTTATCAGCTGTAAGAGATAAATGAGTAACAACAATGACTTTGTTGAGAATATTTAAAATTGAAACATTTTAAATTCTGAAAATATGAGACTATGTGTTTAATCCTACTAAGGTCTGCAGAAGCGTTAGTGGTTTTTGAAGTGTCTCAGTTACTCCCATTTTTTCCTTCACACCACTTTCCTCTGCTGTCTATGTTAAATTCTTATCCCGTTTTCCCCCCACATCTTTCTGAAATCTCCATCTGCATATCCCACGCCTAAACTCTTCATTATGTTATGTTATGCAGATTTGTAGAGCATACAATCATCCCGGGAGGGTATCCTGGTGCTAAGCAGGTGTGAGTCTAGGCACACTAATGGCCTAGTGGGACCACTCAAAAAGCCAGGTCCTCAGCTTCTTGTGGAATCCACAGTGTTAGAAGGAGGCTCTTATGTGTAGCGGCAGGTGGTTCTATGCTTTAGGAGCAATGTAGGAGAAGCCTAGAATGCCAGATCTGGTTTTCAGTGTGTGTAGGATTTGTGCAAGTAAGAGTTCGGATGAGCGGAAGTGTCTGGAAGGTTAGTGAAAGCAGATGCGATTGTTGAGGTATGCTGGGCCAGTGTTATGTAGCACCTTGAAAGTGTGGGTGAAGAGTTTAAATTGTACTCATTTGTAAATGAAGAGCCAGTGGAGCTCCTTCAGGTGTAGTATGATGTGAGTGTGATATGGGAGATTGATAGTGATTCTGCTCATTGAGCTCTGAATGGTCTGCAGCCTTTTGATAAGATTTTTGTTGATCCCGGCATAGAGGGTGTCCCTATAGGCCAGCTTGCTTGTGACCAGGGATTGTGTGACGGTTTGCTGGTTGCTGATTGGGAGCCATTTGGAAACCTTCCTCAGCATCTTCAGGGTAGGGAAGCATGAGGAGGTGACAGCATTGACCTGGGCACCATGTCAAGTTTGCTGCTGATGATGATCCTAAGGTTCTTGGCATGGGTGGTGGGGGTCGGTCCTAGCTCTATTGGCAATGGATGTGGACTCCTTTGATGTTGTGCTCTTCCTGATCTTGTCGGTATTCAGCTTTAGAAAGTTGGTCTTCGTCCAGTGATCTCTTTCCTCATTACCACCCTCTTTTCAATCACCTGTATGCATTTCCTTGCACCTTCTTCTGTTGTGTAGTTCTTATAAATCTATATAAGATCTGCGTGTTTAGACAACATACACTGCGGGCTTGGTGTCAAGACTGATTCCAGACACCCCCACCGGGTATGTTGGCTTGTGTACCATCTAGCTCACAGTGCCACTAGAAACTCCTCTTATCAAGGAGTGCATAGTTCTTGGCAACTATCGATCATGACAACCCTGATCCCTCAGAATCGTGGAAACAGTGTAATACTTTTTGTTCAGTCACTCGTGCTCACTTTGTCTCAGAGAGATACACAGAACAAACAATATGGACGTTTTTCAATAGGCATTTATTGAACCTTCGTCATTCTAGTGTAAAATAGGGTTGCTGAAACAATCATCAGACAGTAACAGATATAAATAATGAGGAGCACTAGGAAAGTAAAAGGATGGTAGATTTCTACCATTTTTCTATAATCATGAATACAGGCAAGTATATAAAATACATGACAAAAATGTGTTCTCCTACGATGCAATCCTAACTAGATGTATCTGAGTGTACCTAGCGTGTGTGTAGGTGTTAAGCCAAGAATCCCTCTAGGATAAAGTCAACCCCATTACCTGAAGTGAGAGACTGTGGGACCCCTTCTTGGTCTCGAGTTGGACACCCCGCAACGGATGTTCAGACCACTGCGAGCTCGAGTATCTGCATGCAGGAACCTCTGCGTCTCGCGTCAGTGTGTCGGCATGGAAGTCGTGATCTCCTCTGACTATCTCAGCAAGATGTGATGTTTATATACCCGAAGGTATCCCCAGGGGTTCTACCTTGCTGTGCCACTGTTGGACTTAGGATGACGTCAGGAATGAACCTTGTACATAGTAATTATGCAGGAGATGGTAGTCCTGCTGAGTTTCCAAGAATCCAAGGATCCTCATGCATAATGTATGAGGCCATTGTTCAGGGAAAACCCCACGTTCTGTATGCAGTACTGTAACTAGGTAAAGGGTCAGTCCTAGCAGCCCGTTATGTATGTAATGTAGGGATGAATATAGGTGAAAGGTTGGGATGTTACCCGAGCCTTTAATGGGGTACCTATATGGAATATAACACCCACTCCTCATCTGACTGGACGACAATCTAATTCCAACGTACTACCTGTCTAGCTGCTGGTACGCAAACATATGTAATAAAAACAATAGTTTTGCTAAAAAAAATAAAAAATGTTACAAACTCTAAAAAGTGCTAAAACAGAAATTGTCACTCAAGCAATAGCTCTAATGTGTCCGTATATATAGTTCGAACGACTACAAGCATCGGAAAGCCATGCAGGTCATAAAAAGTGTCAATTTGTTTTTGAGTTCCAACTTGGAGTTTGTTTAAAAAAAGGCCGATTTTTTTCCCAGCACACGACGGGCCAAATGTTTATGTGTCCTGGCTTGTAGACGCAACATCGCTGTTGCCTGCCTTCTCAGACGACGATCCCTGTAACACCTCGCAGATAATGTCAATTGAGCACAGATGATCTTCTGTACTGCCTGTAGGCGATGCTGGGGCAGCCTGTGCACCATCTAAAGCCTGGGTGTTAGTGGAGGAGCCGGTGTCCATTCCAACAGGAGCAGAGACTTCCAGTGGTGGCTCTAAGAATGCCGCCATCAACATAGGAATACGCTGGGGACACTGCAGAACATGGGCCGTTATCGGGTCCAGTAATGCATCAACGTCCGGTTGCGCAACTGATGGAAGTGTCAGACAGAGATCCAACACGCATTCTTCTCCGCAGAACAGGCATTGGAGAACAGGTAAGATGCAGTCCATCCAGACTGGTCTAAATGACAGGAACCAAGATTCACTTAGTTCCCGTAGGCGAGGTGTACTCAGATGTTGTACAATGCGATAACGGTATTAGCACTCCTGGAGTGCTTTTTCCATCTCCTTGGTGACTGGGACATCCATTGCGTAGCAGAAAAAGTACAATCAGGATGCCTGCTATTAGAAACAGGATCAGCAGAAGTCCTCCGAATAAGGAGTGTATAAAGTTGGTATAACTCCGAGGACCGTCTGAAAGGTGCTTAACAGTCCCGATCCTATGGTCTTAAATAGGTGGACTATACCCGTCGTATCAGACATGTTGAAGATACGATTCACCATTTCTGTGAAATGGAAAGGGAAGTTTGTATGTATTAGTGCCTGTATCTCGGCCGAGGACCTTGCGATCTGGAGATCAAAAGTCTCCCGGGCGGAGGTTGAGGGCACGGTTTTCTGTAAAAGCATGGCTTTCATTCTGCTCAGAGTATCAAACTGTATAAGAGAAACATTCAATGAAGGCCATAGCAGCGCCTCCCTGACTGTATGTGTCGGTGGAAACAATACTTGCACACATCAAGTAACCCTTGAGCTCATGGTTACTAGATATGCGATGCCCGGAAGCATCCCACAACATCCTTGATCGTTCAGCATCAAGTAACTCCCATTTGGAGAGAAGCCTGAATACCGGACTGATCGCAGCTGTCGGGGTACCTTTCAAATGACAGGATAGATTTGCCGCTGAACCATTACAAGCTCCATGTAGCATAATATCCTGGCATATGAGAGATCCACAGTTAGTACCGCTTAGAAACATTCTAGATCCCCACTCCTGCATCGAAATCTGTATGGTAATTCCCAAGATTCCTTGATGAATTCCCTACCCATTTCTTCATATATGCCTTCCTGTTGTTGTTCTAGGCAATATTGAAACTGGAAAGTTGTGACCGGTAGAGTTATGTGGCCATGAATTAACCATTCTGTGGACGGTGACTCAGCCACAGTAAAAGGTAATCTGTCCAGTTTTTTAATACGCATTATTGTATATTTTGCTTCCCTTTGTGCCATTTTCATCTGTTTTTCTGTTAGGTTGTATGCAGACAACAGGGACGTACTGTTGATAAAACGCCAAGGCACATAACCAGCGCGCAATGATTGCAGCTTCCAGCCTAATAACATAATAGAACGTAATTGTGATTGCCCGTGCTGTATTATGGACAAGTCTTGTTCTAGTACATCAATAGCAGAAGATACAATGTTGCCTAGTGAATAAATCCTGGATGTTAACGCAGTCATACAAAAGGGGATGATGGACGGAACGTTTGAGCCAATCAAACACTCACCCCCAGTCAACTGATCTGGGTTTAATCCATCATCATTCTTTAGCTCACTCCACCACCCCAGTTCAGACATGGCCATATGCAAATCAGTCTGACCCTGTGCCTCATGGGAACAGTCCAGCCCGAACTGCCAAGCCATGTCTTCCCTGGACCGGAAACAAGCTTCCTAGGACCGGTTTCTGGCATTCCAGCCGTCATCAGCCAGGCTTGCTTGAATCCAGTGGCAAAGTGAGCAAGGGACCCACGTCTGGGCATACCCCCGCCAACTTAGGGCGAACAAAGCGATACAAAAGGGGATGATGGACGGAACGTTTGAGCCAATCAAACACTCACCCCCAGTCAACTGATCTGGGTTTAATCCATCATCATTCTTTAGCTCACTCCACCACCCCAGTTCAGACATGGCCATATGCAAATCAGTCTGACCCTGTGCCTCATGGGAACAGTCCAGCCCGAACTGCCAAGCCATGTCTTCCCTGGACCGGAAACAAGCTTCCTAGGACCGGTTTCTGGCATTCCAGCCGTCATCAGCCAGGCTTGCTTGAATCCAGTGGCAAAGTGAGCAAGGGACCCACGTCTGGGCATACCCCCGCCAACTTAGGGCGAACAAAGCGATACAAAAGGGGATGATGGACGGAACGTTTGAGCCAATCAAACACTCACCCCCAGTCAACTGATCTGGGTTTAATCCATCATCATTCTTTAGCTCACTCCACCACCCCAGTTCAGACATGGCCATATGCAAATCAGTCTGACCCTGTGCCTCATGGGAACAGTCCAGCCCGAACTGCCAAGCCATGTCTTCCCTGGACCGGAAACAAGCTTCCTAGGACCGGTTTCTGGCATTCCAGCCGTCATCAGCCAGGCTTGCTTGAATCCAGTGGCAAAGTGAGCAAGGGACCCACGTCTGGGCATACCCCCGCCAACTTAGGGCGAACAAAGCGATACAAAAGGGGATGATGGACGGAACGTTTGAGCCAATCAAACACTCACCCCCAGTCAACTGATCTGGGTTTAATCCATCATCATTCTTTAGCTCACTCCACCACCCCAGTTCAGACATGGCCATATGCAAATCAGTCTGACCCTGTGCCTCATGGGAACAGTCCAGCCCGAACTGCCAAGCCATGTCTTCCCTGGACCGGAAACAAGCTTCCTAGGACCGGTTTCTGGCATTCCAGCCGTCATCAGCCAGGCTTGCTTGAATCCAGTGGCAAAGTGAGCAAGGGACCCACGTCTGGGCATACCCCCGCCAACTTAGGGCGAACAAAGCGATACAAAAGGGGATGATGGACGGAACGTTTGAGCCAATCAAACACTCACCCCCAGTCAACTGATCTGGGTTTAATCCATCATCATTCTTTAGCTCACTCCACCACCCCAGTTCAGACATGGCCATATGCAAATCAGTCTGACCCTGTGCCTCATGGGAACAGTCCAGCCCGAACTGCCAAGCCATGTCTTCCCTGGACCGGAAACAAGCTTCCTAGGACCGGTTTCTGGCATTCCAGCCGTCATCAGCCAGGCTTGCTTGAATCCAGTGGCAAAGTGAGCAAGGGACCCACGTCTGGGCATACCCCCGCCAACTTAGGGCGAACAAAGCGATACAAAGGGGATGATGGACGGAACGTTTGAGCCAATCAAACACTCACCCCCAGTCAACTGATCTGGGTTTAATCCATCATCATTCTTTAGCTCACTCCACCACCCCAGTTCAGACATGGCCATATGCAAATCAATCTGACCCTGTGCCTCATGGGAACAGTCCAGCCCGAACTGCCAAGCCATGTCTTCCCTGGACCGGAAACAAGCTTCCTAGGACCGGTTTCTGGCATTCCAGCCGTCATCAGCCAGGCTTGCTTGAATCCAGTGGCAAAGTGAGCAAGGGACCCACGTCTGGGCATACCCCCGCCAACTTAGGGCGAACAAAGCGATACAAAAGGGGATGATGGACGGAACGTTTGAGCCAATCAAACACTCACCCCCAGTCAACTGATCTGGGTTTAATCCATCATCATTCTTTAGCTCACTCCACCACCCCAGTTCAGACATGGCCATATGCAAATCAGTCTGACCCTGTGCCTCATGGGAACAGTCCAGCCCGAACTGCCAAGCCATGTCTTCCCTGGACCGGAAACAAGCTTCCTAGGACCGGTTTCTGGCATTCCAGCCGTCATCAGCCAGGCTTGCTTGAATCCAGTGGCAAAGTGAGCAAGGGACCCACGTCTGGGCATACCCCCGCCAACTTAGGGCGAACAAAACGATACAAAAGGGGATGATGGACGGAACGTTTGAGCCAATCAAACACTCACCCCCAGTCAACTGATCTGGGTTTAATCCATCATCATTCTTTAGCTCACTCCACCACCCCAGTTCAGACATGGCCATATGCAAATCAGTCTGACCCTGTGCCTCATGGGAACAGTCCAGCCCGAACTGCCAAGCCAAGTCTTCCCTGGACCGGAAACAAGCTTCCTAGGACCGGTTTCTGGCATTCCAGCCGTCATCAGCCAGGCTTGCTTGAATCCAGTGGCAAAGTGAGCAAGGGACCCACGTCTGGGCATACCCCCGCCAACTTAGGGCGAACAAAGCGATACAAAAGGGGATGATGGACGGAACGTTTGAGCCAATCAAACACTCACCCCCAGTCAACTGATCTGGGTTTAATCCATCATCATTCTTTAGCTCACTCCACCACCCCAGTTCAGACATGGCCATATGCAAATCAGTCTGACCCTGTGCCTCATGGGAACAGTCCAGCCCGAACTGCCAAGCCATGTCTTCCCTGGACCGGAAACAAGCTTCCTAGGACCGGTTTCTGGCATTCCAGCCGTCATCAGCCAGGCTTGCTTGAATCCAGTGGCAAAGTGAGCAAGGGACCCACGTCTGGGCATACCCCCGCCAACTTAGTTGACTGGGGGTGAGTGTTTGATTGGCTCAAGCGTTCCGTCCATCATCCCCTTTTGTATCGCTTTGTTCGCCCTAAGTTGGCGAGGTATGCCCAGACGTGGGTCCCTTGCTCACTTTGCCACTGGATTCAAGCAAGCCTGGCTGATGACGGCTGGAATGCCAGAAACCGGTCCTAGGATGCTTGTTTCCGGTCCAGGAAGACATGGCTTGGCAGTTCGTGCTGGACTGTTCCCATGAGGCACAGGGTCAGACTGATTTGCATATGGCCATGTCTGAACTGGGGTGGTGGAGTGAGCTAAAGAATGATGATGGATTAAACCCAGATCAGTTGACTGGGGGTGAGTGTTTGATTGGCTCAAACGTTCCGTCCATCATCCCCTTTTGTATCGCTTTGTTAACGCAGTCATACCATTGTCAACTACGGCTAATGCCTTTTCTAAGTTAATCCTATCTATTTCTCGTAATCTCTCAGCTGCTTCTTGCTGGGAGATTTTCCATATTTCATTATGGACAGCATAGTAGAAAAAATGTTGACGTGGCTTTCTGGAACCTAATAAAAAATCCCGTAGGTCCACATCCTCTGTAAGTAAGGATAAGTGTTGTTTCACCTGTGGTAATGTTGAGGTTTTTAGCCAATCAAGGCATAACTTCCCAACACTGTATGATGTCACCACCCTCGGATGTTCTCTTTGTACATAACATGGATCTGGCCTATGGATACTGTACCCTTCAGTGATACCCCATAATCTTTCTTGATATCTGTTAGTGTCTGTGGGCCAAACCAACCATCCCTTCCAATTGGGGTCTGATCTATTGTATTGTAGGATGTCATCTATCGTAGCCCCTTCCTCTGATGTAGTATTGCTCTCGGTATGTGTTGGTGTAGGAATCCGAGGTGAGTTCAAGTCCTTGTTCTTGGCTATATCAAGACAGGTAGTCTGTTACACAGTTTCATTTAGAAACATCATCTTCTGAGGAATGAGGCATGCTCTAAATAGCGCTTCTGTTCCCTGGACTTGCCAATCTCTAGAACCCCAGACGGATTTTAAGTCTTTAATGTCTTTCCATAAGTCGAAACCCTGTTTGGAAGCAGAGTAAATCTGTTTGGTGTTTGCTAGCATATTTTTCTTTGCTGATGTAGGTGCAACCTTATAGTAATATGAGGTTGGGTCTGAAACGTTAAACCCTGAAAAATATGAACATTTTTGTGCAAACGTTTTTGAACTGCTTTTTGGTGGTGTAGGGCAATGTTCCCATTGGTGAAAAGTGAAAACATTCCTAGGGCTACTGGATTTGTGTAGAAAATGATGACCATAATGTTAATAAAAATACATAGTGTTAAAATCTGATGTGTCTTCCAACATTTCATTGCTAGAAAATGTGGCAGATTGTTCTAAATCAAACAACATATTGTTTACAGTTTCAAAATCCCAATCATCGGAAAATGTACTGGAAGTAATGATATCATTTAAGGAAATTTTAAATAAATGTGGTATTTTTTAAAAGTTCTTTCGGGCCAAATATATCATAATTAACCTTGTCCCATACTATACCATCAGGTATAGGAACCGCTGTAATGTTCACTGATGACAAGTCTCTTTGTTCACGATATGATGAAACATGAGGTTTCAGGATCAAGATCACTTTTGATGCTGCAGAGCTTTGGCGATGATAAGTTCCATTAATAAGTAAGTGAAAAGTAATAACTAGACCTATCCAGAAAAGAAAGAAAAGTATCCCGGTGATTATCCAAAGTTCTATCCAAGGTGACACCATGTAAGTCTTTTTAAGAAAAATGAAGAAGTCTTTGAATTGTTGTTGACGAGTTTTTGGGGCTGGCGTCGTTTCAGGTTCACTTGGATCCAATGAAAAGGTATCAAAGTCAATGAAATAGCTAGATGCAGTTCGATCTGTCTTTGGTAGCTGAGCAGGCTTTGTTTAACTTGTAGATTGCTCTTGTTGAGGCATGTTTATGTAGACATCAGTGTTAGGTCGAATTGAAATTTGTCTTTCATTTTGATTTTGAATTTCTGTTTCAAGAGGAACGGGTTCCATGGCATTGTTGCATAGTCCATCATTCCGTATAAGAGACTCCTCAAACGTGATGAGCCTTTCCGTCTGAACTTCCTGTATGGTAGCGAGAGGAGGACGTTGGCTACCCAGGAGCCCACGATGCCTACTATTCAGTATGGGCCACATAGTGTGGTTTTATCAGATCAATGGAGACAAATCTTTTCTCCTTTTTTCCGGCAAGAGGTGGCAGAAGTACAGTTCTTGTTCCTTCAACTGCCAGGACAGGTACAGGCTTTCTGTATTATGGTCCAAATTCTCTTTTGTCCGTTATCTTTTCTCTGACCAGATCCCCGACTTTTGGAATCCAGACAGGTCTTGCCGTGACTGACTTGACTTCCCCAGTGTCAAACCTTTTCACTTGGACATTGCTCTGTAGAGCCCGTGATTCATTCAGTTCCTGTAAAACAGCCAAACGTTTATTGTTGTCAAAAGGTTTTTCATCCGCCGCTGTGCCTTCACAATCTAGGTCAGGTACCCACATTCTCATCCCAAATAGGACCTCATAAGGAGTGACCCCCCTAGAGAGCTTCTTGGCATGTTGTTTAAGGCCCTCTGAACCCCATATAGGTGATTGACCCAACTACCACCCGCGTCTAATACTCTAGCTGTTAATGATTGCTTTAAGTCCCGGTTTTTCTTCTCCACGACCGAATTTCCCTCTGGATGGTACGGAGAGGAGTACAGCAATGCTACACCCAAACCTCCCATGGCCTCCTTGTAAGCCCTAGAGCTAAACGCGGGGCCACGGTCAGAATGTAATGTGCCAACTGTGTATGTCCCTATAAAGACTCACAAATCTTTGATAACAGTTCGAGCGTCAGCCGAGCGCTGAGGCCATACCCATAGGAATCTCAGGCAGGGATCCACTGCAACCATTATGTACTTGTAAGCCCCGTCAGATTGTAAGGGGCCACAGTGGTCCAAATAGACACAAGCGAGAGGTCTGTCTGATATTAATAATGGTGTCTGTGCCGGACGTGTTATGGTGGAGCCCTTCATCTGTTGACAGATGTCGCACTTTAAGACATAGTCTTTGGTCTGCTTTGTTAACCCTGGCCACCAATAGCGTTGTTTCAGTAAAGAAACTGTTGCCGTAACTCCTGCATGTGCAGAACCCAGACCCTCGTATGCAGCTAATATTAAGCCTAATCTGCGATCCATGTTTGGTATTACTCTATCCCCCACTCCTGGAATCTTAGCAAATGGAACGTTGTTTGCATCTAACTTGTAGGAGTACTTGAGTGGAAAACCTTTCGGCAGTGCTTTGTTGTCTTTGCGTGAGGCAATGAAAGCTACGATTATCTGTCCGTCTATTCTCGTTTTTGACAAGTGATTGCAGCTACGGACGCAGTTCGTACTGCCCCCTTCGAAGCTTCGTCAGCCAATGAATTCCCTTCAATGTGAACGCCATCACGTTGGCGACTCAGCGTGTGTATCACGTGAGCTCTTGGTAGTTCGTTTTTCAAATCCGCTACCTGTTCCCATAGCATTTTGTGCTTTATTGTGCCACCTTTTGAGTCTTTAAACCCATTTTGTCCCCAATAGTGTAGATATTCATTATATGACTGGACACAGTAGAAAGAATCGCACACAATTAGTGTGGGGAATTCTCGATCCGTATTAATCAGTGCCAGTATCAGAGCTTTTAATTCTGCCAGCTGAGCCATGCAATCTCCTAGAGACTGTGTCTTCATATCGCTCGGATGGAACTTGCCATCCTGCATACGACCTTTAACAATCGCACATGCGGCGCTTTATTGCTGTTTACCTATGGCCGGTTGAGCAGATCCGTCAGTGAAAATTATGAATTCATACTGATCTAGAGGCATAATTTCATTCGGGAGAGGATATTCTTGTTCGTATTGCAGGAATGCCTGTGTTTTTAGACTTGGGTCGTACCTGTATTCTACATCTGATGCAGTGAGAGAATTAGCCCATTGTATCCATCGCGGATGTAAAACTTTAGCATTTGGAACGCTTGCCTTTGTAGCAGCTTCTAAGGCCGGTACCGGAGTCCCAACAATAATTAGTTTCCCCTGAGCCAGTGCACTTTCTCTCACCACAGCAGTCTGTTCTGCTGTCAGAATTTTTTCTGTGGATGCAAAACCCATCTCAGTGTTTGTGTACAAGTGCGATTTGTAAGCTATTGGTACAGTTTCACCTTCATTGTATGTTAAGTAAGTATACCCAGATTGACCCGCAACTATCCGGATCACCAGGTTGCGGACATTTACGCGTGTCTGTAAGTGTTTAGATGCTATCATGTCAGCTTGTGGGGAACGAAGGATATCTGTGTGTTCCTGTGCCCATGGCCTAATTGAAAAATCAGGTCTTATAAGGTCGTGGAAAGGTTTAACCCTTTCTGCGTAATCCAAAATGTATGTTCTGCCGAAATTAAGGAATCCCAGTTTGGATTGTAAATTTTTCAATGATTTTGGAGGTTGGAGCAGTGCACATTTTTCTAAAAAATTGGCTGCCAGGCTTTTTCCTTCACTTGAAAGCTCATATTCCAAAAACAGGACATTGAGGTGGGCTATTTTTGATTTTTTAAAGTTAAACTTGTAGCCCTCAGAGGCAAATCCCAAAATTATGGTGCTCACCCTGGTCAAGTTTTCCTCCAGGTCATCATCCGTCAGATATATATCATCTACATAGGACAATGCCTCCTCGTCCAGATTCTGAAGTAACTCAGTTATCCTTGCGGAAAACAACCCCGGGCTGTTCTTATACCCCTGGGGGAGTCGACAAAATTGCAGCTGAGACCCCAGCGCTGAGAAGGCTGTCAAGTATCTGCTTTCAGGTGCTATATTTTGGCAGAAAAAATCCATTTGAGATATCTAGTGTAGTTTTGTATTTTTTCCGCACAATGTTATTCATTAATGCGGCACTATGTGCGTTCTGTACTGCAAATGTTTTTGTGCATAGGTTCAGATGTCTGTAATCTAAAACTAGACGATATGAATTATCGGGTTTCATTACGGGAAACAAAGGATTATTCATTGAAGAGGTGCATGTTTCAATCGCACCTTGGTATTCAAGTTGATTTAAGAGCTCCCTGACCTGTTTTTTCGCTTCCTGTTTAATTGGATACTGTCTCTGTGGAGTTGGAGTATTTTTTAGTGGTATCACGTGGTGAGCGGATTCTTCATCCCACCCAACATGGTTGTGATATAGTAGAGGAGCAAGGACTACCGCCCACTCCCGCGCGTATGTGTGTTTTAAGTATTGGGGAACGAGGTCGGAAAAGGCTGGCATAATTACCGTCTCTCCCTTTGGAAAATCCACAACAATAGCAGCCGGCCAATCTTTTTCAGCTAAGAGAATGTCATAGCCAAAAGTCAGGTTCTCCCAAAAGAGACCTTTAATTTTTCTGGGCTTGTTCCCTGCCATTTTGAGTATTATCTCATGTAACTTATGTGGGGCACTTACCCTAGTATCAGGTGTTTCCACTGTGATATACTCACTCAACTCCGCTGTCACCAGAAATTCCATCAGGTTCTGGCGAGCTATTGTTACTTCTGCTGCGCTGTCTAGCATCGTCAGAGCCCATTCCCCGTTCAGTAGTTGAGTCCTCAGAATTCTGGGCATGTCTAACTTTGAGACCTGCTACTTTCTTCTTTTTGAATTGAGGTTTTGCTTTAGGCTTTTCTTCTTTTTTGGAAGCGTAGTCTGAAGTGCGTTGCGAGTCTCTGGACTTTGTACGCTCTTCTTGTCTGTGTTCTGACCGTCCTTCCCGCTCAGAGTTTTTTGATGAACCCTGAAAGGAACGAGAGGAACGTGTATCAGTATCCTGATACCTGTCAGGTTTTTTAATGTTATCTCTATTCCTAAGGTTATACCCCCTTGGTGGGGGCTCCTGCTGAGGAGACCTGCCCCTGGATTGAGATATATTCTTTTGTTGTTATCCCATTTTTTTCTTTGAAGAAACTGGTGTTTGCTTTGCCTGTTCTTTATCGGGACCTCCCACTAGTTGAGGTTTTACTGGTCTAGCTCCCAAACTATCTCTACCTAATTCTGCATAAGCAGTTTCAATAATTTTAGGTAGTTCTGTCTCCTATTGTAAGGGAGTGAAATCCCTCAGGCGTTGGCATATTGCCACTGATGCTGCTTTCCCTTTAATATTTGCTAATATTATAGCTGATACCTGGGCAAAGTTATTTAGTAACTTCATCCCTAAGTTCAGAGCAGGTTCTGCTCCATACTCGTTCTGTATTTCTCTTAATACATTTGGTATTACTGCTAATGAAGGGATACCATGAGTTCTGGTATATATTGCAGCGAAGACTGTACCCCAAGAAGTACAATCCTCTATTGGGGGAGCTATCCCCATCGGCAAGCAAATTGTTAGTATTCTATGCTTTTCTTGTGGACCAGTGTGTGTGAATACTGCCTCCAACTGTGTTATTTTTGGAGCCATCCAGAAAGGCATTTGTTCACGTTTAGTGGGCATTTCACCCATCACTGCGTGTAACGTTTGTGGTGTAAATTTAGTTGTAGAGTTTTGGACTGGTCCTGTTTGTTAGCCGGTGTTGGCTGAAGTGTGAGTGTTCTCATCACAAACTGTGTCATGTTTCTGTAAAGTCTTATTAGTTCTTTATGAAGTGTAAGTAAGTCTCCTGCTGGCATTGTGTCAATGTCGGGGTGTGGTGTGTAGGCCGCTAGTACCGGCCATATTGCTCCGTCTCTTCTGAGCGGACCGAGTCTTACTCTATTTCTTATATGGGTGAGGGCGCCTTTAAACCAGTATAAATGCTCCTGGTAAGTGAGCGGCATTTCAATGTCCTCATACGGACAGTATTCGTTCGGTATGTCATCTTCGACATAGTAATGAAATGTTTTTGTTTGTGCATTTGCCTGTGGGAATCTAATCCATGAATAGAATACCTCTGTTCTATATGATTCATGTGCCTCAATCATGAAAGTTACTTGCCTACCCCTAGATGTAACACCGTATGCTACTAGTTTTAGGGTGATGGCATTTCTAACATTTTCTGCAATTTGTATTGCATCTGCATCTTCTTCCTCGTCTGAGAGATTTAGTTCATGCACAATGTCTCCCTGCTCAGTCATTGTTTTTAGTAAGAAGAGTTCTTCAAGGGAACTGAGATAAGGTGTTATGCACAATAGGAACAATGTATCCTTCAAGCTTGATAAACCAACAGCCAAAACATAGGATTTTGCCTACTCAGCTGCGGCGGATTTTTGTTCCCTCCCACTCCAGACGTCTCTGGGGAAAATGTGAGTAGGGGTCTCTGAGAATAGCACGACTGAACTATCAGATTTGACCGCTAAATAAGTACCCAACCAACATTGGCGGCGCCATGTCGTGTAGTTCTTATAAATCTATATAAGATCTGCACGTTTAGACAACATACACTGCAGGCTTGGTGTCAAGACTGATTCCAGACACCCCCACCGGGTATGTTGGCCTGAGTACCAGCTAGCTCACAGTGCCACTAGAAACTCCTCTTATCAAGGAGAGCATAGTTCTTGGCAACTATCGATCATGACAACCCTGATCCCTCAGAATCGTGGAAACAGTGTAATACTTTTCGCTCAGTCACTCGTGCTCACTTTGTCTCAGAGAGATACACAGAACAAACAATATGGACGTTTTTCAGTAGGCATTTATTGAACCTTCGTCGTTCTAGTGCAAAATAGGTTCGCGGAAACCATCATCAGACAGTAACAGATATAAATGATGAGAAGCACTAGGAAAGTAAAAGGATGGTAGAATTCTACCATTTTGCTATAATCATGAATACAGGCAAGTATATAAAATACATGACAATAAAAATGCGTGCTCCTACGATGCAATCCTAACTAGATGTACCTAAGTGTACCTAGCATGTGTGTAGGTGTTAAGCCAAGAATCTCTCTACGATAAAGTCAACCCCATTACCTGAAGTGAGAGACTGTGGGACCCCGTCTTCGTCTCGAGATGGACACCCCACAAGGGATGTTCAGACCACTGCGAGCTGGAGTATCTGCATGCAGGAACCTCAGGGTCTCGCGTCACTGTGTCGGCATGGAAGTCGTGATCTCCTCTGACTATCTCAGCAAGATGTGATGTTTATATACCCAAAGGTATCCCCAGTGGTTCTACCTTGCTGTGCCACTGTCGGACTTAGGATGACGTCGGGAATGAACCTTGTACATAGAAATTATGCAGGAGATGGTAGTCCTGCTGACTTTCCAAGAATCCTCATGCATAATGTATGAGGCCATTGTTCAGGGAAACCCCATGTTCTGTAGGCAGTACTGTAACTAGGTAAAGGGTCAGTCCTAGCAGCCCGTTATGTATGTAATGTAGGGATGAATATAGGTGAAAGGTTGGGCTGTTACCCAAGCCTATAATGGGGTACCTATATGGAATATAACACTCCAGTTCACAACCCCCCATATAACACACAACGTGCCCATTCACCTGTAAGCACTAGATTTTCTTTCACTTTTGCTTTGTCAATATTTTGAATGCTGTGTACTTCCTTCCTCACTTTCTCGCACAGAATCATATTTGCATTTGGCACACATAACTATTGCTCAGTGTGCTTTGCAAAGGCCAAGAGTTGGATGACCATGTATTCTGAGTACAGTTTTGACCCACTGACAGGCACTGTGAGAAACATGCACTGCCTTCAGCCTCAACTCCAGAGCTCAGATTTGTGACCCATTATAAGCACTTGGAGGAGACTCAGTTCAAAGAATGCACTATAAAAGGGTAAAATGCTGCATAAAAAATGCAGAAACACAGCATCCTGGAAAAAGCAAACACTCTTACAAAATGCAAGACTAAATAAAGAGTGAAATGTAAATAGAAACTACATCTTTGACATGGATTCCCTTAATGGTTTTTACAGTCATTGTTCCGACATCAATCAGCGTTTCTTCCTGAAAAGTTAAGCACCTGAATACAGGGCTCGATAGGGACCCATTTCATTGTCAATTTTTTATTACTTCTGGGTCTGAGACCCTGAGTGACCCACCCCAATTAAAGCCCTGTCTGGATGAATGAAAAATCTGTAAGCAGCAGGAAGGAAACGTATCCCTCACAATGGGAGCATGTACATCTGCAAAGCAAGCCAAAAGAAACTACAGCACAACGAGGAAAAAATAAATACCTTGTACAGCAAGCATTTGCTTCAGGAGTGTGCGTGAATACACATCTAAACTATTCTTACAGACAGAAAAGTAACTGAAACGTACATTGCCTATGAAAACGGCATACAAGTTTGTAGCAAAAGAAGAAACATTAAATAAGTGATGACTTATGGGTTGGTGAGCAGCATAGAAAGAGAGAAAATAGACTGCTACCTGCAATCCCATTGATGTATGATCACATGATTGGAGCTTGTTGAGTATTGACTTTAGAGACACGAGACATGGAGTCTCTATTGTTATTCTATGTTTTTTGAATTCTGGCTATGATACTTGCCTCTGCACTTGCTATAGAATTAAATGTCAGAGTGCTGCTGCTGTTGAAAGTATATATTGCACTCAAAATGCCAGACCTTTTTTCTCACTTAGATGAGGAAGGTATTTGAGAATTTATAGGAAAATGTGCCCTCACATTAGCTTTCCAGAGTACTAGCCATAATTTACATTCCAAAATAAAACTCCTCGTTTTGATAGTTAAATGCAGTCTCCCCCGGAGCAAACACGTTCAAATCTACACCTCCGATCGCAGCAACATGGATACATGTGTGCCTCACAATAGTCATGAATATAGAATGCTAGCACTATAACTGTTGGTTAGAACTCCGTGATGAAACTGCAGTGAAATACTGTGGAGTCAAGTGATAAGCTGCTGCTGTTGAAAGTACGTTTCACTCAGCATGTCAAACACTTTTGTACCACATGGATGAGGATTTTTGTACTTATAGAAATTGTGTCATTATTTTACCTTTCTGACGGACTAAACATAATTTGCACGAGAAAATTATGAAGGAAAACAGATTGTTTTTAAAATCAAGGATGATTTATCAAATCCCGGAGAAGCTCAGGATTTTTCTCAGAATGAAATTGCCTTAGACCTCACCACAATTCCTAAAATTGGTATGTCACTATCAAAAAATATTTATATTGCAACCTGGTATTACACTTTCTATATGTTCCTTTTTGTGACCCTCAAAATCAGGCATTCACTATAGTACATTTCGGTAGGGCAAAAATGGCA
Source organism: Calotriton arnoldi (assembly GCA_963921515.1). Taxonomy (NCBI): domain Eukaryota; kingdom Metazoa; phylum Chordata; class Amphibia; order Caudata; family Salamandridae; genus Calotriton; species Calotriton arnoldi. Next base: position 1,583,155 of record CAWUFW010002794.1, on the reverse strand, counting down.
GAGCCTTATCACCCAAAAATAAAGTACAAACAGCTATGCTTTTTGTACCCTTCTACCTAAGTGCCTTTAAAAACACACCATAGAATAATTCTGTGAATTTTACCACTATCTTATTTAAAATAGCCCTATTAACCAAGAGGAGGGCATTCCCAGGTAGAAATTAACCCAGGTAGAGTAGAGCTCTCGGCTTCTCCTCTGGCCCTATAATTCCAGCATTGTCCAAAGCTACTTGGGAATGCCCTCACCCTTAGATAATCTTGCCTTCTACTGTTTCTTCGCCACTCCCTCGTGAAACATTGGCTTACTCTTAGAGTGAATCCTTGCTGTGTTTTCCACATTTCTAGTAAAGCAAATAAATGAGTGAGAATCAGGGCACAAGTCCTAAAAAAAGAAGTGGGGGGATGCTGACGTCACAACAGGAAGTGACGTCACGAAAGGTGGCTTGCACCATCAGACTCATTGCCTCCCCTCGCTCACCCCTTAGATGCGATTGCATCAGAGAAGCCAGCGCGTGACCAGCGTTCTGAATGAGCTCTGATCTCGCCCCAGAGAGGCCAAAGAGTGAATGTGTGGCTCCATTTGCTCCAGTTATCGAGCTCCCGGTAAAATAAGTGGGGGGACGGCGTCCACCCGCGTGGTACCCCGACTCGAGCCCTGGTGAGAATGCAAACAAATATAGCACAACATAAACGACACATGAGACGATTTAGGTCACCAATAATTTATTCAAAGATAGATAACTTTTCATGAATGCTATCATTGTCACAATGTCAAAGACATCTATCTCTATTATCTTTACAATTTTATAGGCTTAGAAGACATTTTTGAAAGTCACAAACTAACTAGTGCTGTCAAGAAGGAAAAATGCAAACTGTTTTAGGCAATTTAAAAAATATATAAATAGATGTCATGTGATGCCAAATATTGGACCCAGCTCAAAATTGTTGCGAAATGGATTTTTTAAATTCCTGGTAGATTTCGAATAGCTAGGCCAATCACTTCATGTATGTAAACACAACGCATGATTCAAATATTTTGTATGTGAGATAACTTCACTTAAACTGCAAATCTCTGGAGGCTCTAGACCTTCTCGGAATGCGGAAAAGTTTCTGCTTGAGCCGCCCTCCTTCAAAAAGGAAAGATCGATGGCTCAATCCTTCTCAGGGAATGTCGTGAGAATCTGGAACTCGCTTCCTCCATTGCTCCGTGCCACCTCCTCTACCCGGATCTTCAAAGCTGACCTCAAATCTCTTCTCTTCCAAAGACACTTTCAGAACTAATACACTCATTTTCAGGCCCCTCAAGGAAGTTCGTCCTTCATTGTAAATTTGTAATATTTTCTTGTACATTCCTCATCCTAGTTTGCTGTGTTTGATATTGTGTCTTTGCCTTCTATGGTTTTACCTTACCTACTTGCCTTCTGTTTATTTTTGTAACGTTTTAATCTGTATTATTTTCCTCATGTAACGCAACTGGTTCTATTGCACAGCGCTCTGACACCTTCGGGTAAAGTTTGCGCTATATAAAAATGCATTAAATAAAATAAAAATAAAATAAAGATACATTTGTCAATCATTAGCAGAAAGGGGAAACCTGTTGACTGCTGCCTGTTGCTTACCGCCCGATCCAGTGCCAGGGGGAGTGGAGAGCACTCCATTGACCATACTCGCCAGCTCTGCTGCGATTGTCGCTGCAGCCGGAGGCGCATAAATTACAAGCGCTGCTTCAGTTCCGTCGCGTGGGAAACCTGTTGACTGCTGCCTTTTGCTTACTGCCTGATCCAGCTCCAGGGGGAGTGGAGAGAACTCCATTGACCAGACTCCCCAGCTCCACTGTTTGTCGCTGCGCCCGGAAGCGCGTAAATTACGGGACGCACGCCTGCCCGCCCGGGCGACGCCCAGACCAAAGGCGGGCCCGCCCTGTGCCCGTCGGAGCCCGGAAGAGGCTGGGCTGGACTGCGCTGCGCTGCCCCTCTAACCAGTCAACTCTTAGAAGAATGGGGAGGAAAAAGGCAATTCAATCAGCTACCTAGGAGGTAACAATTACTACCCTAGATAACTTTCTGGTAAAGGCTACTACCCCTTTGGACAAAGAAATTGCAATTGCGGAGAAGAGACTGTCCTTGGGAGCGGGGGGCAAGGGGACATGCAATAGACTCTATACATTCACCCAGTCAGGCCACTATTCCCCTTATAGCCGACAAGCTTACTGCTTGTGACTCCTCCCAGACAGCTTTGTCTTTACATTCTGCTATAAATCAGCAAACACCTAACATACCTAATCATACTACAAAAAGGAAAAGGGGTCCGCCTAAACCCTCTGCAACTCAGTGCTTAATTTTAGCCAGTGATTTCTGGTGCTCAGCACCGGCACTTAATTGGTTTCCGGTGCTCGGCACCTAACTGTTCTAAGTATGGCGATGACAGTTTACCACATGGTGGCGCTGCTCATCTAATTTAGAGATGAGCAGAACAACGGTTGTTTAGGAATACAATATACATTAAAATAGTGCTAATACCTGCCACCCCAGCCATTCCTTTAGCTTTGGGGACCTGGAATAATCTGAATTGTCGCATTTACATGCGAGAGAGATGGTTAGTAGTTGTTTTGGCAGCGATGACAAGGGCGATGTGTGGTCAGGGCCGGACTGGTAAGTCCGGGCACCGGGCAATCCCCCGGTAGGCTGGAGGGGGTGGGGGCCGGTTTTGTGACAGGGGGCCGGTTCTGTTGCTGGGGCCGATTTGGCCGTGTGGAACCGACCCCTGCGTGAGTCAGAGACAGTCAATGTACAGTGTCCAGTTTTCCTGCCGTTGGCAACTGGCCCCCCTCTCTTTGTTCCCCCTCTTCCTTCTCTTTCTGTCTCGCTCCTCCTCATTTAGTGAAAACCGAAACTTCAAGAAACCGGCATTACCTTCTCTTTCCTCCTTTTGTTTATTTGCTCCCCTGTGAAATGGATCCAAAAAAGAAAAACACTTTTGCTGGAAACGTCTCTTTTTCTGACATTTTTCAATTTCTAAGTGCAGCCTCGGGGTGGAGAGAAATAAAACATTCAGAATATGAAAAATAACTAACTAACTAACAAACTAAAGCAAGACAGGGTGGTTGCAAGGTGGCCAGATTGATTTATTCACACCTAAACCCATTAGCGCCACTTTACAGTGTATGCCAGTGAAGCGCTACTTTTGTTTTCTCATCTCTCAAGATTGCTTACCCTGGGTGTGAAAGTGCACTATTTCTGGAGGTACTGAAATACCTGCTTGATGGGTGAATTGGAAAACAAAATATGTACAGCGGCTTTGTGTTCACAAACGTGGTCTTTTTAAACCATACTGCTTATGTTTTGTAAGAATATAAGCAATGGGCATTGAAACGGGTCTCTTCCATGCCCTGTAGTCATGGCCTTAACCTTTCAGGCAAAAGCACTCACTAATTTCTGAATAATGAGTGTAAAAAGAAAAAGGTAACCATTTTGTTTCCTGCTTACATTTCACATGCTTTACTTAATCTTGTATTCCCTATGAGTGTTTGCTTTTTCTAGAATGTTGTTAATTTTTTTTTAGGCAGCATATTGCTCTTGTCTAGTGCGTGATTTGAATTGAGTCACATCCAGGTGTTTATAGCGGGTCAGTGCAGTGCAAGTTTCTCTCAGTGAGGCAGTATGGTGTTCAGTGGGGGAGAGGAGGGGGCACTATGGTCAGAGCTGCTGAATTTGGAACTGGGGAACCAGGTTCAGCCTTCATGACCAGTCCACCAGACCACTCTCCTGAGGGAGCACATTCCCATTCTAGACCTTAGAAGGCCCCACAAGACCTTAGAAGCCCTGGTGTCTTAGCACCAGCAGGTGGACCCTAGCAGTGGCAAGTGTGGGTTAACCTAGAAGGCCTGTCCGCCACAATTCATTCTGAAGTTCACCTTCAGTCTTGCAGGCAGGCCTATGAAGCAGCACACCATAGAGTGACAGTGACTCTGTCACTGAGGTCTAGAGACCCTTGAGCAGGGTGGCTCTAGGGCAGTGCGACCGCACCAGGCGCTGACCAGCCGCGGTCCGTGCAGGTAACAGCAGTGGGGCAGAGGGGCCGGGTAGGGGGATTTCGAGGGCTGATGCAGAAGGAAAATTAAATAAATAATTAATTTCCCCTCTGCATTGTCCCTCGAAATCCCCCTTTACCCGGCCCCACCACCCACCGCTCTTACCTGCACGGACCGCGGCTGGCGCTGACTTCAGGTGGGGGCGTCGTGTTTGCAAGTATAATATGGTTTTAAAAGCACTTGCTGCCTCCTTCCTGGCCTCCAACAATTTTCGGCAACAATAAAAATGTCATGATAACTCCAGTGATTCATGTTCTTAGTAGAGACAGAAGGTGTTTAGACTAGTGGACGTTTTGACTCATGGAAAGAGGGTTAATGTGCCTGCTGCTAAGAACATGTACCATACAGATCACAAAGTGCACATAATGTAAATAGTGTAACTGCAACAAATGAAACTGGTCCTAGGATGCTTGTTTCCAGTTCAGGGAGGACCTGGCCTGGCAGTTCGGGCTGGACTGTTCCCATTGGGCATAGGGTCAAGACTGATTTGCATATGGCTGGGTTCAAACTGGAATGGCATGGTGAGCAAAAAACAATGGATTTAGGCCCAGATCTCTGTACTGGGGTGAGTGCATGACATTGTTCTGCATTCTGTTAATCAATTGTTGTTTTTGCATAATGTAAATAGGTCAGTGGGTTCCTGCTTTAGCCAGAGAGGCCCTATTTTTACTTGCAGTTAATAAGTTAAAATCCTAACATAGAACAGTGAGCTATTAACTGTCATGTAAGAGCTGCATGCAAACTGCAAGGTATAAATTAGAGTGGTATGGTTTTTTCCCCAGTCTTTGATTATCCTAATGTTACAAAAAAGGGTTCATTGGGGTAGAAATCAATTCTGATTATTAAAGAGAACCCCCAACCATGGTATTACGTTTTAAATTCTGAGTTTGTGTTTCTCCAGACCAATCACTATTAAGCTATGCTGTTTACCAGTATGGTTGTCATGTGACTCCTACACCTTGTAGTCCTTTTTCTTATGTAACATTTCCAATACAGTGATTTACACACATATGATTGATTGTCTCTGTTTAATATGTGTGATGTAAAGCGCTCTGACACCCTACACGGGTATAAGTGGTGCTGTAAATTTTCTGATACTTTATTATTTTGACATTTTTACACATGCTAACAGCCTCTGCAAAGATTTTTACTTATTAGTACCAGTGGAACATACAACTGCAGCAGTGAGAAATGTGACCAGTCAATCTTTTCATGGGGCCCTCCACTTCACAGCAGCACAAGTCACATTTCTTAGTAACTTTTGATACGTTTGAGGTATAAACAATTTATTAGTTAAAATCGTCCGATTATGCAGCAGATGATGTATTATGTGGCAAATATGACAGAGCCATAATTATGTGGAAAACATTTGCAAACTAGGATATTTTGCCATTCATGTTTGAACTGCTCTTGTGGAAAAGGGAGGAGAAGTGCTGATGACAAACTCCATGGCTGGGAGACAAAAGGCTTGCGATTCCACTTTTCAGGATATTTGGGACATTCTATGATTGGAAACGTATCCCACTTTGTGAATATATTTTAATGTCAATAACTAATATTAAACCTTAAATAAACATGTGTATCCATTGGTTAAATTAAATAATGTAATAAGCTGTAACCGGTTAGTGAAATGGGAAACAAATACTAAAAATTGGGATATTTTGCTCTTTCTGCCACACCTCTGACTCTGCCCACTGACCCAATCCACGGGTTATTCCCGCCCTCTGATTCTCCGCCCACAGTTCCCCTACTTTTTTTTCCCCCACTTCGACCACTGGGTGGTGGGCGCTGGGCGGCACTGTATAGGTGCGTCGCGACCGGGCCAGAGAAATGAATTAAAAGCAAAAGGGAGGAAAAGGGGCCTAAAGGGGCAAGGGGCAGCAGGGCTAGGCCCCGGCCCCGTTCCGCAGCGTAGTGGTTTTGTTTGTTGTGAGCAGGGGCGGAGCGAGGTGGTGGCAGGCCTCAGGCTCTAGGCCAGGTAGGCTCTGATTGATGACTCTAGGAGCGGCTATCCCGGACCCCGATCCTCCATGTAACTTAGCCAGCCATGAGCCATCATCACCCCTCAGAGGTCGAAACATGCTACATGCATCAACCTGGAATCCAGGAGGACCTCGAGGGCATGTGGTGAGCAGGGGGCAGGAGGAGGCGGAGAGCCTTCGCTATATTTCGGCTAAAGCATCACTCGGGCCTTTTCCAGAACTCATTAGAGAATACATACACAGCAAAACTAATTGGCAAAACGTACATTGCCTCACTCAGGGAAACCTAACTGGTCTTCTGTTACTTTTTTTTTTTAATTATTATTATTATGGGCCTTTTTTTCCTCAATGAACTGAGAAATTCAGACACTTCCCTTTTCAAGAACTATTCAGTGAGTGCACCCTTATGGCAGAACAACTCACCCCAAAGGGCACCCAAATCTTGCAGTTGCACCAGACCGCTACAAAGAGCAGTCATTCTGTATAAAAAGCAAACAAAAAATGCCTCAGCCCACACACAGCATTGCTGCAAACGGGTTAGCAAATGTTTAAAATAAATAAAGTGGGTGCTCACTGTCCCATATTGCTGCATTCACCTCAGATGTGCAGTCACTGACCTATCACAGTTATTACACCCTGGCAGTGACGTGCTGCACCAAGAAAGGAAATCAGTCCTCTTTAGAAGTGTTACTTCCGGTCGCACTAAAGAGTAGCAGCTCTTTGCAAAAGTGTTGGTACCACAAGGGTTGAAGTACACATTGTTTTGTACACTTTTACTCTGAACCTTTGCACAATTGTTTGAAGTTAAGTGCGTTTTTAAATGACTTTATGCTATTTTATATGAAGAATAAATTGGTTATATTTAAACTCATCTTTCGTGCTCGACATTTCATTTTTAGTGTTCTCTGTAGGAATGTCTGTGATTTATGACTGGGTATCCTGGTGCTCCATAAGGTAATCATTTACTATGCTTTAAAAGTTAATACAATCTAATATGTAATGAAAAATGGGTTGAAAAATGCTTTGTTTTGGCCTTTCTGTCTCAAAGTTTCTTGGGGGGACAACCCCCCAAACTCCCCTAGTAGTGGTTGCTCACTGCGCTTGCTCGCTACACACCATGTAGGGGCTGGTCTCACTTTTACTTTGTTCTCTCTGATTCACTACTTGTGTCTATTTTTGGTGCTCTCTGAAAGAAGGTCTATGGGTACATATGACTTGGTGGGTAACCTGGTGCTCTTTAAGGTCATCATCTACTATTTACTGTGCTTTGAAAGTTGATCCAATTGAATATGTAATGAAAAATGTGCTGTAAAATTCACCATTTTGGTCTGTCTTTTTCCAAAATTTTCTTGGGGGGAGAACGCCCCCAAACCCCCCTAGTAGCGGTCGGGCTCGCTCGCTGCGCTCGCTACGCGCCAGACGGGGGCTGGTCTGGCAAAATTTGCCAGGGCTGCTTTCAGTTCCCAGTCCGGCCCTGTGTGTGGTGCAATCTGCAGCGGCCTCCTGGTCAGAGCCCTGGCACTTAATATTTTACAAATTAAGCACTGCTGCAACTACTACTGCCAAAAAAGCCAGAAAGGGTAATTCCTTGCAGGATGCACCGACTACATCGCCCCCCTTCAGAATAACGCGACATTGACACTGAATTGGCAGGATATTGAAGCAAATTTTAAAAAGTTAATAGACCCGATCGTTTACCGCCTAGATGCGATTAAACATACTCTTGCAGACTTTGTGGCTAATAAATCCCTTTCACAACCTACGTTACAATCGGGGGGGGGGACAATCTGGCCATCCCAGTAAATGCAACCCTTAGCTATGGCACTGCTATTCATAATCGCCCCCAGGGGGAAGAGTATAAAAGTTTGTCTGCAGATAGTCAAAATGTAAACTGGACTCACCCGAAGAATATAGTGAATCCACGTGACAACGCACAGTTGAGCGTAGCTCCTTCCAAAATTTTGCACCGGGTGGGCCCTGTAGATTTTAACTCTAGCACGCACACAGCCCCAAATAGCAGCATAATTATTAGGCAGCATTCCAACCTTAAAGTGAACAGTGATTCCCTGTCCCTGAATTTACCACCTGCGGCATGCCCATATGTGCTAATTCTGGTTAACGTCCCACATCTTAGAGCTTCCCAAATGGAATCAACCACTCAATTAATGGCCAAGGCACGGCACTGTTTAGCACAAGCTGCCAATGTCGGACATTTAATACATGACACTTGATTATGGCCAGGAGAGTCCCTTGGGTAGGCCGAGACGCAAAATCAATTGAAAATGATTATATTGTTCTAAATTTTAATAATCGCTGGCTGGTGAAGGACCTGTTATGTCAATTACCAGTGACACCCTCTATACAGTCCCAGATTTTCACTGTTCCACTAGGCTTTTTCTACAAACCCCCCCTTTTTACTTAAAAACAACACACAAAGCTCAAGACCTTTTTTTAAATAATAATTTACTTGCCTCACAGCTAGACAATAATGACACACCTCTATTGAATAGAGAATATGGATAGCTGCGATTGACTCACCCTTCCCCCTAAATCATCAGTCTTATCTAGAGCTTAAGAGGTTGGAGATTTTAAAGCACATATTGGGGCGAGGGATCTTGATGGGATGAGTGGTTTGCCCACTATGAGCTCTGGCATACATGACCCTTCAAGTCCTCGCAGTCTGTTAACCACTGTCCAAACTGGGGAGCCTTCGCCTCACCCTGATCAAGGAATAATCTCACTTTTATCATGGAATATAGCTAGTCTTAAAAACAAACTAGGTAGTTCGGTTTGGGAAAAAGAGTTGAGGAACGCTAAAATTATCTGTCTACAGGAAACTTGGGAACAGTACCCTACTTATCTAAATGGTTGCCGCTCTTTCTTTACTCCAGTAGTCCCCTCTAACCCAGGCAGAGCAAAGGGGGGATTGATAACATTTATAGCTAATACTACTCCTTTTGACCAGGTAGATTGTATGATTAGTTCTGTTTATTTTCACATTTTAGTAGTGAGAGGATGGAAGAGGTCTGATATATTATTAATACATTTTTATAATAATAATTTTATAAATCCGGTGGAAGTGGCTGAAGAGTTGGGGCGCACTATAGAGGCATTGCTCTTTCACCACGCTAGACCACTTTTTAACATTTGGGTTGGTGATTTCAATACCCATATTTGTAATCATATTGATTCAAGCATATGTGGGGTAGTCAATGAAAAGGGGCATTTAACCAGCCACTTTAACCATCATAAGTACAGCAATGCCCTAAATAATTTGTTGACGGTGTGGGATCTGGAAATTGCTAATTCACTATGTATTAGTTCGGACCAAATGGCCCCAACATTTCATCGGATAGGTTTAACCTCATGTATTGATTTTATACTGTTCCCTGCGTCTACGAGTAGTAGTCCTAAGAACTTTGAGGTCGTCATGACGGAACTTAGTGATAATGCTTTGCTGTATTTTACGTTTAACTGGCAATTTCCTAAAAAACATAGATGTTAAATACGCACCGAAACCAATTTTAACTAGGAAAAACGGTTACACTCTTAAATGGGAGAACATCGATCCCACCCTAATATTGCCTAAAATAGTTTCCTCCACCTATCAGGATTTCTGCTTATGCCTAGATCTAGCAGCAAATGGTGACCAGGTAGCGGAAGCCCTTAGTAGAATTTTATTCTCCATAAGAGAGCTATTAACCTGCCAAATCTCCCAAAATAAGTCATCCTCTCCTAAGTGGTTTGGGAAAAGCTGCTCATGTTCCTCAATGGACCTACGCAAAGCACTGAAAGAGCGACCTAGAGATAACAATCTCATTAGAACTCTTAGGTCCGCTTACAAACTCGCTAGACAGGAAAGAAAAAGGGCTCTCTCCAAAGAAGCCTGGGAAAATCTGAGATTAGCCTCTCTGTCTAAAGACAGTAAGGCATTTTGGAAAGTGGTAAATAGTCCTCTCTTTGATGGGGAAAGCGGGCCATCTTTGGACCTGCATATAGATGAGGACACATGGCTAAACCACTTCCAAAACATATTCCAGGACCAACTACATACACACATGGAGACACTGGCTCTATTCTCAAGTGTTCCCACAGCACTGGAATTTACAATAGACAAAGTCGATCTAGCTATATTCCCCGCGCTGAAGGCACCCGGAAGTGAAGGGGTCCCTCTGAATGTTTTTCTTAACAACAAACCGCTATGGGCCCCTGTCCGGACCATGGCCTTCAATGCCCTAGCTAAATCTGGTCCCTTGCCGTCATGGAGAAAGTCAGTGATTATTCCAATCTACAAGAAGGGGAACGGTGCTGATTGTGAGAAGTTGGCCTGGCATATGCTGTCCACTAATTATAGTGGGCACCTTGCACCAGTCCAAACAACCCCTTATTGGAGATAGGTTAAAGACAACCTTATTGAAAGCTATCCTAGTGGTAGCTATGGAGAGCAGCCTTCAGGCTAAGTCTTGAAGGAATGTAAAGCAGCTTGTTTTACCAGTCTATAATCTCTTGAGTGACCAAATGAAAGAGCACCACACCAGGTATATATTCAAAATATATGTATTTATTGCTAAACACACCCCTCTAGTCTCTTTATGAGGCTAGAGTTCGAAGTACACAAGTTATAAGTTATTTGAACACAGTAATAGCACAAATACACGTTTGGGCCCTAGGGGCGTACCAAACCATATACCAATAAAGTGGTATAAGAACCACGACTGAACTAGACACTAGGCCTAGAGCCTCTAGAAGTGCTTGGACCACAAGGAACCACCCAAGGTAGTGACACAGGGGACCCACGGGGGACTCGTGCAGTGTAAATACACAACCGCGATACGCCGTTAACTTCTATGGAGAAAGTCGCGATCAGGAAATTAAAGAAAAGGGACACTTAAAGGAGGACTTGGAGCAAACCCTTTGAGAACTAGGTCGTTCTAGAGTCTCTACCCACGGGAGCACCGGAGTACTCGTGTTACCTCGCCCAGGGAAGCCGGGTGCATAGGTGCCTTTCGGGGTCGGGTTTCGTCGTCGATTTGAATGGCGATCTGCTGCAAAGTGCTGCTGGCGACCAAGTGGAAAGTGTCCGGGTGGATCCAGGAGTGGATCGGAGATCTGAAGAACCTGAAAGTAGAGGGGACAGAGTCTGGGTCACTAGCCAGTGACCAGGAAGGCGATGGACAGATGCCCACCGATGTTGAGTGCTTCAGGTAGGTTGACGGTCGTCTTGACTCTTCAGCCACGAGGTCCAGGAGGCGTTGTCGGCAACCAGGAGCAGGATTCGGGCTGGTACACGACGTCTGTCGAGTGCTGAGGTGTCGGCGACCGGATTGGACCCAACAAGCCTTGGCAACGGCAAGTCTCGATGAAGATGAAGATCGTCGATGGTGCAGACCAGCAAGGTCTGAGGACCTCACCCAGCAAGGGTAAGTGAGGGCAGGCCTGGAGCAACCAGGGTGCCCAAGAAGAAAAGGATTGGCCTTCGTGAAGGGCTACTAGCCAACGGGCTAGCGACCGCGAAGGAGCCTCGAGACGTCGCACGTGGATCTGGCTCACAGGACACTCGTGGAGTGGAGGCCAGTGATCTTCGGTGCAGTTGGTGCTGGAGGCTAGGGCTACTCGGAGCCCAAAGCACGACTTCGTGGGAGACCCAGAAGAGGATGCACTAGCAAATGCGTGCGGTGTCCAGGGGTCACGGTTCCACGTTACCCACGACAGCTACGGGCCTCAGCTTTGCTGGGGACTCAGGGCAGCCTCGGGGAAGTCTGGAAATCCACCTCTGGTGATGCAAAGACTTCAGCGTCCGATGGGAGCTTAGGCGATGCAGACTGGACAATTGCTTCTTTGGTGCCTGCCAAGCAGGGGAGTCACTCCTTGACCCCAAGGGAGATTCTTCTGTCCTCTAGTCTTTAGTAGAGCATCGAAGGTCCAGGATTCTGTTTCAGAGTTTCGTCCAGGGATAATCTAAAGTCCTAAGGACTGGGTTCCTATACTTATACCAAGTTTAGGGGTTGGACTACTCTGTGGCCCCACCTATGGGTGGGTCAGGGCAGAGGGGTGGCTACACCCCTTTCCCTTTGTCCAGTTCGCACCAAAGCAGGGGCTGCAAGCCCCTGATCCGGTTTGAACTGGGGTATGCACAGGGACACCAAGTGTGCCCCCAGTGCAGGACTTCAAAGCACCCGAAAGTGCTCCCGCCCAGCCCCAATACACATTATCCTGTCTGGGGAGGTGGTCACGCCTCCCTGGGACAGGAAACCTATTGTCCAGGCCTCCCCTGCCGGAGTTTCGTCCAGCAGCAGGAGGCCAGACTCGTGTCTGTGGCAGCAGCATCCATTTTGTGATGCCAGGGCTTCAGAAAGAAGTTACCGGCCAGGCCAGGGTTAACATGTCTCTCCCTCTAGAAGGGTGGAATGCTACCCCCGCCGCCAGAATTGGCGGGGGGGGTAGTATTCCAAGATGTTTGACACCAAACACGACATGTTTAGGTGCAGCCATTCCAAAGTTAGCATTTAACGCGAGGTTATAATGCGCTTAAGAGTATATGGTCAGGATGCACTACAAACAGCATCAGAGAAGGGTCTCCGAACGCTGCAGAGGGGCCCTGCTTATGCAGGGGCACCCTCTCACATAGGAACCACGCACTCTGCCTTCAGGATTGATAAGGCCTGCCATAGGAGTAACTTATAGGTTTATATGTGTGTATGTATTTCGTGATATAGGTAACCTATATCACAGTAAGGGGTGCATGCACCACCTTACCCAGGCTGCAGTAGCAGACCTGTGGTGTCAGTTTGGATGGCCTTTCAGGGGTGGCATAATACATGCTGCAGCCCCTGGTAGGCCTCTAAGGTACCTATGCCCTTGGTACATAGTATACCATATACTAGGGACTTGTAAGGGCACTCCAGATTCCAATCAGTGATGTGCCTAAGGCACATGGAAACCATTTTAGAGAGGAAGCAGCTAGGCTGGGGTTCTGATTAGCAGGGCCCCAGCCAGACTAATGTCGAAATACAGTGAAGCATCAGCAAAAAGTGGGGGTACCCATGTGAAGCAGATCCTACTCTCCTACACAACCCCCCCAAACGTAGGGACATTAAACTAACCTTGCCCAGTTAAGTCTTCATGTTCTAAGTGGAAGTACCTAGAGAGTCCATCTGCATTGGCATGGTTACTCCCAGGTCTATGTTCCACTGTGAAGTCCATCCCCTGTAGGGAAATGGACCACCTAAGCAGTTTGGGGTTTTCACCCTTCATTTGTTTTAGCCATAAGAGGGGCTTATGGTCTGTCTGAACAAGGAAGTGGGTACCAAACAAGTATGGCCTCAACTTCTTCAGAGCCCAGACCACAGCAAAGGCCTCCCTCTCAATGGCTGACCAATGTTTCTCTCTAGGGGTCAGCCTTCTGCTAATGAAAGCTACTGGCTGATCCTGACCTTCTTCATTCAATTGTGACAGTACAGCCCCTACCCCCAATTCAGATGCATCAGTTTGAACAATGAACTTCTTGGAGTAATCAGGACTCTGTAGAATGGGAGCAGTGCACATGGCCTGCTTCAGGTCATCAAATGCCTTTTGACAGCTAACTGTCCACTGAACCTTTTGGGCATTTTCTTAGAAGTTAAGTCATTCAGGGGTGTCACTATTGATCCATACCCCTTGACAAATCTCCTATAGTACCCAGTCAGGCCTAAGAAGGCTCTCACCTGAGTCTGGGTAGTTGGAGCAGTCCAGTCCATGATAGTCTGGATCTTGCTCTGCAAAGGTTGAACCTGGCCTCCACCCACAAGGTGGCCCAGGTACACAACCTGACTCTGCCCTATCTGGCACTTAGTGGCCTTGAGTCAGGCCTGCCTTTTGCAGGGCCTGTAAAACATTCCTGAGGTGGACCAGGTGATCCTCCCAGGTGGAGCTAAAGACAGCAATATCATCTAGATATGCTGCACTATAGGCTTCCAGACCTGTGAGAACTGTATTCACCAACCTCTGGAAAGTGGCAGGTGCATTCTTCAGACCAAAGGGCATTACCACAAATTGATAATGCCCACTAGGGGTTGAGAATGCTGTTTTGGGCTTTGCAGTATCAGCTAGCCTGATCTGCCAGTAGCCAGCTGTCAAGTCAAATGTGCTGAGATATTTGGCTGAGGCCAAAGTATCTATGAGCTCATCTGCCCTTGGTATTGGATGGGCATCAGTCCTAGTGACTGCATTGAGACCCCTGTAGTCCACACAAAACCTCATCTCTCTTTTTCCACCACTGGTGTGAGGTTTTGGCACAAGGACCACTGGACTAGCCCAAGGGCTATCTGAGGGTTCAATAACTCCCAACTCCAACATTTTCTGGGCTTCAGTCCTGATACAGTCCCTGACATGGTCAGGTTGCCTATAAATCTTATTTTTAATAGGCAGACTGTCCCCAGTGTCCACTTCATGAGTGCACCAGGTGGTCTGACTGGGTGTCAGTGAAAACATGTGTCTAAACTGATTGAGCACCTGTCTACAATCAGTTTGTTGCTGGGTAGTGAGGCTGCCTGCCAAGGCTACACCATCTACTGACCCATCGTCAGGGTTCTGTGAGAGCAGGTCAGGGAGTGGGTCACTCTCTTCCTCCTGCCCTTCATCAGTAGCCATGAGCAAGCCCATGTCTGCCCTGTCCACATACGGTTTTAACCTGTTGACATCGAGAACCCTGTGGGGACTCCTGGGTGATCCTAGGTCTACTAAGTAGGTAACCTCACCCTTCTGCTCAACAATAGTGTGGGGTCCACTCCATTTGTCTTGGAGAGCTGCTGGGGCCACTGGCTCCAACACCCACACCTTCTGTCCTGGCTGGTAAACAGTCAGAACAGCCTTTTGGTCATGCCAGGCCTTTTGAAGTTCCTGGCTAGCCTCAAGGTTTTTGGTTGCCTTTTCATATACTCAGCCATCCGGGAGCGGAGACCAAGTACATAGTCCACTATGTCTTGCTTTGGGGGCTTGAGAGGTAACTCCCATCCTTCCTTCACCAAGCACAGTGGACCCCTGACAGGGTGGCCAAACAGAAGTTCAAAAGGGCTGTAACCAACCCCCTTCTGAGGCACCTCCCTATATGCAAATAAAAGGCAGGGCAAGAGTATGTCCCATCTTCGCCTAAGCTTTTCTGGGAGCCCTTTAATCATGCCCTTCAAGGTTTTGTTGAATCTCTCAACTAAACCATTGCATTGTGGGTGATAGAGTGTGGTGAACTTATAAGTCACTCCACACTCCTTCCACATTGCTTTTAAGTACCCAGACATGAAGTTTGTACCCCTGTCTGATACTACCTCCTTAGGAAAGCCCACTCTTGAGAAAATTCCCAGGAGGGCCCTTGCCACCACAGGTGCTGTAGTGGTCCTAAGGGGTATAGCTTCTGGGTACCTGGTGGCATGATCCACTACCACCAGGATAAACCTGTGCCCAGATGCTGTTTGGGGATCCATGGGACCAACAATGTCAATCCCTACCCTTTCAAAGGTAGTGGTATCAGGGGGGCCTTTGTAGTGCCACCTGCCTTGCCACTGGCCTGGCAGGTTACACAGGAGCGACAAAACTCCTTGGTGTCTTCAGACACGTGGGGCCAGTGAAAGTGAGGGACAATTCTGTCCCAAGTCTTGTTCTGGCCCAGGTGACCTGCCAAGGGAATATCATGGGCTAGGGTCAATAGGAAGCCCCTGAACTTTAGAGGTATAACCAACCTCCTGGTAGCACCAGGCTTGGGGTCTCTACTCTCTGAGTACAGGAGTCCATCATCCCAATACACTGTATGGGGACCACTAGCTTTCCCAGCAGCCTCAGCAGCAGCTTGCTGTCTGAGGGGTTCAAGGGAGGGGCAGCTCTGCTGCTCCTGGCTCAGATCTGCCCTGGAAGGTCCCCTGTCCCCAAGAACTCAACCTGGTCAGGTTCAAGTTCCTCTGGGACAGTTCCTTCTTCAGGACTGAGATCATCCCCCTCAAGGGACTGATCTTCCTGAGCCAAGGGGGAAGGCACTGCCTTAACCCTACTACTCCTCCTCTTGGAAGGCACTTGGTCCATTATTCCAGAATCCAAGGCCTGTTCAGTGCTAGACATTTTGGCTTGTGACCTGGTCACAGCAAACACATCTGCAGGGATCCCCAGCATTTCTGCATGGGTCCTGAGCTCCACTTCGGCCCAAGCAGAAGTCTCTAAGTCATTGCCAAGCAAGCATTCGACTGGTAGGTTTGCACTCACCACAACCTTCTTAAGGCCAGTTACCCCTCCCCAGGAGAAGTTAACAACTGCCAGAGTATGGTCTGTTCTGACATTGCTAGCATTGGTCACTTGGTACATCTCACCAAGTATAACTTGCCCAGGATTCACAAGGTCTTGTGTCACCATTGTGACACTTGCCCCTGTGTCCCTAAATGCCAAAGCCTCTCGTCCATTGATTAAAGGCTGTTGTCTGTACTTGCCCAGATTACTGGGACTCACAGAGGAGGGCACATCCATGCCTCCATCACAGACTAACACAGCCTGAGTTAGTTCTCTGACTAGGTCAGAGCCCAACTCAGTACCCAGGGTGAACCCTACTAAACCCTTGGCTGGAGCACTCCCACCAACTGTAACTGTACTAGGGGGAACAGGTGCCTTAGGGGCATTGGTGGGCGCTGGACTTGAGTCTTTGGACTTGGTGCAATCACTGGTCCAGTGGGTCTTTTGCTTACAGACCTTGCACCATGGTTTTCTTTGGCCATTCCCTTTTGTAGACTGTGAATCCCCACCTGAAGAAGATTTTTGGGGGCCTGGTGAAGACTTTTGATCTTTACCCTTCTCCCCACCCTTTTCAGAGTTCTTAGCATCTTGCTTCTTAGGGTCCCCACCTTGGTTCTGTACCTTCTGCTTCACCCTGGTTCTGACCCATTTGTCTGCCTTCTTTCCCAATTCTTGGGGAGAGGTCAGATCAGAGTCCACCAGGTACTGATGCAACAGCTGATTTTGACAGTTATTAAGAATCTGCTCCCTCATTATCAGATTGTACAATCCTGAGAAGTCACACACCTTACTGCCCATCAACCAGCCTTCCAGAGCCTTAGCAGAACAATCCACATAGTCTACCCAGTCTTGAGTCTGTGCTTTTTGGGTATCTCTGAACTTCAACCTGTACTGTTCAGTGGTTAGGCCAAACCCATCAATAAGAGCACTCTTCAAGACCTTGTAATTATCAGCATCCTCCTCTCTAACAGTGAGGAGCTTGTCTCTACCTTTGTCTGCAAAGGAGAGCCACAAGATTGCTGCCCACTGCTCTTGAGGGACCTTCTGTACTTTACAGGCCCTCTCTAGAGCAGTTATCCACTTGTGGATGTCATCCCCACTCTGGTAGGGAGGGACAATCTTGCTCAGGTTCCTATGGTCATAGGACCTTTCCCTATCTCTAGGGACATGGCTGCCACCATGGGACTCTAGTCCCAACTTTCTTCTCTCTTTGTAGAGATCTAGGGACTCCCTGTCTATAGCCAGTTGCTGCTTTCTGAGTTCAAGCTGAGCTTCCTCATATTGAACCAGCCTCTTTCTCCTCTCATGAGAGGATTCCCTCCTATGAGATGAGACAGAGGTCCCTATTGAGATGCCAGAGTGGTTAGACTCCTGAGAAGGAGACCTAGACTTTCTGGGCACACTCATAATCCTTCCTGGGGGACAAAGTGGGTATCATTCTGATCTTCCTCTTCATCGTCCACAGGAGGGATTGGGTTATCCAGGTCAGGGTCATTGTCACCCTCCTGGCCAGTTTCAGAGGGGGCTGGGGGTATTGTTACCCCTGGCCCCATCCTCATCTTCTGCCCCACCCTCAGCTCCTACCCCTTCAGTCCCCAAGGGCTTACTGAGATCATAAGCTTCCAACATCTCTCTCAGATGTTGGGTGGTGGGACTTTGTCCTGTCTTCAATTTCCTCAAGTTACATAATGCTCTCAATTCCAAGAATGGGAGTGTATCATACTTGGAGGGGAGAAGCCCATGGGCTTCTGGCAAGGACTCACTGGGTCCTGGCTTTGAAGACCTCACTAGTGAGGTGTGGTGTATGCACTACCTACTCTAGTGTGGCCTACTAAACTCTCTTGAGTTGTAGAAAGGGTGTGCTATCCCTTAACACACAACTCTAAGTTCAGTAGAACTTACTGTATTCTAAGCTTAAATTATATGTACCTTAGGTACCTTTAGTGGTTTTCAGTTGATCAATTCAATTGAGATTATCTGGTAAAACAATAGCAAGCTGGAATCCCACCCGCTGCACACCAATGTGAGAAGTTGGCCTGGCATATGCTGTCCACTAATTATAGTGGGCACCTTGCACCAGTCCAAACAACCCCTTATTGGAGATAGGTTAAAGACAACCTTATTGAAAGCTATCCTAGTGGTAGCTATGGAGAGCAGCCTTCAGGCTAAGTCTTGAAGGAATGTAAAGCAGCTTGTTTTACCAGTCTATAATCTCTTGAGTGACCAAATGAAAGAGCACCACACCAGGTATATATTCAAAATATATGTATTTATTGCTAAACACACCCCTCTAGTCTCTTTATGAGGCTAGAGTTCGAAGTACACAAGTTATAAGTTATTTAAACACAGTAATAGCACAAATACACGTTTGGCCCTAGGGGCGTACCAAACCATATACCAATAAAGTGGTATAAGAACCACGACTGAACTAGACACTAGGCCTAGAGCCTCTAGAAGTGCTTGGACCACAAGGAACCACCCAAGGTAGTGACACAGGGGACCCACGGGGGACGCGTGCAGTGTAAATACACAACCGCGATACGCCGTTAACTTCTATGGAGAAAGTCGCGATCAGGAAATTAAAGAAAAGGGACACTTAAAGGAGGACTTGGAGCAAACCCTTTGAGAACTAGGTCGTTCTAGAGTCTCTACCCACGGGAGCACCGGAGTACTCGTGTTACCTCACCCAGGGAAGCCGGGTGCATAGGTGCCTTTCGGGGTCGGGTTTCGTCGTCGATTTGAATGGCGATCTGCTGCAAAGTGCTGCTGGCGACCAAGTGGAAAGTGTCCGGGTGGATCCAAGAGTGGATCGGAGATCTGAAGAACCTGAAAGCAGAGGGGACAGAGTCTGGGTCACTGGCCAGTGACCAGGAAGGCGATGGACAGATGCCCACCGATGTCGAGTGCTTCAGGTAGGTTGACGGTCGTCTTGACTCTTCAGCCACGAGGTCCAGGAGGCGTTGTCGGCAACCAGGAGCAGGATTCGGGCTGGTACACGACGTCTGTCGAGTGCTGAGGTGTCGGCGACCGGATTGGACCCAACAAGCCTTGGCAACGGCAAGTCTCGATGAAGATGAAGATCGTCGATGGTGCAGACCAGCAAGGTCTGAGGAACTCACCCAGCGAGGGTAAGTGAGGGCAGGCCTGGAGCAACCAGGGTGCCCAAGAAGAAAAGGATTGGCCTTCGTGAAGGGCTACTAGCCAACGGGCTAGCGACCGCGAAGGAGCCTCAAGACTTCGCACGTGGATCTGGCTCACAGGACACTCGTGGAGTGGAGGCCAGTGATCTTTGGTGCAGTTGGTGCTGGAGGATAGGGCTACTCGAAGCCCAAAGCACGACTTCGTGAGAGACCCAGAAGAGGATGCACTAGCAAATGCGTGCGGTGTCCAGGGGTCACGGTTCCACGTTACCCACGATAGCTACGGGCCTCAGCTTTGCTGGGGACTCAGGGCAGCCTTGGGGAAGTCTGGAAATCCACCTCTGGTGATGCAAAGACTTCGGCGTCCGACGGGAGCTTAGGCGATGCAGACCGGACAATTGCTTCTTTGGTGCCTGCCAAGCAGGGGAGTCACTCCTTGACCCCAAGGGAGATTCTTCTGTCCTCTAGTCTTTAGTAGAGCGTCGAAGGTCCAGGATTCTGTTTCAGAGTTTCGTCCAGGGATAATCTAAAGTCCTAAGGACTGGGTTCCTATACTTATACCAAGTTTAGGGGTTGGACTACTCTGTGGCCCCACCTATGGGTGGGTCAGGGCAGAGGGGTGGCTACACCCCTTTCCCTTTGTCCAGTTTGCGCCAAAGCAGGGGCTGCAAGCCCCTGATCCGGTTTGAACTGGGGTATGCACAGGGACACCAAGTGTGCCCCCAGTGCAGGACTTCAAAGCACCCGAAAGTGCTCCCGCCCAGCCCCAATACACATTATCCTGTCTGGGGAGGTGGTCACACCTCCCTGGGACAGGAAACCTATTGTCCAGGCCTCCCCTGCTGGAGTTTCGTCCAGCAGCAGGAGGCCAGACTCGTGTCTGTGGCAGCAGCATCCATTTTGTGATGCCAGGGCTTTAGAAAGAAGTTACCGGCCAGGCCAGGGTTAACATGTCTCTCCCTCTAGAAGGGTGGAATGCTACCCCGCCGCCAGAATTGGTGGGGGGTAGTATTCCAAGATGTTTGACACCAAACACGACATGTTTAGGTGCAGCCATTCCAAAGTTAGCATTTAACGCGAGGTTATAATGCGCTTGAGAGTATATGGTCAGGCTGCACTACAAACAGCATTAGAGAAGGGTCTCCGAACGCTGCAGAGGGGCCCTGCTCATGCAGGGGCACCCTCTCACATAGGAACCACGCACTCTGCCTTCAGGATTGATAAGGCCTGCCATAGGAGTGACTTATAAGTTTATATGTGTGTATGTATTTTGTGATATAGGTAACCTATATCACAGTAAGGGGTGCATGCACCACCTTACCCAGGCTGCAGTAGCAGACCTGTGGTGTCAGTTTGGATGGCCTTCCAGGGGTGGCATAATACATGCTGCAGCCCCTGGTAGGCCTCTGAGGTACCTATGCCCTTGGTACATAGTATACCATATACTAGGGACTTATAAGGGCACTCCAGATTCCAATCAGTGATGTGCCTAAGGCACATGGAAACCATTTTAGAGAGGAAGCAGCTAGGCTGGGGTTCTGATTAGCAGGGCCCCAGCCAGACTAATGTCGAAAAACAGTGAAGCATCAGCAAAAAGTGGGGGTACCCATGTGAAGCAGATCCTACTCTCCTACACTGATCCAGCCAAATATCGCCCTATTTCTCTCCTGGACAGCACAGCAAAATTAATGGGCAGATTACTATTAAATAGATTGGAGTAGTGGGCTACAGAAAATAACATACTTGCGGAAGTCCAAAACGGTTTCCGAAAGGGGAGGGGGACGACAGACCAATGTCTTAATCTCGCCCTAATTTCGGCCAAATACGTCACCGCAAAAAAAGGCCAATTCTACATGCCATTTATGGATTTGTCCGCGTCCTTTGATTGCGTGAGCCACAGTAAGCTGTGGGCTATCATGGAATCAATGGCCCTGGACCATGCCATAATTTCTTTTATCAGAGATCTTTACAGCCATAAGGAGGCGGTAGTTCGATACGGGAAACACAGTGAGTGTTCGAAACCCTTTAGGATTGAAAAAGGGGTGAGACAGGGCTGTGTCCTCACCCCGTTTCTCTTCTCCATATACACAAATAAATTACAAGAGGTCCTCACTGTAAAATGCAAAGACGTCCCAATGATAGGTACATTATCACTGCCTGTTATGCTTTATGTTGACTACGCGGTTCTAATGAATCTTATTCTGTCTATATGGCAGAATTAGGCCTATAAATTAACAAAACCAAATCTTATATAATGGCCATGGGGAGGGTCAAGACGAAAAGCTAACGCCACTCCATATTAATGGTAGAAATCTAGAAAGAGTGGAAAATGTTATGTATCTGGGAATACTCTCTGATGAAAAACAAAATTGGGCTACCATGGTCAGAAATAGAGTGAACCAGATGACTAAAAGCATAGTTGGCCTCTGGAAATTTGTCACTAAAATTGGGAACAAACCACTGAAAGAAATGCTTGAAATTTGTTCAGCTAAAACACTTTCCATAGCGACATATGGCGCAGCAATATGGGGAATAGCTCAAGTCGACCCCTTACAAGCCATAGAGGATAAATTCTTAAAGAGACTATTACCAATCCCTAGTTCATGCCCAAACATTTTAGTCTATGAGGAATTAAGTTTTCCATTCTTATCTGATATTTTAAAATTGGCCCAGCTTTTAGCTTGGCTGTCGATTTGGAAAAGGGAAACGGTCCTCTTAAATCAAATCGTACTAAAGGATTTTTTATCTTTGGACCGAGTTTCTACGATCACTTAGCTTGCATATGTGAAACAGTCATTTAGCAAGTTAGACTTAGAGGGGTATATTCACAAGAACGTGTGATAACTACCGCAAGAGTAGCGTAACGCAACTTTCAATATCGCAGCCTATCACGGGAAAATAACCCCGTGTCAACGTGGAATTCACAACAAGGCGGTACCATGCGATAGTCACCAGATAACGCGTCAAATGTCAGCATGAAAATCAACGCCACGCCGAAAAAATGCGAAACGCGAGAAATCATGCGATGAGGCCAATCGCGGTACAAAAAGTAGCGAAAAGCAGCCTCAGGCCTGCAAATCTCACGCGTCTGGCGGGAAATTACACCATAAAAACCACAGACACAACATACCAGAAACAAGCCAAAGCACTTAGCAACATGGATGCACCCTCACCCAGCGCAGAGGGCAACGCGAACCCCACAACCCCCACAGACCACCAGCAAGGAACAACTGGGTCGGGGAAGGCCAAGGAGAAAAGGGAGAGGAAGACGGGGTGCAGACCGCAGGAAAACAAGACCAAGGCCACGGAGGCGACAGAACACTACCAGCAACTGACCCACAAGCAGACCACCTGGAATGCAGTCTGAGTGCCCAGGAGGCCAATCCAGGAGGCCAAGAGGCGCCAGCAGGATGTGACAACCTAAACCAGGTACAAACCCGCTGCCAACAGGAAGGCAGCAACGGCGACCGGAGGTGGCAGTCCAGCGCCACAGGAGGAGCTGGAGGAAACCCAGACCACAGTCATCAGTGTGGAGAGGGTGCAAGGAGTAGGGAGTATGGACACAGCTCGAGAGGACCTGACACAACAACAACAGGGTGAGGATCCAACAGGGACTGGGGGGACGGGGGGTAAAGAGCACAATGCCACACATGCACAATGAGGTGTAACACACTGCACACCCACAATTACCCAGGGACATGTCCCCCATCACCGTGGCACACTGCAGCACACACACATAGCAATCACAGCACATACCATGACAATGTGGCACAAAGTGCAACACCCACACTGCAGAACAGGGGACACAACTGGGTCCACCCAGGCGCAGAAACAGAACAATCACATTGGACAGAGCAGGGAACTGTGAGATGCACATCTACCCCTACAACCCCACATCAGCCATGTAGGCCAAATGTACACTGTCCCAACTCAAATAGCCACCACCGCCCAAACTGTCACAATGTACATTGTCACACAGTCTGCATGTCGACAAGAACAAGGCGCCAACACAATGCCAACATGCACCTCCCCTTCACAATGCAGAGGGACAAACAACACCTCCAGCAGGTCAGAACAGACAACCCATCAGTGATGCCCGAGACAGAACACCACACCCCCGACACCGACGCCCTACAACAGCCCATGGACATCCCACACAACCCACCACCAGGACCAGGGCAGACAAGCTACTCAGAAGAGAACCCAGCCCCTGCAACAGACCACACAGCATGAAGCACCCGCAATCACGGCTGCCTCACAACACTTCACCCACCCACACATGGCACCCCAATGCCAGGTGGCAGAACGCCAAAAGGAGGTGGCCCAACAGGTGAGGGTGTTGCCGAACCCATGGAATGCGAACTAGAACACATACGTGGGTGTCCAATACCCTTCAGGGACCACCTACACCCCACAAAGGAGACCCACACCTTCACAGAGACACATGCACATATCATGTTGAACTGGCTACGGGCACGTGCGCCCGGCCCCTTTATTGGCAGGGCCACATGTACAGTGATGCCTGTGCTGGATGTGTGTGGGGTGAGTATAAGCCAGCCCGCACAGAGTGCTTGGTGCTGCCAACAACCTGAACAGTGGACACCAGTGTAATGGAAACAGAAAACACCAGCATAACAGAGTCAAATGCAGAGCAACATGGAGGGATCCGGAGTAAGGACTGAGGTCACCCAATATTCAGTCTGGAGGTTCCGTGAGTTGCAGTGCACTGAGGTAGGGGCACTAGAGAAGAGCGCGCTCATGTGAAGAAATTGCTAGGATTGTGTCCCTTCAGGTTAGTCCTGATGCAGATGCAGGGGGGTGTGTTACACCTGCATCAACTTCCTCATCAACGTCCCAGGTCTCCCACACTGCCTGAGGTGACAGTTGCGTCCGCAGTCCACAGCGCAATACCCATTATTAGATCCGGGTGTGTAGCTTGACTACCGCCACCAGTCTGCATTCCTGCCTTGGGGCTGTTGCCACCTGCCCTCCCATTGTCTGTGCCTTCTCCCGTCCACACACTTGACACATCCTCCTCCTCATGGTTCCAGGTCTTCCCCACTGCATGAGGTGACATTGCTGCGCAACCTCACAACAGCACAAAACTCAATCAGTAACGGACAATGGCTTGCGGTGCACTGAGTCACTGGCACCTGGAGTGCTGAGCAGGGTATCAGGCCGATGATGGCATCCACGACAGGTCTGAGCAACTCCGTAGGTCTGTCAGGACCATCGTTTCGACTCTGGCAGATGGCGGTTGGAGGTGGTCCTTGCGGTGGTGGCGTGTGCCTCCTGCGGTGATGCGACGTCCGGGCCGGTCAAGACTCGATGCCATGTGTGGGCCCTGGTGGACCGCAGTTGGGGCCGGAGGAGGCGGACAGCACAGGGCCACAGACACATGGCGTTGATGACCCCAAGATCATCGCTACAGAGGCCATTCAATGTCTCAGAAGAAGGGGTCCCAGGCCTGAGCAGCACCGAGTTAGTGGCCCCGGATGCACTGCGGCTGGCACAGGCACCCAGCCACGGGACAGTGACTTGCGGTGCAGTCAGATGGGCCATGCGACTTGAGCGGGTCCCCATCAATGTCCGAGGTGTATGTTGCGGAGGGTTTCGGGGGACAGTGGAAGGTGTCCTCCAGGGCATGATGCGGAAGGTCTGATGTTATCTGGAAGCAGCAAATGGAGGAGTGGAAAGCGCAACCCTCGTTTGCACCAACAATTCGGGATCAGCTACATGAGGATGAAAACTAGCCCCTAGTCCATAGACTCAAGCGCCACTAATGTACGACCAGTGAGTGTCCATGAATGTCGGGGAACAAACTTAGTGGCACAGGTGCTGTGAGGGGATGCAGTCTGCGATGATGCCGGTACACATATGTGAACTCCAAGAATGCCAAATCAAGGCTCTGTGACCTACTGGACCACAGTGTAGGCCGGAGGCAGCGGTCAGCAGTGGCCCACAGCCACAGGTCGTTGGCTCGCGAGGCACAGAGTTAGTGACACAGTGGCAGTTGTCGGTAGTGTTCAATCACCTCCGTGACGCTGATCCTGTTCCCTCCGGACTGCAACGTGTCATCCTCTTACGCCCCTCCGTGCGTGCGAAGAAATGTATTCTGCCTTTTGAATTACCGATGTTCAGTTCCAAATCTGTGATCCCACTCGTGCGCAGCGTAGGCCGAGGGCAGTGGTCCGCGTAGGCCCATAGACATGTGTGGTTGTGATGCCATGCACAGACTTGTTGCCACCACATCGGAGGGTGTATTGTGAATTGTTCTCTGCCTTAAATAATGTTCACTGCCATGGTGTAATCAAAACTCAGTTCCAAATGTGTGACCTACCTGACCATGGTGTAGGCCTGAGGCAGCGGTCAGCACGGCCCATTCGCCGAGTGTCTCCGGCATAGGTTGGATGGCTCCACCGGCCTGCGTAGTTCAGGTTCAGTGGCACCATGTGTTAAGGTCACCTCCGTGTATGTGACCCGGCATTCGTCCGGACTGAGCCGCATCTTCCTCTTACACCTCTCCGTGCGACCACTGGTGTGGACTCCGCCATTCGTGCTTTGCGACTAGGTGCTGGATGTGTGACCTACTGGTCAGCAGGGTAGTCCTGGTCCCTCATCCACGTGTAGCCGGCTGGTGTTGAACAGGGTTAGTGGCACCACGTGTAGCAGGCTGGCGTTGAACAGGGTTAGTGGCACCACGTATAGCCGGCTGACGTTGAACAGGGTTAGTGGCACCACGTGTCGCAAGATGCCCATATGGAACTATGCCTCACTGATTGGGGGGGTCTGGTGCTGTGGCCACTGGCCCGGATTTGGGGTCACTGCCATTCATGACTCAGGACACAGTTTCACATATGGGACCTACTGGTCTGAAGAGTAGTCCGGGGGCGGCAGTGGAGGATGTCAACAAAAAAGGAATAAAGCGGGCCGGTGTCGTGGAGGCCGTGATGGTCTGAGGTGGCTGCCAAGGTCTCGGGCCTCGGGCTTGGGGCTTGCGCCGGCACGTGGTGGGCCCTCCTTGACACACGCCGGTGTTGGAAGGTGATCAGTGTGGCCTGGCTGCGCAGGGGCTGGTCTGACGGGTTCGTGGTCCAGCGTGCCGGGGTCCGGCAGGCGCACGGCATCGCAGGCAACTCCGCTCACGAGGATGGCGTCGGCCTCGTGGCGAGGTGGGAGGCGCCGCCCTGGCAGAGACGTGGGTCTTTCCGGAAGAGGACCACGCCCAGGCCTACGTGCTTTTTATTCACACCCCTAAGCTGGCGTGGCGTACGCCGGGCCATCCCACTCCGCTGACATTTAGGGGGGTGTAACAGGCAACATTTCCGCGAGGTCCCCCACTGGCTGGGGTGACATGGTGGCATCCACTGTCCACTACACTCCATACGCAAGCGGTGTATGTCGCCATGGATATGGGTGTGTTCTGCATACTGCGAGGTGTCCAGCACATCTCCGGCACTCATGGCATTGTGTACTTTCCCAATCATGGTTCTACTGCATCCTTCACACATGCCTGGTTGCCACCTCTCCCCACATTCGGCTATTATGTGGCTGAGGTGCCATGCCATTGGTGGCTCATGTTCAGGGCTTGCCCATGTGGATATTGTAAGTTGTTCTGTCGTGTCTGGTGGGGTGGTGGAGTGAGCTAAAGAATGATGATGGATTAAACCCAGATCAGTTGACTGGGGGTGAGTGTTTGATTGGCTCAAACGTTCCGTCCATCATCCCCTTTTGTATCGCTTTGTTCGCCCTAAGTTGGCGGGGGTATGCCCAGACGTGGGTCCCTTGCTCACTTTGCCACTGGATTCAAGCAAGCCTGGCTGATGACGGCTGGAATGCCAGAAATCTGTCCTAGGATGCTTGTTTCCGGTCCAGGGAAGACATGGCTTGGCAGTTCGGGCTGGACTGTTCCCATGAGGCACAGGGTCAGACTGATTTGCATATGGCCATGTCTGAACTGGGGTGGTGGAGTGAGCTAAAGAATGATGGTGGATTAAACCCAGATCAGTTGACTGGGGGTGAGTGTTTGATTGGCTCAAACGTTCCGTCCATCATCCCCTTTTGTATCGCTTTGTTCGCCCTAAGTTGGCGGGGGTATGCCCAGACGTGGGTCCCTTGCTCACTTTGCCACTGGATTCAAGCAAGCCTGGCTGATGACGGCTGGAATGCCAGAAACCGGTCCTAGGATGCTTGTTTCCGGTCCAGGGAAGACATGGCTTGGCAGTTCGGGCTGGACTGTTCCCATGAGGCACAGGGTCAGACTGATTTGCATATGGCCATGTCTGAACTGGGGTGGTGGAGTGAGCTAAAGAATGATGATGGATTAAACCCAGATCAGTTGACTGGGGGTGAGTGTTTGATTGGCTCAAACGTTCCGTCCATCATCCCCTTTTGTATCGCTTTGTTCGCCCTAAGTTGGCGGGGGTATGCCCAGACGTGGGTCCCTTGCTCACTTTGCCACTGGATTCAAGCAAGCCTGGCTGATGACGGCTGGAATGCCAGAAACCGGTCCTAGGATGCTTGTTTCCGGTCCAGGGAAGACATGGCTTGGCAGTTCGGGCTGGACTGTTCCCATGAGGCACAGGGTCAGACTGATTTGCATATGGCCATGTCTAAACTGGGGTGGTGGAGTGAGCTAAAGAATGATGGATTAAACCCAGATCAGTTGACTGGGGGTGAGTGTTTGATTGGCTCAAACGTTCCGTCCATCATCCCCTTTTGTGTCGCTGTGTCTGGTGGGTGGGCATATTGTTGTGCCTGTTGTATGTGATTTTGTGACGTGTGCATTGCCAGCGTTGTGAGTTGCATAGTTGTGGAGTTTAGGTGTGTGGGGTGTTCATTTGTATATTGCCAAGGGGCTGTGCATTTGCCTTGTTGCCATCCTGGGAACGCTGGTTGATGATGGACTGTCAGAGGATGAAGGTATCATGCACACTGGCTGTGTATTTGAAGGCGACATTGTTGGGGGTTCCACCGTGTTCTGTTGTTGCCTGCACATTGGTGTGAGACGTGTGCTTCCTGTTGTGGTGATTGTGTGCTGTGTCACCAGGGGGCACAGGTAGTACATGTGTGCTGTGTATTGCCCCCAACACGTGCGTGCATCCTGCTTGGGCGTATGGTCCTTGCTTGGTCTCCAGAGGATCCTGCGCATTGTGTTGTACGTATGGGGACTGGGGTACCAGGGTGATGGTGATGTCAAGGACAGGTGTGGGGGACTTGGATGTGGCTGGCTGTGAGACTCCTCTGACTCTGGTGGGTGTTGGTTGGGGGGTCCCAGGGGCCAACAGGTGCAGCCACACCATCAGCTTTGTGTGGGGTGGGATGTTGGTTGTCCGCTGTGTTGGTGCCGTAGGCCTGTTAGGCGATGATGGTCAGGATGCGTAGGTTGGTTGTCCCTTTCAGCCTGTAGTGGACGGTGACATTGTCAGATGTTGGGTCTGTGCAGCTGGTATGTTTCCTGGGGTTCAGCTATCTTTGTCTGCGCTGCGTCTGTGGTGGTCCGGGGGGGGGTGTTCCGGGTGTGGGTTGGGGTCCTGGGGTGGTGGAGGTGGGTGTTGTGGCCCTCTTGGGTGTCCGGGCCGCATGATGGGTGGCTCCATGGCATCTGTTGCCCTTCGGATGTGGCCCTGGGCTGTGTTCCCTTTTGTGGTGCTGGCTGCCGTCCGACTTTACATCAGGTCAGAGCAGGTGTAGATTTCCTGGTGCTAACGCGCCTTATCGCCTGTTTTGTGTTTTTATCGCGGATGTGGCTGGTCGTTGTGAATGTTGAGGTGTGCTGTTGTCTCAGCTTTTGTCACGGGAACGCCTACTCTGCATCTCATTAGCGATATTTGCGGGGGTCCTCTGTGGCGAGGTTTTTTGCGGCTGCTATCGCGGGTAAACTGGTGCTGTGGGCTGTTAACACCGGCTTGTGAATGGGGAGGTAAATTTATCACGACTTTGGCTGCGATAAAGTGCCGTTAATTCGGCGATAGCTCCTTGTGAATATGCCCCAGAGTCTTTGTTTAACGTACCCTCCGATTGTATATCTTTTTCTAAATCTAGATTAAAAGAACTTTTTGTCGCCAAATGCACTTATAATAGGTGGCAAAAAAACAAAATAAACTCTGTCATTATTTATAGAGCATTACCATCAGTGGCAAATGGTCATTAATCTTATCTTTCTTTCGTAATCAATATTTGACATCAATTTATACTGGTGAGATTTAGGCTGAACTATACACCGTTAATGGCCGGGTATCCAGCACAAACTTACTAGGCCAATCAGCTATCATTATGTCCTTGTGATGGTCTCTCCAGTCAATCTATCTTGCACCTCTTATTATTTTGCTCATTCTATAATGCTGGGAGGAAAAGATTTATCATTCCATTACTGAGAAAATGTAGTCTTTGTTGCATAATCAGGTTCTCAATACATTATATTAATTGGAAACGCCATATATGTGCTGCATTACTGCGTCCTTATTAGCTGTTTTAAAGATTAGAAAGATGAGCAGTACAGTATAAAGGGCTCGTTTTTTTAATGAGACCGAATTAATTGTATTTTTCAGGGCGTGTAAAACTTTTTATTGATTTATATAACTGTACTGCTATTGGTGCGTTTATTATACTGATTCTGACCATTCTTATATACACCAATATGTTTGAATGAAATGATAATTTTTATTGGATGTGAATTATTTATGCATGATTTTATGTACTTTTTATGCATTTTATCCAAATGCTAAATAAAGTTGATGATGATGAGCAGAATTGCTCTAATCACAAAAAGCACAATTACCCAGCATGGTAAATTCAGTCAACATGTTATGTTATTCAAATTGCTAAATAAGGTTCCAAACTTAGGGCCCGATTTATAGTTCGGCAGCCTGAACACCATCCATCAGGGTGGCAGAAGACATTACGCCCACCAGCCTGATGGACCACAGCATGCCATATTGTCAGACCACTGCCACCATGGCACAGAAAGTTTGGCTAGGGTTTGCTCACCAAACTTTTTTGTTTTTGAAAAACAAACTCCCAAAGCGAGAGTTTGGTTTTGAAAAACAAACTACTAATGACCCTGACACCCTACGAATCTCCAGGGGTTCAATAGGTTCTTTTGTTCCTGACCACCATTTTTTCTATGGTGGTCCCGAACAGAAAAAATTAATAAACATCAGACTCTCTGCTCTAAATATGACAGGTGGTCTGATGTTCTTAGATCCACGGTGTCTACTCTGTCAGGCCGTTGTTGTAAGGTTTTTCCCGTGGGGGTACCGCCGTTAGAACCTGGTTGTCTGCCTGACCCAAAATAGAGCATGTAGACTGACAGCTTGAAGGACAGGGTACTACACCATATTTGTGGTGGAATACCCTGTCTACCAAACTATAAATCAGGCCCTTCATTTTTAGGGAAACAAAGGGCATAATTTATAGTTTGGCAGGTGTTCCGTCATTCAGTAGGTGGCTGAGTAAACTATGTCTACCAACCTGACGGCCTAGCGCAAAACATATTATGACATCACCCCCATCCCGTTGGTGAGCTCCTGTGAAGGCACAGAAAAATTGATGAGCGGTTAATCACCAAATATTTTTGTTTTTCAAAAACAAACTCCCAAAGCTGTAATTTGTTTTTGAAAACAAAATACCAATGACCCTGACATCCTAGAGGTTTCCTCCTTCAGTTCGGGACTGCCCGGTTTTTCCCTGGTGGTCCCAAACAGTAATTTAAAAAAATCAGACTATCCACTCTAAATGGGGAGGGGGGGGTGTGGGGGGGTGGTGGCGGGGGGGATTTTTAGGCGATCACTGTAATGTCTTCAACGACAAAACCAGTGGGCACACCACTGTGGGATACCTAACATCCCATCCACCTCAAAAAAGAACAAGGGGAATACCTTGTTTGCCAAACTAATAAATCAGGCCCTATATTGCCATTTGTATAGAAAGTACTTAATACCAGTAACTTGATGATATGTTCATGAAATATTCTTAATATTTATCTGTTGGGAGAGAGAAAGGTCCCCAGCATGCCTCTGTCTCAAGTCCTCCATAGTAAGCTGTAGCATTTCTGACCATCACCTCAGGATGCACAACAATCATGTGGGCGCTGATGTCTTCTTCTGTAATGGAGTGAAACCCAGAGCGGGGCTCTCTGTTCAGAAGGGAATACAACATGCACCTTAATGTTAAAATGGGTGACCACTGTAATTTTACCAGGCTGTATAGCACTGACAATGGTGACAGCAATGTAGGTATAGTTGCAGGGTAGATGTTTTTACCTGCCACCTGCTAGGGTTAGTGGCCTACCGCCGCTTCCATGTTTTTAAATTGTCTGCCAGTCGCCTTCAACTGGGTTCTTAACTCATCGATGTGCTGTGGAAAAAAGTGTGGAATGTGTGCGGTGCTTGTGCCCAGAGGCCTTCTGGCTTCTATTTTGTATGGACAGAATCGAAGTGTTACCTAATATGGGGGTCAAAGGAAGAGCACAGAAATCCATTGTGAATCATAGTTTCTTTGAGACATTCCAGTGATCTTTGCAGTGGACCAGACTAGAGAGTGTTTAGTAGAGCACTGGTCTGTCTGAAGCTGGGGAGTTTTCCCCTGCCCCTTAGTTCTGTGGAAGGCCTCTTTTAGCATTTATCCCAGTTTATTTTTTCTCACAGTGCTCTTTAAGCAAATTAATTAATGTGAATGCTCAGCTATCTGTTAATGCACAGGTTAACAGGCAGCTAAGTGGCAGTGGAACATCCTGCATCATTTGCCCCCTTGTTTTGGGATTAGCCTTAGAGATGACTCCCAGCTTCACCCCACCTTCTTGCTCACACACTGAATAAAGATCACGGCTGAACAAGCCTGACTGGACATAACAAAAGTGTAGAACTTCTCAGAACCAGCTACAGAACTGAACTGCTGAAATACAGAAAGTCTGTCTGCAATTTGAGTATGAAAATGGGTCATAAACTACCAGTCACAGAACCAAGATTTCTTTTCTGCAACTATGGCCACCCCATCAGCGGGATCAAGAAATGTTTTGAGCCACAGGGTCGGACTATGACCTGCCAAACTCCCTTGCTAGGTTTGCGGCTAGAATCCTGGGGAAATTTGCAGTGAATTTCCAGAGGGATCTGCCTCGACTGTACTGAAAAGAAGACTGACCAATGGCATAGGAGGGACACAGGAGGTGTCCTTGTGCAAGGGAGACAGGAAAGTGAGGCCGTAAGTGAGCTGAGATGTACCATGATGTGATTTGTCTCTTTCTGTGTGGGTAAAAGCCAGGAGTCCCTTAGGAGTCTGAAAAGAAGACGTCATGCAGGTAAGTTTGCCAGTCTACTTTATTCACGTCCGGTCTCACCAGCTCCCCGGCAGCAACTGCCGAAACCCCGCATTCCGTGTTCCACGCAGGGAACGCTAAGAAGGAATACACAAGCACAGCACTCCACTCCACACTAGATCCCAACACACCCCCCTTCCTTCACATGGCAAACACAAAAGAATAACAAAACATAATTGACAATGGTAGAAGAACAAGAACTCAACATAAAGCAAGGTTGACCAGAGTTGGTAAGGCGGTCGTGGAAGATTCAATACCTGACGTAGTCCTGGAACCTGGCGGGTGCGGCTCTTGCTCTAAAAGAGCTTTCCCGGGGAACAAGCCCCCTGTCAGGAACGAGTACTCCCAGACCCCCCCTCACAGGAGGTACATTCGTGCAAGGAGTATGGACCCCAAATTTCTCTCTCACATACTCAGCTTTCGACTTTGGCACAACAGAAACAGCACATTTGTTCCAGAATTTGCCATTCTCCAATACTACTACATGGTCTTTCACCTCCTTTACTCTAACTGCTGCAGAAAACCGAGAGAATCCTTTGCGAACTAGGACAGGTTTCTTCACCCTCACCCAGTCCCCAACACATACCGGGGACACTCTGACACATTCAGACACATACTTGGATTGAGCAGCAGTCCTGACATCAGCCACCCTGTCCAATTTCTGCGGATCAACCTCTTTTCTTGACATCGTCTTTATTCAGCTTGGAACCCGCTACTCTACCCCTTAGCAAGGTGAAAGGAGACATGCCAGTACTCGTGTGAGGAGTGGTTCTCCCACAACATGTCAGTGATCACCACCCTCCAGTGCAATCCATTGATCAAAGCTAACTGTAGCTGATCCTTGATGACCCGGTTGAAGCGCTCAACAAGGCTGTTGCTGTGGGGATGATAAAGGGAAGTGAGGATATGCCTGATGCCATGCTCCTTTAGGAATTTCTGCATCTCCATGGACACCAACTGGGTGCCGTTATCAGACACTAACTCTTCCGGAAACCCCTCCCGAAGAAAAACATCCTTGAAAAAGTTGATGATGGTGGCAGAATTGACCCCATTGACAAACCTCACCTCGGGCCATCTAGACATATAATCAATCAACACCAGCGCATACTTCGGAGAGTTTCCCATCACACCAGTAGGGCCAGCCACATCAAAAGCCAGCTTGCACCAAGGTGAGTTCTTTACAGCAATGGGATTGATGGGAGAAGGGTAGGTTACCAGGGATTTGTCACTCAAGACACATGCTCCACAATCACAAACACAATGTTCAATGGACCTATCCACACCCGGCCACCAGAAGTCCTCTCTAATCCTGCGCTTCATGGCACGAATGCCGAGGTGACCTTTGTGAGCCAGATCCAAAACTTTCTTGCACATGCCCAAAGGCACAACCAATAGCCCACCCCTCCGCAGGATTCCATCCACTAAGGACAATTCATCGCATACTCTCTTGAAAGGGATCCGCTCAGGAGCCAAATTCGTGTTGTTGGGCCACCCATGAATCACAAAATCTATCACCCTGGAGATCTGAACATCCTCGGACGTAGCCAGCTTCCAATCAAGTTCGGAGAGAGCAACTTCAACAGTGTCAGCTACCGCACCAACAGCACGCACCATTTCCAGGTCCTCGCCCACAGTGTCAACAGCAACCTCCGTGAGGGGTAACCTGGACAGACAATCGGCCACGTGATTCTTCACACCAACCACATACTCCAAGCGATAGTTAAACTCATTCAGTCTGTACTGCCACTTGGCTATGCGTGGTGTGGCCCTGCCACCCCCTTTGGTGGTAAAAAGATCAACCAATGGTTTATGGTCGGTTCTCAGAACAAATTCGTTCCCCCACAAAAAGTTCCGGAAATACTGTACACCCCACCACAGGGCTAGGGCCTCCTTTTCAATCGTGGAGTAAGTGTTCTCTGCCCCCCGAAGTGCTCTAGAGGCAAAAGCGATGGTCTCTTCCCTATTATCACATCTCTTCTGCTTAAGAACAGCCCCTAAGCCCACATTACTGGCATCTGTAGTAACAATGCAACGATCATTGATGTTAAATAGCTTAAGGGGGCGTGCCTGTACAATTGCCTCCTTCAGGAGCTTGAAATTACGTCTACACTCGTCTGTCCACACATACCTTGCATTCTTTTTCAAAAGCTCTCGCAAACACGCCGTCCAATCATAGAAATTGGCCACAAATTTTGCGTAATATTCAACCAGTCCTAGGAAGGAACAAAGCTGGTCCTTGTTCTGTGGTTCAGGTGCATTTTGGATGGCATCTAAAAGCTTTACCTTGGGTTCAACCCCCCTCCCGGAAATGTGGTGCCCCAGATAGTCTACACCTTCTTGAAAAAATTTGCACTTGTCGTTCCTCAGTGTTAACCCGCTTGTCCTGATAATCTCCAACACCTTGTGGGCGGGGCCTGCGGCCATGATGGCCGCTCGGAACTGAAGCTCCGTGATGAACCTGCACACCAGCTTCCGGAGCGGCGCTTCGCCGCATTGTATTCCCACCGAAAACAACTGGCCCGCAATCGGAATGCAGGCGGATCAATTGGATCCAACGATCGCCTCTCCCCGATCCTGAGTGGCTGAGATATGTGCTGTTTTGTCCCCGTGGGCCAGTGAGCCAAGATGGCGCCCTAAGAACTACGGGAATCCGCCTGGAGGCTGAGAGTGATGAGCCGCGTTGTTGCCGCCCTCCAATGTTCCAGCTGATGGCGTCCTCGTCCCCCCCCTCTGCCCATTTTCCCGAATCACCGAACTTTTCGGCAGACTCCCCAGGGGAGAAAAACTCCGCTTTGCAGACTTCGCCTGCCTGCGTCATTTGAGAGGTACGGGTGCGGCTAGGGAGGGGGAGGGGCCCGCGAATTTGCCCTGCGGTTTCCCTTGCTGCCGGACCCATTGTGGGGACCGTGCCCGCGGCCTGGAAGTACACGGACACTGGCTGTGCGCCGCTCCACTGCACGGCGAACACCCCCTCTAATGCTGCTAGACACGCTGCTGCTCCCCATGCTATCACCTGCGGCCCGGTGCATGGCTGCCGATCCACCCACTCCAAGGTGACTCAGAGCTGGGTTTCCAGAGCTGCTGGTTCTCACCGGCAGAACAAAGAACAGCACACACCCAGCGCCTCACAGAAGCGTCTTGTAATCCCAGATCATCGCTGCTGCCTGAGAATGCTACACTGGCTCCCCTCCAGCCATCTCTTTGAGTCCAGGGTCCTGATGTTTCTTCCAGGTGACAACTAGAACTAGCCACTGAGCCATGGAGACTAATAGACTCGACGTGCCTGACTCTAAGATGGCTGCCAAAACCACACTCCTCCTACCTTGCCATCCTCGCCAGCGCCTACCACCCGTCTTAGGTTTCTAGCCTTCTGATCCCCTCCTGATCCTCACTCTTCTCTGGCGGAGCCCTAAACGCATACATGGCCGCTTCCCGGTGGAGCTGCACCGACAGCTATAGGGGAGATTGGCCCTGGCACACCGCTATGGCCGTCGCCTACCCAGCCGGATCACGGACATTTGTCTAGTTTTCTTCCCCGCTGCTGTCTCCTTCCTGTGGATTACCTGCTGTCCCTGGTCTTTCCTATCCTGACTTTCGTGTTCGCTAATTTACTCCTGTATTGTTTATTTATCCATTATGTAACTACTGTGAAACTTTTGTAACTTGTAACTCGCTGTGTCCTTATGTAAAGCGCCCTGATAGTTCCGGTCTAGCCAGCGCTATATAAAAGTCAAGTAAATAAATTTTAAAAAAATAAACACCTGCTTAACTCTGGTATCGTGCTCTAATTCGGCTTTCCCATGAATAAGAATGTCGTCTTGGAAAAACACGACTCCCGCAGTGCTCTTGAACAGGTTCCCCATGAGGCGCTGGAACACTGCAGAAGCCGACGCTAGTCCAAACGGCATGCGTATAGAACGAAACGCACCTTCGGGTGTCACAAAAGATGTGAGGTGTCTCGAGTCCTTGCATAATTCCACCTGGTGGTAAGCGGAGGAAATGTCGAGTGAGGAGAAGTACTTGGCACCCTCCAAGGTTGCCAGCATCTCGTTGATGTTGGGCAGAGGTTGGCGGTCCACCCATATGCAAGCGTTTAGATCGCGCAAGTCCACACACATTCTGAGAGACTTGTCCGCCTTGCGTGCCAAAACGATGGGAGCCAACCATTCAGACCCCTCAATGGGCTCAATTACACCCATAGTGCACAACCGCTCAAGTTCCTGCTTGAGTTCACCACGTAAGCTCAAGGGTACCTTGCGCACCTTATGTGCAACAGCCTTGGCGCCTTCCTTAAGGATAATGCGGTGTTGAAAACCCTTCAGCTTTCCCAGCTCACCACCAAAAATCTCAGGAAACCTTTGGATCCAGTCATCCTTGGATAACCGTCCCACGGTGACCGCATGCACAGGAGTGGCAGGGGAAGAAGTACAGTAGAACTGTCTGGCTTCTTGTTTTGACAAAACCATTTCTGGATGTTTGGGATCCAGAATGATTTCAAGCTCACCCTGCTCCTCCCACCCCAATAAATTTGCACCATCATTCACAATGTATACTGTTCCCCGAGCAAAATCCCCTTTGAACTCCAAGTTGCCCTCAAATTTGCCAAGGACTTCTACTCTTTTTCCACCATATGCAAAGATCTTTATAGTGGACTGGTCTACTGGAATATCTCCCAATCTTTCAAAGTCCTTGGTATTGATGAGGGTAAACGGGGAACCGGAATCGGCAAGAAATCTTACGTTCGTGCCGTTCAGACTTATTACACACGCAAGGGATTTCCTTTTACGTGGTTCAACAAGGGAAGCTATTTCTACAACACCCTCTGTCTGTATGGAGGAAAAGGACAACATTAATAACATATTACTTTCAACTTCCTCCCCAGAATCAGCATAGTCTTCTTCAATGGTTTTCACAGTTTGCGACGGACCTTTGTTTACTATTGTGGCCTTACATACACGTGCCAAATGCCCTTTCTTGCCACATTTGAAACACGTTTGGGTTACAGCAAAACAAAACTTGGAATTCCCCAGGTGTGATTTGATCCCACAACGGAAACAAGAGAGATCAGACTTCACAAACTTGGGTTTGGACAAACCAGATGCAGGTGTAGACAAACAAGGTGCATTGGCGTTGGTTCCCTTCGCAGGTTTGGTGTTTAGTTTTGTGCTAACCATCTTGACTTCGTCTGATAACGCTGTCCCACCCATCTCTTTCATACAAAACTGGGAATGCTCGATGTTTCTAGCTAGGGTGAGAGCAGCTTCCAAGTCAGGATCTTCAGAAGATAAGAGTTTTTCCTGAATCTTTCTATTGCATGTACGTTCTATTAGCTGATCGCAGATTATCTCATCCCTGAATTCCCTATAATTACAAGTGGCAGCTAGGGTTCTGAGTGCAGCCACGAAATCATCGATGGATTCGCCAGGGATCTGTGCGCGTTGCAAAAATTTGTGACGCTCCAGTACTATATTTCTCCTGGGGTTGAACCTCTTATCCAGTGTTTTGATAACTGAAGCATAGTCGTCAGTAATTAAGGAATCACCATCATCGCCCCCACTTACATGTGTGCTCACACACTCAAGGGGTAAAGTCTTTAAAATACTTCTCCCCTCGGAACCCAAATTGTACACCAGTAAGGCTTTCTTCTTCTTAGAAGTGAACGTGTCCCCATCTATCACCTCAAGATAAGCATCGAATGTCTCCTTCCACTGCTGCCAATTAATAGGAGGAGTTCCGGGAGATTGAAGGAAGAGAGGTGGTGCGAGTACACGATCCATTGGGTGGCCGTGCGTGGGTGAGTTGCTGCCCAAGGAATCACAACCCAACAATGAAGAACCAACACGTAGAAAATTGCCTTACCAACTTGAAGTGAGTGCAAGACGTGCAAATCCACTATATATGTGAGTCAGTGACACGATAGAAGATTCTGGTAGGTAAATACAGATACGCTTGTAGAAATAAAAGGGAACCAACCTCCAAGATGATTCGTTACAAAGTTCATCTGCTGTCACTAACCTTGGGTGTGAGCATCACCGTGAGCGCACCGGCGAACAAACCAAATGCCTGTGAAGTTGCAGGGAACTGCCAGATAAAACTGACGTTGATTACCTCAAACATGCTCTGTGGGTGTGCGTGTCACTGATGACAGGCTGCTGTCGAACACGACTGAACCGCCGCCTGTGGCACACTTCTGCAGGTGTGCGTGCCACCGAGAAGATGATCACAGGCTATAGACTGCAAAACAGAGGACTGCTAACTTTCTTGTTCCAATATGGCGTCACGTTTCATGCGGACGTTGCGTACGCGATGAGCTCAGGAAGGACCTCTGACACATTGCTTGCTTTCGCTTCCATGTCACCAGGGAAACCACTGTCTTACTCTACTAACTCCAGGCGGAGATTCTAATGCGTCATCAAATGGGAGAAGGTTGCGGCAAGAGAAGGATGTCTCTGCTAGAGAATACCAATGGACAAGTCCTGGTACGAAGTGCACACAGGGCACGACTGCGCCTCTTAAGGCAGCAAACAGAGTCACAAATAGGAAGCAGCAGCTCGTACCTGTCAAACACAGGAGGTTTTCCCAACGTTTGCCAATGACTATTTGCGAGACAATTCAAGAGTCGTTCCAGGTCTTCTGGAAATTAGCGATATGCACACAGCGAGGCAGCGTGGCTAACAGGAACACGAATCACAGCATCTGGTAACACGCGGTGGGGAGACTGGGGACCGGACAACTCGTCGCCACTGAAAAGAAGACGTCACGCAGGTAAGTTTGCCAGTCTACTTTATTCACGTCCGGTCTCACCAGCTCCCCGGCAACAACTGCCAAAACCCCGCATTCCGTGTTCCACGCAGGGAACACTAAGAAGGAATACACGAGCACAACACTCCACCCCACACTAGATCCCAACAGAGTTACAACAGTACAACTGAACTGTATACCCCCATGATCAGAGAGGTATGCTGTGACTTAAGTTTGTGCAAGATCCCCACCATCTTATGACTACAAAGTAGTAAGTACTACAAGTAAGCACCCAAGCACTACAAATACACACAACTGTAGTACAAGAGCACCTGACAAAGTTGCTCCCCATCAAAGAGTTGTCCATTCTTCTTTTTAGAAAGGAAGAGCTTTCCCTATGAGTTATGACAATTGTCTGCCAATAGTTATGGGTGGAAGTAGATTATGTGTTTTTGTAGGACAGGCCAACAACTAATTAGCATTTACGAGCAAGTGAATAATGAAGATACTTTTATGACTACAGCCCTGAACAAAACTTGCATCCTAGGCATCTCTGCCTAGTCAACCGTTTTCATGACTTCACATGCAGGTTCCAAGTAAGTAATTTATTAAAAGCTATCAAAGTCTCAGGCAATTTTGGGGCAGATTTACAAGCCCCTTGCGGAGCCGGTGCATCACGCTGCATAATGCACCGGCAGCGTAACCTGCTGCGTGATATTTACAAGCACACGGAGAGCCACCCGACGTGGCTTTACCTGTGCTTGTAAATATCGCCCCTTTTTCACGCAACACTTTGCGTGTTAGGGGCGTGACATGGTGTTGCTGTGGGTGTTCCCATGCAACACCCATGTCCACTGATGCATTTCCAGATTTACGAGCAATCGTAAATCTGGAAATGTGTCAGAATGCTACGCCACCCTAGGGGTGGCGTAGCGAGGTGCAACGAGGAGAAATGTTTTCATTTCTCCCCGTTTTTTTCCTTTTTCAAAGCGTGCTGCATTCTACAGCACGCATTGGAAGAGGAAATCACCTCAATTGATTGTTTTTGTGCAGGAAGGTGCCCCTTCCTCCACAGAAAACAATCTCCCCACGTCCATGGTGCAATGGTGCCTGCGCCGGCGCATGGCAGCAGTGTGTGTGCCAGCGCAGGGGGCACACAGAGATGCAACATAATGTTGTAAATATGTTGCATCCCTGTGCTTAAAATCTAACGTAGTGCAGCAAAATGACTTGCGGCACCGCGCTGCGTTAGTTTCTTCCAAATCTGCCCCTTTGTGTTTTTTCAGCGGAAAGCAACTGAAGGAGCTCTCTCTAGGCTGCTCCCACTGGGTGGACGAACTGGCTTATGCCCCATGTAGATTGTATGTGGCAGATGCTCAGTCATTTTTAGACCTTAAGTTCCTGTTCTTCTGCCTCTCGTTGAGCCTGCTCTGTGTGTGAAAGAGTCACTGGTGCCCTGGTGGTGAAGGTCTATGACAGTTTGAAGGCGAAAGATTCACATCCCGCTGTCACCATGTACCTGTGTCTATAATAGGGTTTGTTCAATCAAAAGGAGTTTCAACAATATCTCCTTCTGCAGGTATGCTTGTTCTCCTCTCCCTGTGGTTGTAGCGATCTTGGTGGTAGTTCTTGTGAGCACAGGCCTCATGCAGGGATTTCTCTGTGAGCTGTGTGCACCTGTCCCTGAGTACTTGGTGTGCTGTTTATGCTCCTGTCCCATTTTTAAGGGCTGACTGCACTGTGTTTGGCGTTCTGGGTGTTAGATATTGGGGTTGCTCTTGGTTGTCTCTACCACTGTCCATGGGGCGTGGGCCCTGGCTAAGTGCTGTGATACTGATTCCTGGCTTTATTTTAGGCAGCCCTCATGGCCTGTTTGGTGTGTCTCCTTATGAGATCATTCCTAGTAGATGTTTCTGACTCTCTAGGCCCGATTTACGAAGAGACTTTTTGTTACATGCGCGTGTGCACATTTTCTGATTGTGTTTATCTTCTAGTTGTGAGGGTGACACGAGAGCGACTCTTTGCACGCTCGTTTCATCCTTATCACTGTAGAAAGTGGTAGCTATGGCCCTTTTGTATGATGCTTTTTTATATGAGGATTTAACGGGTGGTAAACTGCTGGCTCCGGGGGCGATGTGGGGTTTGAAAATGTATCGGGGGGATATTTGCACGGTGACCGGTTTGTACACCATTCTACTGCTCGATCCTTGCTGTATGCATATCGTGCTGACACTGGTGACGAGGGTGAGATGGAGTTAAAAGAATTAAAAAACGTACCTACTTTAATCAATCCTGGTAATATTGATGTATATCAATATGCATGTAAACAATTAGCTCTGAGATATGGTAAGAAAGCCAAAATAGTTATGGAGAGGTTTATATTCTACTCCAGAAAACAAGATATTGATGAGTCTATTGAGGAGTATGTTTCTGTTTTGAGATCTTTGGCTGTCACATGCGATTTTGAGCATATCTCATATGAGCAGGTCTTAAGGGATCAGATTTTAATGAGAACTAATAATAAGAAAATTCAGGAAAGACTATGTACATCTTCTGACATGTCTTTAAACGCTGCTATTGACATTGCAAAAGCTATTGAGCACTCAAAGTTTGTACAAGAAATAAGAGGTACTGAGAAAAATGAAGTACATATTGTGTCTAAAGATTCTGAGAAAGCAAAGAAGTACTATCCACCTAAGAATGATGTTATACAAAGGAATGCACAAGAAAGTATGAAGGGATAAAACAAGATGGCAGGAGGCATGTCAATCTATGTTACAGATGTGGTAGTAGTAATCATTTAGGCAATGCAAAAATATGTTTGGCAGCTGATAAAACTTTATCTAGATGTGGTACGAAAGGGCATTTCAGTTGATCAGCTCCTAAAAGAGTGAACCTCATCCAGGGTTATGAAGACAATGAAAG
Organism: Calotriton arnoldi; assembly: GCA_963921515.1. NCBI lineage: Eukaryota > Metazoa > Chordata > Amphibia > Caudata > Salamandridae > Calotriton > Calotriton arnoldi. The sequence continues at coordinate 1,540,718 of CAWUFW010002794.1, read as the reverse complement.
TATGAATGATCATTATGAAGAAAATATTAACACTGTTCTGAACATTTGCGGGAATGAAAAGATGACAAAATGTCCTTTGTGTGATGTTAATATTGATGGTATTAGCGCACATGTTCTAGTCGATTTGTGTGCTTGGTACACCATTATTTCTCTTGACATAGTTAAGAAGAACTGGCCAGATAAATGTTTAGTTGCTCCAGATATTGCTCCTGGAAGTTACACTGGTCACAAAATTGACTTGGTAGGATATTTTTGGGGATACTTTAGAATTCACAGGACGTCACACATTTGGGAAAGTCTATGTAGCAAGGAAAGGACAATCATTATTAGGATGGCCACACCAGGAGGAAATGGGAATAAAGTTAGATCCCAGAGCCAATCCCCAAGTGTTTGCCATTGGTTCTCACACTATCAAGGGTGACGGTAATGCTGAGTTTATTCAAGAATTACAAACATCATTTCCTAAGGAATTCAGTAAGCAATTAGGAGAATATCATGTTGTGTAGCTCCTATAGTACCCCTGCAGGACCTGCGCGTTTGGATAACATATACTGCGGGCTTGGTGGCAGACTGACTCCGTGCACCCCCACTGTATATGTTAGCCTGGTTTGCATTAGCTAGCTCGCAGTGCCACTAGTGTCTCCTCTTATCGGGGAGAGATTAGTTTCTGGCAACCTTAGATCATGACAACCCTGATTCCCTCAGAATCGTGGAAACAATATACTACCTTTCGCTCAGTCACTCGTGCTCACTTATTCGGTTTGTCTCCGAGTTACACAGAATAAACAGTCGGGCGTTTCAATAAGTATTTATTGAACAGTTGTTATTCTAGTGTAAATTATATGTGCTGCGGTAACCAGCAGACAATAGCAGAGATATATTATCAGCAGTACGATAAAAGGAAAGGGATAGAACAGTTCTACCATATTGCGATAGTCATGAATACATACATGAATATAAAAGCATTATGCAAGTGCGCGTACTCCTACGATGCCTAACTAGATGTACCTGAGTGTACCTAGCATATGTGTGTAGGTCTAAAAGCTAAGAGCCAACAATCCTCCTAGGATTTAGTCGAACCCCCATACCTGAATGGAGTGTGTGTGCGACCCCGTCCTGGTCTCGAGTTGGACACCCCGTCAGGGATGTGTCAGACCGCTGTCAGCTGGAGCGACTGCATGCAGGAGCCTCAGCGTCTCTGGTCAGTGTGTCAGCATGGAAGTCTTGGTTCCCTCTATCTTACCGGGGCAAGATGTGGTGTATTTATACCCTCAGGATAGATAAGGTTCAGCCCTCAGAGCTCGTTGTGTACTATCTGGGACCAATGTAGGTGAAAGATCATGACTATATAAGGAATCATGACTATAATAGGACATGTACAGTTATGACCATAATTGGGCATATGCGACTATGACCATAATAGGGCAAGTACGAATATGACCATATTAGGGTAAATATGAATTCGTCCATTTTAGGTTATGTACGAACGGGTCTACATTAGGGCCTCTATGCGGGATATAACAATCAGGGATTCCGACATTGCATCAAGCTTTTTAGCCCATTCGTCATAGAGTTAGAAATGTACCCTTATCTTATAGAGGAAAACTTAAGGATATGTTACATGACATATGCAACAAAAACATTATTGAACCCGTGGAATAATCACCATGGGTATCTCCGGTGGCGATTTCGGTCAAACATTCTGGCAAATTGAGATTGTGTGTTGACTTGCGCAGTCTCAATAGTGTCATTTGTGTTGATGCCCATCCCCTTCCCAATTTGCACAAAATGGTTTCTATCTTAGCTGGGGCGAAAGAGTTTTCCTGTATTGATCTTGCCAGTGCTTACCACCAAGTTGTCCTTGATGATGATTCCAAGAATCTTACTGCTTTTATTACACCTGAAGGTCTTTCCGATTCTGTCACATGCCTTTTGGGTTGGCCAGTGCAGCTTCAGTGTTTCAGAGGCTCATGAAAGAAACCTTTGAGGGCGTAACAGGTGCGGTGGCATTTCAGGAAGACATTCTTGTTTTCGGAAAGGATAATGAAGATCATGACTGTAATCTGAAGAAGGTCCTTTCAGCCTTATCATCAAAAGGTCTTACCTTACGAGTTGACAAATTTAGGTTCAGGAAACTAGAAGTGGAATATTTAGGGCACAACATAAGTGGGAATGGTATTAAACCAAAGAAAAGACATGTTGATAACATCATCAAGGCTCAAGTTCCAAGCTCTAAGGAGCAATTAGTAGCATTTCTAGGTCTAATTGAGTTTTATGCAAAATGTATTCCTAACTATACATCTAAGGTGGAGATAGTCAGAATGCAAAATTTTGCTGGTCTGAAGAGATGACAAGTGCATTTACCCGTCTGAAAGAATTTGTTGTGGATGCTCCTTGTTTGAAACCTTTCATTGTTGGCAAACAATGTGTAGTAATGGTTGACGCCAGCAATGATGGACTGGGAAGGGTGTTAATGCAGAGAGACAATGGCAGAGAATGTATTGTTGCATACGCTTCCAGAGCCTTAAGGGATGCAGAAAAGAATTAGTCTGTAATTGAAAGGGGATTACTAGCATGTGTTTTCAGAATAGTTTTGTGGGGCAATAGATTTATTATTAAGATAGACCATAAACCCTGATTCATATGATGGCACCAGGAGGAGGCAGCACAATGTCTGCTAGGTTAGCAAGGTTGGCCTCCAGACTACAGAATTTTCAATGTCAGTTAGAATTTGTGAATGGGAAAGACAATGTACATTCCGACTGCATGTCTAGATTACCTTTACCTTACAGTGAACATGAAGAAGTAGACAAGGAAGATTGTGAAGTTGCTTTTACATTGGAAGACATAAGCATGATTAGTAACTCATTTGCCATAGTCCAAGAAGGAAAATGGATGGAGGAAATGGAAAGAGATAATGAACTCAAATTAGTACTACATTGTATTTTACATGGATGACCTTAAGAGAGGAAAATTAGTGGTGACATTATAGGGGAATTCAAGGTAAGGGAAGAGTTGGCTATTGAAAATGGTATTATTGTCAAGGGTGACAAGTTTGTGCCTCCATTTAAATTGAGAGAGAAAATTATTGAGTTAGCTAATGAGGGTGACATGGGAATCTCAAGCACCAGGAGGCGGATTAAAGAACATTTCTGGTAGCCTGGAATTGATAGTTATGTTGAACACCAAGTGAGATTGTGTAGCAAATGTGCCCTCAGTGACAAATCCGCCAAGGCCTTAGGAGCTGATCTGCAACCTATTGAGCTCCTTGAGGCACCATGGGGTAAGTTGGGAATTGACATCATTGGTCCGTTCGCTGTTTTACCCAAACAAGAGGCGTATGGAATTGTACTAATTGACTATTACTCCAAGTGGCCAGAGGTCAAGGTGGTGAGAGAAGTTACATGTGATAGAGTTTTTGGATCAAGTTTTCTGTAGAGAAGGTATTCCCCAAGAAATAGTTACTGACAATGGTCCACAATTTACTAGTAAAAACATGGAAGATTTCTTTATAAGATGTGGTGTGACACATAGGAGGATTACTGTTTTCCATCCTGAAGCAAACAGTCAAGTAGAAAGGTTTAACCGTGTGGTCAAGGAAGCTATACAACTATCTATTAAGGGTGGTATCAATTGGAGAAATGCTTTGCAATCTATGCTTTTGGCTTCTAGAACATCTCCCAATTCTATCACCTCAGTAAGTCCTTTTGAATTATTGAGGAGACGAAAGCCGGGATCCAGGTTAGTACCTTGGTGGTTAAAGATGAAAAAGAACAAGGTCAATGAGGTTGCTAAGTTGGATTTTGTGGAATTCAGCGCAAAATTGAGGAATATAAACTCAGGATGAAACAAGAATTGAGGGAAAGGAAGAGTTGTGCGAGTAGACAAAGGGTGGAAGTTGGTGACATGGTTTGTGTTTGTAAACCCAGTACTGGAGGAAAGGGGTGCAACACTTGGTCTGATCCTATTCGGGTCATTCAAGTTTTAAAGAATGCTGTACGTATAGATGGAGGAACTGTATGGAATCTTAATAGGGTGTCATAATTTAAGGGGAGAATGGATAGCCTGAGTAGCTGTAGCAGTAATGTGTTTTTGGATGTGAATGAAGGGAATTGCAGTAAAAGTATAGAGCCAGTTATAATTAGGCTTGCATCTAGAGAGTTGAGGGTAAGACGTCTACGTGCAAGATTCCAAGATTATGTTTTGACATAAAGTAGAAAAATAAATAAATAAATAAAAGGGGGAAGGTGTGTTACATGCGCGTGTGCGCATTTTCTGATTGTGTTTATCTTCTAGTTGTGAGGGTGACACAAAAGCGACTCTTCGCGCACTCGTGTCATTCTTATCGTTGTAACAAGTGGTTGCTATGGCCGCTTTGTATGATGCAGGGTTTGAAAATGTATCGGGGGGGATATATGCAGTTTGTACGCCATTCTACTGGTCGATCCTTGATGTATGTATATCGTGATGACTTATGGAATAAACGTTATGGGAGTACATCTATGGATTACCTGCTGTCTTCTTTACAGCCAACGCAAGCACCATTCTGTCTGTTATTCTCAACAATTATGCCTCGTAAAGTTACCAGTGTGGAGTTTCTACACTCTGGGCCCAATTCACAAAGGTAAATCTACACTTTTATGTAAGTAAACTACTTTTCGGTATTCACAAAAGTAAACAGACCAAAAGTCTAATTTTACTACTTTTTGGTATTCACAAAGGTAAGTTACTACTAGTAAAGTTAGACTTTTGGTCGAAGTTTACCTTTGTGAATATCGAAAAGTAGTAAACGTACACAAAAGTGTATGTTTATCTTTGTGAATCAGGCCCTCTGGGAGGAATTTCCACACTGCAGTTCGCAGTGCAGAGATTCCACCAGAGTGCGGAGACTCCGCACTCGTAACTTTATAAGGCATAAGTCCCTTTATGAATCGGGACTCTGTCTCTTGAGTCCATCCCTGCTGTGCCTTGCTGCTTCGTGACTGGTTCTCTACATGAGGAGCCTTCCCTTGTATGATGTTCAATCCACCTGGGTCCTTTGTTCTGGCCTGTTCTACCTGTGAAGTTGCTGTCTGATCTGCTATTGGTATCATTCTATTTGTTTGTTGGGTTTCAGCCTTGGTCCTCCAAGCCACCTGCGATGCTTTTCAGTTTTCCATGTGTATCTTGGATGTGTGCATGTCAAATCAAGGGGCTTGAGGTCTACCGCTGGTGGCAAGTCCTGGGTTCCAGACCCACCATCTCCTTGATCCTGCCTTAGCTTGGAGGTGTTACTTTCTGTGGCCACCCTGACCGTGATCTCCTGGAAGCTTGGGGTCTGGTTGAGCTGCTGTCTTTTCTAGTTGGTTCCTGCAAGTGGGTCTGGTGGCTTGGGTCTCGGACTCTTTGGTTCCCCCTCATCTTTCTGGGTCCTGGCATGTGGTCCCACTTCTACTGCCCTTTGGGCAGGGCTTAATTTGTGCCGGTGCTTTCCGGTGCTTAGCACCGGCACTTAATTATTAGGGCCGGGTCTACACGCATCTGCTGCACACGTCACATATTGCACGATGATAGTATATATTTAATTTTATTTACCCTGTACTGTATGGTGCAGCCGCAGCGTGTTTTTCACGTCTCGGTCAGTCGGTCTCCGGTCTCCCGAGTGAGTCACGGACAAGTGCTTAACTGTAGTGCAACTTTCGGCTGTGACTCTTAGTCACTGTGACTTAGCTTTAGCCTGCCCTGAGCTGCGAGCGAGCCCCCAAGTCAGAGGAGATTCAAGATTTTTGGGCTACATTTTGGTTCTGAATGGGTGGGTCAGGTGGGCTGTGCTGCAGGCAGCGTGCGCAGATTTTTTTCACATTGCCACGCCCCAGCATAACCACCGCAGCAGCGCAGCTCAGCACGAGTCATCGTCGTTCGTTCAGCGACAGCCCCACCTTGCCCGAGGACGACGTGGTTGAGCCTGAGGGCAGGGGCAGGGCAGCGGCAGCCTGAGCAGGCATCGATCAGCCAGAATTGTCTGGTACTAGCGTAGCAAGCATCACCAGGCCGCCGACGCCTAATAAGTTATTAAAGGCTGAAGGCAGTGTGAGACTAATGCAGTCAGTGTGTGTCCCTGACTCCTGCCGGCCCACCCCACGAGTAAAGGTAAGCAGTTAATCACTCTAACTTACTTAGTAGAGTAGAGTAGTAGCCAACTAGCGATGTGATGTCTTACATGCCATGCCAAAACCAACGCTGTTTTATTTTTTTCGGACTCAGAGCATGGTGGCGTGAGTCCGTGACGGTCCCGGACCGTCCGGTCGTGTCGTCAGATCACCGTGGTGGTGGTAGGCACTAGGCAGCTTGCCTCCGGCACAAGTTTTGTTAGGATGTGATATTCATTCAGATTAACTGATTGCCAGACCAGGCAGTGCCTGGCCTAGTAGTAGCCGCTGCAGTGCACAGCACACCCGCCGCTGGCCGTAGGCCCGCCTCATCATAGGTCATCTTGATAGTCGATAGGCGCCGCGGATAGCCTAGGGCCTGCCGGCGCCGCAGTCCTGGAAGTAAGTTAAAAAAAGCCAAGGCAGGCCCTGCCCGCCCAGGCCAGCCCCTGGCTCTCTGAGACTCTGACTTGTCCAAACATGGCGCGCAGCCGCGCACGAATTAATTAAACGCAGTTTGGCTTCACTTTCGGTCACCCACCCCATCTCAGGCAGTACTGGTCTCAGGTCTCACTCAGTGTCACTCAACAAACGGCTGGGTACGGTACTGCACTACCGCCGCCGGCTAATTAATTTGGGCACGCATGCTCAGAGTAACCCCGAGCCTTGCCTAAAATATAGGCAAGAGGCGGCATCCATTCCCTGACCCTCTTCCTTCCATCAGCAAATCACTTAATCTTCTCCCCGTGCCTGCCCTGAATGTGTCCTCCTTGTAACGTGACCGGTGCTCATGTAAGCGCAATGCGCTCCAATACCTTCGGGTCGAGTTCGCGCTATATAAATCTGCTTTAAAATAAAAAATAAAAAAATAAACTGGCTTAGGCTTCGCTTTTTAAAGTTGAAACCAGTTCTTGTGCACGCACGACGCACACACCAATTCCCTCTTCCTTCCATCAGGCCGGACAGTTTATGTATGCAAGCAAGTCAAGAAGACGAGACAGTTACTAAATCATGAACTAACTGTTAATGGTCTACTGTCTGTCGGACTGTAAAATAACACTGTCACTCCGTCCAAATTTCGGAGCCGTCACTCACTGCCAAATCTTGATTGGAATCGAGCGCGTCTGAGCGCATGGCATGCGCTCCAAAATAATTTTTATTAAAGAGGAGTACTTTGGGCAGTAAATGTTTCCTACACTGAAAACACAAGCACACCAGATTCAACTATCGGAAACAGAAGTGTCTTGGGAAATGGGTGATATCTTGCCAGGCGACTGCATCATCAAAGCTTTTAGTATGATGTATGGCCCTTCAAAGTAGAGTAAACCGGCAAAGTATGAGAACATTTTTCTTTACAATTATTTTCTTTGTCATTTTTTCCATATACATTGTTTTAACTGATTGTTAAAAGTAACTGTTACAGGAGGATTCACACTGTGAATAAAATGATTTCATGGTATATTAAGAAGGCTTCAGTCGGTTTTTAGAAACATCACTGTGAGTGATATTTTAAGAGCGTTCATGCAGTTTAAGAGAAGTTATTTTAGATTCATTCTTTCTGACCAAACGTTTTGAAAGCTATTTTAGGATCCACCATTTGTAAGTAGAACTGTGTGTGTACAAGGGTGCTTGCAAGTCCATCTATGCTGACGTGCGCGCGCTTGCAAGTCAGTCTTTGTGTGTGTGGTGAGTGTGTGTATGAGACATCTGACTGTATCTCTGTGCTTGTTTTTAAGTGACAGTTGAAACAGGTCTATATGAAGATGAGTTTCTTCTAAATGTGAAGACTCTTTAAAACATTCACACAAGAACCTTTTGCACACTGCACCACCCATCCGCAGACTACCCCAAACTTTTCTTGGCCTCCAATTAAAGAGTTTTGCATCCTTTACTTTCTAGATCATAGCTCACAGTGCTTGCAGCCCACCCTCCCTAACACCACCCGCTTATGGAGATGCTAAGAGCAGCACTGTTTTTCTTATCACAGGATTTTGACTTGTAAGTGGAATATTTAACCACTAGTGGTTGATAAGAGGATTTTTGCACAGGCAAACATTTTTTACAGAGCAGACATTGACCAGTTCTGGGCTCATCATTACTACTCTGGACTGCCCTTGGCTCTCTTGTAGCATATTACTGTTTCTTCCAGTGCTCACTTTGAGCTGGTGGTTGCAGGTGGAGCTACCAGCACTTACTGTGGGGCACAGCACTAGCACTTATTTTTGCTCATCACACTTTGACCCAGAACAAAAGAGAGAAAAACACAAAAGGGTGAAAAACACAAAAGGGTGAAAGGAGGACGAAGAGCAAGATGGAACAGTGACAAAGGGAGGAAGCAAAGAAGACCAAGAACGTGCAGGGGTGAAATAGATGGGCAGGGAGTGTTTGGTGGTGTGTTAAAGATGCATGAAGGGTGCTCAAACCTATCCAGCCTTGGTATTTGGCACCATGACTTTCTGAAGCGCTGGCGACAGCGGCTTCTGAGCAAAATTTTGAGCCCCGGCACTTCATTTTTTACAAATTAAGCACTGCCTTTGGGTGGCTCTCCTTCCCTGCGTTGTGGCGCACATCTGACTGTTTTCCTTTCATGGGTAATAGGTTGGTTGCCTTGTTGCTTTGCTGGTTGCGTCTTGTCTGACCTGTTGGAATTTTCATTGCTCCCTGATAGTGCCTCTTCATCCAGTGTCCTCCTGTCAAGTCATCTCTGTGGCGGTGAGAGTCTTGTGGTTCCTTGGCCATACTATGCCTTATTCCTGCTAGGATTTGTTTTTTGTTTTCTGTAATGGTCTTTTTCTGTGTGGTTGTAGGCACATTTTTGGTTTCTGAGGCCCCTGCAAGTCAGGTGGTCTTGATTCAGGCTGTCATTCTGAATGTTGTCTCCCTATTGGAATTATTGGGGTTCTGTGACGGTGATTCCTGTGTGGGCCTGCCCTTTTCCAGCTCATTGGACAGTGGGCTGAGGTTGCAATGGCTCTCCTTGCGACTGGGCCTCTGTTGCTGGCTGTCGCCCCTGCAGGGCTTGTGGTCTTGGAGTGGATGGCTCTCTGTTCAACAACTTCTTCATGTTGGTTGGCTTGGGTGGTGCTCCATCCAATGTGGGAATGCTCTTTCTTGGTTCCCCGGTACTGGGGATTTGGTTGTCCTCCTTACTGCCTGGCCTCAGTCACTGGACGTGCCCCCACCTAGTTGTAGGGTTGGTTGTGGGACTTCTGCCCTGTGCATCCTGCTGGCTTGAGATGTGCATAGTTGGTGTGCTGCTCTGCTGCCGCTTTCACTGGTTGATAGAGTGTCCTCCCTTCTTTTTGTTCTGCAGGTTGACCCTAAGTCTTCCCACTGTAGTTCCTGCTTGGCTTGGGGCTTATGCCCTGTTTTCTGTCTCAGCAGAGTCTCAGACAGGCTCAGTAGATTAAGTGTTCATCTCTAGCATGTACTGCCATCGTCAGGTCATAAGTTGAGTCCCAGTGAGGTCCTTGGTCCTGTGACCTTCCGAGGTTAGCACATTGAGGAATATTTTACTATAGATTGCTTTTTTGTTTTCACTCTACTTGGGTTGTTTTTCCTGTCTCCGGCCAGAAGCCAGGGTGTAACCACCATTGGTGGCCGTTCAGCACCCTTTTGGATATTGACTGTGCCATTCCACTTTCAGGATGTGTGCAGTGTTTCGCGTCCTGGACGGAGTCAGCCGTGGGCAGGATTGCAGTTGGCTGGGGCCTATTTTGGCCGGCTGTCTTTTGTGCTGGTCTCTTTGGAGTGGCCTTGGTTTACTCTTTTTGGCATGTTCTTTGGTTTGCCTTAGGATGTTGAGCTGTTTCATGGGTCTGGTGCCACCACCACATAGTTCAATGAAGGTGTGTGAAGTGTTCCTGTGTTTATTAGCCTCGTCCCTTTCTTGGTTGTGGATACACTTGCTGACATTTTTCTCCATCTCCCATTTGCTCAAGATAAATCTCTGTTAACTCCTCTGTACAGGTGAGTTTAAAACCTGTGGGGTGGTCTTGGTGGGCCTAAGCTCCTTTGGTGTGATTTGGCCAGTGCTTTCACTCTTGTGTCCCTTTCTGTGGTCATTTGGCTGGTGTTTTCACTCCTGCATCTATTTCTGTGGTCCAGAACCACTCTTCTGCAGGCAGTGTTTCACCTGAATTTCACACCTGGGGCTGACTTCTGAAGTCTCCAGACTTAGGCTGGCAGCTTAGTGCATTTCGTCAAATGATCAGCCTCCTGAGGAACATTGTCCTGTTCTGGTAGGCCTTCCTCCTCCATCTTGTTTGGTGCATCTGTGTATTGAGTGTCTTCCTTGTGGTTTGGTCTCCTTTAGGCTTCCTCCTGCAGAGAATATGCTGTGCTGTCATAGTTCTGGCTCTTTGAAGTGGGCCTGTATCCGATTTTATCTGCTGCTTCGGTATTGTTGTGGCACAACCAACTATGGATGTCTGTGTGCCTAGGCCTTTTGCTGTGCAGTTGCAAAGTTGCTTCAATTGTTTGGCTATGTCCTTATCTGGAGCACTGTAAATTAGGCTCCACCTTTATTTGTCACAATTTTACAATTATATACTCATATCTGACATTATATTCACTGTGTGCCTTAACTTCCTTAATGTGTGTGAAGCACTTAGATTTATTAATGAAATTTGATCATTGTAGGGATTAGAGGTTTATACACAAATGCCCTAATATTTAGTTGAAACATGTAATCATGTACCCTTAAAGCATATTTTGTATTTATTCTTAGAGTTATACTTGTGTATGTATAATCATGTATTCGAAGTTCATATTGACTGCTGAGTTAACTTAGCCTGACTACAAGCCTCAATTGAAATGCGTTTTGCCTTGCCAGTATATTTCTTCTTTCTTTTTGCAGGTGCATTATTATGCTTCTCGTTAGCTAGAGAAAGGTGCATTGTTTGTATTACACTGTTGACAATGAGGCCTGAAGGGAATAACTTGGCACTGAACATGGAGAATTAATGGTTAAAAGAAGCCTTCTGTTCATCATGTACCATGACGGCGAGATGTTCAAGGTTGTGGTTTACAGTCCAAGTCTCAATCCGATGGGAAACTTAAGGGAGGATGTGAATGCCCCTCTTGACTAACGATGTGGTTGGTTCCTGATGTGAGAGGAGATAAGGATGTTTCTGAATCTCCTGTTATTTCAATTGGTGTTCCTACAGTTAAAGAGTCAGACTTCCTTTAGACTTTTAGAGGGACAGACCTCTCTGCTTACCTTTATCCTGCAAGTGCAAAGCTGTAGGCTAAACACGTATTCCTGTTTTCCAAGACTTCTCCAGAAGTCTATATTATGGTCTCACCTTCTAAGCTTCCGAAATAGAAATCCTGGATAGATAGTCTTGTAGTCGATCTAGGTTTGGAAGAGAGAAGGGAAGTTCCTTTATGGTACACCTATTCACTTTAATTTGTTTCATTATTCTTGTGGCTGTCACTATTCTGTATCTCATTTTATTATTGCTCAATCTACTGAGATATTTCAGCTTACCTGCTGCACTGTTGTATCTCTTGAATTTATTTTTGTTCTGCTTATATAATGGATTGATTAGTTTCCCTAAAATAAAATCAATTTAACCATATTTGGTGATTCCTGGTCCTTATTGTAGAGTACTATTGGCTTCACAAGCTAGAAATGTATTGTTAATGTCTTCTCCCTTACAGCGCTTCAAGTCAACAAACAAAGATCCATACGACCAATGGGGAAAAGTCTTTAATGACTTCACTAAGAGATTGTGTTGTAAGTACCAGGAATGAAGAAGACACATGAGGATTTAATGCCTAGACTATTAACCAATGATCTATTTACTTTGAATCGTCCTTGCCCAACTGAGGCCTTTACCTGCCACCAACTAATTTTGGATGCCAGCTTCGGCAATAGGCTTGGATAGCTGGGCAGCACACTCTTTTTTGGAACCTACTGGAAGAAGTCCTAGTTTAAAAAGAAATATATTATGTGCTACAGAAAGGACTGTTAAGGAAGCTGAGCCTCCTCATTTTAAGGCCAAGGATGAGAAAGGGACAATCAAAGGAATGGGATTACCAATAAGAAAAATAAATGCATTTTTGACGCCATAATGACAAGACTGAAGTGTGGGTCTATGGGTTGGATTTGTTTCCCAGGTTTGTCAATGACTTCTTGACCATGTTGGCTCAAAGCTTATTTAGATACAAGATTGGTTACAACGTGTATACTAAGGATACCCAGGTTCCACTTCAGCGTACATAAGAGTGATCTGTGAGTTGTTAACATGTAACAGACTTTTGAACTTTTATCAGTAAAACACATAGGAAGGCAATCCTAATTCAGGGTGGTTATACCAAGAAAAATAAGAATGCTGTACAGAAAATCTGCAATGTAGTCTAAATACATGCTTGAAAGTAACATGGACAGGTTTTTATTTGATACTAGATATAGAGATATTTATTTTCATTGAAAAGGCATTAGACAACATTAGACAACATGCGTTTTCCCACTGAAATGAGTGTATGTCATCTTTTCTGCTGCCAATCTATGTGTTGGAAAGTAGGCAGCAAAATGATGAAAAGCAGAACATAGTTTGCCTTAATTAAAAAACATGGGGCCAAAGGTACATTGGGTTTTAGAATTTGCAAACCCTCCGATCTGTAAATCAGAAGATTTGTGAATGGTAAAACTCTTTTTCCTATGTACTAAATGCATTTAGCAATTTGGAAAAGTGTTTTTGAATTGCTATGTGTTTAGAACTGGAATCCTATGCAGTATTTGGAAGGGGCATGCTGGTCCTTCCAAATATCTCATCTGTATGCTTAATATATCGATGTTTTTTGACCAAAAGGCGTTTGCAAAATTTTTATATTTTACCTACCCCTCAAAGGAGGTGATAACTCATTTGCAAAAGGGAAAGGGATCCACTTGGAACTGCTTCCCCTTAGTGAATGAAAAAAGAAAGTTTGTCGAAGAGTAGGCAGTGGTCCAGGGAACCACTGCCAACTTTCAAATAAAGATAACATTTTTTAAAAACATAGCCCCGTCTTTTGAAGGAAATTGGCTGCATTTAAAAGAAGAATTGCTGTAGTTAAAAGCAGTCACAGACAGGGTGATCTGTTGACCCCAGCAGGCCTCCAACTGTAGTGATTTGAAGTTTGCAACCTAATTCATTAATATTGAGGAGGAAGGTCAATAAAAACCTGGACTTCAGGAGATGAAGCATCAGAGTTCCAAATGTATACAAAATGAGACAAAGAGCAGCCAGAGCATCATCATACAATAAAATTAATGGATATCCCTGGGAAATTATATCTAAAGCATTTATTACAACATTTGGAATAATTGGCAGAAACAATGTAATTACTATCAAAAGGTCAAATTGAAGTTAGGACATTCTACTATAGATGGTTGTCTCTTACTGAAACCATTGGTAGAGTAATATGTAAAAATTAAAGGAGAACCTCTGTATGTAGCATACATAGCTCTTACCACAGAATATGACACCGTCAATAGAACAACATTATGAAAAAGAATGATGAATTGGAGACTACCATCAGTTTGTTTCAATTAATATTGAAGTTACACACTGGGTCCTGCACAAGAATTCTACTGGGAGGAAATGTGGAATTATCTTGGAAAGTACAAACATCTAATGGTTTAAAAAAAGGATTATTCTACTTCCTTGTTATTTTCAATATATATATATATATATATATATTGCTGATGCTCCTCAAATCCTAAACAATACTTGGTCATTTCCACCAACACTATACTAAGGCCATGTGCATAGCATATTATATGCTGATAATACCATCCTATTAGATCCAACACCTATAGGATTCCAAAGAGCTTTAGACACACTGGCAAACTACCATAAAGTGAATGATTTAAAACTAAATGTAACTAAAACTAAAGGGATGGTGTTGGGAAGAAGAAAAGCACAAAAGAGCTCAAATATATGCTCACCTCCCAGAAATTGGAGATTATCAGTGCATATCCCTTTATGAGAGTGATTTATACTAACAACTTAAATTATCAGCAACATGTAGAAACTATAGTAATGTGGGCGGAGGCAGTTGTAAGAACTTTGAAGAGACTTGATTACAAGCTCGGTCATAGATCAATGGAGGAATGAAAAAATAGATGAATTAATTAATGAATGGCACAACTTATAGAGTGCACAGCTACTCAGGGAGTGTCCCGGCGTTAACATATGTAACCAGGTTGGAGAGATAGAATAAATAGCTGAATAAGTGAGTTTTTGCTTTTTTATGAAAGGCAGTCTCATTTGACACATTTCTGTGTTGAACGGGGACGAGGTTCCAGATCTTGGCCCGGAAGGTACTGCTGAAATCTCGAATTCAGGTAATGTGGTCCTATGCCCCTAGATACCCCTCTGGGGGTGATTTGAGCGCGTAATAAATTAAATAACATAACAAAAAATAACATAACATGCCGTGTAGAGCACGGTGAGCAAGCATTAGCACTAGGGCTTTAAACATAATTCTCTTGTTGTCTGGTAGCCAGTGAAGCTGTTTGTGAAAAGAAGATGTCATGGTACGCTTAGGAAGATTAAAAAGAAGGTGAGCCGCCGTATTCTGTACTACATGAAGGCGTTGAATCAGGGAGGCTGGTAGGCCCAGGTATAAGACATTGGAATAATCCAATCTGGAAAGAATGGAAGCTTGGACTACAGTTTTTTGGGCTTCACAAGGGAGAAAGGTTATGATTTTTTTAAGTGCCTTCATGCACCAGAAGCAACTTTTCACTGCAGAGAGAATTTGAGACTTGAATGAAAGCTAATCATCGAAAATTATCTCAAGATTTCTAGCCACTTTGGTAGGCGAAGGGGAGGATGGGCCGTCCTTTAGTCAGCACCCAGTCCAACCCAGGCCTGGATTAGGACCAAAGAGTAGAATGTCAGTCTTGTCAGGATTTTATTGCAAATGATTATCTCTAAGCCAGCCCAGGACAGCCCTCATACAGGCGGGGAACATTTCACTTCCAGTATCCAGGACACACCTGTATGAAAACATTAGCTGAGTATCATCTGCATACAAAGTGATATTGATACTGAAAGATTCCACCAGGGAAGCAAGCGAGGACATGTAGATGTCAAACAGCATGGTACTCAAAGCTGATATCTGGGGCAGTCCGCATTTGAGGAGTTTTGCATTAGAGTAGTGTGGCTTCATCCACACTGACTGTTCTCTGGCAACAACTGAGCCACTTCAGAGTCAGTCCACCTACTCCGATATCAGCCAAATGTTGAAGCAGAATATCGTGAGAAATGGTATTAAATACAGCCGAAGGATCTAACAGAACAAGGGTGGTGTTTTGACCCTAGTCCAGGGTCAACTTGATAGAATCTGTAATTTCTAGCAAGGCGGTTTCAATGCTGCGATGTGCATGTAAACTGGATTGGGATGGATGGAGAAGATTATGAATTTCAACAAACTCAGAGGCATGACTATTAATAATAGATTCCAAGATTTTGAGTCAGTAGAAAGAAGAGAGATCGGTCTGAAATTCAACAAGATTTTACTGTCATCTGTAGGTTTGTCTTTTCAATATGGGAATGACACTGGGCTTTTTCCATAAGTCAAAATAATAACTGTCTGCAGGGAAGAGCTAAACACATTGAAATATACTGGACAAATAGTATCAACAATTTGCCTCAGGACGTGAGGTGAGCCAGATTTACAGGTCAAAAAATAAGCTTTCAGCTCCTCCCCACCTGGTGGTATAAAAGATAGACGCTTGTTTTCCTGATGGGGGCAGTGAGCATAGGGGAAAATTTAGGGGGGTGTGCAGAGCACGAAGACAATATATTCATCTGAATCTTGGAAATTTTCTCTTTAAAGAAGTCACTTAACCTCTGACATAGAATAGGGTTGGATACAAGAGGAGGGGTTCGTACTTTTAGGTCCATAAAGAGGGACACAATTTTGTAAATTTCCTTCGGGCTGTTACTAGTTTATCTAATCTTCTGAGTATAGAAGTTACTCTGTGCCAGTTTGATGCTAATAAGATATTTTCCTAAGGCCTGTTTATACACCACTTTATCATTGTCCTGAAACTGCCATCTCCAAATTCTTTCCAGCTTTTTACAGTGCTTTCTTTCTATGATGAGCTCGGGAGAGAACCATGGAGCTGATGGGGTAAGCCTCTGTTTCTCTTTGGCATGAGCTTTCTTTAGTGGCTACAACATCTGTGGAATCTGAAAGTCCTTGGTAACAGCCATTGAATAAGAGACTTATAATTTGAAAATTGTAAGTTTGTGGCTCAATGGAAGTGAGATTATGCTACAAGAGGAATTTTCTGAATTCTAGACTACCAAAATGAGTATCTGGAAGGTTTGGATTGGCCTCCGACAAGGAACTGCAACCTGAGCTTTGAAACTCGAATTGGGTATGAAATATAATGTTAAAATATCATCAGAGTGTTATATTACTGCCACCGTATCATAAGAGCAAGTGTGCATACTGCACCATATGATTATAGAGTATTTATATAATACCAAGCCAACCTAGTGGTATGTTAATTTAAAACAAACCTGTAGGAAAGTGCCCTTTCTGTATTGTCATCCCCACACTTTATTCTCCAATGTGGAAGGTTTTGACTCTGAAAGTGCACTGAGACCTGCTAACCAGGCCCCAGTGCCAGTGTTCTCTCCCTAAAATATGATGAATGTGAATTGGTAACCCCAATTGGCAAGGACTTTAACCCCCTTATATGAGCCTGGTAAGTGGTACCCAGGGCATGGGAATTAAAGGGGTCACTAAGGCCTGCAGCACTGATTGTGCCACCTTGAGTGACCCAAGTAAAGAGATGACATCAGGTCTGCCATTGCAGACTGCAGGAGCAGTGCAAACTGCTCAAACTCAACTTTGCCCTCACCATGAGTGGCAAGGTCACAGCACTATTTTTAATATATGTCAGCCTCCCCTAAGGAAGGCCTCCAAGGAAGCAGGGTGTATTATATTAAAGGTGTGGACATATAAGTGTAAGCGTATATTTCCCTATAGTAGCCTCCTTCTATTAGGGGCTACTATAAGTGGTCAGGGGGACATAGGATAACATGGGCTGGCACCCTAGCACCCCCAGGTTTCCAGCTTCTCTATGGTCCCACTGAATAGTGTCATGTTTGGTATCAGACAACTTGTCTTATTAAACCCGACCTTTTACTAAAGTTGGATTTAATGTGACAGGTACCCAGGTGGCTACCTTAGAGGGGTCCCATCTGGTTGCCCCACCCTTTCTTTTGCCCTGGCAGACTCCCTGCAGCTGCTCACCAAGACAGGAATCTGACACCCCTGCCAAGAGGTGTGAACTCTCTCAGGAGGCAGAAACAAAGGCCTGCCTGGTCGGGAGCTGTCAACTCCCTCCCCGTCAGGATGGCTAATGAAGTGGTCCATCAAGGCTGAGATTTTAAAAGCCCTCATCGCCTCTGTCATGCAACCAGGCTTCCTCCCAGAGGAGGAAAAGCCAACCCCCTGCCACAGGCACATTTGCAACCCAGGCAAACGGGCAAATGACGTAGTCAGAAGGCGTACATCCCCAGAAGGCTAGCCACACCCCTAAGGAGGGCTACCTGCTCTGTTCAGCCGAAGAAGGGTTCTGCCATTTTTAAAAGGGGCTTAACAGAGGCTTATGGGTGAAAAAGGAGCCACCCTCCACAGGAAGTGGTCACCTCAGGGGTGGATGTGGCTAGGGGCTAGGGTAGAGGCTGGGACACATAGCCCATTGGCTACTAGCACCCACACCCTTGAATCTAGGATTTAAGGGACTCCCCTAGCACCGGAACCTCAGATCTGATTGACTTGCAGCCAAGGATAAAGAAGAGACATGAGTCTGCAACTTCAAGACCTGCACACAGCAAAGGCACAATAACCTGCACCTGTGACAACCACCCTGCAACTGTATTGGACTAGAGGTACTAGTTCCCTGCAGCCAGAAGGTAAAGCACACTCCCGTAACCAAAGAATCATAGGCCATCGGGCCAGCCAAGGGATCACTCGAACATAAATGGTCCAGTGAATCGTGGCAAACATACTCCTGATCTCCAGCAAGTTTCAGGTGGCTACCATTTTCCAGCAGACTCCAGGACGTTGAACTAACCCAAGGCTGAGCTTGCTGCTGACAAGGCTTGTTGGTGGCCGGTCTGGCTATGACTACCTTTGTTTGGCGCTGGGCCATATCAGAACTCCGCAGCATCTCCAACCTGCATCCTCAGTGGCCCCGTTGTTGAATTTTTGCACTCCTTTCCTCACCAGCACCTTCTGAGTGGTAAAACCAGCAAACCTGCGGCCCCCGCTTCAGCACCAGGGACAGCCAGGAGAACTCTGCACCAGGACCCTATGAGCCAGGTAAAATTCAACTGACTGTAGGACCTGGCCTGGGACCTGCATCACCTTATCAACCAGTGGTTTCCACTGAACTCGACCTGCAAGTGACCGATTGTCACTAGTGGTTGTTCCCATTGACGCAACTTTAACGTTTTGCAAGAGTGAAATGTACGGATTTCTTTTTTCTTAAAAAATCCCTTACTCTGGCCAGTGCTTTAAATGGGCTGGTACTCACAGGTACTGAGTAAAGGCACTTCTTATTTTTACCAAGCTGAGTACCAGCACTTCTCTAGTGCCAAGGACAGTACCAGTACTCAGAGTCGGATTGTAAACGTGGGCACTGGGCCGATGCCTGAGGGCCAGCTGTGGCCCATATTTTTGGCAGCATGTTGGCTGTTGTGGCGTCTGTATCATTCAGCTGAACGGCCTGCTGAAGCCCTGCCCCAGAGGCAAGTGGGCCTCTGCTCCCTCCCCACCCAGATGGAAGCTCTCATTGTCCTCAACAGCCCCCTGCCGGGCTTCCATATTGGGTCGTCTTGTTAGTGTATTGGACATCGGCTGGCAGGGGCAAAGTGATGTGTGCAGCCTGAATGAGTGGGAGGGAAGAGGGCCTGCGCATGAGTGACCATGTATGACCCATGCAAGAAGGGCCATTTTCACCCCTTGGCCTCCCACTGAGGCCTGACTCACTTGCCCCTGCAAATCAACCCCCCTACCCCCACCTGCTGGGACATTGGCAGGGATAAGGTGGTGGAGATGCTCTAAGCGGTCTCCCTGGAGCCCAGGTGAGGTGGGAGGAGGTCTACTGACCTTTCCATCAGAGGCCAGTATTGTTCTTCCTCTGACCTCTACCCTGCTGAACTCTGCACATGCTCACGACCCTGCAGTGCTCACTGGCTGCCACTGCAAGCTCTCCGGCCGTGTGGCCTTCTGCTGAGGGAAGAGGAAGGAGAATGGGGTGAGAGAAGATGAAGAGTGAGGGGGTAGAGCTAGAAGGACCAGAGGAGAGTTTAAACGGGAAAAAGATAGAGACAGAAGGGGTAAGCGCAGACAGAGATGGGGAAGAGATTGGGACAGCTATGGAAAGAGTAAGAGAGGCACGGAAATGGCAGATTAGAAATAGAAAGAGTGATAGTAGAGGATTATAGGATACAATTGGGGTAAAGAGAGTGGGGCAGCGAGAAATAGATACAAATGGGAGAGAAGTGATTTGGGGAGGGATCGAGAGATTTGAGATGTGAAGATTGATAGAGAGCATTTATCTGCTTGTTTGTATGCGTTCGCCTGCTTGTGTGTATGTCTGTTTGTGAGAGAGAAACTAAATTAGAGAAGAAGAGAATCAGGACACTCAAGAGGTATTTGAAAAGAAATGCGTCTAATGCTTGTTATTAATGATGCTATGCCAGTCTCTCTCGTCTTGGTGCACATTGATTATTAGCCTGAAAGTGCTAATAGTACTGTTGATGACTTGGCTACATTCAGGGTTTAGAAGCTCCTTGCATTGTTTCTAGAAGTACTTCACACCACACTTTATTAGCATGTGTAGCTGTTAATCTGCACATATGGAAAGTTTGAGACAACTGTCAAGGGCAATGCAAGGGCAAAATGAAGGCTCAATAGATGTGTCTCACCTCGCCCTTAACCTTGCCCAATAGCCACGCCCCTAACTCAATTTAATGAGTACCTGCACTTATTTTTTCCCATTTAAAGCACTGACTCTGGTAATACTCATCCGATTGTCTTCGTTTTGGTGTCTAAATCTATATAAAAATCAGCTTTATTTTTATAAATGAGTATTGGCCTTCTTTCGAGTTGTGTCAATCACTTATTGTCCATATTGGTACTCTGAAATGCTTAACACATGTTCCTCTAGTAAAGCCTAACTGCTCTGTGTCACACTACCAGGACTGAGCTATCAATTTATTGGTGTGAATCCAAAGGACCTATTTGGGGTAACATGAAGGTATAGCATAGTGAAGCCTAACCAGCCTCACTACATAATACCCCACTTTCCTTCCAAACCGATCTTTAATTACAACCAAGTGGTTTTAAAAGAGTGAGCCTTCTATCCACAAGAAGTTTGAGGAAATTAGTGAAAGAATTGGAAAAAATTCCATCAGAAAAATGAGATTCCCAAACGTGTGCAAAATTGTCAAGTTATGCTTGTATAGTTTACACAAAACAGATGGGCTAGTTGCAATTTTATTTAATGCACACCCAAGCAAGAGGTAACAGAAGGTGGAAGCTAAGACTGGGACAAGTGTCCCAACATAGTGTCCCGCACTACACACAGTACATGGAAAATGCAAAAAATTGCAGCTATGGAATTATTGCTTACAGTTTTTAGAGATTTACAGATAAAACGAGTTCATAAATTGCATTGGATTATAATTAATTTTGAAAAATTTGTATTGTGTAACAAATTGGGTAAGTTTTTTAACATTGCTGAGAATTAGAAATAGTAATGGGTTCAAGAATAATGTTTTTTAAATTGGTAATATAATGTTTTATTGTTTTTGTGAATAATGTTTGTATTGCCTGATACGCATAACATCAAACAATAAATTAAACTTGAAACTTGAAAAAAGGACTAGAGAGTCTGTAACATGATTTCACTTTCCCCACTTTACCCAGTTATTAGCAATGCTCTGGGTTCTACAACTACAAAGCAAATATTTAGGTATAAGGTGAGCAGGTTTCTGACAGAACTACTTCACAAATTTCAGCTAAAAACATCACACATTTTTTAATCGATTTTTAGGGTTCTTTCTGGTTCGTAATGACGAAGATTTGTGAATTAAAACCTTGTAGTAGAAAATCTAGGTCTTCATGGTAAGATAATCATCTATGCTCATCTCTAGGGTGTCGCTGAACTGTTTAATACTCGATAACTTCAAATGCTGGCTCAATATCAGGTAGGACAGAAGTTTTCAAAGAAATAACAGCTTACCAGGGATACTTTTTTTTTTTACCTCAACTGAGTTTTACACCATTCATTTTTTTGCCATCTTTATATTTCTAAATATACAGCAAACCAGATTTCATTGAAGACACTACATTGAAACAAACCGCCAGAAACTGGGAAAAGATTAATGTGGTATTTCAACAAAACCGAAACAATGTGTAATACATAAGAAATTTGTCACAATCCAAAACAATTAATATCCAAAGGTAAAGTGGAGCGAATACAGTTAATCTCGGGTTCAAAACTCTAATAAAACCAAGAAGTTCACTTGTTCTTTTATTACAATGGAACAGCTAAAAACAAAGAACAAAGCCGTGCTGCAGAACTCTAAAATGATCATCATTTTGAAAGTCATTTCATTATTCAACAAGCTTCTGGCCACTAAAACTGATCTGGGGAGCATTAATCAGGGACCACATTCAAGGAACATAATCGTATGCGCCCGATAATGCCATATTTATCGAAAGTGATTGCAACTCTTTCAAGCAGTGTAAGTTTAAGCCAACATTCATGCTTAAATGTATGGGGAGAATGCATAATTGTGAGACAAAAAAAACAGATCCCAATTACAGTTTGGACTTCAAATTTGAAATTACATTTCTGAGGGGGGGGGGGGGCTGTTTCCAGAATGTGTTTAGGCCTGCCTTATTGTTAAAAACAGTTGGGCTTGGCCAAGACTCCATTTAAAATGTAGGTGGTGCTAAGGTCATTATTGAGTCTCATTGTTTACCTTCTGTTGCCATCTTGTTTATAATGTCTGCAGGCCTGTTTTAAAAAATATATATATATTTTTATTAAACAAACATCCCATCATCATAATCGGAGATTACAGTTGGCGCCTTCAGCAGTTCCTAGAGCAAGGATACAATATTACATATAACAGAGAGGGATCATCGGTCCTACAGTTGTATTTTGTGGGACTATTGCACCCTTCCTCTGCCGAAATTGTATCTTCACCCCTAGGATCTATAGTTTTCCCATGGGCCCCATGCATGCCTGTTTTTTGCCAAATTTCTTTTAAAAGAGGTCCAAGTACAATCCAATTCGCACTTAAAAATGTGGCAAGAGAAAGCTGTTCAACTACATTACCTTTCAGCAAACTCTCAATTCTTTTTTGCTACCAAAAAATAAGTGTGCAC
This sequence comes from Calotriton arnoldi, assembly GCA_963921515.1. Classification (NCBI taxonomy): domain Eukaryota; kingdom Metazoa; phylum Chordata; class Amphibia; order Caudata; family Salamandridae; genus Calotriton; species Calotriton arnoldi. Next base: position 1,518,168 of record CAWUFW010002794.1, on the reverse strand, counting down.
TGTTGCTTTGTGGATTTCTTAAAATGGATTTATTGGATGAACAAATGGCAGGCATAGACAATATGAATCAAATAGGGAGTTCCTAGCCACACCTTTTGCCCCTGCCAGCGCTGCCAATGACAGTACAAGCACAACTACTAACCATCACACACCTACAAGTTTGACAATTCAGACTATTCCATACCCTCAAAGTTACAAGAATGGCTTGGGTGGCAGGTATTAGTCATTTTTATTGTATGTTGAATGAATAAACAACTCATGTTGTCCTCATCCTCAAATTAGCTAAACAGGGCCACCATGTGGCAGACTGTTCTATGTCCCACTGTTGACAATTAAGTGCCGGTGAGCACCGGAAACCACCGCTCAAATTAAGCACTGCTATCATGCTTCTTTATCTAAACATCTGCATTTGTATTACATGGGTGTGAAAGGAGAATGTTCAAATGGGGACTCAAAACTCTAATGGACAAAAATATATGATATAATATTAGCCCTCTTCTGTTTAATGTACATACTGCTATTATACTGCTACTGCCAGTAACACAATTATTTTTGGTGATAAATTCGATGGCAGTGAACTTCAGAATGTATTAGGATAGAAGCTACATTGTGAGCAGGTTATTTGCCCCATTATTTTGTTGAGTGCTGTTTGATTTTTGCCTGTAAGTTTTTCTCTTTGCCTTTTTTTCCCGATAGTTTGAGTACTACTTTTAAAGACAAAATGGGCATATGAAAAATGCATTTTTTGTTTTGACATGTTTTGCTTGATAGTCGATTCCTATAAATATGATTCACATCGGACTTACGGTCCTCTGTGTTTCTGATGAATTATCCCCAACTTTATCTTCCAAAGTAGACCAAATGGAATGTTTTTGACTCAGCCTCAATGTTCAAAAGCTATTGCCGTTTGTGTTTTCATTGTTTCTCTCATGACAACAAAAATACAAACAGTTTTTTCTTTTATTAGATATCGTGGCTGAGAGCACTGTCCATATATATATTTATAGCTGGCTAATGCTTGACAGTAATGGTTAAGACACGTTTTCTCTTGGAAAGGAAATCTACCGGCTATTTTTGCATTTTGTGATCAATGTGACCATGACTTTGAAATGTTTGGGTATAAAATGTTAGTAATTCCCGGAGAAGCGTTACTTATATCATTTTTCAACATATATTCTGTTTCCAATTCTTCTTGTTCTTCTTTTACAAACTGGTCCAGATTTCGCTGAAGACGTTCATCCTGGTTAAGCAATTCCTCCTATAAAACAATATAGAAAATATGCATTAAAAACGCTCAAAGGATTGTGTAGCCAAATAAATCTGTTAGAAAATGTTTAAATGAAAGTTACAGCATGCATCGTTAGGTTTCATAACATACACTGCACGTTCCATAAATTATCAAGCTCACTCGTAAAGAAATGTACAATAATACATTCTTACACATAATGCTTTTATTATGTGGCCTAACTTATATTATCCGTTTCTTTGGTATGATGTGGTGGGGCAAATTGTGTTTTTATGACATTAAAAACCATTTTCCATTACTTGGGCATCAGTCCGACTCTGAGCATAAACTCTCATTCAGTTTTCCTCCAAGTCAGCTCAGTAGTTGGGTTGAAGTGACAAGAGCACTTGTCATGGAACAATTTTAGCTACTGAACATCGTCTCCAAAGGCCTACGCCAGTAATTCATTGCCAGGCTACAAAACCAGGCAGTCGGATAGTCCCTAAAGCTCTTGATGTGTGACCAGAGTAAATCCGACTGGCTTTGAGTGGAAGCTAGGATCGAAATCAAAATCCGAAGCACTGTCTACGTCTACCCAGCAGTACCAGGCAAAGGTGCACAATATCTTCAGAAATTGACCCCTCCCAGCAAGAGACCTTAGATCAAGATCTGCCTGCCTGATCCATCAACGTTCATTCAAGAGATCAAAACGGAGGCAGATCATCAAGAGGACAGGGCCTCAACCCCTCCCTGATACAGTTACCCGATCCAGGGTTGCAAAATGAAATATTAAGGGCCAAGGTGGGATGTAATCCAATTTACTCATCCCGCCCAAACAGGGCCTGGGTCTAGGACAATAGTGGCCTCTGCCCCTGCCCCTTGAATGTAAAATGTTCCTTGCTGCATATACTAATGGACTGTGTTTTTTTATTCCATAAATCTAATTAGGTTTTTAAGACCTCTGTTTTTTAAATACGGTACTCTCCATAGGGGGAAAGCTGTGAAGAAATGCGCTATTTAGATGTGGCAGTTGGAATTGCTCGGATTTTACTGTCAGTTTAATAGAATTTTTATGGTGAACTATAATGTGAGGGGGTTGTCGGGTAGTAAGACAGGGCCTTTTTATTGATTTTAATTGTTAATTGTGTTTTTTAGAATGTTTTATGGACAATTGTCTAAATAAACTCATTTGCTACCTACCTACCTCCTTGAGATACAATGCTAACTTTTTATGATAAAGAAACTGAAATATTCAGACTTGATTTCTAATGGAACCTGCACTGATCAAGGGTCGCAATTGAACATTTTAAGATATGGGAGACACTCATGGGATTGGACTCAAACTTTCATTGATTTCTTTTCCTTCGTGTAGCTATCTAATGTTAGCTCATCTAGCACGATGAAGTTATTGAGAAGTGATAAATAATGCTACATGAAACACAAAACAAACAGCTCAACATAAGCAATGTGTTGAAGAAGTATTCAAAATTCATTCTGCAAATAAAGGATAAGCTCCTGCAGCTAATAAAAAAGAAGTGTTGCATAGGTGGAGACTGAAAAAAGACTACTGCCCTCATTACCAGCAGCCCATTCAATTGCAACATGTGTGGGCACTCCTGCTACCGCATATATCACAATTATGGGTTTCATGATAAATATATTTAACGGGGTAAAACTCCTGATATTTACTGGAACATGTGGATTTTGGTGTGGTAAGCACAAAAATCCATGCTATCCCACAAAAAGGAGTAATCGGCTGGTATTTCTAACAGCCCGTAAACTCCGATTCGGCTGAGTTGCAGTTTATCAGGTGCGATAAATAGGACACAATTTACTGGGCTGGTCATAATGTAGGCCTGCAGAGGTACAAGGAAAGTCATTAACCACAAGTTGGAACGGTCACTGAAATCCATTTACCATGCTCAACAAGACTTGAGGCATAGTACAAGGGACAGGCAGCCTACATTGATGATGCTAGTTTAAAGCTGAATAATGTCTACAATTCCTGGCATTGGCGGCATAGGAAGGAGAGGGGCCATTTGGGTCTGCTTGGATTTGTTGTAGAAAGCAATTGCATCTAAATACTGGTTTAAAGTCAGGAGCAGGATAATGCTTGCAAAAATGCAGTGTGTACAAAGGGAAGGCATCTTGGAGAATGCTTTTACTAGCACAGCGAGCCATTGCAAGCAGACAGTTTATTACTGAAGAATACAAGTCTGTCATATTCCAAAGAAGAATATGAACCAGTGATCTTGTCACGACACGCTGGGGTCGAAGTCCTTGTTTTGGCTGCTACACTTATAAGTGCCTGTGTCGTTATTGCCATTGTGTTCTTTTTGCACGTTATTAAAAGGCCTAACTATTGCCAACCTAACAACTGGCGATGAGGGGGTACTTATTTTTTTGTTTAACTTTGTTTTTATTATTATTGTTTTTATATTCACAGTATACATTACATTTGAACGCGGTTGTGTCACCATACAGTTTGAATCTTAGCTTATACAACTAATACAGTTATGGCGTTCCTCATTTCCATCATTGTCAACTTTTACAGGCCCCATATGTGGGCCCGTAGCATGCTATCTTTGCATACAGATTTAAACAATGAATAGTTGGATAAAAACATAACCCTTAACGGTGTACCCCCCCACCTGGAACATTTACGGTAAATCTATGTGTCGCTGCATGTACCACGCCCATGACGCCCCATTCGCACCACAGCAGCCCGTTTATCTATTACGGCTGTGCGTAGTGTGCACCCGGTGTCCCATACCTTATAGTATTCGATGACCACCGTTTAAACGGTGCGAGTTGATGCTCGGGGGCTGAATGTATGTCCGAAAGGAGAGAGCATGCAAAGCACTGGGGAGAGGGGGGGGGAGAAGGATAAATGTGCCGCGTCTTGAGGGGCAGGAGGGGGAAAGGGTGGAAGTACACCATTCTTGGGGGGGGGCTAGGACAGGTATGGAAAGGGGAGGGGAGGGGAAATAGCATCCCTGTCGCATACATACACAGACTACCATGATAGTGAGCTGTGCGTCTCCCTTCTGTCCGCGTATTGTAAGTTATTTGCTATTATCTAATCGTTGTCCGCCGCAGGCTCGTCCACCTGCGCCTCCAAGCGCTCACGCCAGGCCGTGCGGAAATCGGCTTATATTGCGTCCCACGCCTCTGCTATGGGCTGTTTTCTCAACCCTGTGCCGTCTTCTCGGTGAAGCGCCACATTTTCCGCTTGTGCCCAACATAGTAGGGATTGATACCAGGCTACTGCTGGAGCAGGAGACTTCCAACGGCGTGTAAGTAGACGTTTGGCAACTATAAGGCCTAAGTCTATATATCTAGAAGTCACTTGGTGCCCCTTGGATCTTGGGAATAGTCCCAAAATACACGCCTCCCACAACCAGTCCAAGGTACGTTCCGTGCACTGGGCCAAACAGCTGGTGACGGCCCCCCAATACGTTTGAATAGCAGGGCATGACCACAGCATATGCAATAGGTCTGCGCCAACCTACTCACATCTTGCACACTTAGTATCAGTTCGATCATAATACCTATTTATGCGGTCCGGTGTCAGGTAGGCTCTATGGACTATGTTATATTGAATAAGACGGAATTTGATATTACGAGGGATTCCTGTAGGACTCTCAAGTATCTTTTCCCACTCCCTGTCTGTGGTGGGTCACCCGAAGTCTGCGTCCCAATGAGCACGGAGGGGCAGCAGATGGGGCGGTGTGTGGATTCTGAGGGACTCCGCAAACCACTTGGTCAAATGGCGGCCTGTGCCCAGCTCATGCAGGTATTGAATAGTTAGGTGAGTGGGATGTTCCTGCGCCACGTCACCCCACAGTGCGCTAAGGGAACGTGTCATTGCGGCATGTAATAGGAACTGACCCTGCGGTAAATCCGAGCTCTCAGCTAGATCTGCAAACGGGATGAGCTGTCCATCATTGTACAGATCGCTTAATGTCTGTATACCAGCCTCCTCAATGCACCAGCTCTGCACTTGTTACTGCCCTAAGCCTCCTGGGTGTACCCAGTATAGGGAGTGATGGTGCATATGGCGCGTGATGCGCAGGCTGCGTCGAAAGCATTGATATGCCACTCTGACCAGCAGCTGCGTAGGTACACTACCCGTTCGACCCAGATGAAACAGTGTAACGACTTGGGAATGGGTGAGCACGGGCGTCTGCGCCGCTGTGTCTTCAAGTTGGCGCACGCTGAGCCATCGCGCCACCTATTGAAGCTGTGCAGCTAGATAATATTGCTCCATATTGGGTAGGGAGAGCCCTCCCTGAGTGGTCAGCGGGTACATTTTAGCTAATGATACTCTGCTTCGCGATCCATGCCATATGAATTGCCGCATGTCGGATTCCAAATTTTTAAAAAAGGGCGGCCTAAGGTGTAACCGCAGATTTGTGAAATAATAAAGGAGGCGTGGCAGGACCACCAATTTTAACAATGCAATCCTGCCCATGACCGCTAATGGCAAGGTAGCCCAGAAGGTCATCTGAGCCCTCACCGCCGTGACAGCACGGACCAAGTTGCCCTCCAGAAGGTCCTGTGAGTCTCTGTATATAAGAAGTCCTAAATATCGGAACGCCTCAATATGCCAGTGCACAGCCCTGCCATTGACTACTAAGTGCGGTTCGGGAGTTAACTCTGCGAATGGATACAGACATGACTTTTCCCAGTTCACCTTTAACCCCGACATCGAGGCGAACCCGAGAAGTGTGGCTTTGATTGCTCCACATGGCTGCCCTACATCTCTGAGATATATTAACAGGTCGTCCGCATATAGAGAGACCGCATGTATGCCGTCCCCCAATGGGATTCCCCAGTCACCCTGCGTGATACGAAGTGCCTCAGCTAGTGGCTCAATGGCAAGTGCGAATAACAGTGGGGAAAGTGGGCAACCTTGTCTTGTGCCGCGTTCTATGGGGACCGGTATTGATATATAGGGGCCTGTCTTTACCCTGGCCGTGGGCTGCGTGTAAAGCAACTTAACGAGGCCCAGAAAGACCTCTCCCAGTCCATACCTGAGCAGTGCAGCAAATAGGAACTCCCACTCTAAGGTCCAGATCTAGCACTAGGCATCCGGCATGTGCCTAGCTATCACCAGCGCAGCACGCTACTCGGAAGAAGCGTCGCAAATTTAACGATGTGTTGCGAGCGAGCACGAAGCCATTTTGGTCCGCGTGTACCAGCTGTGGCACCAAAGGGGCCAGTCTGTTCGCTAGTATTTTAGCCAGTACTTTATAGTCGGTGTTAAGTAACGCCAAAGGGCGGTAAGATCCAATCAGTTCCACATCTCTGTGAGGTGTGAGGTTTGGGCAAGGACACCAGCAGGGACTCACGGAGCGTGTCCGGGAGCACGGCCACTTCCTGCACGTTGTTATATACTGCAAGAAGACGCGGCGCTAGGAGTTGTTGATAGGCCTCATAGTATTCGGCCGGATACCCGTCTGGGCCTGGCGCTTTACCTGTAGCTAGGGAGCTTATAGCACTGTGAACTTCCAGCAGTGTAAGCGGCTCGCTTAGTTCGCTTCTTTGGTCTGCTGTGATCTGACGCAGAGGCGCAAGAAAGGTTTCTATGTCCATTAGCGTTGCGTGGCTCACCGATTGATACACTCTGGTATAATGTGCAGCGAACTCACCATGAATTTCATGCGGTGCAGTAAGCAATGTTCCGGCTGCTGAGCGCAGCCGCATTACAGGTGTCTGTGCATACTCCTGCCGGATCATGCGTGCTAATAGTCTACCCGCTCTATCTGCCGCAGCGTGAGTGCACGCAACATGTGACGTGTATTTCAAACAACGTAATCGCTCCATCACCTCAGCATGTTGAGCCCGCTGCACATCAATGTCTCGCTCTGCATCAGTGCCCAGTGCTAATTCAGCCTCAAGTCGGGTCAATGAGTCCTCAATGTGCTTCACCTCTTCGTCTAGTTGTTTCCTAATGATCCAACTCAACCCCATACAACACCCTCTGACCACCGCCTTGCATGTGTCCCATAGGGTACCCGCATCTGTGACCGACTCCCGTATTGTGCTCGAAGTATGTTTCTATCGCTGTATTTACTGCTTCTCTAAACGGCGGGTCCTCCAGCGCCATAGGTTGGAGTCTCCACAGATGAGCGGTTGGCCCCCCCATCCTCGCCTCTCAGTGTCATTACGTGTGGGCTGTGATCAGAATGCGTTTTGCCAAGGTAGTCTGCATTGAGACACCTTGCCAACAGCGGTGCGCTTGCAGCAAAATGATCAATACGTACATGTAACCTGTGCGGGTGTGAGTAGTGTGAATACCTCCGTGCCCGTGGGTGAAGAGCCCTCCATACATCTAATAAATCCCACCTACGTAGCCACTCCCCTAGATTCCTAGCGTTAGCTGAAGCAGCCGTCTGCGGTAGTGGCAGGAATGACCTGTCTAGTGTTGTATCTAAGACCGTATTAAAGTCACCGCCCAGTAGCCAAGGAATGTGACACCAGCGTGAGAGTAGATCTGTCAGTGTCTGCCAAAAAGCCCCCTGGTCCGTGTTTGGAGCGTATATGGACCCCAAGACCAAATGTATCCCATTTAGACGGCCTCTGGCAAGTACGTATCTACCATATGGATCTATAACGGCCTCTCCCGACTCGAACTGGGAACCAGGCCGTATCCAAATCAGAGCTCCCCTGGCGTAGGCCGAGTAGCCCGTGGCTAGTATTTGACCCACTCCACCTCTGTTGCAACCGACTGATTTCTGGCTGTGAGATGTGCGTTTCTTGCAGGAGTGCCACGTGAGCGGCATGCCGCTTAAGATACGCGTACGCTCCATATCTCTGGGCTGGTGTGTGGAGCCCCCTAACATTCCAAGTGACTACGTTTGTGGAAGGCATTGGGCATGTTGAGAGAGTGACGTGCTTCGCAGGCTGCCAGAAGTGCTAAGGTTGTAGCAGCAACATGGGGTATCTCTACTGATTACAAAGAGTAGCTGCAATGTCCAGGCGGGTAGGAGTTTAATAACTCAAACAGGGAATGCGGGGGGAACCCTTAAATGGTTCAACTGGGGTAGAGCAGAGAAACAACGTGTGTCCGCCCAAACTGTCAAAAACGCCATAAGGCAATTCACAGCAACACGCGCCGCTAGAGTCCTACCAAGAGGTAGGGTGGGCTAAGCTGGCAGGGAATGAGGTGTATGATGCTGGATCCGCCTTACGTATGTTAATGTGTGCGCTGTGCAGCATTGCATATCATGTGTCCGTGATCTGCATTCTGGTGTATACCCCCATCTATAGAGGTCCACCCAATCATTGTAGGCCGTGCAGTGCAGTAGGGCAACCCAAGCACGAGTCGTGCGTGTAGGGCAAGTGATCCATATTCATGGGGTTGTGCAATTCAATTCTTGCGTGTCCAAGAGCTGCGCTGCGCCCTTACATTAAATCATCAGCAGTCCGGGGTGTTACAACTGGAAGTGTCTGAGTCCTCGTGAGACGGCCACGTAGCCTGCGTGCTGTCTTCGCTCAGTGACTGATCAGAAGAGGCATCAGCATCCCTGCTGCTCCACCGGTTCCTCAGGTCCACCACCGCCTGCAGTGCATTCCTCCTCTCCCGAAGTACCTGTTCACGGTCTGGTGCGGCCGCCGACTTCACCAAGGATTCTGCCGCTCGTAGCCCGCGCCTGGCCCGACGGCCTCTCCGAGTTCCCATCCGCAGGCCTGCGCCGCCTTGTCTTTGGCTCGGTGAGGTGTGGTGTCCTTTAGACTCAAGCCATTCCCATGCGTCCTCAGCCGTGTTGAAGAAGTGCGTGGAACCATCTGCAACCACCCCCAGCCGAGCAATCCAAGATGGCCGTCTGGTGAGGAGCTCCAGCCGGGAGCTCCCGCCCAGGGATTGCCTTTTTGGGTTTTAATCCCCAATCGCCCCCCCCCCCGGACCCTCTTTACTCACCAGGGTCGTGCTCAGACTGCTGTCATCATCTCTCCAATCTCCTTTCCTGGACTCGAGCTCTTCGGAGGGAATCGGGAGCATTTCCATGACCGGCGGAGCCCGAGCAACATGGCCGATGTCCGGTGGAGCTGCAGCAACAGCTATAGGGGAGATTGGCTCCGGTGCACCGCCCGGGCCGTCACCTACCCAGCAGGACATCTGGCATAGTTTCTACGCGTTTTCTTCGCTGCTGTTGCCTTTTCCTCCCCCGCATACCGATGAATCGATGAAGGCAGGCCGTCGACAGAATTTCAATCCAGGTGGTGCAGATGCTTGGTGGTGTTTCTCCGGTTGGCTGGGATGAGGTCTCACCGCCTGATGCCTTCCGGACTAGAACTGCTGCCGCCTCCCCTACGGCCTGCCCTCCTGCTTCACCTTCCGTGGGACGTCCGGGACTCGCTAGTTTCATTGCCAGGTACGGGGGTGCAGTTGCGGGGTGAATCTCGACACTGCGACGTGACGCCCCGGGGCTCTTCCTTGCTATCTCAGCCTGGGAAGCGCGCCCTCCTGGACTGCTTTGCTGCCTGTCTCTCTCTGGGACCGCTGCCCCTGGCACCCAGGCGGACTTCCCCAGACATTCGGCGTGCAGCTCGACGGCACTGCTGCCCGCGCGACCCAGAGCCTGTGCATCCGGACAGACTGTTTGGGTCAACACCCTCGACGACTCTGCTGCCCCAGCAACCCTAAACGTTGGCTCGTTTGTCTGTGTTCGGCGATCCTCGAATCCCTTCCCCTCCTGCTCCCGTGACTGCCCCCCCCTTACTCTGCTCCGTAGTTCCAGCGCCCTCGTTATTTTGCGGATTGGATATCTTGAGCTGCATCGCCATTTTGTGACTTTGCTTACGGTGCCCGTATCCCGGGTCATCCATCTTGGAGGATTTGCCCGCCTCGCCCACTGCCGGACTACGCACTTTTGTCCATCGACTATACCTTACTCTGTCCTGCCCCCCCCCCCATTGGTCTCCCGCCTCCCTCCTTTCCCTTTCAGTCACCGTGCTTCCGGATGTGTTGACTACTGACCCCCCTTTTTGAATTTTCTTATTGTCTTTTGGTCCCCCCAGAGCACCTCCATCCCTACCTGTTCCTCCTGACCCGATCCTCTTTCCTCCCCTATTCTCCTTTTCCCACTGCCTTACTTACCCCTTTGGACTTGTCTATATTTTATGCTAAGTTATTGTAACTGCTGTTATTGTGCAACACTGTTTTTAAATTTGTAACTCGCTGTTCCTTATGTAAAGCGCTCTGATACCTCCGGGTCTAGCCAGCGCTATAGAAAACTCAAATAAATAAATAAAAATAAATTCGTCGCTTGATGGTGAGGAAGGTACTCCGCTGTTGCTCCACACCCAGGGCGTAGTCCGGGAAAAAGAAGACCTGCGAGTTGCCCACCTTTATAGCTTCCCTTTTTCTGGCCTCCCGGAGCACTGTGTCTCTGTCTTTAAAGTTCATGAGGCGAATCAGGAAAGGTCTAGGCCCAGCGTCTGGCATCGGACGGCCCGACGGCACCATATGCGCCCTTTCCACCACGAAAAAAGGAGAGAGCACTCCCTCAGGCATCAGGGATTTCAACCAGGCCTCGGCGTGCGTCACTGCGTCTCCGCCTTCTGTGCCCTCCGGCAGACCCATCACGCGCACATTATTTCGATGCGATCGGCCTTCTGCGTCATCCATTGTGCGCTCCAAGGAGCGGAATCTGGCCGTGAGGGCCTGTACTTCCGCGGACACCTCCGTGGATACCGGGGCCACCTCTCTCATCTCCTTCTCCAGCTCGTGGACCCTCCCAGTCAGCTTCCTGTGATCCGCATGCAAGAGCGTGAAATCCGATGTAACCTTGTCGATGCGACCTTCAAGAGATGTACGAGTTTGCGTCAACGCTTCGCTGATCTGCGTCACTGCCTGAAGTACAGAGTCTATCTTTGATTCCAGACTGGGAGCTCTGGAGGCGCTCGACATTTCGGACTCTTGATCTGATTGAGTTGGGCCTGTCGTCGAGCGTGTGGGTGCTGCTCCCGTACCCGTGCGCTGCCTGCCCATCTCACTAAGAACACAATGTCCCTTGCGCGGGGAGTGAGCCAATTCCCTGTGTCTCTTGCACCCGGCCACACTGTGGAAGGAATTCACCTACGTGGCCCGTTGGGCAGTTGCGTCTCCGGTGTTGCTTTGCTTGTCTACGTGGTCACTCCAGCCCTGTCCGCGGGTCAGGCCCGCATGCCCACTCCGTCAGCTCAAATCGAGTGTGCTGCCCGCGGCTTCCGGATTACACCCCAGATCGCGGCTCCGCGCTCTCACAGGGGGACTGTGCTTTCGTCGCCACTTACAGTATCCCTACATGCGGTTCCTGAGACTCCACATCCAAGAGACATTTCCGAGGCTGAGTCCGTGCCCACCCAGAGCGGCCAAACGCCCGGGTCGTGCGCTACCTGATCTCGTGGTGTAAAATCGCACTTCTGACCTCAACACGGTCGCCGGGTTGATGTATGCTCCCGCCGCGCGTTTCCACTAGTGCGTGACCGCTGTCCTCCCCACGCACACTTCACTGCATCTCGCCGTCTATTCCACTTCTGCAGGTCACAGCTGTACCATCTGGCAAGTAGGCCTTGAAGCCTCACACCACCACACTTCGCACCCTACCGGTGCCCAGGATATACAGGGGCCCTCTAGCGTGTCACAGCAGGCAGCGGTCTCATGGCCATCCCATACCTTCCTGTCCAAGGTATTCACAGTGCAGCGGTCCATCCACTTGTGGTGCGCAGCATGGCCCGGATCCGGTGTGAGTCACGCATGCTCCTCTTAGCTCCTCTGCGCCACCATGCCGAGGAGAGAACAGGCTCCAATTCAGCCTACCTTCCCAGTCGCAGCAGTAATCTGCATCACACACCGCAACCAAGGCCTCAGCAGACAGCGTTTCGCCTGTTCACGAGACAGCTCCCAGCTGGCATCAGGCGGGTGTCTCCTCACATGCCCCTCGGTCCGCCGTCGTGGTCAGCAATAGTCCGCAGCACTCCCCTCCTCCGGACTTGGCTCCCTCTCAGCATTTTCGGTCCGCCACCCGCACTCGAGGGCCACCGTCCGCAAGCAAGGACTCACCCGGCCCTCCGTGTCTCCCGAGGGCCTCTCTCTCTGTTCCGGGGCCTTGCATCGGCTCCCGGCCGGGCCAGCAGCAGCTCGCTCACTTAGGGCTCAGGGCCGGCCCCCGCTCCTCATTACTTGCCCGGGGGCCCCTCACTCCGATGCGCAGTCTCAGCCAAGTCGGATTAGGCACCACAGTCCGACGCCTTCCGCCCTCGCTCGGCTACGGGCTTGGGTCAATGGCGCCACCTCAGCTCAGGCAGCCATTTCGTAGCGAGTATGGTACCCCCAAACTTGCTGCACACTCTGTCTGCATCTCTGTATCAGTGGGCTGCCTCTCACGGCTCGATGGCGCTGCCTCACGCCGGATAAGTGCTGGATCTGCAGATCATGGGACGGAGCCTCGCTAGAGCATGTCCGTCATCATGGCCAGCTAGCCACGCCCCCGGCGATAAGGAGGTACTTATTTCTTCACCCTCGTTCCTAACAGCCACCGCTCATGGCATTGATCTCAGTGGCTTGGTGATCTTGAATGCTGGCCGCGGTGCGTGCCCTGCCGTGACTGCTCGCAACACCAATCGTGGTGGTTGGAGATCCTGCCTGCTGGCCGCAGATCGTGCCCTGCTGTCACCGCTCGCAGCACCAATTGCAGTGATTTGATGATCCTACCTTCTGGCTGTGGACCGTGCCGCTGATGCTGCTACACCAACCTCTTCCAGATTCTCCCATTGGTGTTTTCCTCAGCAGGTCCTGTACGCTTTCACGTGACGGTGCACACCCATGTCCCGCTCCCATTGCCGCATGAAGAGACTGCCCCACAGTTCCCGGCCTCCTGCGTGCAGGTGTATGTGAGGATTTTGTCTTCACAGCGGGCCACATTTTCATGGTCGCTTCACCCTGCCCACCTCTTCATTAACCATTAGGCTGCCAGGAAGACAGCCTGTTTGCTTCTATAGCACCATTCCCTCCCGTATCTGAGACGTTTCTCCACCGCAGAGTGCCATCCTGCCTGCTTTTCCAGCCTGCCCTATGTCTGCCAGGTGTTTTTTGTCGGGCCTTTGGCTACCTTCTGCCTATGACTTTGGGGGAGTGAGTTTTTCTTCTTCCTGCGCAGCTGTTAGGTGCACACTTGGCAAGAGCGCAGACTGTGCACAGACCACAGCCTGTTGCGCAGAAGGAAGACAGCAAGCGGTCTACAGCACCTAGGACAGGTGAGCGCTTCTCACGAGAGTACACTGTGTGACCCCCATTAGCGCCCCCTATCACCTGTATCCCTGGTTTTTACATCTGGAGAGATCCTACTGGGACATTACCTGGTGCTGGTGGTCAGACTACCCTACATTGATTAAGTGAGACCTGCTGCCTGACATATCATGGCTTCAGTACCTGATCTTGAGTCATTTGCAGTGGATGGCCCTCCAACCACTCTAGCAGCAAAATGGAAAGACTGGGTTGAGCGGTTGGAGAAATATTTTGCAGGCGTGGCGCTGGATAATGATCGACGGCGTCACATGCCACAACAGGTGGTTGACCTTGCTCACACAGCTCATCAAGGAATTGTCAGAACCAAACCTAGACTTAAGTGCAAGGTGTGGTTCCCTAGTCTGGACGACCTAGTGGAACAGACAGTGAGGCAGTGCCCGCTGTGTCAAGCTGCTGGTCCTGCACAGTCACCGGCACCCATTGTTAGAGAGAACATTCCCCCTTTTCTGTGGCATAGGGCCAGTGCTGATTTTGGAAGCCTACCTGATGGCTGACACATGCAAGTCCTCATAGATGATTTCTCCAAATTCCCAGAAATCAAAATCATTGAGTCAAAGACAGCCAGCCAGACTAAACTACACCTGGAAAAGATCAAGGCCACTCATGGTTTGTTGAGCGAGCTCCGAACCGACAATAGTTCTCCTTTCTCCAGTCAGGAGTTTGATGTATACTTACAGTCCCACAGCATTCATCATCAGAAAATCCCACCCCGTTTGCCCCTAGCCAACGGCGAGGCAGAACGATTCATGCGAACATTAAGCAAGGTTCTCAGAATTACCCTAGCTAGTGGACAGAACATAGAGTGTGCTCTCTATGATTTTCCAAGGGAATATCATCTCATGTCACATGCTACAATCAAGGTGAGCCCCAGCACTCTGTGCATGTACTGGGCGAGGGAGGATACCATTCCTCATGTTGAAAAACCATCGACTTTAAGAAACCAAGTGGCTGAAGCCCTATGTCAGTGTCAGACACAAAACGATCAAGTATCCCGGACCAGAAAGGGCCTGGAGGTGACTCCTCAGGGTTGGTGATCTGGTGCTTCTCAGAATTCAGCACCCGCAGAGTAAATTCTTGCCGCCTTTTGAGGTCGACCCATGGAGTGTGACCTCTGTAAGGGGACCATGATAACTGCCCAGAAACACGGCGAAACTATCACCAGAAATGTATCCTTCTTCAAGCTCTACAGGCAACCAGTCAACAAGCCTGATGATCACTCTCAGATGAACCCAGTGGATGATGTAGGAAGCAATGATGAGTGCAAGCATCTGAGGAGTCCGGTGTCAGCCCCAATGACACTCTCCGGAGGCAGATTGACATCCGCCACCGGTGGACTGTTCTGTTCCCCGTGAAAATGCAAGGAAGGACAGTTCAAACCTGTCATCAGTTCCTGATGGGTGTCCGCAGCAAGAAGAATCAGGAGATATAGATGGAACTCCCAGGTGGCAGGGGACAGAGATATCACCTCAGACCGCGTCCAGTGAAGTCATCACGTTCGAAAGATTCTGTATTGAACTGTGCTGGATTTTTTGTTTGGATAACAGGTGTTTTGCCTTTTTACTATCTCTCTCTTTCTCTCGTTTTATCTCCTGCATTCCCTCTTTATCTCTTGCTTTATCTCTCTCCAATTCCTTCGAGTTTCTACAGTACGATACCATGCACTGTGTTTCATTTTGTAAGCCAAAGATTCCAATTGTTCTTATCTCATTCTATTTTGACGTCTGGGTAAAAGAAAGAATGTTATGTCGAGGATGGGACATCCCAAAATATGTCTTTTCCCAGGGGTGTTTAGCAAATTGACCCCTTGCAGCAAAACTGAACATGAACTTCTCCAATTAACTCAATATAAGAACAGTATGTTTACAATATTGAAGCACCATAAGTCAGACCAGTTCAATTCATAATATATTTATCTTGAATATAAATATTTGTTTTTTTGCATAGAAAATATTGGTTTTATATCAAAAATCTGTACATAAGTTTTGTGAGCTCCACATAAATTGAAAGACATACAGGAACAAAAACCAAAACAAGGGACATAACTACATGACAAGTTGGGAAGAACAATCACATGCAGACATACACTTGGGGACCTACATGTCAAAACCATTACATTTAAAAAGAAAAGAAACAAGTTATCATGGAAATTATTTGTGAAGCAAAATATAAGTAGACAGAGATATGCCGACGCGCGTTTCGGTAGTTACAGGCCGGTTGAAGAAAATAGTACAACCTTCATCAGGGCGCTGGCTGTATTCTGAGATCAGTTGCAGCTGCCATCCAGTCTGAATTTATTCAAGCATATATTCCAACATAAAGGGCTCACAACAAGATTCAAGTACCGGTTTCTAAATAGTATAGATGAAAGAATGTTATAGTCGAAATCACAGTTCCATGGAGGGTAACTTCTGGTAAATACCAAGTTCAGGGAAAAGTCTGATCTGAACAGAGAACAGGGGGTAATGAACCCGTCCCAAAAAGTGATTCAAAAGAGAGATAGCGGGCACTGTTGAGGGTCTCAGACCAAGGGAGATACTCGAGGTGGAATGGAAATGCCCTGCTTCTCATGGTTAAGGGCATAGTCCTGAGAATTTAATAAGCTCAAAAGTCTAGCAGAATAAGATGCCACTTTCCATCGGTGACCCCACCACTGTCGGCAACAAGGGTTGCTGCGGTGACGCCACCAGGTGATCAATAAAAGAGCCCGGGGGCCAACCTCGTCATTTTTCTTCTACACTTCTATGTGCCTGTGTTGTTATTGCCGTTGTGCTGCACGTTATTACCGAGGCATAACTATTGCCAACCTAACAGTCCTGGGCCAATATTTGAGGCTGCACTGCCTCAAATGGTCTTGAAAGTGCCTGTATAAAAGGAACTAAGAACTTGAAAAGGTTTGGCAACACTTTAATGATCAGAAGCCAGGGCACGAGTCGAGGGTACATGTGGGTAGACGGCATCTACCCACTCAACCTACTCTTTTCACAGGGTGGATGCCGTCTACCCTGCTAAGAAGTTGGCCTCAACAGAAATATGCTGAACTCATCAAGGTGTCATTTTCAGACACGGGACATATTCAGAGGCCTGCACGTTGTCTGCTTTCATTCCAAGCAGCAACCTGCAGGCGGGGAGGGGGCTTTGTTATTATAAATTCCATCTAGGCCTAAAACAAATGGTGAAGTTTAGGGGCCATCAAGCCTCCTTTTGTTGAGTATCCTGGCTGAGAGTTTTCTGGAGCCACACACCTAAATGCAAATGCAATGGATAGGAAGCAAAGGCACACATCTTGTTATTACTTCAAAAAGTACTTGAGAGGCATGCTTTTGACTTTGTTCAGTCCCTGTATATAAGAGATATGCATGCACTATGAGTGTCAGATTTCCTGGTTTGTCACAGTATTTATACAAATAACAATTTACATACCACTATTTTGTTTGATTTCATTTATAGTGCTCTCATCCTGATGCAGGGTGTCAAAGCGCTTTACATCACTTGTACACATTATATATTGACAATAAATCCTAACATAACGTGTATTTGTAAAGAGCACATACACCCAGAAGGGCATTTTGGCACTGAATGAAAAATGTTTATTATTACCCAACTCAATGGTACTCATTTTATCGACCTCAGAAGGATGAAAGGCTGAGTGAACCTGCGACCATAAGGTTGAACACAGGCACCTAAAGTGGATGCATTAGTTCGCTAAGCCACCGGACCCAACACAAACATATGTGTGTAAATCAATGTACAGGTTGTATTACATAAGACAGTGAGGGTTGCAAGGGGTAGTAGTCACATGTCCTTCATAGCTCACTGTGCTATATAAGAAGGATTACAGTTTATGACCTGCACATAACAAAAGGATCTCAGTGTTTAACGCAGTAATCCCTTTACTTAGCTACATAAAATAAAAATCTAACACCTGCATATTACATGATGTGCTTTGCAGGAAACATATTAACCATCTATGCTACTTTGATTCAAAACTGGGACTAGATAAAAACAGAGATCTCTCTAGCAAATGCGTTAACCTCCAGAGTTATCTTTCCATTATTATTATTCCCTGAGATTTTCTGCGTAGACAAAGATCTCTACAGCAAGTGCCTTAACCCCATATTGGGCAGAATAGATGTAATGCCACATTTCTTCTTGTTGCCAATTTCTTCCTGGCAGAGGGTAAAAAAAATAAAGGCATAAGTTGAGGTCCAGATTTTGCGTTGGAGCTGCATTATGTTCTTGGTACAACCCCTATGCAAAATCTCATTTGTTAAATCTCGTAATGTGCTCAAATGCACTGATGAGAGACCTGCTAAACATATTTATGAGGTCTTAAGATCTGATTTCAGTCCTTGTGATGTCACTTCCTGTAAGGTCATGGATTGTGATGTCACATCCTGCAAAGCCATTGCAATGTCACGCGCCGTGATGTCACACGCTGTGATGACACGCACCATGATGTCACTTACATACTTTGTTAGCCCCCTACTTCTTTTTTTTAGGCTTTTGCAAATACAGAGGCCAAATACAGAGGCCCCAATACAGAGGCCAATCCATTTATCAAAGGTGGTGGCTGTTGTGAACAGAAGAGAATCCAATCCAGGTAGTTTTCATGTAGGTTTATTGAAGATCAGATGTTACAAGGTTGAGCCCCACCAGGAGCAGCCTTCTTGCTGCTCAGCCCATACATCAACTGACATCCTCACTCATCCAACATTCCACAGTCACCTTTCACACCAACATTCCACTCCACAGTCACACTGGCTGAGCAGCAGGTATAACACATCTCCCTTTCTTTATACAAATGAGAATCAATTCCAAAAGGATCACAGAATAAATGATGCATGCACAAGACGACAATGAAGTAATTACATGCAACACGGGGCATCAGAGCAAAAGCAATATCATACATGTACAGATGACAAATTACATGCAAGAAAGATGACAATTAATAAATATTTGAAAGAAGTAAACACAGCACGCAAACCAGCAATTCTACACACACCACTTCTCCCTTTCCACTAAGCAAAATAACAAGACGCAGCAGGTATAACAGTGGCATACACTGTTCTCGAAGAGCTCAGAAACCTCAGCCGATTTTAGTATATTGGAACTCCTAGAAATTGGCAGTTGAGGTGATCTTTCTTGATAAAAATTGCCAAGATTTCTGATAATTTATCTTACAAAAGAAAGTATAATTCGATAGCTGGCAAAGTGATTGCAGTGAAGATTCTATTGGGGATGGATAGAGAGAGTGCTCACAACAATGTAAATAAGCTAAAACCGTTATGAGATTACCGAACTAGTTATAAAAGCACGACAATTTTCACTGGACTTAAAGAATATGTACCATTGTCTAGCAATGCATGGTAAGGCTGAACAGCATCACAAGCGACAAGCGTGAAGTGGACATTAAGGGGCATAAGTACAAGGAGCTAACGCCGCCGCAGCGTAATTTTTTGATGTTACAGCAGCTTTTTTTTTTACTGCCGTATTTACAATTTGCAGCTAACCGCAGTTAGAGGCTGTTTTCCGGCATAAACGTGCATTTTTAGGATCGCCACTTTCTTAGCGGGACTTAACGAAAATGAGATGCAAGGTGGCCGTTCCCATGTAAAAAATGTTTCTAACCCCACTTCACGATATTTACAATGAATTTTTGGTACAGCGATAATTAAAAAAAACTGCCACTAAGGCCAGTTAGCGGCTGGATTTTAAGACCAGAAAAAAGCTGGTCTAAAAAATGGTGCAAACACACCTGTACATAAGGGAGACTAACCAAGACCCTCATTTGCTCACCTAATGATGCCATGGAGGTACTACTCTTGCAGCTTATAGATCCAAGAAGACCACCACCGCCACCAGCACCACAACAGAGGCAGCGCCGCTGAAGAGAGCGGGTCTACCGCCAATGCATCACTCTGATAGACCTTCGTCCAGAGGATGTGATAGCCCACTACAGGATAAAAAGGACATCCATCCTACGCATACTCACCCAGATAGCGCCAAGGCTGCAGGCACCATACCAGCACTGCATGAACATCCCTCCGCAGACAAAGCTACTTGCAGTGATGCACATGTTGGCCGCTGGTTCCTTCCAACCAACCACTGCCAGAGTGGGTGGAGTCTCAGTCAGCCTTCTCCAGGTTCCTCCCAACTGTCTTGAATGCCATTATCAGCCTGACGCCGCAGCACCTATGCCTCCCCAACACTGCGCAGGAACAACTTAACCACAAGTAAGGCTTCTATGACATTGCTGGGTTTCCGCATGCGTTGGGGGCAATTGACTGCACCCATATTCTACTTGTGCCTCCTGCGGACACTGCACATATATACAGGAACAGGAAGCACACACACTCAATGAATGTGCAGGCAATTATACACCACCTGGGCCTGTTCATCAATGTTGTCGCTAAGTTTCATGGAAGTGTGCATGACTCCTACATCTTTCATCAATTGATCATCAACCAGCGCTTTGACAATGGCACATTTGGAAATGGACTGCTTGTTGGTAAATACAAACTGAACACACCACACACCTCAAGTACACAAGCATGTAGTTCAAACATGTACATGTAGAAAATGTAATGCGACATACCTTGGAACAGGTCCAAACAGTGAACACAAGCACCCAATGCAAAATAATCAAGACATGTGTTAGACAGCACAACAAGGGAGTAGCGTAGAAAATCTCACACAAACCACAATGGCACCCTTGGGACATATATTTTGCAGAACTCATCAGTCAAAAAGTTAAAATAATCAATGCAGCACATGACACAGAACATATGCTTCTGCTGTGCTACATACATCTTGAAATAAACACATGTGCCATATGTACAACAAGATGAAAGGTCACTCTGCTCTCACATGTGATGGTGCACAATTAGCTGACATGCAAAAACATAGTCAGCCATGCACCATGCAGTGGGTGTTCCTGCATCCTGGTTTTGCAAGTAGTGCATGAAGGGAGCACCAACTGCACACAAATAATCACCAAAGTTGATTAAACATCAGTCTGTGTTGTTGCAGAATGGAGCATGCATAGGAAGAGCATACAAACAATCCAAATCACAATCTCACTACATCTTGTGCATCCATATGACTCCCCTGGTGAGGTGTAGCAATCTGAAGCACAAAATCAGAAAATATAATGTGTGTCGATTGGGAACAGACACACTCATGGCAATATTGATGGGTATTACCCCAACATGCACACATGCAGAGTCAAAGTCAACTCATGCACAAGGACATCATTGCTTATGTACGTTGTCTTCACATGTCCCATTAAGTCAAGTGCACCAGGTAGCAGTGCCCCTGTCACTTGAACACTGACCCACCTTGGGGGCAAGCTGGATGTAAAGAACCCACAATGAGTTCAACGTTTAGCAGACAAGGATGTTCACTCTCAGCTACCCTCAGCACAATCACTCCTAATGATGTATCTAGATGATGTTCCAACATAGTAATCTTCAAAAAGTCAAGGTGGATGCTTCAGTAGTCACATGTGCCAATGGTGCACCCAATAAAATATGTGCACAGGAGACGTACCGTTGGTGCAACGGGCCTGGAAAGAAATTCTAAACTTTTTTATTGACCCATACATCCTGACAGTCACAACATGGAGGTAATACAAAGAACCCGGACAATGACAACATGGTGATGTTTAGGCTGTCAAGTATAGGCAAGTTAATTTCACTGATGCAGGTTAATTGTCTGGAACTTCACATGACAAACCAGAAAGTACAAAGTTGCACAATGCACACACACCAAAAAAGTCACTCTGCAAACACAGCAGGCACAAATACCAATGGACACATCTCGCCATCATCTGTTTCAGGTGATCAAGGACATGCCCTCTCGCCATGGCTGATGACGCCCATCAAAGTGACCCACACAGAGGCCCAGAGAGACTACAACATTGTACTGGGACACACAAGGGCCATTATTGAACGGACCTTTGGAGTCCTTAAATCAAGGTTCTGGTGCCTAGACATATCGGGGGCAGACTCCTGTACAGCCCTGAACTTGTTTGCAAGATCATAATGGCATGTTGCATTCTGCACAATATTTGTATACACACAAACACAGCATTGGATGAAGACCAGGAGGAGCAGGACAATCCAGAGGATGGCCAGGATGAAGAGGCAGATGCTAGACACACCACAGCTTCTGCTGCTGGAACAGCAAGAAGGGATCAAATCATCAGGAATTTTTTCACATAATCACAATAAACAAAGATCCCATCACATGGATTTTTCTTTTAAAAATTTCACCGAATGTTACTTTGTTGAATAAGATATAAATACAAAAAAGTCTTGTATGCTTGCTTTATATCTTCAGAAGTTCATATATCTGTTAATTGAAAGGTAACTAAAAAACTGTGCCACATAGCTCTCACATATAGCAGTGGACAGAACATCAATCAAACGAAGATTGGGGATGGAATAACGTATTGGGCATATGAGCAAATCAATGTGTATGGTCCCTCAGTGAGAATAAATATGTGTGTGTTGTGTCATCCCAGGAGCACATACATGTCTGACGACATACAAGAGTGTAGTACAACATACACTGAATGTCTGATGCGTAATTGTAGCTGTGCCCACATAGCTAGAAACAATCATAATATGTATAATCAAACATATCTGTGAGTTCAATGGTACAGGAATAAAGGTAAGTCACAATAGTCTCAAAAATACATTACCGATCTGTAATGCATTCACTTCTGGGTGTGGAGGATGAAGATACAGATGATAGTGCTGATACAATAACTGTTGTGTCTATACAGTTCTGTGAATGCCTCAAACACCAAGCACACACAGTGAAACAACAACTGAAATTGTGAATAACTCAAAAGCTGACATGTGCCATTGTAATGATCAGTAGTCACATGACATGCATCATTCACTGTGCATACATCATTCTACAACACAGCAATGATCTGTCAAGGCTATAGTCACATAAGCACAAACAATGACACATATGGGGATTCTTTCCTGGACTTGAACCTGCAAACACCATTAAGGAACTGCTGCTGGTGTGTTCTCTCCATGCTCCACTTGCTCTCCCTGCGCTTTGGGTGCCGGTTCTTGTGGGGGTGTGCCGCTGCGTGACATAGCCGCTGGGGCACTACAACGCCCATAACCCCATGCATGACTTACACCTGTTTTGGATTGGCACTATTTCAGGACTGGTGAGTCCTGCTGCGCTGGGGATTCTTACCTGGACTTGGACCTGCAGACGCCATTAAGGAACTGCTGCTGGTGTATTCTCTCTGCGCTCCACCTGCGCTTTGGGTGCCGGTTCTTGCCTGGGTGTGCCTCTGCGTGACGCAGCCGCTGGGGCACTACAACGCCCATAACCCTCTGCGTGACTTACACCTGTTTTGGATTTGAACTATTTAAGGGCTGGTGAGTCCTGCTGCGTGGGACGCGCACGGGCCAAGGGCGGGCCCGTCCGCGCCCATCAGCGACAGGAAGAGGTAGGTCTGCCCCCCCCTCTTGGCTGGTCGTTTTTAAACAATCTTTTCATTTTGTTCCCTTATGGTGTGGCAGATATTGTCAGTTTGTGGTGACGGCTGGCCGCACCCTTCCCGTTAACCCGTTTTTGTTTTTCAACAGCCCCCCTGACCCAGGCTCCTGGGAAGTGATGGTTTTTCTTTTCCTGCCAATAATTACTGCATGTTACCGGCATTTAAGTAACTTGGATTTTTGCTGTTTAGCCAATGTCTTTCTCTTTGGGTCTCCCCGTGCTTCTTTGGCTTTTTGTTTTGATCATCTTCAAAGAAGGCCTTTGTTGCTTCTGTCATTTAGATAACCGGCTATTGCTTACATTTAGATCATGGGGAAAAGGAACCACCCTAGCACTACCTTAGCCAAGCCCCCTACAAAATCCCACTCTTCTATTATGAACTACATCACTGGGGCAATGGGGGACATAGAAAAACAGATCCTTAGTGTGGAAGAAACATTAACAACCTGCACCGGAGGGGGGGCTCTGATTTGATAAACCCAAGTTTAGCGTCTTTACCCGAGGGCGATTTTAATGGTGTATCTGATAAAGACGAGAGTCTACCAAATTCCATCTCAATGTGCTCCTCGAATCTTCACCCGCCAAACAAACGCCCAAAAATGCCTAATAGCAGTACTGAGGCCACATAGGGTGGATCAGTACGGGTTAAAAAGAAGGCACTCACCCAGAGACAGGCAGCCATACTAAACCACCCAGAGGCAGCAATAAAAAACTGGCAACTGCCCCCTTGGGCCATACTTCATTGGAGGCTTCAGTTCAGTCTCTGATAGATTTTGTTACGGTTTCTTTTAGTTCTTTTACTGACAGACTTAAAGCAATTGAACATACAGTATTAACCTGTGTAGACTTACTAGGGACAATTAAGTCACACCCCGGTAGCCAATCATCACAAGGGGACGCCATGGGAGGGCCGTATGGTAACACCAACAGAAGGGGTTCAAATTCAAGACATTCTGTTAATCTTCCACTACAGCCGTCTACTTCAGGGAACACTGATCCATCTAACTGTCTTTTGGCAAATACAGCGTCCCTGATCCAACAAGCACCGGCTTTAGTAGTAAGCAATCTTCCCAAACTGAGGACTTCTTCTCCCCCACCTATTAACAAACATTCTTGGGGAAATGTCTCTAACCACTCCTGTCCAAATCAGACAGATTAGACCTTCCTCCAGCTGCGACCTCCTATGTGTTTTTTTTGGCCAATGTGCCGACTCTTCTTCCGTCTATCCAAGAACCCTGGGATTCTCTAAGAAACAAATCTCTTAATTGGTTAAATGCAAGAGTAGGGATGGGGGAAGTTCTTTCTGCGGATATCAAGATGGCTAGACGGGTCAAGTGGGTTGGCAGAGTTCCCAAATTTCTTCAGGGGGACTGCGTGGTGCTCTCCTTTAAAACTCCAGAATTAGTTAAAACAATACTAGGTAGAGCAAGCACAGCGTTCTTGAATCCCATCCAAATTTCTGTTTTACCCCTTGGGTTTTTCTATCAACCCTTCTCACAGTCCTCTATACAATTGCATTCGTTGTCACAACCAGTCCTTCAATTACAATCCTTACCTCAACCGCCAACATCTAATCTAAATTATTCCTGCCCCCCTACGTTCCCCATTTTGATCACTAACAGGTTCGACTGTCTCTCCTCCCTTACTGGTGTGGACTGACTGTGGGCAGCGACCCAGAACGGAGGCAATTCTTATGTAACAACTTCCATAACCCCCACCTACCCTACCAGCTTACTGAGTGAGGAACGTTCATTGAACCTACTAACAAGTGCAAAGCCGGGTTCTCTGAGCAGTGAGGCAAATCCAGTCCCGACAACCCAAAGTGCAGGTGCCACTACTGTTTTATGTTGGAATGTAGCGGGGCTTCGTAGTAAGCATAACCTGTCAGAATGGTTGAATTTCACGTCCGGTTTTAACATTATCTGCCTACAAGAAACTTGGGCTGTTGTGCCAATCCGTCTCAACGGCTTTAAAACATTTAATTCCCCAGCTAGCCCCTCAAGATTTGGTGGGCCTAAAGGTGGCCTCTGCATCTATGTCTGTAATAAACTGGTTTCCTCCTGTATAGCTGCTAATTTTACCAATCCATTTTATCAAATTGTCTCTATAAAACTCTCAGGGTCGTTATCGCTGATATTAGTAAATTTTTATAATAACGCCCGAGACTTAGGAATATTGAAAGTCTTCTGTCAACTGGACTCCAACCTAGACTTACTAATTGCTAATGAGCCTAGAGATCAAGGGCCAGATGTACGACACACCAATTTGCGACTCGCAAATTGCGTCGCATTTGTGACTCGCAATTTACGACTCGCAATTTGCAACTCGCAAATTGGGATGCACAACAGTGTCTCAGACACTGTTTGCGATTCCTAATGGGGTCGCAAATTGCATGCCTGATTAATATTAATGAGGCAGGCGCAATTTGCGACCCCAATAGGAATGGCTAGCACTCACAGGGATGTTGGCCTGCTGGGGTCAGCAGACCACCATGTCTGTGACTGCTTTTTCAAAAAGCATTTTTTTTTTAATGCAGCCCGTTTTCCTTAAAGGAAAACGAGGTGCATTTAAAAAATAAAATAAAACTTTTCTGCCTGCTCTTAAAAAATATTTTCTCACATACTCACAAAGGAGGCCCCTGGGGACCCCTTCCCGTTTGCGAGTGGCTTACCACCTACTTGAAGTAGGTGGTAAACTGCAGGTGTTTGGTGGCCGCAAATACGGTCGCAAAACAATAGTACATGGCATGGTGACTCGCTATTAGGAAGGGACAGCCCTTCCTAATAGCAAGAGTCTCAAATGCTATTTTGCGACTCAGTGACTCGTAAAATAGCATTTGTACATGCCATTACCCTTTTTTGTGGTCACAAACAGGAGGATCTCCCGTTTGCGACCGCAAAAAAGGGCAGTACATCTGACCTAAATTCTTTTATGTGGGGGAGATTTTAACATTCAACTGTGCCAGTAGCCATCTAAAAATATGTGGCTTGGTTACCCCCACTAATGATGACATCCCCCATTGTATGCATACAGAATACGGAGAGAAACTCAAAGAGTTTTCTTTTAAGTATGAACTGGGCTTTAGCAATGAGTTTGGGCGTAGGCCAGTTGACGTTACTTGTACATTTAATGGTAGTGTGGGTATTAGCGTTATTGACTATCTGCTGTTCCCTAACCGCTATTCTGCTTCAGTTAACAAATTCACTCTACATGACCTTACAATGAGCGATCATTTGCCTCAGAGCTTAGAGCTGGACATTAATTCTGTTAACAACCAAGGGGACTGCCATCGCACCTCATCTGTTGAAAGAATTGAATTATCTCGCTTAAATGGCTTCACTCTGCGTTGGTCTATGGTTGATCCGACCAAATTTTTAGAACAATTAATCCATCATCAGAGAAGGGCTTTTGATATATGCTTCGAGGAGGCAACAGGGGCTACTACTGTCATAGATGCATTTAACTTAATTACCAATGAAATCAAAGCAGGGCTAGCCTCCCATCAGAAGAGAAGAGTTGTAAAAACTAAGGGTTGGTTTGACCATGCTTATACAGAGACTCATAAAAACTTGAAATATGCTTTAAATACTTTCCCTAGGAACATCACTTTAGTTCAAAACTGTAGACGGGCGTATAGGCTTGCCCTAAAAAATGGTAAAAATGGTTTGAAGGAAGAGGCCTGGGATCAATTGCTTGAGGCAAGTCGTAACAACGACATGGCATTTTGGCGTGTTGTAAATTCCCCTTTCTTTAGTGATGATAAAAAGCCCAGAGTCGAGATTGTAATAACTGAAGAAGACTGGCTAGCCCATAATTCTAATTTATACACCAGTGCAACTGAGTACGGCTGTAACTATCTTGCATTAGTGCCTGCAGTCGACCCCTCCTTGTCCACACCCCCTCAATACCAGCTCAACCTTAACTTCACTCAGGACGAGGTCAACTCGGCTCTAAAGTTGAGTGAAGGAGGCAAAGCGCCAGGCCCCGATGGCATCCCGATCGATCTTTTTAGGGCTAATATTGATCTCTGGGGCCCCCTTCTGACTCTCGTCCTTAGTTCGTGGTAGAGTGTTGGCTTTCCAAACTCCTGGTCCGAGTCCCATATTGTCCCTATATTTAAGAAAGGTGACCGAAACTCCCCTGCCCATTACAGACCGATCTCTCTGTTATATTCACTAGTTAAAGTGGTTGGTCATATGCTCTTAAGTAGACTACAGGAGTGGGCTGATTGTAACAACATCATTTGGGACCTACAATACGGATTTCGGCCGGGAATTGGGACCACGGAGCAGGCTATCAACCTGAACTGATTGATAGGCAAATATAAATATACACAGTGTGGTAACTTGTTCCTGGCATTCGTCGTATGTCCTCGGCCTTCGACTGCGTAGTTCATGACAAACTCTGGTCTGTTATGCTCTCAATGGGAGTAGATACCATTATAGTCAACTTTCTTAGACATTTATATTCAACCAGCACTGCACGGGTCCGCTAGGGACTCACAGGTGAATGTACCCGATCTTTCAGCATCCAAAAATGGGTTCGGCAAGGGTGCGTACTCGCTCCCTTTCTGTTTAACTTGTACATTAACAGTTTGGGTAGCACTCGCCAATAAAGGCTCCGACTTCCCGCAAGTCGGGCGCCGGTCCATACCGGTTCTGCTTTAAGCAGACGACGCAGTGCTCATGGCTCGCACCCCGTTGCCCCTGCAGCATCTTCTTAACGAATTTGTACACTATATGCAGAATCTGGGGTTACAAATTGTTAGACTTGGATTTTTGGCGTGTTTCCCCTGAGTTTTTTGCTTTCTGACCTCCCGGTTTTGACTCTGTTTGTGCTGGCTTAGTGTTTCTGCGCACTTTTCTCACTGCTGATCAGTGGTAAAGTGCAAGTGCTCCTGTTGTAAATTGTGTTATGGATTGGTGTTTCCATGATTGGCATATTTGATTTACTGTGTCAGTCCCTAGTAAAGTGCACTGAGTGTGCCAGGGCCTGTAAATCAAATGCTGTTAGTGGGCTGCAGCACTGGATTGTGCCACCCACACAAACAGCCTGTAAATGTAACTCTGGCCTGCCATTGCAGAGCCTGTGTGCAGTCTGGGACTGCCATGTCGACTTGGCAAGTGTACCCACTTTCCAGGCCCTAGCCTTCCCTTTTCTTACATGTCAGTCACCCCTAAGGTAGGCCCAAGGTACCCCTGTGGGCAGGGTTCAGTGTATGTGAAAGGTAAGATATACCCTGGTGTGTGTGGCATGTCCTGATAGTGAATTACTGCCAATTTAGTTTTCACTATTGCAAGGCTACCTGTTCCCATAGGACAGAATGGGGAGTTTGTTTATAACATCTTATAAACATAACTGGCCCTGGGAACTAGGTAGAGAAAATAAAGTTTAGTATGCCTGAACTCAGAATCTAAAGATGCATCTTTTAGTGAAGGTGATTTTTACATTCTGGGTTTGAAAATACCACTTTTAGAAAGTAGGTATTTTCTTGCTCAGCCATCCAGTAGGCCTCTGCTGGGTTTGTGGATTGACTGTCTGGGTTTTGGATGACAGGGGCTGGGGAGCAGCAGTGGCTCCGGATAGTCTAGGTGGGTCAGGAAAGGGCTGAATAGACCTGGGCTGCATTTAGAGTAGGGGAGGAGATTTCCTTGCACCTGAATGGGCCTGGTCTGCCTCTGACAATGCCGTCTCCACCTCCTGCCAGGAAGCCACATCAGAGAGGGCAGAACTGGTTCTGGCTGGGCACAGACACTCTGCCTGAGAGGATAAAGGATTTTGGGCTATAAAAAGTGGAGTCCAAATCCCTAACCTTTAGAACTCTTTTGGACCAAGAAGACTGCCAAGAAGAAGAGCTGGAGAAGCTGTGAGGAGGAACTACCACTTTGCTGAGTGCTTTGCTGTGTTGGCCTGCAGTGGCTGCTTCTGTCTTGGGCAGTGAAAGGACTGGACTGAACTTTCTGCAATCTACTTTTGTGAGTTTCTCCAAGGGCTTGAGGTAGAGCTTACCCCCCGTTCAAGAAGTCGGAGGAGCAGCAAAGACTTCAAGCTCTTCTGCCCTCAGCACTGGGAACTGTGTGTTTTGTGCTGCAACAGAGGAAAAAGCAACCCGATGCCGCCTACGATGCCGCTGCCGACTCCGTGTCCTGAAGGTACCGCCGCAACGCCGCACCGCGACCCTGGTCTCACCGACGACGCCTGCTGATGCCACCACCCGAGCCGCTGCTCGCACCGCGACCTGTGGGCACCGCACTCCGCACCGCCTCGCTTCACGACGCCGCCTTGGTATCCCTGACGATGACGCTGCACGCCAAAAATCGATGCCGCTGCTGGCACCGTGGTTCGAAGGCACCGCTCATAAAGTTACACGACATACCGCCCTCATCCCGCACCGCAGTCTTGGCCTACCAATGCCTGCGCCATCGACTCCAGTTCGTCAGCCGACGACAGCACTTCAGCAACAACGATGCCGCTGCTTGCACCGTGACCTGCCAGCACCGCGAGGAGCACCGCACCACTTCACACCGAGACCCTGGTCTCACCGACGATACCATCTGATGCCGCCACCGAGCCGCTGCTTGTACCGCGACCTGAGGGCATTGCAGGCCGCACCGCTGCACTTCGCACCGCAGCACCCGACGCCTGCTGACGCCAGCGCTCCTGACTTCAACCGCGAGGAGTTCGATCTGCAACGCGTGTCACTTCAAGGGTCCGACGACTCCTGCACCGACCTCCGGAACCGACGCCTGCGGACGCCGCGCTTTCGGAAGCTCAACGAGAGGTCGCCGACACCCTGCATTTCTAAAGGCACTGTTTTGCTGGTCTTCCCGACACCGTAGCTCGCTCGCGACGCCACGGTCAGCCAGAACTGTTTGTATTTGTTTGTTCACGACGCCGTGATAGCCCCAGAGGGAGCTATCGACTTCAAGGAACTCTTGTTCAAGGTTATTTTGATAACTGAAGATTTCTAAGTACTGTATTGCGGATTTTTAACGTTTTGGTCTTCTCTTAAGTATATAAAAATATTGGATATTTTTTCTAAACTGGTGTGGTGTCCTTTTGTAGTGCTTACACTGTATTACTGTTGGTTATGTGCAAATGCTTTACACACTGCCTCTAAGATAAGCCTGACTGCTCGTGCCAAGCTACCAAGGGGGTGAGCAGGGGTTATTTTAGGAGTGTAACTCCCTTATCCTGACTAGGAAGAAGGGTCCCTATTTGGACAAAGGTTCCTACCTCTGCCAACTAGAGACCCCTATTTCTAACATTGGTTGTCAGCGGTGAGTGATAGGACTTGTGTTTGCACTTGACTTACAGTGATTGGTGTGCACTACTACCATATCGCAGACCATTACGTACCACATACTATTTTTTGGGTCTATTTTTGCCTTTCCATTGGTCTTGAACTTGAACTTTCCAGTACAGCATGCCTGAATCAATTGCATCATCTGCTGCATCCTTGGAAATGGCCTTTGAGGAGGAGAGGTTAGAAACCTACAATGTTAAGGGATTGAATGCGATCTGCAAAAACCTCAAAGTCCAAATCAGGGGCCTCACCAGAAAAGAGGAGCTACAAAAGGCGCTGAGGGTCTGGGTAGGAGCCAGACATGCTAGTGAGCTGTCTGGGGATCTTGGCATGGAGGAAGAGGAGCCTATTCCAAGGGTGGATGTGCTGTTGGGTGGGGGGGCACCCTCTAAACCAGGCAGCAGTGGCTTGTCCCCAGAGGAGCTGGAGGACATGCGGGAAGCAAGGAGAGTTGCTATGGAACTAGAGAAGCTTAAGTTAGCCATGGAGGAGAAAAGGATGATGCTAGACCATGAGATCAGGATAAATGAGCTGGATCAGAGGAGTAGAACCGGCTCAGTTGGTGGCAGCAATTCGTCAGGACAGTCAGACAGAATTGTGCACATCCCCAAGAATCTAGGCAATGGAGTACAAGAAGGGTGATGACATACAGAGGTGGTTCCAGGGGTATGAGGCGTCTATTCATATGAATGGGGTCCCTGAGAAGAATTGGGGGGCAGGGTTGTGGCCGCTCTTCCCAGAAGAAGCTAGGGATACTCTGATAGCTTTGGGTAAGGGGCAGAACCTCACCTATGCTGATATGAAGGACGCTCTCCTCACCAGGTATGGACTCACTCCTGAAAAGCACAGGGATCAGTTTAGGTCTAGTAAGAAAACTGATGCCAACACTTGGTTAGAATGTGTAGATTCTTTCTGCAGGTCTCTGGATGGCTGGGTGAAGGGCAGTAATGTAACAGATTTTCAGGGGCTCTACAATTTGATTGCATGGGAGCACTTGTCTAGTCTATGTTTTGCAGAGCTGCGCCAGCACTTGGTTGATAGTAAGCTAACTGACCCCAGGAAGCTTGCTATGGAGGCGGACCGCTGGGTGAGTACCAGGGTCCACAAGAAAGCGTTTGGGGAGACTCAGCCAAAGGTGGGCAGGGTCCCCAGCAGAAAAGTGGGGGGACAAGGGTAAAGCACAGGAGTTCTCTAAAGGGCCCCAAACTAACACCCAGGGTAAAGGTTCCCATCGCCCAGGAGATAAGAAAGCAAGTGGTCTCTTCAGGAAAGCCTGCTGAGACCGGCCTCTGCAAGTGTTTTGCATGTGACCAGGTGGGTCACTTGAAGGGGGCCCCCAAGTGACCCAAAAGGGCACAGCCACTCACTGGTGGGCAGACCAAGGTGTTGGCGAGTGTAGCGCTTGGGGAGGAGGGGTGCCCACAGGAGGGTGGGGATCCCGCAGAAATGACCCTCGTCTCACTAGGGGACAGTGAGATGGTCCCAGGAAACCAGGTGACCCCTAACACAAAGAAATACAGCACCTGGGTGACCATCAATGGGAAAAGGGTAGAGGCTCTCAGAGATACTGGAGCCAGTGTGACCTCAGTCCGGTGTCACCTGGTCTCTGAGGAGCAGGTAGTCCCAGGGGCATTCCACCAAGTAGTTGCTGTGGACAACTCAGAGCACCAGTGTATGGTGGCGCAGGTTCCCTTTGAATGGGGGGGTCTCAGGTCCCTTGAGGGTGGTTGTGAGCCCTACCATGCCTGTAGATTGTCTTCTAGGTAACGACCTGGAGCAGTCCTTATGGAAGGATGTTGAGCTCAGGTCTCACTTGGAGATGCTTGGGTTGCCAGAGTGGGCATGCGTGTCTACTCGGTCCATGGCGGCCAGGAAGGATGATCAGAAGGACTTGGAGCCTGAAACAGTGGCCCAGGTCCCTGCCAAGAGAAAGGGCAAGGGGCGCAGGAAACCGGCCCCTGAAGTTCCCACGGACCGGGAGGAGGCGGACCTTGAGGGGGACGCCCCGGTGCCTACAGGGGAGCAGGTAGCTGAACTGGGGGACAGCTCTGAGCTGACCCATTGGCAGCAAGAAGGGGGTCCCACCAGGGAAGAATTCTGCAGGGAGCAGAAAGAGTGCCCTTCTCTGGAGGGTCTGCGGCGGCAGGCTGCAGACCAGGCAGCTGGTGATCAGTCCGGATCACATTGGATCTACTGGGAGAATGGTCTCCTGTATAGTGAGCCTAAGGTCGCTGAGCCTGGGTCAGCCCGTGTGCTGGTGGTACCCCAGCGCTTCAGGACCTTCCTACTGGGTCTGGCTCATGACGTGCCTTTGGCAGGACATTTGGGGCGGGACAAGACCTTTGACAGGCTTGTCACCCACTTCTTCTGGCCCCAAATGCGAAGGCAGTCGGATGGACATTGTAGGTCTTGCCAAACTTGCCAGGCAAGTGGTAAGAGTGGGAGGAAGGTCAAAGCTCCTCTCCAACCTTTTCCAGTTGTTGGAACACCCTTTGAAAGGGTAGGGATGGACATTATGGGGCCACTGGATCCCAAGACAGCCATGGGCAACAGGTACATCCTGGTCTTGGTGGACCATGCCACCCCGTACCAGGAGGCAATCCCTCTCAGGACAACGATGGCGACAGTGGTGGGCCGGGCGTAAAAGGGGATCTTTTCCCTCGTGGGGTTCCCCAGAGAGGTGGTTTATGACAGGGGAACCAATTTCATATACAAGTATATGACATCCCTGTGGAAGGAGTGTGGTGTAACCTACAAGTTCACCACTCCTTACCACCCACAAGGTAACGGTCTGGTGGAGAGATTCAACCAGACCTTGAAGGGCATGATTAAGGGTCTAACAGAACCCATGAGGCGTAAGTGGGACGTCCTCTTGCCATGCCTTCTCTTTGCGTACAGGGAGGTGCCACAGAAGTCTCTTGGGTTCAGTCCCTTTGAGCTTCTGTATGGTCACCCTGTGAGAGGACCTCTGAGTTTGGTGAAGGAAGGCTGGGAGGCAGCTCCCAGGAAAACTCCCCAGGATGTGTTTAGTTACATGCTGGCCTTCAGAAACCAAACTGCCTGCTTCAGGAAACTCCCTCGGGTGAACCTAGAAGCAAGCCAGGAAGAAATGAAGAAGTGGTATGACCAGAATGCCACTCTGGTCGAATTTCAACCTGGGCAAAAAGTATGGGTCATGGCCCCAGTGGAACCTTGTGCCTTGCAGGACAAGTGGACTGGGCCGTTTGAGGTGGTGGAGCGCAAAAGTGATGTCACCTATCTGGTGGATTTGCGGACTCCAAGGAACCCTTTGAGGGTCCTGCACGTGAACCGCCTCAAGCCCCACTTCGAAAGGTCTGAAGTGAGCATGCTCTTGGCGACAGATGATGGGGTGGAAGAGGAGAGTGAACCTCTCCCTGACCTCCTGTCTACCAAGGAGCACGATGGGTCAGTGGAAGGTGTGATCCTCTCCCCTACACTGACCCCAGAGCAGCAGAGCGACTGTCACCAGTTGTTGGGACAGTTTGCCCCACTGTTCTCTCTGACCCCAGGTGTTACTCACTGGTGTACCCATGACGTGGACACTGGTGACAGCCCTCCTGTAAAACACAAGATTTACAGGTTGACTGACCGGGTCAGGGCCAGCATCAAAGAGGAGGTCTCTAAGATGTTGGCGTTAGGGGTGATTGAGTCCTCCAACAGTCCTTGGGCCAGCCCAGTGGTCTTGGTCCCAAAGGCTGCTGCACCCGGTGCCACTCCAGAACTGCGGTTTTGTGTGGACTACCGTGGGCTCAATGCCGTCACCAGGACTGACGCGCACCCCATCCCCAGAGCTGATGAGCTCATTGACCGGTTGGGAGCTGCCAAGTTCCTCAGCACATTTGATTTAATGTCTGGGTACTGGCAGATTGCCCTAACCGATGGGGCCAAAGAGAGGTCAGCATTCTCAACCCCAGAAGGACATTACCAGTTCCGGGTGATGCCCTTTCGTTTGAAGAATGCCCCTGCTACCTTTCAGAGGTTGGTCAACCAGGTGTTGGCTGGACTGGAGGATTTCAGTGCCGCCTACCTGGATGACATTGCGGTGTTCAGTTCTAGCTGGGAAGAACACTTGCAGCAACTCGGTGATGTGTTGAGGGCTCTGCAGAGGGCAGGCCTCACGATCAAGGCCACTAAGTGCCAGATCGGACAGGGTTCTGTGGTGTACTTGGGACAACAGGTAGGAAGCGGCCAGGTGGCGCCCCTACAGCCCAAGATTGACACCATTCTGGCTTGGGAGCCCCCCAAGACCCAGACAGAGGTGAGAGCCTTTTTAGGTCTCACCGGTTACTACAGGAGGTTTGTTAAGGGCTATGGCACCCTTGTGGCCCCCTTAACAGAGCTGACATCCAGGAAACAGCCCAAGAAGGTGATCTGGACTGAGTCCTGCCAGAAGGCTTTTGATGCCCTGAAGGCCGCCATGTGCACGGCGCCCGTGCTCAAGACACCCGACTTCTCCAAGGACTTTGTCGTGCAGACCGACGCTTCAGAGCATGGTGTGGGAGCGGTGCTCTCACAACTGAACGAAGGGGGCCTAGACCAGCCTGTAGTCATCCTTAGCAGGAGACTACTCCCCAAGGAACAGAGGTGGAGTGCCATCGAAAGGGAAGCTTTCACTGTGGTCTGGGCACTGAAGAAGCTGAGGCCCTACCTGTTTGGGACTCACTTCCGGGTTCAGACAGACCACAGGCCCTTCAGATGGTTGTTGCAAATGAGGGGTGAGAATCCAAAACTGCTGAGGTGGTCCATCTCCCTACAGGGAATGGACTTTACGGTGGAACACCGCCCTGGCACAGAACACGCCAACGCAGATGGTCTATCCAGGTTCTTCCACCTTAGTGAAGCGAACTCCCAGGAGGTTGGGTAGTTCTCCCTACTTTCAGCTGGAGAGGACATGTGTTAGACTTGGCATCTTTTGGCGTGTTTCCCCTGAGTTTTTGCTTTCTGACCTCCCGGTTTTGACTCTGTTTTTGCTTGCTTAGTATCTCTGCGCACTTTTCTCACTGCTGACCAGTGGTAAAGTGCAAGTGCTCCTGTTGTAAATTGTGTTATGGATTGGTGTTTCCATGATTGGCATATTTGATTTACTTGTCAGTCCCTAATAAAGTGCACTGAGTGTGCCAGGGCCTGTAAATCAAATGCTGTTAGTGGGCTGCAGCACTGGATTGTACCACCCACACAGACAGCCTGTAAATGTGACTCTGGCCTGCCATTGCAGAGCCTGTGTGCAGTCTGGGACTGCCATGTCGACTTGGCAAGTGCAACCACTTGCCAGGCCCTAGCCTTCCCTTTTCTTACATGTCAGTCACCCCTAAGGTAGGCCCAAGGTACCCCTGTGGGCAGGGTGCAGTGTATGTGAAAGGTAGGACATGCCCTGGTGTGTGTGGCATGTCCTAATAGTGAATTACTGCTAATTCTGTTTTTCACTATTGCAAGGTTACCTGTTCCCATAGGACAGAACGGGGAGTTTGTTTATAACATATAATAAACATAACTGGCCCTGGGAACTAGGTAGAGAAATGAAGTTTAGTATGCCTGAACTCAGAATCCAAAGATGCATCGTTTAGTGAAGGTGATTTTTACATTCTGTGTTTGAAAATACCACTTTTAAGAAAGTAGGTATTTTCTTGCTCAGCCATCCAGTAGGCCTCTGCTGGATTTGTGGATTGACTGTCTGGGTTTTGGATGACAGGGGCTGGGGAGGAGCAGTGGCTCCAGATAGTCTAGGTGGGTCAGGAAAGGGCTGAATAGACCTGGGCTGCATTTAGAATAGGGGGAGGAGATTTCCTTTCACCTGAAAGGGCCTGGTCTGCCTCGGACAATGCCGTTTCCACCTCCTGCCAGGAAGCCACACCAGAGAGGGCAGAACTGGTTCTGGCTGGGCACAGACACTCTGCCTGAGAGGACAAAGGATTTTGGGCTATAAAAAGTGGGGCCCAAACCCCTAAACTTTAGAACTCTTTTGGACCAAGAAGACTGCCAAGAAGAAGAGCTGGAGATGCTGTGAGAAGGAACTACCTCTTTGCTGAGTGCTTTGCTGTGTTGGCCTGCAGTGGCTGCTTCTGTCTTGGGCAGTGAAAGGACTGAACTGGACTTTCTGCAATCTATTTTTGTGAGTTTCTCCAAGGGCTTGAGGTAGAGCTAGCCCCCTGTTCAAGAAGTCTCAGGAACAGCAAAGACTTCAAGTTCTTCTGTCCTCAGCACTGGGAGCTGTGTATTTTGTGCTGCAACAGAGGAAAAAGCAACCCGATGCCATCTACGACGCCGCTGCCGACTCCGTGTCCTGAAGGCACCGCAGATGGCACCGCCGCAATGCCACACCGCGACCCTGGTCTCACTGACGACACCTGCTGACACCGCCACCGAGCCGCTGCTCGCACCGCGACCTGTGGGCACCGCACTCCGCACCACCTTGCTTCACGACGCTGCCTTGGTATCGATGACGACGCTCCACACTGAAATTGATGCCGCTGCTTGCACCGTGGCTCGAGGGCACAGCTCGTAAAGTTACACGACGCACCGCCCTCATCCCGCACTGCAGCCTTGGCCTACCCACTCCGGCGCTGCAGTGGCTGCTTCTGTCTTGGGCAGTGAAAGGACTGAACTGGACTTTTTGCAATCTATTTTTGTGAGTTTCTCCAAGGGCTTGAGGTACAGCTTGCCCCCTGTTCAAGAAGTCTCAGGAACAGCAAAGACTTCAAGTTCTTCTGCCCTCAGCACTGGGAACAGTGTGTTTTGTGCTGCAACAGAGGAAAAAGCAACCCGACGCCATCTACGATGCCGCTGCCGACTCCGTGTCCTGAAGGCACCGCAGAGGGCACCGCAGAGGGCACCGCCGCAACACGACCCTGGTCTCACCGACGCTGCCTGCTGACGCTGCCACTGAGCGGCTGCTCGCACCGCGACCTGTGGGCACCGCACCGCCTTGCTTCACGACGCCGCCTTGGTATCCCAGATGCCGCCGCTCCATGCCAAAATTGATGCCGCTGCTTGCACCGTGGCTCGAGGGCACCGCTCGTAAAGTTACACGACGCACCGCCCTCATCCCGCACCGCAGCCTTGGCCTACCGACGCCATCGACTCCAGTTTGTCAGCCGACGACAGCGCTTCAGCAACAACGACGCCGCTGCTTGCACCATGACCTGCCAGCACCGCGACGAGCACCGCATCACTTCACAACGCGACCCTGGTCTCACCGACTACACCATTTGACGCTGCCAGCGAGCCGCTGCTCACACCGCGACCAGAGGGCACCACACGCTGCACCGCTGCACTTCGCACAGCAACACCCGACGCCTGCCGACACCAGCGCTCCTGACTTCAACCGCGAGGAGTTCGATCTGCAACGCGTGTGACTTCAAGGGCCCGACGACTCCTGCACCGACCTCCAGAACCGACGCCTGCAGACACTGTGCTTTCGGAGCTCAACGAGAGGTCGCCAATGCCCTGCATTTCCAAAGTTACTGTTTTGCGGGTCTTCCCGACACCGTAGCTGGCCCGCGACGCCGCGGTCAGCCAGAACTGTTTGGATTTGTTTGTTCACGACACCGTGATAGCCCCCGAGGGAGCTATCGACTTCAATGAACAGTTTTTTAAGGTTATTTTGATAACTGAAAATTTCTAAGTACTGTATTGTGGATTTTTATCGTTTTTGGTCTTGTCTTAAGTATATAAAAATATTGGATATTTTTCTAAACTGGTGTGGTGTCCTTTTGTAGTGCTTACACTGTATTACTGTTGGTTATGTGCAAATACTTTACACACTGCCTCTAAGATAAGCCTGACTGCTCGTGCCAAGCTACCAAGGGGGTGAGCAGGGGTTATTTTAGGAGTGCAACTCCCTTATCCTGACTAGGAAGAAGGGTCCCTATTTGGACAAAGGTACCTACCTCTGCCAACTAGAGACTCCCATTTCTAACACAAATTAACACTAGCAAATCTTTTGTTATGAAAGCAGATCAAAGAACAACAAAATGCCGTAATATTAAAATTGCGGAAGCTATCATACCGCAAACACCCTCCTTCTCATATATAGGGATCGTATTTGACTGTGAGGGGAATTGGAGAAGTGCTATAAATTCTAGAAGACTGCAATTTGTTAAATCAATTACGGCCTTGTCCAATTTTTCTAGGAAATTGGGAATTAAACATGCAAAAGAAACCTTGACTATTTACAGTGCCAAATGTCGATCTATTGCAATGTATGGTTCTGAGTTGTGGGGATATGTAAACGTGAAGACTCTACAGCTGTTGGAAAATGCTTTTTTGTAAAAATCTTCTTGCGCTTCCTAATATTTGTTCTAATTTTGTATATCACTCTGAGTTGGGCGCACAGTATCTCGCAGATTTGCTAAAGGTTCAACCAGTTTTACTGTGGCACAAAATTTGGTCATCGCACTATACAGAATTTAACCGTGTCATTGCAAAGGACTGCTGTGGCTTGGAACATGCTCTAAAAATTCCATGGCTAAAATTCATCAAGCAATTCATGTCTGACATCGGCCATCCTGAATATTATGACCATGAGGAAACCTTGAGAAATATCACAAGGAAATCGCTAAAACTGGAATGTTTAACTCTTCTTGAGGAATTGAGGTTGTCTGTTGAACTGGTTAAACCCACTGTCTTTTATAATCAAATGATCTTGACCACATTTTCCATGCAACCTTACTTAGTTAATGTTCTTAATGCCCAGCACATATTTGTCCTGACACGCTTCAGACTTGACATTTTTTATCAATTGACGAGTTTTCCCAATACCAATAACTGGTCACGTGAATTAATGCATTGCCCCTGTGACAACATGTCAAAACAATCGACCATGCATATTATGTTTTTTTGTAAATTTTACGTGGACTTGAGAAATTCTTTTATTAATTCATTCATGAAATTCTTAAATTTTAAACAATGTAGACCGGCTTTTTTATACCTACAACTGCTCCCAGATTTGTATACATATGTGGTTTTAGCATGATTTTTATGGGCTGTTATCTTCCATAGGAAGATGTTGTCAGGTAAATTGTATCTGTATTTTTATCTCTCTGCTTTTTGAACAATTCTTATCTATTTTTATTGCATTGTATTCTATCATGCATGCTTTTATGATACACTATGTGAATCGAATAAAGTGTATTGATTGATTGACAGATATGCCAGACATGGGACAAATGGCAAGACAAAAGCACACAACGTGTATGTAGGACCATATACCTGCCAAGGCAATGTCAAAGAATTGTCTATGTCAAATGCATCACAAGATTGCCTCATGGCAATAAAGGGGTAGAATGGCCTCCATCCTCATCCAATAACTCTAGCTGTGTGTTCACACACCCAAAACAGAGAACAGACATACACATGAGTGAAGTGCAGCAGGAAAACCAATAAGTACAGTCAAAATTTGCCAACAACATGCTAACAATGACATCATGACTGGACAATGTATTGGGTGAGATGGACATGAAAAGAAATAGTAGCACCATGACATTGTCAAAAATGTCTGGGGATGTTCACTACAAGTTTACTAATGTCAATTGCATGATGTGTGCAATTTAGTCATTTATCCTAACTACACAAATATACATAGACACAACTGCAGTCAACGTTGAACATATAGACAAACATGCAACTTAAAAAATTTCGCAATGTCACATTTCGTTGTATCTCTCAAAGAATGTACAACGTACGCTGTAGAATACAATGTTGTGGAAGATGGCCAGAAAACATGTATGGAATGTGTTGCAACCCTGTGTGTACCTAAAATCCAGTCATGTGTATGCTACACCAAAACCTATCTCCTGACAGAACCAAGCGAAATCCACCATACACACAAGAGAATCATAACATGTGATGATGAAAATCAGACCCACATGGTCGTCTCCTGGATGACAACTTAAGAAAGCAAATTACATGCGAGACATATCCCATGTAAGTCAGGGTTGTACAAGCAGTGTGAACATGTTTTTGTTGAACATAACATTGCTGTGCCTCATCTGCTTAAAATGAAACCATCTCACAACCATGGACAACAATACAAGGCCTCTAAACACAGCGCACTTACATAATCATTGACTCACCCACCTCAATCTTTGGTCAGCCGTGAGTACGCAAGCATGGGTACAGCTGGGCACTCGGAGTATGCCGGGGAAACCACAGGTGCTTGATATGCAAATGGGCTCCCTAAGTTACCCAGTCACAGGTACCCTGCCATACAAAATTTCTCAAGGTCAGGTGCCTCACCTTCACCAGCTAATGCTCTGCACAAAAACATCATGCATGATGGTGTGAAAAGGGGCAGGACAAAATAGGATGTCTCCCCTATCAACCCATTGTTGTGTTGGTGTGTGCCATGCAATATAGAGTACCCTTTGTACATGATCAGGCGCACCTTGATTGTTCACTCCTACATGGTGCACTGTTTGTGCTTCTCCTGTCCGCAATGGATCTACATCTGGCATGCCAGAGTTTGTCAACAGCTAAGTGTTGTTGATGCTGCATCAATGTCCACTGCTGGTGCACACAGGCTTGTGGATGACGCAGGCCTAGCCGTAAAAGACATTTTGCATAAACACTGCAGTGCCTGTGTCTGACAATATGGGTCAAATACAAAACAAATGTTGAGTCAATTCAATGTGGACTGTATGTGCTTACTGGCATTGTACGTCATGCTGTTGTAAGCAGTGCACTATGTAAAGTGCTGCTTTGTTGTGGCCAGCAAACAATGCCCTGTCCCCCTTGGACTCTGGCTCTACAACATGCTTCCACATGTCTTTGTGTGCTTTGAAGACCTCTACATATTTTGCACCAGGCTGAACATTCTGCATTCTGGTGCATAGATTCCTGCCAACGACATCAGTGGTGCTACCACAAGCTCATGTTGTCTACACAGAGGCTGAAACATGACGTACTGCATACTCACATAAAATGGTTGGTGTTTCACCTGTCCAGCCATCATATTGCTATCCACCTAGCTTCAAGCTGTGTAGCGCTGTCACACTAGACTGATGTGAAATTGTGCCGGACACAAACTGTTCAGTATGACATGTAAGAATAAATTGCACATATGTTGCAGAAATGACAAATCAAATGCCAGATCTACACAGTTTGCTCACATCATCAGATTATGTAAATCCCCATTGTGTCCCACTACTGACTTGATTCATGCACATGACTGACTTTGCAGCTGCAATATAAATTGTGCACATCTGCTAATCTAGGTGAAGAATAAACAAGTACGAATCTGTGGTCAAGCCTTCACATTGTTTGCAGCATCCGAAATATGTTTTACAAGTACTGGATGCCTGATGTTCATTTACATGTGTGTTGCAAGCCTGTCAAACAGTTGCAGACATCACAGCAATGTGTAATTTGACAGTCACTTATGATGGTATACATACAAACTATGCCAAACATCATGACTACCACTGATGTATGCATGTCGTATCACACATGAATCAATGTGGATAGGCTGCAATGTGTGGTCCAAGGACATGTTGACAGCTATGTATAACTGCAATCTTGACATATCAGAATGACTGAAGTCATATACACAACACAGATCACATCACATAGACAAATGGTGTCAGCAGTCATGCTATTTCATGAAATATTGTACATCTAATGAACTTGCACTTTCGGTTAAAAAGTTTGCTGCTTAAACACGAAAGTGATAATTTGTTTCATAGCTGCCATTGAAAATAATTGCAATATACATGTTGCAACACTAAAAATTACCGCAAAAGCCAATAGTGTGCAAAATATTATTGCAGAGTCAAAAAAAGGGCCGCAAACACACAGGAAGTGATGTCAGCATGCATCCTGTGAAATGGAGGAGTACTGTACACTTTCACTTTCTCTTTTAAACACACTGTCAGTATCTGTGGAGAGTGTTGGAGGTGGATTGAGTTGTATGCTGGTGTGTTTGGAGTAGAGAGTGGTGTTGTGTCCTGTGAACTCTCCCTAGTGTCTCTGTGAAGTCCTGTGTACTTGTCTTTACGTGTATTTTGCGTCTTGTACTAAATCTTGTCAGGTGTCTTTCCAAGGGGTAGTTTGATCATATTAACTGTTTCAGGGTGATATTTTGGGGCTTTTCTTTTTCGATAGTGGGTTTAGGGGTGTTTTGGGAGATGTCTGGTGTGGGTAGAGAGGGCAGTATGTCAGAAGGGGCATTGGGGGGCTTCCTCTGGCTTTTTAAATTCTACCTGCCATTGATGGTTGAGAGTGGGGGAAGGATCCTGAAGGGATATGCTGTCCGTGTACATAAGGTGAGGTGGGAGCATGTCCGCAGTCAAATGATGAGGATCTTCGGGGTGGACAGAACTGTCCACCAATGGAAGCACCGATGGCAGGATTGCATGGGCCATTATGGTGACATGTTGGCCCACCTGGGAATCCTCGTTGGCAAGCAAGGTGGTAAGTTCAACTCCAAAGTTCATCAATCAACTTTTTCTTTCAAACTACAAAAATGTAGTCAGGAACACAATGTAGTAAACGCTACAGGATGGTGTCAGTCTTTTTCTAAGCCAAGTTGCCAGCTCAATCACACTTGCACCATTGTGAAAGTGTGACAGTGTTCATGATGAGGTATGACCATGTATAGGAATGTGTACACTCCTGCACACAATAAATGAAGTGCTGTGTCATGTTTCAAACGTGTGCTGCGCAGTGCATCCTATTAAGATAGTGTATGAGGAGATTTGTGTGTATGGACCCTCAATGTGAATGAAGTAGCCATGTGAACTGTACAATGCAGGATACATGACAAAACACACTGCCTGATGTACAAACATGTCTGGCATCATTGTGCAAGGGTCTAATCACATGTTGACACTTCACAATGTATGTGAAGGACCACATGACTGCAACACTGTTTTTAGATCACAATTGCTCTATGACATGGCTAATTTTGTGTGAGGTACAATGAGATTAAAACATTTGCATTGGGACTCATATGCCTTTCTCGGAGCGTCAGTCTGCTGCATACACAATGTGGGATCAGACCACATCATTTATCTTAACACCCCCTTGTGAGATCTGCAGAGAAAATATTGTCTACAGACCATGGAGAACATGATGTTTTGGCTAGAAAGGTAGCTTTGTGAATGTGTCACGCAAGTAGTGTGTGCAAAATGAGCACATTTGCTAGCAGGATTGTCTTGTGTTGCACAAGTCTGCATTGGTCATGTTTTGTGGGTAGGACAAGCAAAGCAGATACAATCATGTATGCAACATGAACAGAGACAGGACTGTTACAGGGCATTGATTTGGATGTAGATGAATCTGATGATGAATATGACATGTGAGAATTCACGTCTGATACTAACACACGTTTCTTTTAATGTCTCACAGCTGGAAGACCACTTATTACTCAGGGGGACATCGACGCCTCCATGGACCCACACGCCACTGGTGAGTGCCTTCATGAAATATGTGCATTGTGAGATTGGAAGAATGTTTGGGAAAAATCCTGTATGTAGTCGTACACAGTCTGGGTGTGAATCACATGTACCTCACCTCCAGTGTTATGATGGATCATGAAAGTGTGAAGTATGCACAAATTTATGAAGTTGAGATTGAGCACAGCATTTGTCTTCCATACATAACTTTGCACATCCCCAGTCAGTGAAAGTCATCATCACACAGTATCATCAAATATCCTGCTCATCACTGGCTCTTGACCTTTCTTGGATCAATTATCATGGCATTCGAAACATGTAGGCACTCTGCCACTAATGTGCAAGGGGGCCTGTTCTGGTGGTAGCCATTGCAAATGGACACTGTTGTGTATGCGAATAATTGTTGCCATTTTACCATGGCACATTGTTGGCCAACATGCATTAGCAACATGTCAGACCACTATTTCTGAGATGTGATGTCAATGCAATACAACATACATTTCCAAGGTTGCCCATCTGAGATTTGTCACATCAGATGTGTGATGCAATGTAATTCATTGTGCCCAAATTCCCACCATTCTTTGCATTCTGTGGCTGTTCATGCCTAGATAAATGCTTTACACAACTGTCACACATTGTGACAGAATAAACACATTAAACCCTGATCTCAGGTGTGAATACATGTCCAAATCACAGAGTGTACATGCCTTCTAGGCATTGCATTATGTGTACGTGGCAGCATAGGCTTAGGCTGCATGTCAACAGCTAAATGACGTGATTTGGACAGTCTGTACAGACTGGTTCAGTCAAAGAAACTTGTTAAGTTACACTGGCACCTTCACTTAGTCCAGAAATACCAAAGGGTTATGTCACTCCAGCCAATGCATGTGGATTACACCACATACAGACAGGAGAGGAGACATGTGAGTGATGTTGGTGATGGCTATGACCAGACAAGGAATACGTGTACAGCCTTGACTGAGATGACGGTCAATGATGATCAATTCTTTGGAGCACCTGGTGTCAGTTACAGGTATCAGTACAAAGAGTCAGTCACATACACAATATGA
This sequence comes from Calotriton arnoldi, assembly GCA_963921515.1. Lineage (NCBI taxonomy): Eukaryota > Metazoa > Chordata > Amphibia > Caudata > Salamandridae > Calotriton > Calotriton arnoldi. The sequence continues at coordinate 1,473,329 of CAWUFW010002794.1, read as the reverse complement.
AAACTGGTGTACGTGATTAAATAGTTAGTGCTGCAGGATCCAGGGTCACACCTCCTTTGGATGTGTCGACATCACTGTAATGGATAGTTATGTGCCAACCTTGATTTCCTGCCAATAGTCAGTGTCTTTCCTCTGATGTGTTGTATCTTTGACATGTTGGTGCATATTACAACAACACCATTTACTCAGCAACGTTACATTGTACAACATTGTGGTAGCAAGAGTGCCTTAGCCTGAGTCACGATGCTGCGTTAAGCTGGCTACCTCAGAATGAAGCACAATCGTGTTTTATACCACCTTTTCACATCATATCTTGTGTGCTAATGGTGGGAAATGTATACATGCACAACCAACATTTTGGATGTTTTGGGCCCTATCTCCAAGCCCAGCTTGAATATGTTTGAGTGCGTAATGTGTGATACCCTGGCCAGATTGTTCTTGTGCAGGAAGGTGCGCCTTACAGCACATGACCAATCTGTGATGAAAATGTCATCATGTGACTTAAATATGTGCTGCATTATGCAGCACACATAGAAGTGACAGGACATCATTTCAAGAATGGTCATGTGCAGGAAGGGACACCCTCTAGCACATGATCAACTTCCACATCAACGCAGAGACACTTGCACCATGGTGCAAGTGGGCCTGCGTAGGTGCAAGAAGGAAAAAGTTTTCCTGCAGCGCGGGGGCAGACACAGGTCTGCACCATACTGTTGTAGGTATGGTGCAAACCTGCATTCCTGCAGCTGCAGGGCGTGGCGTTAAGCCAAGGAGCCCAATGGCATGCTCCCCCACCACCTTGCGAAGATGGACCTATGTATTTCTTATGCACGGCATTGCCTGGTTCTGCAATGGTACTGCCAAGCTGTCTCCTTGGGCTCACTCCCCTGGTAGACTCAGTCTGTGTATGTGACAGCACCATCATTTGCCTCTGTCAATCTTAAAATGTTGTGACTCTACTCTGCCCTTGACATGTCCCATGCCATACATTGTCAGGTCAGTAACACCATCAGGTTGTAATTGCTCCTTAATTCTACATTGCATTGTTGTCGTCACTTTTGAACTTCACAATCTTTGGTGAGAGTGTAGGGTCCATGTTTTCATGCCCTTGTGTTTCAAAGTTAAATGAAGGACATTGGCATTAATATCAGGACTTACATATTGTGATTTGTCTTATTTTTCAGACAACATGTTGCCAGAGGAGGCACGGGCGTTCCAGATACGTAAGGAACGATACATGCACATACGCCGGGAGGCCAAGGCCTATCGTGCAATGGCAAAGAGGTACAGAGAGGACCGGGCAGCTGGCTGATGGAAATATCTGCCTGAATTTGCACAGCAAACCTTGCGAGGGGACACACAGGCCATACCAGTCCCTTCTAATGTCAGACGTGGGTCCAGACATCCTCACCGATCTGCCACTCAAGCTCAGACACCACCCAGCCAACCCGCTGCAACTGGATCAGGCACGCAAACAGGTGCCCCCTCATGTCCACGCACACAAGGGACTGCCTCACTGCCATCTGCAGCACGGACACATGGTGTAGGGTTCACGAACAGGGACCGTCGGTACTTGCTGTACATGAATGTGCGACTGGCACGAGTTGAAAGGGATGTGTCGGACATGAACACCCACCTCCAGGACATCAAGGGTGCCCTGGGGCTCCCATTTTGAGCAGCCCAGGTTGTGAGCCTTCCCCCTTTTCTACACTCCCCCGATTCCTTTTATACAAATGTTTTTATATTAGTGTACGTTTTTAAGTGTTATTTAGTGTAGTTGTAGTGTAGACATAATTAGTGCAATTTTTAGGCAAGGTTTTAAATTTTTTATTCTCTTAATGTAGTGTTATGGTCTAAGTTTCCTTTTCCTTTGGGTGGGGGGTTGATGTCATTTTCTTGTATAAAAAACAAAAAATCCCCAAAAATATTTATTTGTGTAGGATATATGTATAGTTAAGATGTTTTTGTACTGTGTGATGATGTTCTTTAAGGGGGGGAGGAGGGTTGATGTCTCATATATGTTGTTGCCTGTTTAGTATTAGATAAGGTAGATAGTTAAGAGTAACTTTTAATCTGAAAGAGACACGTTAGTGACAGATTCCTTACCTTAGAATATCCCCAGGCGTCAGGCTGGATCCGGAAAGTTTTGCGTAGCAGTACCCTTGCGCGCCGGTAGGCGGCGTGCCGTGCGGCCCGCGTCCGTCGTCGGCGTCGTGATCGCGGGATGGCGTCGCGGGCAGTACTTAGGCGCCGCCCCTGCGCGCTGACGTCAGTTCTTCTTTTTCCGCGCCAGCAAGCGCAGATCCGGGAAGAGCAGTGCCCTGGTCATTTTTTGACCATACTTTTTGGTGATTTTTTCACTGTTTTTCCATCTTTCAAGGTGTCGTAGGGATGCCCGGCTTCAAGCGATGCGGCGCCTGTGCGCGGATGATGTCCGTCACCGACCCGCATTGGGAGTGTCTCTTCTGCCTCGGCCGAGGCCACGACACGGCGTCTTGTACCGACTGCCAGGCCCTCCACCCGAAAGCTTTGCGAGAGCGGTCTCGAAAGCTCCTCGAGGCCCGGCATTCGGCTCCGCGGAAGCCCCGGTCGCGTGAGAGGTCCAGGGGTCGATCGCGGAGTCCACACCGGTCGTCGGGCGTCGAAGTCTTCTTCGTCCGGTAAGTCGAAGCACAAAAAGTCCAAAAAGCATCATCGCTCTAGGACTTCGCCTCGCCGGTCTCGCGACTCGGCTGAGGCCCCTCCCGGCACCGTCCCCGCCCCCGCGGCCCCGGACATGCCTGTGGAGTCGCCCCCGCCATACCCGCCCTTCCCGGGTTCGGGGGCAGATCCGGCCAAAGTACAGGAATTCCTGTCGGCCATGGCCCGCCTCTTCGGGCCTTCAGGCCCCTCCGGTGCGCCTTCGGGCCCCGCGGGCCCTGATAGGGTTGCTCCGGCGCCGCCGACGGCTCCGGCCCCGCGCCGCCCGTGCCTCCAGCCTCGATCCCGGCTCCGGCCCCGGCCTCGATCCCGGCTCCACAACCCCCATCGACGCCGGTCGACCTAACGACACCTCCGCCGGCGCCGATGTCTCCGGTGCCGCTCTCGGCGCCGCCCTGGGCTCCGGGCGGCGCCGTCCCCAGTTCCTTCCGGCTCCGGACATGGACCCGGAGCGACGTCGCTCGACGCCGGCTCCGGCGCCGATGGGACCTTGGGTCCCAAATGTCCCTCCTCCTCCTTATTTTGAACCAGAGGAGGACCAGTTGGACTGGGAGGGGTCTGATGACCCTCTGACGCGACACTGTCAGTATGATGAGGACTGGACAGAGAGTCTAGGGAGGCCAGTGGTCTGGATACTTCCCCTGACACTGGCATGCTGTCTCCTCCCGTGGCTACGGAGGAGGGGGCCAATTTTGGTACGGTGTTGCGTAGGGCAGCTGGGGCCTTATGTCTCCAGCTCCCTACTTTGACGGTTTGACAGAGGTGCTTCAGCCGGCAGCCTCCTCTGCGGAGACTGTGCTGCCGTTTAACGACGCCCTCACTGACGTTCTTTGGGCGCCTGGTCCAAGCCCAACACAGGGGCTCCTGTGGATCGGAACGTGTCACGACGCCATCGCCCAGCTCCGGGCGACCCCCTGTTTCTTTCTGTCCACCCCACTCCTGAGAGCTTGGTTGTCCAAGCCTCCGCTTCCCAAACCGCCTTCCCTACCGCTCCTCCGGATAGGGAATCCAAACGCCTGGATCAGTTTGGGAAGAAAGGTTTTTCTTCCTCCAGTGCTGGCTTGCGGTCAGTTAACACCGCTTGTCTTTTGGGCCGATATACCCACTCCCTGTGGGATTCGGTGGCGGATGTTTTGCCCCAGTGCCCTGAGGAGGTCCAGGCACTGCTTTCCCGCGCTGTTGCGGAAGGAAGGATGCGGCCAAATACACTATCCGTTGTGGCCTTGACACCGCCGACTCGCTGGGCAGGTCTATTGCAACGACGGTGGCGCTCCGACGCCACGCCTGGCTGAGAACCACTGGTTTTTCAGGGGATGTCCAGAATACTCTCATGGACATGCCCTTTGATGGAGTCGGTCTTTTTGGGTCCAAAGCAGACCATGCGTTGGAGCGCTTTAAGGACTCACGGGCTACTGCCAAGTCCCTGGGCCTTTCTGCTACACGCCCTCCGCTGACTTCTGCTTTTCGCCCCTATCGTGGCCACGGTAGGGGCGCCCTTCACGTCAGCAGCCCAGACACCGGCCCGCGCAGCAGGCGTTCTACGCGTGGCCGAGGACGTGGATTCCGCCGTGGCGGATCGGGCAACCAGCGTGCGGGTCAGGCCACCACCTCCAACCCGTCCGCGGCCTCCAAGCCCTCCTAGTCCCTCCTTTCAGGTGCACGGCACGCCAGTAGGGGCAGGGTCCGCCATCACCTTCCCCACTGGCGCGCCATCACCTCGGACAGGTGGGTCTTGGACATTGTCCGAAGGGGCTACTCCCTCCCCTTCGAGACTACCCCCCAGCCATGCCACCTCAATTCCGCCGCATGTCAGGGGATCACTTGGTGCTTCTACAGAAGGAAGTCACGGCCCTCTTGACCAAGAGGGCCATCGAGCATGTTCCGACCCCAGAAGTAGGGCGTGGTTGCTACTCCCACTACTTTCTGGTGCCCAAAAGGGACAAGGAGGACATGCGTCCTATCTTGGACCTCCGGAACGTCAATCGCTTCCTCCGGAAGGAGAAGTTCAAGATGCTCACCCTAGCTCAGGTCTTGACTGCCCTCGACCCTGGAGACTGGTTGGTAGCGTTGGACTTGCAGGACGCATATTTCCACATCCCCGTCCTGCCGGCCCACCGGCGTTACCTTCGGTTCACGGTAGGCCCCGAGCATTTTCAGTTCACCGTGCTCCCCTTTGGCCTTACACGAAAGTGATGGCGGTGGTCGCAGCTCATCTGCGCCGGGCAGGGGTTTCAGTCTTCCCCTACCTCGACGACTGGCTGCTGAAGGCGGGCTCGCCCCAGGCAGTCGTCTCCCACCTCCAGACTACGGCCGAACTCCTGCACTCGCTGGGGTTCTCCATCAATGTGCCGAAGTCGCATCTGATTCCTTCTCCACAGCTCCTTTTCATCGGAGCAGTTCTGGACACGACGCAGTTTCGGGCCTATCCTCCCGAACGGCGAGTCCGGGATATTCAGGCTATGATTCCAATCTTTCAGCCTTTATCCTGGGTTTCGGTACTGATGACCCTGAGGCTGCTGGGCCTCATGGCCTCCTGCATCCTGCTGGTCAATCATGCCAGATGGCATATGCGGGCTCTGCAGTGGGACCTGAAGTTCCAGTGGGCGCAGCACCAGGGCAACCTGTCCGATCACGTCCAGATCTCGGAGGGGACTGCAAGACAGTTGCAGTGGTGGCTCTCGAACCGGCAATGGGTCATGGGCAGATCCCTCTCCCTTCCCCAGCCAGAGCACACAGTTGTGACGGACGCGTCCCTTCTGGGATGGGGCGGTCACATGGGAGAGGCGGAGATCAGAGGCCTCTGGTCTCCGGCGGAGTCCCGGCTCCATATCAACTTTCTGGAGCTCCGGGCGATCCGGCTTGCACTCAAGGCATTCCTTCCCTCTGTCAAAGGGAAGGTAGTGCAGGTGTTCACAGACAACACCACCGCCATGTGGTACTGCAACAAACAGGGCGGGGTGGGGTCTTGGACCCTTTGTCAGGAGGCTCTGCGCTCTGGACATGGCTGGAACATCAGGGCATGTTCCTGATGGTTCAACACCTGGCAGGTTCCCTAAACGCCAGGGCGGACGAACCCAGCCGCAGGTGCATAATGGATCACGAATGGCGTCTTCACTCGGAAGTGGCGCAAGGACTCTTTCTACAATGGGGAGAGCCTTGGTTAGATCTATTCGCCACCGAAGAGAACGCGCAATGTCATCAGTTCTGCGCGTTGGAATTTCCAAGGCGGCACTCGCTCGGCGACGCTTTTCGTCACGAGTGGAGTTGCGGTCTGTTGTACGCCTTTCCGCCTATACCACTTCTACCCAGAGTGTTGAAGAAGATTCGGCACGACCGGGCCCAAGTCATTCTTGTGGCTCCGGACTGGGCTCGAAGGGTTTGGTATCCCGAGCTACTCAATATGAGCATAGATCCCAGAATCCGTCTGCCTCTTCGGGAGGATCTTCTGTCGCAGCAGCAGGGGACGGTCCTCCACCCGAACCTGTCCAGTCTACACCTGCTTGCGTGGAGATTGAGCGGCGGCAGTTGATTCCTTTCGACTTGCCTCCCGAAGTTTGTGATGTGATTCTGGCAGCCAGGCGTCCCTCCACTAAGGTGGTATACGCCTGCAGGTGGAACAAATTTGTGGCATGGTGCACAGCAAAGGCTGTGAATCCCCTTTCTGCCCCTCTTTCTGAGGTCCTTCTGTTCCTTCTCTCTCTGGCCCAACAGGGTTCTGCCCTGGGTACCATCAAGGGTTATCTCTGTGCTATCTCGGCCTTCCTCAGGCTCCCTGATCAGCCCTCCCTTTTCAAGTCCCCTGTTGTTAACAGGTTTCTTAAAGGCATTACACACCTTTTCCCTCCTGTTCCGTTCGTGATGCCTCAGTGGGACTTGAACTTGGTTCTTACCTTTTTAATGTGCACTCCCTTTGAGCCTCTGCATAACTGTCCTCTTCGCCTTTTGACTCTAAAGACAGCCTTTCTGGTGGCCATCACCTCCGCTCGGCGGGTGAGTGAGCTCCAGGCTTTATCTTGCAAACCTCCCTTTCTGTCTGTTCATCCAGACAAGGTTGTTCTTCGGACGCGTCCGTCCTTCTTGCCAAAGGTGGTTACTGCCTTTCACATTGGGCAGACCATCACTTTGCCTACCTTCTTTCCGCCTCCGCATCCTTCCAGAGAGGAAGAGAGGCTCCACCGTCTGGACCCAAAACGTGCGCTCTCCTTCTATATCGACCGCACAAAACACTTCCGGGTGGATGACCAGCTCTTTGTTGGCTACGTGGGCGCCAAAAAGGTCGGGCGGTGCACAAACGAACCATCTCCCGCTGGGTTACCTTGTGCATCAAGACCTGCTATTCTTTGGCTAAGAAGGAGCCTCCTGTTGGGCTGCGTGCCCATTCCACCAGGGCAACAGCTGCTACCACGGCCTTGGGCCGCGGTGTTCCGCTGCCCGTTATTTGTCAGGCAGCTACGTGGGCCTCGCTGCACACGCTTACAAAACATTACTGCCTTGACAGTCAGGTCCGGAGGGACGGCTTCTTTGGCCGTTCTGTCCTCCAGGACTTCCTTGTCTGATCTTTGTTCGCAGACCCACCACCGGGGTTGGTATTGCTGGGGTATCTATTCTAAGGTAAGGAATCTGTCACTAACGTGTCTCTTTCAGATGCACAAGTTACTAACTTGTGTAACGATATATCTGTAAGAGACAGTAGTTAGTGACAGATTCCTTACCGCCCACCCATCCTCCCCGTTCTGCGAACTGATTTCTAGGGTTAAGGACATCCCTTTCAGGGCCCTAGTATTTTTCAGACACCTATGTCAGCTTCTTGCATGGCTCTGCGTTCCTGGCGCGGAAAGTCGTGTACAGAACTGACGTCAGCGCGCAGGGGCGGCGCCTAAGTACTGCCCGCGACGTCATCCCGGCGATCACGACGCCGACGACGGACGCGGAGTCGCACGACGCCGCCTACCGACGCGCAAGGGTACTGCTACGCAAAACTTTCCCGGATCCAGCCTGACGCCTGGGGATATTCTAAGGTAAGGAATCTGTCACTAACTACTGTCTCTTACAGATATATCGTTACACAAGTTAGTAACTTGTGCGTTAGTACCAGTTACTTCAGATTAGGTTAGTTGTAGTGATTAATGGTAGTTTACGGTAGGTAATTTTGCAGTATTTTAATAAAAGGTTACTGTTTTGGATTTGTGGTTGCACTTATGTCAGAAGTGATTTGATGGAGTGGTGCTTTGGACATTGTATACAACATATTCAATCACACAACAATCATTAGAATGTCTAAGTGTAGTCATGACATAATATTTTAGTGAACGGCTACTGTCATGATACTGTAGTTTTATGTTCAGGAAACACGCATGAATTTCAGAATGGCAATTATGAGTTATGCCCTTGGAAAGGGATACTCTGTTGATATGTTTATCATCTTATGAGTTACTCACAGAGTTTTACAACACATTGTTGCACATTTAGAACACAATGGGGAAACACGGGGTTAAGCAAACATTGAAATCACAACGCTTATCCATTCTGAAAATGCAGGTATGCGCTGTGTTCCCAAGAATGGTGCACACCCCTCCATTTCCCCTGAGCCTGGCACAGAGTCCAGCTGCCAAGCCCAAACGCAGGCCCCCTTGCTACATAGTGCAAGGGTGTCTGCATTGGTGAAATTGGATGTTTATGTGCAGAAAGGCTCACCTTCCTGCACATACACAATGTAGTCATTTTGCTTGTCCGATGTGTGCTGCACAAAGCAGGACACAATGAAACAGCAAACACGAGGGGAAATGAAGCATTTCTCCCTGTAGTTCCAGTGTAATACCCGCTTTTCACAGGTATTACTTTAGGCACTGCCTCCTATTAATGCCACCCTTGAAATTGTGGGACAGCATCTGAATCTATGCCAGTTGCAGTGCACTACACTCCGCAAAACACATTGCCCTCCCCTTTCACGCTGAGCACAGCATGAAAGGGTGCCTTATTTACAAGGCATTGTTAAGCCACGTCAAGTGGCTGAATGATGCCTTGTACATTAGGAGAAGGCCCTATTGCGAACACGTCACTGAAAGTGACATTGTGGTTCCAATAGAGCATTGTAAATATGCGCCATTACGCTTCCTCATCTTTGTAAATATGGTATGGGCTCTATCTTGAGATGTGACATGCCATGACACCCATCACAACAAGCTTTGTCCACACCGTTGAGTATGAGTAGATCTGCCAAGTAAGAAGGCAAAATGTTTGGGAGCGAGACTGCAGAGGGCCAGGTTCAACATTTAACCTTGGTCGAGAGAGGACTTCAGTAAAATCATTAGTCGGCTGCTGATAGCTGCTTCATCAATGTCGGAGGGCAAGGGCCTAGCAGAGAACCAGATTTTATTCTCAAAACCAGTATGGTTAGAGTCTCAATGTCAACTGGATGAAATTGTGATAGTAAAGTAACACAGGGCAGATAAAGCTTTGAAGCCTCTTGAGAACACATCTTGTTCAATCCCATTTCTGATGCTATTGATTCTTATTTCAAACAAATATGTTCAGTTGATCGCAGAGCACCTTAGAAGGAGCTAGTCACTCCATTAGTACTTAAGAGATAAACTATTCATTTGGGTCAGATTTTTGTCATTTCCAAACCAAGACATATGTATGCATTGTAAGAATATAAAATGTATCTGTCTGAGTTAGGTCATACTTACTAATGCAAAGATAGCCCCAACAAAAGTAGCGGCCTGCAGAGAGGTCTACGTAAAATACAAATCTGTCATACAAGAATACATACTTGCATATTACACACTTTGCTCTGTGATGGGCATATTAACCCTTAATGCTGTTTTATTTTTTAGAGTTATTTTTTGTTTATTTTACAAGCAACAAACAATTAATGCACAATAATGCTTTCGGGTCACAATTCGGTATGCATTGCATACTTATCGAAATGTAAACAGCTTGTGGGGGGGTCATGCGATATACAGGTAGTGTGGGGGGGGGAAGGACCTGGTGAGCAGTTGATGCTATTTTATGATAAATTAAACCTGTAACTAGACTGAACACATCTGTTCAACAAGTGCCTTAACCTTCATAGTTATCTTACCATGTTATACCTTGGAATTTGCTTGTACACAGTGATCTCTACAGCAAGCTCCTTATTGTGGGGTAATTTAAAATGGAGATGGCTTGTGACCAAAAAAGTAACCATGTCAATTTCTTTGGAACAGCTTTAAAAAATGTTTGGGTGTGTGTGTCTTGACTATCAACCCCTGCTCCTCTTTTCTCTGCCCCTTATGACTCCAGCATTGCTGCCAAGTTTTTCAGATCCATGCATGATGTTTTGCTCCAACCCTGGTTTTTTCTTTGAATTCTCTGATTTGTAGTCCTGTTTTGTAATGGAATAAACAACAACTACAGATCCCAGAACTCAAAGAAAAAACCTGGACTGGGGACAGAAACCTTGGCAGGGCTACTCCAGCCTGTTCTTCTGTCACAGTTTCACCTCTAGTACATGGGATCCTTTAGTCACTAATTTTCCACATCCAGCACTGGTTAAAAAAAAGACTACAAGTTCCACAATGCAATTTGTTGCAGGTTGAATCAGAGGTGGGTGAGCCACTGAAGACTTCAGCTAGGCTCAAGCCTGAAGCCTGGCTCTGCTTGAGGTCCTGTTGGAACCTCAAGCCCATAACAATATGGCTTCTGCATGCTGCCCTCTGCTCTACCCAGGATGTGTCCTTACAGCCAGAACTGTTGAATGTGGAACTGGGTAACCAGGTTCACATCTCAATGTTGGCTCAACATTCTATGGGGCATATTCCCAAGGACTTATCGCCGATTTATCGGCACTTTAGCGCCGCAAAAGTGGCGATAGATTTATCGCCCTATTCTCAAGCTGGTGCAAACTGCCGATATCGCCACGGATGAGAGCGACAACTAACGCTAATGATTTCAGAGCAGGCGTTCCCGTGCAAAAACACACGAAAACACCACTTCGCGATATTCTCAACGACCAGCCAGATCGGCAAAGCGATCCAACAACAGGCAATAAGGCGCGTTAGCAGCAGGGATTTCACACCTGCCTATTACTGGTGTTAGCAGGACGACAACCTGCAGTAGAAAGGGAGCCCAGCCCAGAGCCACATCTGAAGACCAACAGATGCCATGGAGCCAATGATCATGCAGCTTGGAGACCCAAGAGGGCCACAACACCCACCGCCACCACCCCCAGGACCCCCCCCCCGGACCACCCCCCTCAGACTACCACCTAGGCAGAGCAGAAGACGACAGCGGACGTTCCTAAAACGCACCAGCCTCAGACACTCAACGCCAGAGGATGCCATTGCCCACTACAGGCTCAAAAGGACAACCATCCTCCGCATCCTGACCCACATTGCCCACAGGCTGACGGTACCAACACAGCGGAGAACCAGCATCCCTCCGCAGACAAAGCTGCTGGCTGTGCTGCACCTGTTGGCCTCTGGTACCTTCCAACCAACAACTGCCAGAGTTGGAGGAGTCTCACAGCCAGTCCTATCAAACTTCCTCACACATGGATGCATGTCCACAAAAGCAACGGCGGGCCCCTGTATCCGCACCACACGCTAGTTCCAATTCGTAGTGTTCCTGCGCAACCAACCCCAACGCCAGCCGTTGCTTGCCGCCTCTGTGCTCCAGATCCCAGATTGTAGTTACTGAAATGGGGGTGCGCCAGGTCATGAAGTCCAGTAGTCAACAGTAGTGTAAAAACAGTTCTTTATTACAAATACATAAATCAACAATACGAAAACCTCAGCCAACGCGTTCCATTCCCAACGGGAACTTCATCAGGGCAACGTGTGGATTCAATTAACTGCATATGCTGCGGGAACTCCCCAATACAATTCCATATTCCGAAAGTCAGTATTCAGAAACCTGTTGGATAAATGGTGACAATGGTCAAGCTTCCGTATAGTCACAAACGTAATCTGGTACAGTGTATTGTACTTGGACAAACCGGAGTGCTAACAGGTGTGATAAATCCTGCATAAAGACCGTAACAGAAGTTCGTGTGGGCGTAACCTTCGTAGGAAAGAAAAGGAAGGTTACGACCACACGAACTTCTGTTACGGTCTTATTATGCAGGATTTATCATACCTGTAAGCATCACGGTTTGTATCAGCTTTGATACCCCTGCACCTTCACTTCCCCCACACTGCGCAGGAACAGGTGGAGACCAAGCAAGGGAACTACGCCATAGCTGGCTTCCCGCATGTGTTGGGGGCAATTGACTGCACACATGTACTACTTGTGCCCCCTGCCGACACTGCACACAATAACCGCAACAGAAACCACACGCATTCCATCAATGTGCAGGCAAAAGTGGACCACCAGGGCCTGTTCACGAATGTCATCGCGAACTTCCCAGGCAGTGTGCATGATTCCTACATCTTCCGCAAGTCCATCACCAACCAGCGCTTTGAGGGTGGCACCTATGGAAATGCACTGCTCGTCGGTAAGTACCAACTGAACACACCACACACCTCAACTCCACAATCATACAACTCACAACTGTGGGAATGCACACGTAACAAAATCACATACAACATGCCAATCAACATGCCCAACTACCAGACACGACAACGCAAGTAACTGTGTTAACCGTGGCCAGCCATGTAGACAAACCATCCACGGCATGGCACCTCTGCCACACAATTGCAGAATGTGGGGAGAGGTGGGAACCAAGTATGTGCGAAGGAGGCAAGTGACCCATCAATAAGAATGTACACAATGCCAAGTGTGGCGGTGATGTGCTGGACAGACTTCAGTATGCAGAGCACAGACATGTCCATGTGGACATATACTGCTGGTGTTTGTAGTGCTGTGGACAGTGGATGCAAACAGGTTACCTCGGGCAGTGTGGAAGACCTTGGACATGTAGCTTTGTCCCCCCCCTGTAAGCGTGAGCGGAGTGGCCTTGGCCGGCGTATGTCATGAATAAATAGCCCGGGGCTCTGGGCGTGGTTCAGTTCCGGGATGGCCACCAAAGTAACTACTGCGTGTGTCTCTGTGTCCGCCATATCCTGTCCATAGGCCTACACACACGTGGCCGACCAACTTCAACGGCCAGATTTCCACTGGAGATGAGGTGCCTACGTCCCAAGCCAAATCGCGCACATCTCGTCATCGCATGTAGGGTTGTGTCTGCCAGGGCGGCGCCCCCCACCCAGCCACGAGGCCGCCGCCGTGACCGGTGGTGCCTGCACGATCCTGTGCACCTGCTGCACCCCAGCCCTGGCCCCCAGACCGGTCCGCCGCCCAGCGTTGACCGGTCCGCCGCCCAGCAATGACAGGCCACCCCTGCGCACCCAGGCCTCAATGCTCACCTTCCGCCACCGGCGTGTCTCCAAGAGGGCCCACCACGTGCCGGTGCAACCTCCTCAGCCGATCGCTGGATTCCGCGCCACAGGCCCCCAGCGCACCCTGCGGCACCGCACCGCGGAGTCATGTGTGTGCTGACTGCTGCCTTCGGCGTACACTGCGGTCCAGCAGGGCTCTCAATTCAAATCGAATCTTGATTGGCAGGACGGCGTATCGAGGTCTACGAATCATCGCAGGCTGCACACCCGCTCAGCTCTTCAGGTGCCCCTACCTCAGTGCACCGCAAGTCACCGTCCCATGGCGGTAGGCCCATGCCGGCCACAGTGCATCGGGTGCCACCAACTCTGTGCACCGCAAGTCATCGTCCCGTGGCGGTAGGCTCGTGCCGGCTGCAGTGCATCAGGTGCCACCAACTCTGTGCAACGCAAGTCATCAGCCCATGGCGGTAGACCCGTGCCGGCCGCAGTGCATCGGGTGGCACTAACCCAGTGCACCACAAGTCATGGACCCTTTATGATTGAGTCTCGTGGTGCGGACGCCATCATGTCACCTCCGGCAGTGGGGAATGTGATGTGGTAGGCCCCTTTTATTGGCAGGGTCACATGTCCTGTGACACCTGTACTGGATGGGTGTGGTGTGGGTGTAAACCAGCCCTCAGGGAGTAGCTGTGGCATGCTGACAACTAGACCAGTGATCAGCAGATCACTACAGGGAAGACCTGGGACATGTAGCTTTGTCGTCGTCCCCTGTAAGCGTAAGCGGAGTGGGCTGGGCTGGCGTATGCCAGTCCAGCGTAGGGGTGTGAACAATGAGCCCGGGGCTCTGGGTGTGGTTCAGTTCTGGGCTGGACAAGAAAGTAACTAATGCGTGTCTCTCTGTTGTAGTGTTGGCGCCACCCGGACCGCAATCGGCAATGTTGCACCCTGTGACTCAAGTCCCACAACATGAGCAACATGGACGTAAGGGGGAATCACTGACTCTACATTCATCCATTCTTTCATACTTGAATGATCATAGACATGACACATCTGTGTGACTTATTCACATTCAGTGGAGTGTTGAAGCTGGAGCAGTACAGGGCCATGCAAACCCCACTTTACATTGTTGCCCCGTGGAGGGCCACCCAGAGTCCTTTAGGGAATGACAAGTTCATCGGAAGAGGAAGAGTTCAGTCCGCAGTCTGATTGCTGTGTCATTGGTAACCAAACAGAATATGGCAGTCCATGCCGAGGTCCAAGGTGAGTGTCGCAGAGTGTATCGGGGGACAGTGGAAGGTGATGATGCAGAGGGCAGAACCAAGCAGAAACAGGCCATATGGCGGAGATGAATGCTACCGCTTCCTTCTTACCACTAAGGCAGAATCATCCGCATCTCCGTCCTCTGATGTTTCATGTGCCTCACATGTGGGTGGTGGTGTTTTGTCTGCATCACTGTGTGGCAGTGACACATCAGGGGCCGGAGTTGGATTGTCTGCCGCACTGTGAGGCACTGACACATCAGGGGGCGGAGATGTGGATGGAGTAGTAGCAGGAGCATTCATGTGCGCCAGGCCTTGTGGCAGCAATGCCATGATGAGGATCTGCAGGGCATGGAAGATCCCAGCTACATCTCGCTGGTGTGCAGCCGTGGCAGCCATTCTTTCCGCCTGCATCCGCTCCATGTTCTCCATGAGCCTCCGCATGTGTCCCAAATCCCGGCTGACATCGCTGGAGCCACTCTGACTAGACAGTTGTCCTTGTCTCAGAGTCAGGACTCCAGCGATGTCAGCCATGGATCGTTGGAGAGCATGGAGCGGACTGTGGGTGTCCGTTAGGGACTGTAAGTGGTCCCTGATGGGACTTAGACACCCACGTATGGCATCTAGTTTGGCTGCCATGAGGTCGAACCCTACCCGCACCTGATCAGCCATCTTCTCCTGGCACCCTTAAACACGGCGTTGGAAGGCCATGTGTTGTTCGTGGGGGTCCTGGGAGACAGCCGTGGTGGTGGGTGCTTCCTGCTGTGTGGTCTGTGCAGATGTGTTGTTGACGTCAGGGGTTGTTTGTGCACGTGGATGTGTCAGAGGTTGACCTGCTCCTTTACGGATGTGGTCCACACTCAGCCACCTCAGTGTTGTGGCGTGCAACATGTCATGATATATTGACTGCAGCCATGCTATTCGTCATGCAGTGTCATTTGCATTGTCAGTGTGGCTCACAGACACGCCGCTTTGCTGGGTTTGGCACATGTGCATGGGTTGGTTGTGAGATTGGTGATGTGTGGGAAGGGCCCCCTTTGGGCACATAGTCGACGGGGCCTACTTTCTGTTTCTAGGTGTGCTGCAGTGTGCCAAGGGGATCAGGGACATGATCCAGAGTCATTGTGGGTGTGCACTGTGCTATACTTAATTGTGCATGTGTGACATTGTGCCCATCTCCCCCGTCCCCCAGTCCCTGGTCGTTACTCACCCTGTTGCTGTTGTGTCAGGTCATGTTGAGCAGTGTCCGGTCCCCCAACTCCTGCCACCGTCTCCACACTGATGACTGTGAACACCCTTTCTCCATCTCATCCAGCTCCTCCTGTGGCGCTGGACTCCCACCTCCAGTCTGCATTGCTGCCTTCTGGTTGTTGCCGAGTTTCTGCTTGGTTTTGCGCTTCACATCATTCCAGCACCTCTTGAGCTCTTCCATTGTCCTCCTCAGCACTCCGACTGCGTTCACCTTGTCCACGATGGACTGCCATATTCCATTTTTTGTTGCCAATGACACAGTGGAGGTGACGAACAGTTGTTGATGGTGTTTTATCACCTCCGTTATCAGGATCCTGTTTTCCTGCGGACTGAACCGCGTCTTCCTCTTCTTCTTCTCCTTGCCCTTCCCTGACCCCGAGGTCCCAGGCTGGTCCTCCGTGGGGCTTGTGGGGTTCTGGTTGTCCTCTGTACTTGCTCGGGCTACCTCCATTGTACTTCGCAGTTGTTTTGGTTTTGTTTGTGGTTTTTTTTTTCTGCTTTTATAGTGATTTTTCCCGTCTGACGTGTGTGAATTGGAGGCCTGGCGCAGCTTATCGCTGATTTTTTTATCGCGGTTGGGCCCATCGCCACTTTTTTCACGTTCGGCTTTCAATTTTATCGCCGTCCCGGTAATTTTATCGCGGACATTTGACGCGTTATCGGGAAACTATCGCATGTTACCGCCGTGTTGAGAATAAGACGTTAACACAGCGTTATTTTCCCGCGATAGACGGCGATATGAGAAATTGCGTTAACCTATTTTGGCGATGATTATCGCACGTTCTTGAGACTATCCCCCTTTGATTCTTAGCAAATCACTTAACCTCCCCAAAAAATGTGACCATGTGTAATGTAAATGGTGCTGATAAAAAGCACTTCAATGCCTTAGTGTTGAGTTTGCGCTATATAAAAACTGTACAAGAAAATACACAAAGAGGTCAAAACAAAGCCTTAACATAAAATGGAGATAAATACATACCCATTTAGTGGATGATTTTTGCAAAGTGAAATCAGAAAACATGGATAAATTGCAGCTTCCCTGTTTAAATTGTGTCATCTTAGGCATATATTTTTTTTCACCAAAACTCCAGTTTCTTCATAACGGCATATTAAAGCACTTTCAAATATGTGAGCTCAGAATCCCAGCTGTATAAAAACCTACTGTGTTTGATTTATTATACCATAATGTTGCTCGATAAGGATCTGGGACGCATTCAGGGTTCACATGACAACTGTCTGCTTCTTAGATCACTAATGGCACTGTCACCAGTGTGGGGAAGGGGGCAGGAATGGTTCTACATCCATGTTTAAAAATTATGGGGCCTATTTATGAGAATGTCACGCAGTGCAGTGCAGCAACTCACCTTGCTGCGCTGCATGACAGGGAAGAGGCAGAAATGCACAGTATTTAAGGCAATATGGCACATTCCTGCCTTTTCCCCTGCGCTGGCACCCTTTAGGCAGCTTAGCGCCAATGCAGGCACCCTTGCACCATGGTGCAAGGGTGCCTGCGTTGCATGCAGGATTGTTCTTGTGCAGGATGGGGCAGAGTTATATTCCTCTTTCTATGTGTGCAGCAGAATGCAGCACACATAGAAAGAGGAAGCAACGAGGAGAAATAAAGATATTTATCCACGTTGCGCTCACCTGAGAAGGCATACATTTTTGCTGCATTCCCAGGTCTACCAGTTCTGGAAAATCTGGAAATGCATCAAAAACCATGGAAGTTGCAGAGTGTTTCCTCCCTCTCCCCCGTGCCCTACCATCCAACATGGGCAAGGATAAACAGGCGGGCCCCGGCCCCAAGCAGGGCACTCTGGACCTATTTGTCACTACCCTAGGTAACTCAGGGGATGCGACACCGGTAGTTCCATCCCTGACAACGTGGCATTGTTGGCGGCGATCACCCAGGCATGAGATACCCTGAATATGAAGATTTGAGCTGTGGGTACCGAGGTCTCATTCCTACACCAGGACCTCCGCAAGGCAGTAGACCGTATTACTGAGGCTGAGTCGTGTCTCCACTGTGGAAGATACTGTGTCCTCCCTGCAAAAGAAAGTAAACAAGCTCACAGTGGTGGCACAGGAGCTGGCGTCCCGTGTCGAGGATGCTGAGGGTCGATCCCGACGCAACAACTTACTCTGCGTTGGCTTCCTAGAAGGGTGCGAGGGCCCATCTATGGACAGTTTCCTTACAAATTGGCTCAGGGCCCTCTTACCAGACGACTCCCTGTCCTCCTGCTTCGTGGTAGAGAGAGCTCACCGAGCCTTGACGAAAAAGACTCCTAGTGAACGCCCGAGACCGGTGATTGCCAAATTGTTAAATTACGCTGACCGGGACGTCATCTTGCAGTTTGCACAAACTCACAAGGACCAGTTGATTTTTGAATCACGCCCCATAATGATCTTCCCGGACTACACCAGACTGGTGCAGCTGCAGCGCCAGTCATTTACAGCTGCCAAACGCAGGCTCCGGGAACATTTCCTATATGCTGCTCTACCCTGCTCGAATGAGGGTCACGTACAATTCAAAATCACACTTCTTTGATACCCCTGAAGCAATCTTCAACTGGGCGGATGAAACAATGCACCTCAAACCACATACCCCGCCACCGCTGGAATCAGACTCCTCACAAGGATCGCAAGAAATAGACAGAAGAGGGGTAACTCCAAAAGGAGACACTGGTCCAAATCCAACTGGCGCTCCCAGTCTCAGGACAAGGCGTCATAATGGCTACCGGCTGGCATCGCTTCTCTGACCTATGGCCCTGGCCAGCGATAGTACTTTCCTCCTCTATGCGGAACCGCTGGGAGAACCAATTCAGCTTGGGGGCCACCCAAGGAACTGCTAAGCCCCTGAACCATTATGTTTAGCTGTTCTGGGAAGTTTGGGTGTGGTTGGCGGAGATCTCTGGGATCCCCCTGTTGGGGCCCCGGACCCTTCTCCACCGGGACAGATACTCCTTGTTGGTGGAAGTATGGGGGTGGAGGGTTGGGGGTGGGGAAAGTGCAGTCCTACCAAGTTAATACTGTTGTAGTTATCGTACGCACACGGAGACCGCATCACACCTTAGTAAACGCGACTGAGACCGCGATCCACATAGATGACAGATGACTCCACATGCACATATTCCTCAGCTGGGAGAACTAAACATAGTATCCTGGAATGTTAGAGGGCTGCTCAACAAAATCAAGCGGGGCGCTGTTCTCCGGCAGGCCAAACGCTGCGAGGCAGACATCATTCTCCTGCAGGAGACTCACCTCCTGGGTAACAAAACCCCATGCCTCACCAGATTTGGATACACCACAGTATACCACTCAGGGTTCACACAGGGCTCCAGGTGCACGGCTATTCCTGTTCACTTTATCCAAACAGTGGCTAGACCCCGGGGGCCGATATACTATTAATCACAGGCACATTACATGGTGAATGCGTAACCATAGGCAGTATCTATGCTCCACCTCCCCTGGGGGCACCCCTTCACAGATAGAATTTCACAGGTATGGGGGGAACTCCCAGAGGGTCTGACGCTGCTGGGCAGTGATTGGAATGATGTTATGTCACCCCAGAATAGTAGACGTGAGCCGAGGCGGGAGCCCCAAACAGGTAGATCCAAACTCCATCTCCTAGCTACTACACTGGGGTGGACCGATGCATGGCGTGCTCACCACCCCGCTGAGAGTGGCTATACATTCTTATCCGCCATACACGGCACCTCGTCATGGCTGGACTATGTCTTCCTACCCCACAACTACATACACAGGGTGTCCCATGTCTCTATCCTTCCCAGGGGATTATCAGACCATTCACCGGTCTTACTTAAGTTGCGCCTACAATCTCAGAAACCCCCCTTCCGATGGCGTATGTCGTCCTGGTAACTTCAAGACCCTAACTACCAGGAGGTCCTATGCCAGGCCATTTCCGACTATTTCTCGACCAATGCCGATTCAGTCCCGTCTAATGTTATTCCATGGGATGCTCTTAAACCCACAATCCGGGGTGTTGACATTAGCTTTCGGGCAGGCAAAAAAACGTAAACATCTAACCCAAATACTGGAGCTAAAAGACCGTCAGAGGTCCCTCAAAGCACAACTGGCTGCAGGTGCCAGCCCAGAAGTGCAGCGTAATCTCCTCCAACTACAGCAACAAATACATCAACACCTCATTAATGAGGCGCAAGAGGTTTGGCTCGCAACGCAGAACAGGATATATCAATAGGGGGACAAGTCTAGTAAGATGCTTCATCGGCTGTGCCAGACAGCGATGTCCCCTACCCCCATTCCGGCACTTCGAGACGCAGATGGAGTGATATGCACTTCACCTGAGATGGTAGCCCAAGTATTCGCAGCGTATTATGCTTCCCTGTATAAACAGAGAGTGCCCTTATAGAGGATTTCCTAACAGATATAACCCCGTAAGGTCTCGGACCACGTATGAGATCAACTCGATGCCCCAATAACAGTAGATGAACTTAGGGCTGCACTGGTTAACACCCATCCCGGCAAAGCACCCGGCCCCAATGGCTTCCCCAATGACTTCCTGCAACCACATATGACAACTCTGGGTCCATATATGCTGGAGGCACTCCATGAGGCCCTCGAACAACACATCTTACCACCGGATTGGCGCCATGCTGAGATCGTCATGTTCCTTAAACCCGGCCACCCCCCAGAAGACCCTTCCTCATGTCACCCTATTTCCCTCCTTAACGTCGAGCCCAAACTCTTGCAGATCGCCCCCGCTCATGCATCCAGAACCTTATCCACCCCGACCAGTCCAGCTTCATGCCACAAAGGTCCACCCGGCACAAAATACGGCGGGTCCACAACGCTCTTGCAAAGGCCCCAGAATAAGGCCGGCCCGCGGCCACTCTCCTGGCCGATATAGACAAGGCATTTGATTCTCTAAGCTGGACCTACCTATTCCCTCTTCTTCGAGCCATCAACTTAGGGCCGAGCTTTCCGGCGTACGTCCAGTTATTATATACAGGCCTTTCGGCCTCTGTGCGGGTGGCGGGACACAGGTCGGCATCCTTTCCCATTTGTCGTGGTACTCGGCAGGGCTGCCCCCTGTCACCGTTGCTATTTGCCTTGGCCATAGAGCCCATGGCCGCTTGGGTAAGGCAGGACCCATTGATCCGAGGGTTGAAATGGTCGCAAGAGCGATCCGACAGAATCGCTCTGTATGCAGACGACATGCCGTTTTTCATGACTGATCCTTGGTCCTCCGGCCCTCGAATTCTTCAGATTCGTCGGGTGTTTGGGGAGACCTCCGGCCTGGGAGCCAATCCCGCAAAATCTGTGCTATTCCCTGCATGTGGGGACCAGAGGAGCGGAACCTGGGCGGCGCAGCTGTCTCACGCGACAGAAGGATTTAAATACCTAGGAGTTTTTATTTCACCAAGCCCCATGACATAGTGGATACATAATATTACCCCATTGCTCCCAGCTGTGCGCGAAGAAGCCACGATATGGTCTCATTTGCCGCTGTCCCTGTATGGTCGATCAGCAATTTTTAAGATGGTTCCCTTGCCTCGATTACTTTACCGACTGCAAACTTCCCCATATAATATCCTTCGCACATGGTTCGCCCAAATCAATGGGCAAGTCTATTATTGTCACAATCTATAAAAAGGGGGACAAAACTGACCCTAAAAATTACCGCCCGATCTCCCTCTTAGATACCTCCTTAAAAGTTATGAGTCGGGTCATACTTAAAAGGCTGGAGGAATGGGCTGAGGAGTACTATATTTTAACGCCAGTACAGTACGGGTTCAGGAAACGCCTGGGGACAGTGGAACAATGTCTTAACTTGGAGCTACTCATCAGCAAATACACCAGGGCAAAGACGGGTACCTTATATCTATGTTTTGCCGATTTGAGTAGTGCCTTTGATTTAGTTAACCATAATCTACTGTGGCAAACTTTGACCGACTTGGGAGCGCCCCGGGGGATCATCAGTTTTCTTTCCCGTCTGTATGAAAAACTAACTAGTGCGGTCCGCTTTGGCCCCCAGGCCGAATGTACTACTAAATTTAAAGTGGGACGGGGTATACGTCAAGGACGCGTGTTAGCCCCAATTTTATTCTCCCTTTTTATTAATGAGGTTGATACTCATTTACAAAAAATACAGGCTGACGCACCAAGGGTGGATGGTCGTCCGATACCTGTACTACTTAATGCGGACGACGCAGTACTATTGGCCCGGACCCCAGTAGGCCTCCAAAGATTGATGGATGGTTTTTCAGATTTTATGTAACAACGGAGGATGGTAATTAACAAACTAAAAACATTTACCATGGTATGTGGGCCCAAAAAGAAATCTTGTAAAACCTTTTTTATAGACAGTACCCCAATATGTACAGTAAACTCTTTTTCCTTCCTTGGTATACTATTTTCAGGTAATGGTACCTGGTCTCAACACATTATAAACACAAGAGCTAAAATGAGCAGGGTTAACCAAGGGATTTTTAAATTTGCAGCTAAACTAGGTAATCGACCAATTAAGGAGATGGTAACCATCTATAAAGCTAAAGGAGTAAGTACTGCCACATACGGGTCAGGACTTTGGGGCAACACAAATACTGTGGCCCTGCAAACTGAAGAAAATTGCTTCTTAAAACGCTTGCTGTCTTTACCATCATCAGTATCGAATACTATTGTACATCACGAGGTGGGGTTGCAATTTTTGGGTGACATTTTGGGGGCTGGTCCATTATTACTATGGGCATCAATATGGAGACGTGAAGAGACTGTCTTCA
This sequence comes from Calotriton arnoldi, assembly GCA_963921515.1. Lineage (NCBI taxonomy): Eukaryota > Metazoa > Chordata > Amphibia > Caudata > Salamandridae > Calotriton > Calotriton arnoldi. The sequence continues at coordinate 1,451,039 of CAWUFW010002794.1, read as the reverse complement.
CCAGGTCTATTATCTCAGATTGTTTGAACTTGGACGATGCTCTGAAACTCTCTTGGCTGTCTTGTATTAATACCACATTGGGGAATCTGTTTAATATGTTACCAAAGAGGGGGAACCTAGGGCCTTTATCTAGGTCCAGCATACAGGCCCGTAACTAAGTTTAAACAAAAGTGGTATGCAGTTCCTATTGAGAGTTGCAGGTCATTATGTTTGTTCGAAAGTACACAAATTAGTGTTCAATCAAAAAGCAGGAGGATGATTTCCTCCTTTCGGAAAAAGACCCTCACACACCCAGCCAGCTAGGTGTCTTGCTTCATCATCGGGTCTGCTCCTTATCGGGTCGGCAGTGCAATACCCGATCGGCACCCGAGATGGGGCCTTCTTGGCGGAGATCTTTATTCCTTTGCGCCGTTGGGTGTAGTGCATGTGAGGGCCCTATATCAGTGTAGGTGTTGTGTTAAGGGATGTGAAGTAAAACAGGAAAAGTGGTCCACTCAAGATAATTTTAATGACAATGTGGCCACTAACCTGGTTAAAAGAGGAAGTGCGCAAGCCCGCTCTAAGGTTGCGGGATTATGCGCTAGTGGTTCGGGTCAACATGTTTCTTGCCTGTTTATCAATTTGATGGCAATTCCTCAGGACCTAAGTGAGATCTACCTACACTTTTTGGTGGTGGTCCGAGCTACGTGTCAAAGAAGTCGTGACCACCCATACAGCACCCTAAAAGTGGTACCTGTAGATCTCACAACATAGCCTGCAACAAGAAAAATTCATAAAAGTTACTAGATCATAGTATAACATTTTTATGTACAATGATGTAGGTGCACCAAATATCCTAAGGTGCAATAAACGCATGCTTCACACACAAGTGATTGTGATCATGCGTCAGAAATGAAACAGTTACATTAAAAACCAGCATTGCAACGCAGCAGCAGTGATAAAATGTGCCTTGAAAATCGGGCACAGTGGTGTAACTCACCCTATTTGGGTCACTAAGCACGGCATCGTGTGCCGGCAGGTGTAGACACTAAAGGTGTAGTGTCCTAGTAAATAGCAAAATTCAGGAGAGTAAAATATGGACATACAGGCACAGTTTCCAGTAAACAGATATCAGGTCAGTGGTATGATCACAACAATGATGGCCCCCAAGGTGAAGGTCATCACACACAAAGCTCCTACATCTAGAAAGGAACTAACGTAAACCGATCCACTGTAAGAGCAAACATGCCCCAGGCAAACCCCTAAGCGCGAACCGATGGCCCCAGGGAGGCCAACAGGAGGTTGGTATCCGGTTGCCACAGGCCAGCGCCGAGGATGAAATACCCGAGGCACGCCCCAAACAGAAGTAAAGTGCCCACATATATTGGTCACCGTTCGTGAAGGCGCCGTTCCACCACACAGGGGTTGTATAATTCACAAGTAACCGCTCGTGGTCACTTAATTGTATCTATTTTAGCCCACGCGATCCTGCTGAAGACACGTCAAGGGCTGGCGGTCTCGTGTACTCCTCATAAACCCGCAGTAGGGTAAAGCTACCTATATCGGACGTGAGAAGTTACCTGACAATAGAAGGTGCCCTGTGCGAGTCAGATCCCCCTTGGCATATCCCGTTTACTTGCAATACTCACAGCGAAAATTCCAGTGGATAGACGGTCGTCCTACCCCTCACTCTGCCGGCCCGGGTGATACCGTATTCCAGCCGACCTGGTTAATTATACCGCCGGTCGGCCATACGAGAGGCGGGACTTCCGGTCCGTGCAATGGGAAAAGGCTAGAGTGCTGCCCGTGGTATCGGGCGCCATATTGGAATGATCACCACTGTCGATATTGTACGTTAAAATGAGCAGGTGTGAGGGGTAGGACGACCGTCTATCCACTGGAATTTTCGCTGTGAGTATTGCAAGTAAACGGGATATGCCAAGGGGGATCTGACTCGCACAGGGCACCTTCTATTGTCAGGTAACTTCTCACGTCCGATATAGGTAGCTTTACCCTACTGCGGGTTTATGAGGAGTACACGAGACCGCCAGCCCTTGACGTGTCTTCAGCAGGATCGCGTGGGCTAAAATAGATACAATTAAGTGACCACGAGCGGTTACTTGTGAATTATACAACCCCTGTGTGGTGGAACGGCGCCTTCACGAACGGTGACCAATATATGTGGGCACTTTACTTCTGTTTGGGGGCGTGCCTCGGGTATTTCATCCTCGGCGCTGGCCTGTGGCAACCGGATACCAACCTCCTGTTGGCCTCCCTGGGGCCATCGGTTCGCGCTTTAGGGGGTTTGCCTGGGGCATGTTTGCTCTTACAGTGGATCGGTTTACGTTAGTTCCTTTCTGGATGTAGGAGCTTTGTGTGTGATGACCTTCACCTTGGGGGCCATCATTGTTGTGATCATACCACTGACCTGATATCTGTTTACTGGAAACTGTGCCTGTATGTCCATATTTTTACTCTCCTGAATTTTGCTATTTACTAGGACACTACACCTTTAGTGTCTACACCTGCCGGCACACGATGCCGTGCTTAGTGACCCAAATAGGGTGAGTTACACCACTGTGCCCGATTTTCAAGGCACATTTTTATCACTGCTGCTGCGTTGCAATGCTGGTTTTTAATGTAACTGTTTCATTTCTGACGCATGATCACAATCACTTGTGTGTGAAGCATGCGTTTATTGCACCTTAGGATATTTGGTGCACCTACATCATTGTACATAAAAATGTTATACTATGATCTAGTAACTTTTATGAATTTTTCTTGTTGCAGGCTATGTTGTAGATCTACAGGTACCACTTTTTAGGGTGCTGTATGGGTGGTCACGACTTCTTTGACACGTAGCTCGGACCACCACCAAAAAGTGTAGGTAGATCTCACTTAGGTCCTGAGGAATTGCCATCAAATTGATAAACAGGCAAGAAACATGTTGACTCGAACCACTAGCGCATAATCCCGCAACCTTAGAGCGGGCTTGCGCACTTCCTCTTTTTAACCAGGTTAGTGGCCACATTGTCATTAAAATTATCTTGAGTGGACCACTTTTCCTGTTTTACTTCACATCCCTTAACACAACACCTACACTGATATAGGGCCCTCACATGCACTACACCCAACGGCGCAAAGGAATAAAGATCTCCGCCAAGAAGGCCCCATCTCGGGTGCCGATCGGGTATTGCACTGCCGACCCGATAAGGAGCAGACCCGATGATGAAGCAAGACACCTAGCTGGCTGGGTGTGTGAGGGTCTTTTTCCGAAAGGAGGAAATCATCCTCCTGCTTTTTGATTGAACACTAATTTGTGTACTTTCGAACAAACATAATGACCTGCAACTCTCAATAGGAACTGCATACCACTTTTGTTTAAAATCTGTTTAATATGTCTGTACGGTTGGACCCTAGGAAGATACTAACTATCACAAAGAAAGAGATTAAGGATTCCTTTCTGACTTCAAGACAGAATCTCAGAGCAAAATCGGATCTGAGTAAACCGACTGTGGTTTTATATAAATCTTTTATGCTAGAAGAGGGAGTTAATAGTTATTTGTTGCATGTGACCCGCGCACAGCACCGATTTGTTTTACTGAGGCTGAGATGCGGTATTGTACATTACTGTGTTGCTTTCCCAAAAATGAAGACACGCCCCCCAGACACGACATTTTGCCCGTGTGACAACAAGAGTAAACTAAGCACGCTGCACTTTTTATTATTCTGTAAATTTTATTGTAATTTTAGATGTTTTTATCTGAAGCCCCTGTTTGTTAATCATGGAATTAGGTCTCAAAAAATTGCAATAACATTTCTTGTAACTCTAGAGGACCCATTGACGTGTTATAATACTGCTCTGTTCATTTTAAAATCGATTAACGCAAGGAAAAGCATTGTGTTATAATCCAGAAATGAATGATTTTAATGATGGCATCTTTTAATGCGCAAACACTTATTGTATTATATTGTGTGTGCTTTTATGGCTGTTTGTTTTAAATAGCCGAATAAAGATTCTTGACTTGACTTGACTGATCCTTGGTCCTTCGGCCCTCGAATTCTTCAGATTCGTCGGGTGTTTGGGGAGACCTCCGGCATGGGAGCCAATCCCGCAAAATCGGTGCTCTTCCCTGTATGTGGGGGCCAGAGGAGCGGAACCTGGGCGGCGCAGCTGTCTCACGCGACAGAAGGATTTAAATACCTAGGAGTTTTTATTTCACCAAGCCCCGTGACATAGTGGATACATAATATTACCCCATTGCTCCCAGCGGTGCACGAAGAAGCCACGATATGATCTCATTTGCCGCTGTCCCTGTTTGGTCGATCAGCAATTTTTAAGATGGTTTCCTTGCCTCGATTACTTTACTGACTGCAAACTTCCCCATATAATATCCCTCGCACATGGTTCGCCCAAATCAATGCAAACCTTAATAGATTCCTGTGGCAGGGCGGGGCTATCCGTGTAGCGCTACGTACCTGCACACAGTCGACATACTGTGGGGGCATTGCTACGGCAGATGTATACGCATAATACCCAGCCTCCCATCTGTTAGTCATCAATGAGGGGTGATATAGTCCACATACAGAACCGGCCTTTGCCATAGAAAGCCTGGCCATGGAGGGTATTCCCCTCCAGAGACTCCTCTACAGCCATATGAACCTAGATTTTCTGCCTCTGGCCAGCAAAACAGTCATTCAACTCTGGCGATATACCGTTAAAAACATGGGCTGGTAAGGGCGCATAACACAAACGACTCCGCTATGGCAGGGCACATACCTACGCCCCATCACCGAACTCTCTGGCTTTCACAAATAGGACCTCCTCGGGATTGCCACCCTAGACTACATCATGCAGGGTCTCACCCTTAAATCATTCCAACAATTACAAAATGAATTCCAGCTGCATAAGTCACAGATTTATAAGTACCTACAGCGGAGACATGCTCTGACCCCCTTGGTTCGTCCGTTGGACGAGCTACCAGAATTTCCCCCCCTGGAGGGCAGTTTACCAATGGGTGACTTGGGGGCACACGAGATATGACAAATATATCAGACCTTGACTACCCACACTCTAACTACACTATGCAAGACCAGGGAAGCTTGGGCGACAGATATACCGACTATGACGGACGACGACTGGTCTGAGGCCCTTGTCAGCTCCCGGGGCGCTGCTGTCTCCACGCGATACCGCCTTATCCAATTCAAATATCTTCACCAAGCATATTTCATCTGGTCCCGCCTGTGGAGAATGGGTGTCATACAGTCCCCCACTTGTCTCAGGTGCGGGTGCGGATGGCACCTTCTTCCATACGGTCTGGAGTTGCGAGGCACTGCAGCCATACTGGAGGAAAATCTCATCCTGCCTGGGCCGCATTCTGTCCTGGAGCCTACCGCTCGACCCTAGGCTGTTCTTGCTCCATAGTACAGAAGAGATTGGCGGGAACAGCTACAAACAACACTTACTGTTTCTGTGCCTCACACTTGCCAAGCGGGACATCGCCCAGGTGTGGAAGGCGACCTCCCCGCCAACAATGGGTGGGTGGAAGACAGCAATGGATAGATGTATGAGGGCCGAGATCGTAGTCTACCAGGCAAGGGGCTGCCCACAGAAGCATAGGAGGATATGGCCTGGCTGGGCAACATATTGGTGCATAGAACTACCCCCTCTGTGCCACACGGACCCTCTATGAATTCGCCCGGTTCACATGCCTACTTACTAAAATATCTAAGATAAATAACTTGTCGAGACACACATGCCTAGTTATTTGCATTGGAGGGAACTTTGTGATGATTTGTGCTACACTTTAGTTGTTGGGCCAGCTGTATGGCCGGCCAGTTTGATGTTGGCTTTTCAAAAATATGGTACTTCCGATGTCGTAGTGTATTTACAATGTATGCTTTGGGCAATGCTCACCCTGTACCATGGAAACTTAATAAAATCTGTTTTGGAAAAAAAAAACATGGAAGTTGCATGGAAACACCCACGCAATGCCCATGGAACACCTTCCTCGTGCAGAGTAAGGCAACGCATCGATTTGCACTGTGTTGCCTTGCACCAGATTTATGGTGCCACTCAGGGCCATGCAAAGTGGCCTTATGTGGTTTCATAAATCACATGTAAGGGCTGCGTCACTCTTGCACCACTTTGCGTGGTGCAAGAGCAATGCAAACCAATTCATAAATAGGCCCTATTACTTTTAATTTGTACTTCTCAGTGCAGCGATATAACGTGACATATTAATGTTAAAGCTTCCACATGTTAATCAAATACACTTCTTTGAATTTTGATCAAACTTTATCATGTTTTACACTATGTTTGTTGTATGATTTACATGACAAATGTTTTCAGGGCTCGGCTTGTGCAGACTCTTGGCTCGACTCTCTCTGTTAATTTGTTGGCTCAATCACCCCTGAGTTGAATAGGAAGTCAGAGAGGTGTCATAAGAGATATCACCATCAGGCACATGCAAATAAGGAAGGCTTTTGTTGCTTCTGTCCATGTAATATCTCTAACGCTTGGAATATTTTAAGAAATGTACTATCTGTGCCACAATCAACATCCTCTTATATAATCCACCAAGAAACCGGTATAGGTTTCGTTTCAGATTTAATTGGAATGGCACCTTTACTTAAATGGGTAGCAATTTGGATAGACCCGGAGATAGGTTTGAACCGCAAATTATTCACGATTGCCTAGCACTAGATCGAGCAAGTAATATCCCCTGGTTGAGCTATGTAAAAAGGCTTGCAACGCAACTGGAAGGCCGGCGTTATTTAACTCCTCAGACAAACTTTTGAAGGTAGATATGCTGTGGGCTAAGAACACTTACCTGCAGCTGACTCAGATGGAAAGAGAGGCCAGGGAACTGACAAAACCATCGGTACGAGCTCATCAATTGTTAGCAACTTCGAGCGCAATTGAACCCTATTTAAATATAGTAACCAATCAGCATCACCGTTTCCTTTTAGTGAGGTTTAGATTTAACCAATTGCACTTATTACTCGCCGAACCAAAAGGATGGAAAAAGATTGAGGACCTGGGTGCCTGCACATGAGACAATGTTTCTACCCAGGACTCGTTGCACTTTGTTTTATTCTGCGAGCATTTTTTGCACATTCAGAAACGGTTTATTTTACCAATTTTAAGGGGCAAAGGATTTTTACAGGCAAGGCCTGCTTTGATATATTTACAAATGTTGACCAATGTCTGGGAATTTTTTTAATATAGGTAGCTTTTTAACAGCAGCAGTCAGAATAAGGAAGAAGAGACGGATAGTTATGAGCTAGCACATGTTAATCATTTTTTTAAATAGTTTTAATGAAGCATAACATGAATTTTTAGCATATTGATGATTAAGATGTATGTTTATTTTATTTTGTTGGTGTCTGTGCTACATCAGTGTCTTAATTTGCTTTTATGTAGTATACTTTTATGGTTTTAATTAACCGAATTAAGTGAATTTGACTGACTGACTGGCTTGGAATATGTTTTATTATTAAAAAGCCATAATGTTTTCTTTCTCCATTTTCCTCTCATGCGTTCTCTCTCGTTCTTTTTAATCCTGCAATTGTTCCTGGTTTCCCTCTTTTATGTTTGAATTATTTCCTTGCTTTTTCCATTATTGTGATGCTTTCCACCCCATTTTAATTCTCTTTTCCTCGTGTTTATTTCGTTCCATTTCCTTAAACTAAACTTTACAGCGGCGGCCGGCTCAGGTAAGCACGTTGGGGTGAGGCAGGAAGCGGCAGGGGGAGGAAGCCGACAGACGACAGAATAGGTATTATTTATTTATTTATTTATAACTATTCCGTCGTCTGTCAACTTCAACCCCTCCCACCCCGCCCTGCCTCCGCCCCACCGCCCACCATGTTTACCTGTGCCGGCTGCCGCTGAAACTTTGAGCTTCATTCAGAATTTGAGATCTCCGTTTAATTTTCTCCTTTGTATTACATTTAATTACTATCTTGAGGCTGTCAGTGCAATTAGTCAGAGCTCATGGCAGGGTAAACAAACGAAACAGTTAAGCACTTTATTGAGACCCTTTCTGAATGTCCCTGTAAGCAGAGAGATGGGTGCATTTCTAGCAGCAGCTCAGCTTGGAGTGCTGCTGCTTCTGCCTGCTGAAGCCGAGGCAGGGACGAGGTTCCCCTCTCCTGAGGTGAGCGGGGTTGTTGTACAGCCGTTCCAGCTGTCCAATAGGCAAGACCTCCAAAGACTTCCAAAGAGCAGGGGGTACACAATCCCACTACACAACACCGGCAAGTCGCCTCTGTCATAATGGCAACAGAAAGCAATCCTGGGACACAAATTTGGAAAATTAAAATCAAGAAGACCCGGCAGAACCCCTCCTATGACCCCCCAAAGAATTAGAATCCCCTTCAGAGGGAGCTAACGGGCAAGGAGATAGTAATCTTCATGCTGTATTGTGCACTCAGAACAATCAAAGACTCATTGGGGGATATTCTCAAGAACGGGCGATAATTATCGCCAACCTAGGTTAAAGCAATTTTACATAACGCTGTCTATCGCGGGAAACTAACGCCGTGTTAACGGCGTATTCTCAACACGCCGGCAACAGGCGATAGTTTCCCAATAACGCGTCAAATGTCCGCGTTAAAATTACCGGGACGCCGATAAAAACGGAAACCCGAACGTGAAAAAAGTGGCGATGGGCCCAACAGCGATAAAAATATCAGCGATAAGCAGCGCCAGGCTTGCTATTCTTACGTCAGGCAGGAAAAATAGCCATAAAAGCTCAAAAAAAGAAAGAAAAAAAACCCAAACAACTGAGAAGCACCATGGAGGAAGCTGGAGCAACTACAGAGGCCAACCAGAACCCCACAAACCCCCCGGAGGACCAGCCAGGGACCTCGGGGAAGGAGAAGGGCAAGGAGAAGAAGAAGAGGAACCCGCGATTCAGTCCGCAGGAAAACAAGATCCTGATTACGGAGGTGATAGAACACCACCAACAACTGTTCATCACCTCCACTGTGTCATTGGCAACTAAAAATGCAATATGGCAGTCCATCTTGGCCAAGGTGAATGCAGTCGGAGTGAAGAGAAGGGAAGTGGACGACTGCAAGAAGCGTTGGAATGATGTGAAGCGCAAAACCAAGCTGAAACTCGCTAACAACCGGAAAGCAGCAATGCAGACTGGAAGTGGGAGTCCAGCGCCACAGCAGGAGCTGGATGAGATGGAGGAAATGGTGTCCACAGTCATCAGTGGGGAGACGGTGGCAGGAGTTGGGGGACCGGACACTGCTCAACATGACCTGACCCAACAGCAACAGGGTGAGTAACGACCAGGGACTGGGGGACGGGGGAGATGGGCACAATGGCACACATGCACAATTAAGTATAGCACAGTGCACACCCACAATGACTCTGGATCATGTCCCTGATCTCCTTGGCATACTGCAGCACACATAGAAACAGCAAGTAGGCCCCCGTCGACAATGTGCCCAGAGGGGGCCCTTCCCACACATCACTAATTTCACAACAAACCCATGCACATGTGCTGAACCCAGCAAAGCTGCGTGTCCGTGAGCCACACTGACAATGCAAGTGACACTGCATGACGATTAGCATGGCTGCAGTCCAATTATCATGACATGGTGCACGCCACGACACTGAGGTGGCTGAGTGTGGACCACATCCGTAAAGTAGCAGGTCACACTCTGACACATCCACGTGCACAAACAACCCCTGACGTCAACAAGACATCTGCGGACAAACCACGCCCAGAGCCCCGGGGTATTTATTCACACTCCTACGCTGGACTGGCGTACGCCGGCCCAGCCCACTATGCTTACGCTTACAGGGGGGGGCGACATAGCTACATGTCCAAGGTCTTCCCCACTGCCTGAGGTAACATGGTTGCGTCCACTGTCCACAACACTACAAACACCAGCAGTATATGTCCACATGGACAGGTCTGTGCTCTGCATACTCAAGACTGTCCGGACGTTTCTCTGCCAAGATCACGAAATTCACCGGACTGGCACTTAAAACAGGACTTCAAACGACTGGTGCAAGTCATTTACTGAATAAGTGCTCCAACCGGCTGGTGGAGGTACATGTGGATTTTTCGCAAACCCATATTTTGAGTTGGAGGCAATTGATAATCTGCCTTTTGGCTGCCCATCCCCCCCCTCCTGCCCTGAAGAAGACCCACCTTGACGCATCCCACCATTGCGCAACTTTTAGGGTCGAAACGTCGGCGTACTATATATGTCCACACAACGCCCAGGATCACAGTTCTATTTTTCATTGGGTCCTGCAACATATGTGCAAAAATAATAAGGACATATGAAAAGATTTTTCTCCCCCCCTCTACTGCACGTTCAATCATTTCTGTATATAGTGTACTGTCTTTATCACCAATCACCACATGTCACTTTTTCACCACAGTCACGTATTTCACATTGCAATTGAAATTGTAAATTGCGACAGCCATGTTTGTCTGATTTTTTTTCTGAATACAAAATTGAATTCTAATTTTGGTGTGTGCTATATATTTATTATTCTTTTTCAAATCATTAATATGTGTTGGAAGTAAGCTGTTGCTACTTATCCTAAGCAATTGAAAAAAAACCCAGACAGAACCATTTTTCTATTTTTATACTCAAGACTGTCCAGCACATCACCGCCACACTTGGCATTGAGTACATTCTTATTCATGGGTCACTTGCCTCCTTCGCACATTCTTGGTTCCCACCTCTCCCCACATTCTGCAATTGTGTGGCAGAGGGGCTATGCCTTTGTGGATGGTTTGTCTACATGTCTGGCCCCTGTTACCACAGTTACTTGTGTTGTCATGTCTGGTAGGTGGGCATGTTGGTTGGCATATTGTATGTGATTTTGTTACGTGTGCATTCCCACAGTTGTGAGTTGTATGATTGTGGAGTTGAGGTGTGTGGTGTGTTCCGTTGGTACTTACCAACGAGCAGTCCATTTCCATAGGTGCCATCCTGAAAGCGCTGGTTGATGATGGACTGTCGGAAGATGTAGGAATCATGCACACTGCCTGGGAAGTTGGCGACGACATTGGTGAACAGTCCCCGGTGGTCCACTATTGCCTGCACATTGATGGAATGCGTGTGCTTTCTGTTGCGGTAATTGTGTGCAGTGTCGGCAGGGGGCACAAGTAGTACATGTGTGCAGTCAATTGCCCCCAACACGTGCGGGAAGCCAGCTATGGCATAGAAGCTTTGCTTGGTCTCCAGCTGTTCCTGCGCAGTGTGGGGGAAGTGAAGGTGCTGGGGTATCAGGCTGATGATGGCATCCAAGTCAGGTGTGAGGAACTTTGATAGGGCTGGCTGTGAGACTCCTCCGACTCTGGCAGTTGTTGGTTGGAAGGTACCAGAGGCCAACAAGTGCAGCACAGCCAGCAGCTTTGTCTGCGGAGGGATGTTGGTTGTCCGCTGTGTTGGTACCGTTAGCCTGTGGGCAATGTGGGGCAGGATACGGAGGATGGTTGTCCTTTTGAGCCTTTAGTGGGCAATGACATCCTCTGGCGTTAAGTCTCTGAGGCTGGTGCGTTTTCGGAAGGTCCGCTGTCTTGTTCTGCGCTGCCTCGGTGGTAGTACGGGGGGGGTGGTCCTGGGGGTGGGGGTGGTCCTGGGGGTGGTGGCGGTGGGTGTTGTGGCCCTCTTGGGTCTCCAAGCTGCATGATTAGTAGCTCCATGGCATCTGTTGGTCTTCAGATGTGGCTCTGGGCTGGGCTCCCTTTATACTGCAGGTTTTCATCCTACTTAAGACCAGAAAAAAGCAGGTCTTAAGTCCCTGCTGCTGACGTGCCTTATCGCCTGTTTTTGGACCGCATCGCTGATCTGGCTGGTCGTTGAGAATATCGCGAAGTGGTGTTATCATGAGTTTTTGCACAGGAACGCCTACTCTGCATATGATTAGCGTTAGTTGTCGCTGTCAGCCTTGGCGATGTTTTTAGCGGCAGCTATCGCAGGTAAACTGACGATGTCAGCTGTTAGCGCAGGCTTGTGAATAGGGCGATAAATCTATCGCCACTTTCGTGGCGTAAAAGTGCCGCTAAATCGGCGATGAGTCCTTGAGAATATGCCCCAATGCATCTCGTATTAGTAAATGATTTTGCCTCTACTGTCGTTGCAGAGCCAGCCCTGCCAAGTACCACGCATAGGGGTTAGACTCAAGCAAATCCATGAGGTGGTCCGCATCAGCGCACCAAAATGCATAAGTCACACATTTATAGCGCCTCCTCATACCGCACTGGAGCCCCATAGCACAAGCCAAGGCGGTAGGAGGAGCCGCGCTCCATTAGGCAAAGCAGCGCAAACCTGGTGTGCTGAGTTATTGCTTCTTTACTTACAATTTTAAGAATGTCATTGTCATTTTGTGACTGCGGCTTGTTTTAGCTTTTTTTCCATTCGTAGCTCTGGTGGGATATGTCGACAGACACGGGTGCTTGTCCTTGAAAGCAAGTTACGGCAGCACCTGTTCAGGGCATCTTCTACTCTGTGAGCATTTCCTTTCTGTTACGTACTTTGTTACCTTCACATGTGTCTTTTAGCTGCAAATGTTATAGTTTGTGCGGAATACACTTGCATTTGATAGAATTACTTAATAACACTGTCCACAGGAGGAACTGAACTACTAATTACAACTATGAAGTAAGTGTTGGGCAAATAGAAAAATAATTTTTCTTATTGCAGTGCTTCCGCAGGCACAGAGAGAGTCTGGGACTTGCATCCAATAGTCCATGTGGACCCTCAGTGGCAGTGCATTCTGTGTGTGCTGACCAGCCTTCACAGTGTTGTCGGCGTGCGTGACTGGAACCATGCATTTCAATTTTATCAGCTTTGCTAACCAGCTGCCCCGAAGAAGGTATTGCTGCTGCTCGGGCGGGCCCCCGTAAAACAGCATGCAGGGGGTCCTGTTAGAAGCAAAAACTGCTGTGAGCCAAAGCGAGAAACTCCAGAGGAGAACTGTCTGTGACTCTCCATGCTCTCTGACACATCTTTAAATTGCAGCTGTAGCCCTTCACCCTCCACCCCGGCTGAAAGCTAGCTGGGGAAGCTCTCAGCTTGGAGACACACTCCTTGGCACTGGTGGAATGCAGCTGTCAGGTGAGTCACCTTATGGTTGATGCCTTTTCAAGAGAAATATTACTGCCCATAGGTTGTTCAAAGAGTCTGCAAAGGATTGGACCCGATACTAAACAGGACTGGAAACAAAAGTGTATTTATTAATTTGCAACGTGGTATTTCTGTACATATTTACTTTAAGTATTAGTCATGGATCACCTCTAGAACACCTTTAAAAATGCTTTCTATTTATATTTGTTCCTTGAAGTAAGTTCAGATAAAACATAAAAATACCAGCTTTCAGTGATTTTACCCTCAGACCTGGTTTGCTGCACTTGCACTTTCTCCCTGATTGCTGACCCTGGTGGAGAGAGGCGGGGTTACCCCGGACCACGAGCGCAGGAGCGCCACAAAAACACCGGAGGCGTCCTGCAGCATGGGACGCGTGCGGGGCGTCCCTGGACTCGGCCCGGGCCAAGACGGGCCCGCCTTAGTCCGTCATAGACCGACAGAGGCCAGGCTGGGCTTCCCTTGGTTCTTTGGGAGTACTCATGTTATTTCGTCCTTTGACGTTGGTGAGTGTATAATAGAGGAGTTGTTAGAAATGGGATTTCTGGATGGCTAGGGCTTGCGCCTAAGCCAGGCAGAAACCACCACTCTAGTCAGGGCAAGGGAGTTACACGCTGAAGATAACCCCTGCTCACCCCCTTGATAGCTTGGCACGAGCAGTCAGGCTTATCCCAGAGGCAATGTGTAAAGCGTTTGCGCAACACACACAGCAGCAACACACTAGGCGCACCACAAAAGAAACTCCACACAAGGTTATATAAAAAATAGCCTTTGTATTATCCAAAACACATTAGAATCATAAGCGCACATAGACACTGTGCCAACTGGCACCAGGTAGAAATTCACAGGAGATTATATACATGACAGGGCCAATCGGGCCACTGTCAGAACCTTTAGAAAGCACAAGTAGCAAATATAACACAACCAGTAACTACTGGCAAAATACTGTACTCAGCATTATCCCTAGCAACATAAACGCATTATGTCTGCATCACATTAGGCATAAACACATTATGCATAAATCACAATTAGGAGTGCACCGTAGTAACACTCCCCAGGTGCATACATCACCTTCAGCATAGACACATTAGGGCCTTGCGTCCTTCCAGTACACAAAAGCGACCCCCGGCCAACTGGCCTTCCTGGGGGCCCAAATGCCCTCTGTCCCAAATGTCAGGGCATCAAATTATGGGACCTTCCAAGTGGCCCTCTGGCTGCCTTGGCAGCAAAACCAATGTGCGTAATGCACTGGGGCGGGGGAGTGTATCTCACCCCTTCCTTGTTATAAAAATAAACATGCCCCCGTCGTTGCAGCTGCCCGCGCTCTCGCGGTGCAGCTGGGAAAACAAGCACTGGCACTACCGTGCCTCTCAAGTCCCATTCCGGGACTCAGGGAACCAAATTGCCCCAGCGGTGCAGCTGTGTGCAAATTGAACACCGGCCCTGCAGGGCCACACAAGCCCCTCTCACCGGGACTCCTCAGAGGTAACACCCCCACGCTGCCCGCAATCAGCAGTGCAGCTGTGTTCCAAGAAAGCACTGGCACCAACAATGTGCAATTTGAGCCCCACTCACCGGGGCTCTCCGTGGACTCCTCCGGTCTCCGTCGAGCCACTCCCTCAGAATTAGGCAGATAGCAGCAGAAAGGGGCCTGCGAGGCTCCGCTCTTCACCCCTGGTAATGCGCCCGGAGCGAAGTCTCCGCCGACCTCGGCTTCCTTAGGACACAACTCGCGGGGCTCCCACCGGCACACGGGAGCCCCGCCTACAAGCAGGCATAAGCTTGCCTGACTTCCTGCCGCCGCTTGGGGCGATTGGCTGCTCCCGCTGGCCCCACCTCTGGTCAGGCTCCTCCGGACTGGCCTGACTTCCGGTTTTCACGAGGCGGCTGCTCTCGCCGTTTCTGCCACAGGAGCCCCCTTCTCAGGCTTCCATGGGCAGCGCGCACGGTGCGCTTTGAGTGGGCAAGATCCCCTCCTCTTTTCAGGGCATCAGGGGTCACAATTTGTGAATCGCCCACGAAGCGCTTTGGGCACGCAGGAGCCTCTTTCCTTAGGGGCACTGGAGTACAGCAAAGCAGCACTCCTCACTCAACCTGGAAAACGTAGTACCCACGAGGCGCTCAGCCCAGAACCCCAAAAAGCAAAGCTGGGCAAAGTAACAGCAGGCAGGCCAGCAAGCTGGGGGCTCCTTGGTCAGCAGACCCCTCCGCTGCCAAGCAGGGCAGCAGGTCAATCCCCAGCGGCGGTTCCTCCTGGCAGGCTGGCAGCCTGCCGGCCGCAAGTAGGCACCAGAAAGCACACCTTTAATCGGGTCACAGCCCCAATATTTATACAGCATTTCTCTTTGTCTGCCCTAGCACAGGGCTTGAGGGAACCAGTCTCAAGTGGTTCGGGGGGTTGTTGAAGCACTCTGTTTACCAGGCTTCCACCCTCCTTTGTCAGATTGGGCTCGGTCATCAGACACACCACAGGGGGCGGAGCCAGCATTCACCCTGGCAGGCACAGACCTATTCAGTGTCAGGGACTACTCCTCCCACTACTCCAAATGCAGATCTGCCCATTCAGCCTAGCGCTGACTCACCCTGCCCTCCCTGGAGCCACACACTCCACCAGCCCCTGTCACTCCAGAGCCAGACATGCAATACACATCAGGCAGGCAGACACATAGCACACAGAAATGCCAACTTCTAAAAGTGGCATTTCAAAATAGTGATAATAAATCTGCACACACCATTGCGCAGCATTTATTATTACTATTCCAAACATACCAAACTTGACCACGCTGCTCCTCTCATATCAGGAATTACCACTGAAACACTTATCAGGGAATCCCCAATGCATTCCTACGAGAGGGCAGCCTCACAGCAGTGAGAAACCAAAATGGATGTTTGTCACTACCAGGACATGTCACGCACTTAAGGTACATGTCCTACCTTTTACCTACAATGCACCCTGCCCATAGGGCTAGCTAGGGCCTACCTTAGGGGTGACTGACATGCAGTAAAAGGGGGGTCACAGACATGGCACACACTTTAGGCGTCACGTCACAGCAGCAGCAGTAACACTGCGCGCACAGGCCCTGCAATGGCAGAGGCCTGAGACAGGTTTGAAAGGCTACTTTGGTGGGTGGCGCAATCAGCGCTGCAAGCCCACCAGTAGCATTTAATTTACTGGCCCCGGGTATATGAGATACCACATTACTGGGGACTGATAGGTAAATTAAATATGCCAAACAGGTGTAGACCAATCTTACCATGTTTACCACAGAGAGCACACACACTTTACACTGGACAGCAGTGCTAAAGTGCCCAGAGTCCTAAAACCACCAACACCAAGTCAGAAAAAAGACTAGGAGGAAGGCAAAAAAAAGTTCAGGGATGACCCTGCAAAAAGGGCGAAGTCCAACAGGAGTGTTTTGCAAATTTGATTAGCTGACTATTATTAACCTCTCATATGCCCATCGGGCTTGTTTTTCATCTGATTACAAGCTGTCGGACCACCTTGAGACTTTTAGGAGTTTAAAAAACTATTTGCATTTGGTATCTCACCTGGCATGAACTATGGGGAAAAGAAAGGCAGAAAGTAAGAAGACCGCGACCACATTGACCACATCCAAACCGACAGCAGTTTCGGCCTGACATTGATGAACTACTTGACAGGGCGATGGGGGCAATAGAAAAACTGATAACATCCATGGAAGAGACTTTAAACGCAGAAAGTCGGGGAGTAGAGACAATCCCAAGTGATGGGCCCTTAACATCTGTAGTTATTGAACCCCAACAGTTCGCTAATGGCTCAGAATGTTTCCAATCATGTATGGGTTAGTGATCAGGAAAGTCATACCCAACCCCCATCAAAGCGTCCTAGAAACCCAGGGGAAGATATAAAGGTTGTGGACGATTGCTATACAGGACCAAGAATTCCAAGTAAAAAAACGCATAAAATGCCATGTAAGCGGGGTAAAACATCAGTGTCATCTGACACAGGCTCTGGCGGGAGATCATTAGTACATACTCAGTCTTACAACCCAAAAGATGATATGAGAAAGCTATCCACAAAGGTAGATGGGTTAGAGAACCGTTTAAAAGAGACCTTAGCTAAACTGACAGAGAGATTGACATCAATTGAAGTGTCCCTAAAAAAACATCTAGGACCCACTATCCAGTGCAGTGATAATAATGCAAAAGATTACGCGGACACATCGAGAAATAGGGATCAGAGGGAACTTTATATGTCAGTTCCAGAACCACTACCTACATTGGAAGCGAATCAAGTAGGGACGAACCCTGAGAATCACCCAGAAACGTTGGGGTCAAAAATTCTCCCAGGTCTAGTAAGGCCCCCTCCCAGACGTGGCTTGAGAGACATAGAGAGTATAACTCTGGAGAAGGGTTCAAATGCCTGGCTTCCTCTATCGAGCCAACCTGACTACGATCACTCTACAAGGACCCGACTTCAAATTAGACACCAGTCGGGGCAGGTCTCCCTATATTTACCACCTTAGGCCACTTCCTATATGATAGTCCTGGAAAACGTTCCTTCACTTCCCACCTATGTGTATGAACCCTGGCCTGCCCTGAGGAACAAATCACTACACTGGCTGAGTACTAGAACTGGATTAACTGAAGTCCTTTTTTCCGAATTTAAAATGGTCAGAAGAGTAGGTTGGGTAGGTAAAGCTTGTAATACCCTTCCAGGAGATTGTGTGGTCTTAATATTTAGATCCCCTCACTTGGTGCAGACTATCCTTGAAAGGGCAGGGAATCACTTTATTATGTCCCAAGGAGTCAATTTTGTACCACTCTGTAATTTTTAGCAACCGCCAAAGGAACAGCGGAGTAGACCTATGAGTAGGAACTATTCAGATATGATGCACCACAGATATAGCGTCCCAGTCAGTAATCGCTTTGATAGCCTTAACACTCTAGAAGAAATAGACTGACTAAACAAACAGAATCACATTCCACAAAAAATGAGGACCCTGACAGAAATAGGCCTAGTAAGTTAAGTATATGCAGAACTGTCCCTGTCCACCTACACATTGCAGCAAAAAAGCAGGTTCAGCCTCTAATTCCTCCTAAACAGAGCTGCGAGTTGTCTGGTATCATATATCCTGTAGAGGGCACTACACTTACCCAAGGCATACGTTTGAACCAGGATCCACCCATTAAGAATATGCGATGTTACATCACATGAGATACAACGCATGCGATTACAACGCAGTCGTTACAACGACCGCGTTGTTACAACGCAAGCCATTACATCGCAAGTCGTTTCTACGACTTGCTGTAGGGGGCGCGCTGGACGTAGGAATAGTATAATTTACTATTCCAACTCCAGTGTGTGCAACAGTAGGGAAGGTGTTGGAATAGTAAATTATACTATTCCTTGGTTTTGCGCGCCGGCTACAGCAAGTCGTAGAAACAACTTGCAATGTAATGGCTTGCGTTGTAACAACGCGGTCGTTGTAACGACCGCATTGTAATCGCATGCGTTGTAGTGCATGCGATGCAAATGCTGTTTTCGCCCATTAATTGTGTGACAACCCCCGATAATGCTACTGCCATGAACACCATAGGTAGCAATAATAGTGATCTC
This sequence comes from Calotriton arnoldi, assembly GCA_963921515.1. Lineage (NCBI taxonomy): Eukaryota > Metazoa > Chordata > Amphibia > Caudata > Salamandridae > Calotriton > Calotriton arnoldi. The sequence continues at coordinate 1,432,330 of CAWUFW010002794.1, read as the reverse complement.
TGCAACCTGGTTTTCTGGAATATTTCACGCATACAATCAAAGCTGGCCAATCCGCTGTGGGGCGACTTTATATTGAAGTTTAATATAATGTGTTTCCAAGAAACTTGGGCAAAGGATATTGTACACATCAATGGATATAGAACTTTCCACACTACAGCTGTTGCAATGGATCATGGGAGGGCAAAGGGTGGGTTGTCTACATATGTATCCAACATGGTGAATATGAGGAAAATAGAGATGAAAACAGAAGAAATATATTACCAACTCGTTGTACTCCATACCGACAAGAAGCACTGCATTGCCTTGATAAACATCAATAACAATGCGCCCTCCGAACACATTGGGATGGTTCTGAAGGAACTAGGAAATTATTTGAAATCTATTGATAGCGATAGTGTAAAAGTCAACCTCATAATCTGGGGGGGGGGGACTTCAATTCTGCCCTATGCCCAAATAATGAGAGAGAAGTATGCAGGTTTACAAATGAGGTCGGGAATAGCTACACGCATTTCCCACATACTAAATTTGGGGAACTACTAAATGAAGTAATGTTCGGTCTTGATCTGGGGTTCGCAAATGAGCTTTGTGTATCACCTGTCCCCCTCAGACACACTTTCAATGGTAGAGGATGCTTCACGATTATAGACTACAGTCTGATGTCAAATAGACACTCAAATAGAGTTAAATTATTTACCACACAACATCATCTTGAGCGACCACTTTCCACTGAGCATCTCGTTTACACTGTTGAAACTACAGTTAAGTTCCGGGGACAAATTCTCTCACTAGAACACAATTTTGCTATAAACAGAGTAAATGGCTATTCTCTGCGCTGGTCGATAGTGAACCATTTAGAAATTTACAAACAATGTCTTAACTAAGTGTAAACCTCCTTTTATAGCCTGCTTGGACGATACAACTATGCACGACAATGTTTTGACCTAATTTCAGCAGATTTCAGGAGCTAAAAAGGAGGCTTTGTTCGTGCAGAATAGGAAATCGTGCAGGAAAAAACAAGTGTGGTTTGACACCAAATGTACACGGGCTTATGCTAAATTAAAACACAAAATACATAAAACACCTAGAAACCCACATGACCTTAGACAGGCCAGAGGGGCTTATAAACTTGTACTTAAGTGTAGAGTAACACTGAGAAGCAATGCATGGACAGCTCTGTATGATGCTACTCTATCCAGAGATAGTTCTGCATTCTGGAAAGTAGTAAAAACTTGTTTCCTGGAGTCTGGGGATGCTCCGTCTATTGAAATAGCAATTGCAGTCGAACAATGGGTGGAGCACTTCACCACCATGTATAATTGTGGTGTGCGTGATAATTATTTAGGAACTCGGGGCCTCATTTATGAGACTCCTTGCGCCTCCGAAACGTCACTTTTTGTGACGTTCCGTGGCGCAGAAGCCTGCGTGATTTTTATCAGGCAGCACTAAGCCACTTGTTTTGGCTTAATTCTACCTGATAAATATCAGTGCCTTTAACGCAGTGTTCTGCGTTAAAGGGGCGTGCAATGGGTGTTGCTGGGGGCGTTCCCAGCAACATCCATGGCCTTTTGACACTGCCCCAGATTTACGAGAAATCTTAAATCTGAGGCAGTGCCAAAAGCTTACGCCTCCCCAGGGGAGGCGTAAGGGAGGCACAACGAGGAGAAATATCTTTATTTCTCCTCGTTTTTCCTTTTTCTACTTGTGCTGCATTCTGCAGCACACATAGAAAGAGGAAAAAGCCTCTTGTGATTATTTTTGTACAGAAAGGTTTCCCTTCCTGTACAAAAATAATCATCCCCGCAACGCAGGCACCCTTGCACCATGGTGCAAAGGTGCCTGCGTTGGCGCACTGCAGCCCATTGTGCACCGGCGCAGGGGAAAAGGACAGGAATGCGCCGTATCTTATAGATACGGCGCATTCCTGCCCTTTTCTTTTGTCATAGGGAAGCGCTGCAGGAAGGCCTGCTGCGCCGCCCTTCGGCAAAACCTCATAAATGAGGCCCTCAATCACCTTCATATCCCCGATCCCGACAGGCAAGACATGCTGTAACAGAGGTTGTTCACAGATTGGCCTCGACCCCATTCCTTGTCACTAGAGACCGCGGACGCGGCTCACAGGTTATTGGCTTGCTGCCCCCGATATACAGCAGCCCACTGCAATAGGCCACTCTGATTTCGAGACCGCTCCGCGGCGCGAACATTTCAAACGCCTCCTTTAAGCTGTTACAGCCTTTATTAGGTCGACTCTGACCCAGCATCCAACTGCACAGACCGCGGCCGCGGCTGTCTGCATCCTTTACTCTCCTTGTACTTGGCCTGGACTTCTACTCAGTCTTCGCCTGAAACAAACCTCCTCCAAGTCACTCTGACCTGGATCTAGGCAAAATGTATACAGGCATACCATTGTTAATGTCCTGATGATGATCCTATATCTTTTGTAAGGATCGAAACGCCGTCGACTTGTTGTACGCCATATACACCTCTTTATTTAATACTTATTATGTGTAATGGTGTCTCCACTATAATTTGTTTGTCCTACCAAAATGTGTCTTATACAAACAATTTACTCTGCCTGAGCCTTTTTGTTTCATGTTGTACGTCCTTCCCACTAAGTTGGATACAGGCTTGTGTCCCACTTTATTTGTTTCTTGCTGAATTTTGTGTATATTTAAGCAACTATATCTTAAAAACACCTGTACGGCTGGACAGCTGTAAAATATAGTACTGATTGGGTCTATATTTATTGTTTGCTCTCATTAATCCTTGTCTAGGGACCACTGTCTTTAGAAATAATTGATTACCCAAGGTCCCTGACCAACCTTATTTGGGTTCCCTTGTTCTTCATAGCACGTATCTTATAGATACGGCGCATTCCTGCCCTTTTCTTTTGTCGTAGGGAAGTGCAGCTGGAAGGCCTGCTGCGCCGCCCTACGGCAAAACCTCATAAATGAGGTCCTTAATCACCAGGTGATGTCGTATCGGCACCTTGGACACACTCTACCGACCTCCAGTTTACTCTGGAAGAAGTCAACCATGCTATTATGGTAAGCATGGGTGGAAAAGACCCTGGGCCTGATGGGGTCCCTGTAGATTTATATAAATCCAATGTGATGCTACAGGGTCTGCTTTTAACACAGGTAATTACTGCAAGCTGCTCCTCTGGTCTGAATCAATTTTAGTTCCTATTTTTGAAAATGGGATCGTCAGGATCCCGGCTATCGGCCAATATCATTATTAAATTCTTTGGTAAAAGTAGTTGGGAGAATTATTCTCGAAAGATTACAGGACTGGGCCGATGACAACAAGGTTATCTCCGATTTACTGTTTGGTTTCCGCTAGGGCCTAGGAACAGTTGAACAAAGCCTAAATTTGAACATCATCATTGGGAAGTACACCCTTTCAAAGAAGGGCAGGTTGTTCTTAGCATTTGTAGAACACACAGCAGCCTTTGACTGAGTTAGGCAAGATAAGCTGTGGAGGATCCTCGAGGACCTAGGAGTGGAACCCACAAATATACACTTTTTAAGACAATTATACAGTGATGCAAAGGCGAGGGTGCGGTATGGTGCCAGTGGAGAATGCACGTACCTGTTCCAAATAAAGAGAGGGGTAAGGCAAGGCTGCGTGTTGGACCCCTTTTTATTCAATCTTTATATAAACGGATTAGGCCAAGCGCTGGTGAATTAGTGCCAAGACCTCCCACAAATTAGTGGACGGCCCATACCCGCCCTATTGTATGCAGATGACGCCGTTTTGACGTCACGCACCCAAGGGGGACTACAAAGGGTAATGACCAGCTTCTCATCTTTCATGCACGATCTGGGTCTTAAGGTAAATACATCAAAGACCTTTGTTATGAGGTGTGGTACTGGCAGTCATAAATGTAAAGACATTTTTATTGATAAGCAGAAGGTTGAGTTCACAAAAAGATTCTCATATCTGGGCATTCTCTTTGACCAAAACGGCACTTGGACCCAGGTGGTGCAAGCTAGAAAATTGATTTTTATGAAAGCCACCGCCACCTTGAGCTAACTTTGTGAGAAAATTGGGTAGGAGACCGCCGACTGAGCTTTTACAGATCTACAAGGTCAAGTGTCTTTCTACGGCTATGTATGGCGCTGGTGTTTGGGGCCATGTTGATTCGCACTCACTGCAAGTAGTGGAAAATGTGTTTTTAAGATTTATACTGGCAGTCCCGAGCAGCACATCATCACATGTTTGTCATTCTGATTTGGGGGTGCCATATATTGTAGATCTTATAAAAATGGAACCCATTCTATTATGGCATAGGATATGGTCATCAGTTAAAATTACGCTTAATCAGGATATCCTAAACGATAGTTTTAAATTGGAACAAGTGTCAACTATTCCATGGTTAAGGTATGTTCGAGGCTTCTTGTGCGATCTGGGCCACCCAGAGTTTTACACCAAGCCCAGCATCATGACCGCTATAACAAGAAAAGACCTAAAAAAAGAGGGTTTAACTTTACTTGAATCACTTAGACTATCAGCAGAAATTGTAAAGCCTACAGTATTGTCTAATCAAATGATTTTAACAACATACAGCATTCAACCTTATCTCAAAATCGCCCCTGGTTGTTATGACAGATTTTTACTGACCAGATTCAGACTAGGGATTCTACATAGATTAATAAGCTTCCCAAGAATGAATGACTGGTCAAGAGTTATGCATCTGTGTCCTTGTGACGATCATTCAGAACAATCAACACTTCACATTGTTTTTGTAAATTTTATGATGTGCAAACGAAAAAATGGATTTTACCAATTTTAAAATCATTTGGTTTTAAACAATGTCGCCCAGCTTTCATAGCATTACAGCTTTTAGCAAATTAATACTTAGTATGGATTTTATCAATGTTTTTAAAAAGTGTATTTCAATGCAGGAAAACTATCATAATGTGAACCTTTGATTTTCTATAAGGCACAAATGAATTTGGAACTTAAATGAGATTGGTAGTGAAGCGTAATGAAAAAGATTCTACATACGATGTCTCTTATTTTTCTGTGTTATGTTTTGTGATACTGTGTGCTTTTATGAATTTCTAAAAAGAAATCAAATAAAGCTATGTTGATTTGATTACTTATTTTTGTAGGGTCCGCAACATCAAAATATCTGCACTGCGTTAATTTGATCTCAGCAGCATGTGCCTAAATTGTGTTAGGGTGCAATAAAGTGCAATGGCATGGGGGTATGAGACGTTTTAGGATGATTTCTTTACGATTATAACTTCTGGTCACACAAATCATATCAGTATCTTAATATTCCATTTCAGGGGTTTTGAAGCAGTTTCAAGATACTTTAGGTCTTATTGATCAAAAGGGTGTAATTTCTAATATTTATCTCATTCCAGGCACTTAATTGCTTGGTTTCACTCGTGAGAAAATGTCAAACTAAGTGTCACATATTTGGTAGTTGAGTGTCACTCATAAGTGCCCTGCAATCATGGAAATGTCACACATAAGCAGTCTGAAAACATAGCAGCTATGCAATGTAATACCTTGTCCTGGTACGCCCTCTGCTGCGCTGATGGTATTACTGCACGTTCAATTTTCATGTTATGAATAGCAATGGAATATATACCCACTAATCTATAAACTATCCTCAAACTCCTTTTTCTCAGTCTGTAGCCTAATAGTTGTTATTCAGAGCACAGTCTTCACTACATAATTCCTTTATGGGACCACCACAAGCTGTCCATTACGCAGCCCTCTTATTAGCATCATTCTCCTTCCAAAGTACAAGTCACTGTTTACTGACACCTCCTCTTTTTCGGACGCACTCCAAAGGAAATGGTCTGGTACCATCATACATGCCAGCAGACCCGATTCAGCCTGGAGACTGTCCCCCCCGCCTGAAATTGCCTGTTCTTCAAAATAAGTAAATGGGGAAAATACAGTATCCCCATTTCTTTTTCAAAGTCTCCTGTGTCCCAATATCAAAACACACCTGCCACCTTACAAATGAATTTCATGTGTGAGGAGGGGGTGGGACCTCGTGCTGAGAGCTACCTAAGAAGCACTCTGCCCCTCACCAAGCCCCCCCACCCAAGAAATAAAAATGTTGGCATGTATGTACCATGCAGCGCCAACCTAAAACGGACACCCTCTCACCTGCTCTAGAACCTTGTTTCTGGTCTAGGGAAAACCTGGCTTGGCAGTTCGGGCTGGACTGTTCACATTATGAACAGGGTCAAGACTGATTTGCATATGGCTGGGTCTGAACTGGGGTGGCGAAGAGAGCTAAAGAACGTTGATGATTCAACCCAGATCTGTGACTGGGGGTGAGTGTCTGAAAAGTTTCAGCGCTCGGTCCATCGTCTCCTTGTGTTTGCTAGATTCTTCAAACAGTCAAGCAACATGGTCTTTATCAGTACAGAGGTCATAAAAACTCCATCTCTGCACACTTTTCACAAGAAATTAATGTTTTAATAAAGTATTTTTTTTGCGTTATGCCCTCATATTAAAAAGAATATACAATATGGTTTGCTGCACCCTGCCATGATGATCATCACTGTGATGGAAGAACAAAAGAATACCACGATCCTGATGAACTTGAAAGATTTCTATAAACACTAGAACCCAAAGCATGAACATAGCTCCTCCCCTTGTGTATGAAAATACTAATCCTCAAACGACCACTGAAAATTATTGCCCATGGAAAACATCTGAATCTGGCCACCCACTCAGAGAGAAGTAAATGTAATACATCTAGAAAAACCAATGGCCTGTCGCAAGGACAGCAAGACAAGTCAAGATTCCCCCTGAAAGCCAAGAACACAGACATGGATCATTAACTCTAAAATGGCTTTTGACTAAGTCATCCTAGAACGGTTCAGCACAAACCCTGCATAGCTGCTAAGTTATCAATTTGCTTATGTGTGAGATTTTCATGTTTACAGAGTGTTATGTGTGATACTTCGAGGCCTCATATGTGACGCTGTGAGTGACACTTTATTTTGAGCTAAACAAGACAACTGTGTCTGTGTAAAGAGATTACATTAAAAAAATCACATCCTTTTTGAAGTGTAAAGGTCTAAAAGGACTGCAACAGACTAGACTGTTCGGCACAGGCAAGGAGTATATTGGCATATTAGAACTGATCCTATGAGCCATAAAGTATGCATAAGCGCATACTGAGAGCCTTTCGTGTTGCATTTCAGTCTTTTTTGTAATTTTTAAATCGCTTTCATTATTTTCTGTTTGTGAAAACAATATTCAACCATAACCTTACCTCAGCGACCCAAGAGTGCTCACATTTCCATTAACATACATAGGCATACAATTACAGGCACAGGGATTAATCGGGCACTCTGGACCATGTATAGCCACACTTCGGTCCATCGTGAACATTGTTTTAAAGTGAATGATCGACTATGCAGGGGTGCCTAGGTCAGTCTCCCAGGCCTTCATTTGCCCTCTCTTGCAGGTCAGTCAATGTCTCTGAAGTCTCTCCACAGTCTCCAGACCTTTGTTGTGCTGTTCTTACGAATTAAGTAAAACTGTGCATTTGGACAGCATATGCATCAAAATATGGTGAATTAGTCCACACATATAATCAGAATATGATTCCTGGCTAGTTCAGAGTGCGTCATCTGGACCCCTAAACCTAACAGGGTACTGGATGGTGACTGCAATCTCAGAACATGACCATTCTAATTCCCAAAGGAAATAGTGAAAATAGAGCTACCCTTTTGTTGTTACCTCAGGTATACCCGAAGGGAGACACAAGAAGTACACAAATTGGCATTTAAATCATTTATTGAAGCAATTGGATTCTTGTGTAAAATGCATGAGCTGCAATTATTAGTAGAAGGGAACAAAGCATTGTTACCAGCATTACAAGAATGGTGAAGAAGATGAATAATTCAACCATTGTAATTATTGCAGTAATTATATGAATATTTGATAATAATAATAATGATACTCCTACCTAGCATTACCTATAATCTAGAGAGCATTAAATATGCAGTGCTGAAGATCTCCAAAATGTTGAGGGAGGTTAGTGCGAAGTAGCAATTATATTTCAGAAAAAAACATTGCAACTTGGAGATCAAAAGTCTCTCTGACAGCTGTTAACGAAACCTCCTTCTGAAACAATAAGACTTTCAGTCTGCCCAACTTATCAAAGTTCATGTTAAAACTAGCTATTGAAGGCCAATCTGTCACATCTCTGACTGTACGTGCAGGTGGAAATAATACATTATTACAGCAGGTCACGACCCTGGAAACTGTCTCCACATAGGGTACTCCCGGTTTCATACCACAACAACCTTGGTCATTCAGCATCAAATAGCTTCCATTTGAAAGCAATCTAAATGCCGGGCGACTCAAGGCAGCTGGGGCACCTTTCAGATAACATGCTAAGTTGGCCAGAGACGCATTGCAAACGCCATAAAGCCTGACCTCCTTGCAAATGGAGAATGGCCAAAGAGTTTTGCATTAGTTACCGCTGAGAAATACTTCAGTTTCTCCATTCCTACATCTGAAATCGAAAGGCAGGATCCATGGCTCATTAGCAAATCTCTCCCTTAACACCTCATATCTGCCTACTTGACAATGTTTCAAACAAGATGTGAAATGAAATATAAATTGGCAGTGAGATAAATCTGTGTATTAACCATTCGGAGGACAGTGATTTCGGTTCTCTTAATGCTCAATGTTTAACATTGTGTAAGTTGCATCCTTCTTTTTCATTATTTTCTGTGAGCATGTTAAATTATAAGGCGAAAATAAATCAGTCACATTTAGATATTTCCAAGGCATGCAACCAGATTTTAAAGTCTGCAACGTCGAGCTTAATTGCATAATTGATCTAAGCTGACTTTGCCCATGTTGTAAGAGGGACATGTCACTTTGTATGATGTCATTTGTCCAGGACACAATGTTATTCAGAGAATAAATCCAAGTTGATAATGTAGTCATGCCGTTAACAGCAGCCAAATGCCTTTTCCAAATTAGCCCTGTCAATTTCTCGTATGAGGTCAGCAGCTTCCTGCTGGGAAACTTTCTTCCAAAGTTCATTATATATGGCATATAAAAAGCGTTTATTACATGGTGCTCTAGGGCCTAACAAAAAATCCTGTAAATCCATGACATCAGAAAGGAGAGACAAGTGTTCTTTCACCTCCTCTAAAATGGAATAGTGTATCCATTGCTAGCATAAATTTCCCACACTGTATGCAGTGACAAGTCCTGAGTGTTGTGTGTGCACATAACGTGGGTCAGGTCTATTTGTTTTGAGAACCTCTCGTTGTTTAAAAAACATGCATGACAACCATTAATATCTAGTAGCCACACTGGCCACCCATCTAAGCTGGAATGTGAAGAATTGTATGTACCATTCTGTATCATGTTGTTGAGCTGTTCCTCTGTGTAATTTGTAAACTGTTGGCAATTCACAAAATGTGCAATTGTGGGACTGTTGGGCATATTCATGCCTTTATTTTAGCCAAGCCTAGACATGATGTTTGCGGTAATGTTTTGTTCAGGAAAATATTGTCTTGGTATCAGACAAGCTCTAAACAAAGCCTCATTTCCCTGGATTTACCAATTTTTTGTTTCCCAAACTGATTTCAAATCAATATTGTCTTTCCAAAAGTCGTAACCCTGTACGGACAACTGGGAAAAAAAGGAAGCAGAATAAATCAACTTAGTTTCGGTCAGCATATTTTTCTTTGCGGGGAAAGTTTAAAATAATAAGACACTGGGTCTATGGGGTCGTTGCCTAAAAAATATGCAAACTTTTGCAGGGGTGTTTTTGAGCTACCCACTGGTGGTTTTGGTCAATGTTCCCATTGTGTATAATTAAAAACTGCACGTGGAGTAAATAACAGTGTGCATAGTGATAACAGAACATTTTACCATAAGTAGTAGTTCCACTATATATAGCTTCACTCTCAAATACAGTATAATATTCTAGCTCAGAAAGCATAGAAACAACACTATTGACATCCCAATGCGTCAGATGAACTGCCAGGAGTTATTACATCACTTAATGACATTTTAAAAACATAAGGTATCTGTAAAGTTTCTGTGTGACCAAAAATATCAAATAGGACCTTTTCCCAAACAATGCCATCCGGGACTGGAAATGCAGAAATGTTCACAAGGGACAAGCCTCCTTGCACTTTATGTGATGAAGAGAGAGGCTTCAATACCTCGGTTACAAGTTTGGAATCAGAGTGTTCAAGGAGATAATGTCTATTTAGGAGCAAAAAGAAAACGGTCACAACTCCAATTCAAACGAAAAGGAAAGGCAATGAAATGGCAATCCAAATATAAATCCAAGGTGGGGCAAAGTAAGTCTGTTTTAGCCAAAAAATAAATGCATGAATCCCATGCAATGGTGTGTGTGATGAATCTGAGGAAACATCATCAGTGTCATCAAAATAGCCAGAAGCAGTCTGTGCAAAAACAGGTACCTCATGGGGCAGTGTAGAACCGGTAGATACTTCCAAAGGTGGATCATAATAAACAACTTCATTGTAAGGAGTGGCTGTCGAAGACTATGAATTCACATACGGTGTATGAATGGTGTTAGTAGTTGTAACTGGAAGTAGCAAAATTTCAGTGTCTGATATCTTCTGCTGGGGAGTAGAAATTTCTGTATTATTTAACACAAGTAAAGGGATTTCCTGTATGGTAGTGAGAGGAGACAGGTAACTACCCAAAAGCCCTCGCGGCCTACTGTGTAGGACTGGCCACATGGTGTGGTTTTCTGAGATCTATGGAGACAAACTTATTGTGTTTACAACCAGCAAGAGGTGGCAAAAGTACTGTTCTGGTACCTTCAACTGCCATGACTGGCACCAGTGCTCTGTAGGATGGTCCGAACTAGTGTTTATCGACAATCTTCTCTTGAACTAGATCCCCAGTCTTTGGAATCCAGACAGGAGTTGCTGGTAGCACCTCCACTTTTTCTGTGGCTGAACATTTTTTCAGTACGTTTGAACAATCGTCTCAGAAGTCTTTCAGTTCCTGTAAGACAGCCAAATGTTCATTGTTGTCAAAAGGCATATCCGCCTCTACTCTACCAGGTTTATCAAGATCTGGAACCCACATCTGGATGCCGGACAGGACCTCATGGGGAGTCTGGCCTATCAAGGATCTTCTAAGCAGATTATTTGAAACTCTCTGGACTCCATACAGATGATGGATCCAACTACGATCTGAACCTAATACTTTAGCTGTTAAAGCCTGCTTTAAGCCATGGTTTTTCCTCTCCACTATTGAATTTCCCTCAGGAGGATAGGGGGAGGAATAATGCAAAGCCACACCGAGTTTCCATGGTGTCCTGGTAAGCCCTACAGGTAAACGCTGGTCCCTGGTCAGCGTGGAATGCAGCTACTGCACATGTACCCACAAGGGAGCCAAGGGCTAGATTGAATTTAGAAGTGGTGTCAGCTGTGGGCGTGTTGTAGTGGAAGCTTTTATTTGTTGACAAATGTCACAGCTAAGGACATATTGTTTTTGTGGTTTTGTAAAGACCTGGCCACCAATAGTGTTGCTGTAGTTGTGAAACTGTAGCCGCCACACCTGCATGGGCAGAAGCTAACCTCTCATGAGCAGCTGTGGTCAATTCTAGTCTGTGGTCTGAATCACTCAATCCCCTACTCTGGAAATACGAGCAAAAGGTATGTTTTGCTCACTCAGTAATAATAACAATTCTGTATTCGGAAGCAAATGCAACCATAAAAAATACAAGCATACAGAAAAGAAGAGAAACATCATCATTAAAAGTATTAAATAGAACTATTGCACAACCCATCGACCTTCTCGAATTCATGGACGGTAAATACAGTAAAAAAAAGAAGTGCAACCTGGGCACAAGGCCAGACACAGTTCAATCGGGTCTAGAGAGTCTGGATCTATAGGCGGCCGGCAGGAAACCTGTCACTGCGCAAAGGATGAGTGCATTAGGCAACAGCTGTAAATACATAAGTGCCACTCTGGCATGCCTAAACTTCAAACTCTTTAAAAGGGGACTGAGAAATTGACTTCTTGGCAGAGAAAATATTTTGCACAGTAATACAAAGTGTAATGTGTCCTGTGGCCACAGGGTCCTCTTAAGTTTCATGGGACAAATCCTGTTGGGGATGCTAAAAGAAAATGGAGATATTTAAGCCTAAAGCGAAGGATTAAGAATCTATCGTGAGCACTAGTGAGGTCAGAAAGATGGTGTTCCATTCCCAGGACAGACTTTAACATGGCATGAACCCTCACTGATGGTTTCCTAAGCTCTGTGTTTTCGCGGTGGGCAGATGTATATTTAAAGTGTAGGTCTTTTATAATGTTGAAATCCTGGGGGTGTACCATGTCACGTGAGAGAAAAATACCTGGCCTACCTAGAGCATGGAAGGACTCCTTTACATATCGTAGCCAGGGGATTTTATAGGCATGCTCTAGAGAAAGGCAGTCTGAAATGATCAAACAATTTAAATCCTTATTTTCCTTCGACCATATTTTTGCCCAGCACAATAAAGGTTTAACTGTCACCTGGTCCGCCAGAAAATTAGCCCCTAGTTCTTCGTGCACTGTATAGGCTGGCGTACTCTGAGGGACTCGCAGAATCTGACACAAGAACTCATTTTCAGCCACCTGTAGCCTATGTGCAGGAACGTACCCCCATATTTCACTGCCATATAATACCTTAGCGATGCCTATAGACTGGTACAATTTTAGGATGACCGCAGGTGCCCAGGAACCCAATCTATGGTCAAAAGTGGTAATAGCGCCCATAGATTTGTTCAAATTTCTCAGCTTGGCCTTCAGTAATGTTTTCCAATTTAATTTGTTATTGAATAAAACTCCCAGCTACGGGAAAACTGGGACCTTTGCTAGAGTATAGTAGCCAGCTTTAAATGTTTTTGACCGAAGACTCTGGGGACCCGCAACCAGGATATACGACTTTGTGAAATTAACTCACAAATCCAACCTATCCATAAGCAACAAACCCATCAATTAAAACCTGCAAGTCCCAGGCTGTGCGGGCCATAAGCACCGCATTGTCTGCATAAAGTAAATCTGGCAAGAATCTCCTGCAGACTCTGGGGGAATCCAACTGTAATGCCATAAGAGCGGCTTCAAAACCATTATTATAAATGGAGAATAAAAAAGGGGCTTAAATACAGCCTTGGCGGACCCTCCCCCCACCCCCCCCCCGAGTGCAATTAAAGTGTTTGGTAAGGACCCCTATTTGAGAGAATCTGACTGCCGCTGTCGTGTGGGCATTAAGAATCATGAGTAGCAACACAATGCGGGGATCCACTCCCAAAGATGTCAATATGTTCCACAGCTTCCTCCGATTAACTCAATCAAAAGCAGACGTAAAGTCCATAAACGCTAAAAACAGCGCGGCCAGTTGTACCACTGTGTATTCATTTATTAAAAGGTAAAGATTAAGACATTGGTCAGTGGTTGACATACCTGGGTGAAAGCCAAATTGGACCTCCGATAAAATTTGATTAACATTAGCCCACACAGAAAGTCTGGTTAAAGGACCCGTCCCAACACCTTGACTACAGCATCAATAAGGGAAATAGGGTGGTAGCATTGCGGATTGTCTTTATCCCCCTTTTTATAAATTGGGATAATGGTGGCAGTGGATTAGGAGGGCAACGTTCCTTTCAAAGCCGCAGCATTTAACACCAATGTCAAAATTGGTGCCCACACATCAAAATTGTCGCGGAAAAGGTCTGGAGGAATCCCGTTGGGACCCGGTGCCTTATTCCATGACAACGCCTCAATACTCCTGTATACTTCCTCCAACGAGAAGGTAACTGGCATGACAGCCACACTAGGTTTACAATAGGGGATCGAACATTTAGAGGAACTGATCTAATGTATATATTCACCGAGGCTATATATCTAATACCTGTTTGAGTAGTAATTTTAATTTGCAAAGCAAGTATATCTGTAGAATTAGTGGGGATCATTTTTACCACTGGAAACAAGTCCAGACTTAGCCAGATCAGGAACCTCCTGATGGACATCCAGCAGGGGAGGGAACTGCATTTTCACTAAATGTCAAGAATCCAGGACAAAGTATTGGATTAGTAGCCCACGTTTCTTGTAAAAATATAATATGATGTGAATCAACAAACATACCCACTCCGGATCTAACAGTTTAGACTTGATACCCGCAACATTCCATGATAACATTCTTAGGCGGTCACCCGCTATCAAGCCTTGGGTATGGACGATGGTCTCTGTACATCCTCCCTGCAGTGTCATGTGTTCCTTAATATGGATAAAGTGGTCAGTTCCCTCAGGCCTAGCAGGGTCACTTATCATATGGGGTATATTAGAGGGGAGCCCTTCAATAACAGAAGATTGGTATCCTTTTATAAGAGGATCAAAGCTGTCATCATTAGGTCAATCTATATCTGAAATGTTGGAAGAGCTACATGGTTCCCTTGAATTTGGCCGACCCAAACATGAGAGTAATTTATGACTCTTTTGACCTGTGAGACCGACATAGAACCCGGGGTTGTAATTTCAGTTTCATTTGGATGTCATTTTCTGATCTGAAGCGTAGTTTGAGTGCAATTAGACCTTCTGCCTGGGCTGTGTCCCTGAAAGCTATTCCTACATGGTCCCTCTCTTGATTTCCACATGCAAACCTTTTGACATTCAATATATCTTCTCTTATTATAGATCTACATCCCCTTTTGTAACGTATCCAGTGGGTTACCTTGTTTACCAACCCCTTGAACGTTTCGGTATGTGCCCTCTGAATTTTGGGGACATTAATCATGTATACATCAAAAGATTAGTCATTAGCAAAAGCTAGCTTATTCTTCCATTCCTTTATGTTACTTTCGGTAAGAGTATGATTGTATCTGGGCCTCAGATCTACCGTCTTAGATTGTACATGCATCAGATTAGGTGAGCGGGAGCTGGCACACTTAGGGGTTATATCAACAGGTAAGATTTCCTCCCCATGATGACCTCTGGTACCAATAGTTACATTTTTACAATGCACTACATGAGAACTATGTGTCCTACTATTTGCCAAATGGTGCACAGAACGCACAGTGTCAGTGCCTTCCAAGGGCTTTGTTTGTGCCATGATCAAAGCAGATAATGTGTCCAACTTATCGATTAGCAGCTTTGCCATCATATCCATATTCACCTTTAAAGCTTTAATCTCATCCCTTAGGCCATTCAATTGTTCGTCCAGGCCTACAGGGCTCTGGACCACTTGTAGCCCTGTTTTATCCAGTCCCCTGATTACAAGTGGGGTGTTGTTATCAGTGTTTTCCAAGTTTTCCAACACCATGAATTGGCTAGAGCATTCAACGTTAATAACTAATTGTTCCTCGTTAGCCACACTAGGTATTATATTTACTCGGGCCCTTCAGGAAGGCCTACATTATACACTTTCAAAATGGGTGACCCACTGAACTGGGGTAATATGGTGGCACATGGCGAGTTTAGAAGGCTCCACAAAGCAGGGGCTGTTAATCGTCTTCCAAAAAAGTGTTGTATCCCTCAGTTCCCTCGCTTTGATTAAATCATCCAAGGCCATTTTTGTAATTGGAGCCTGCGATCTTTTAGGACCTCTTTCTAGTTTCATCGGCATATTGACACCCTTGCCTTATCCCGAAGTAACTGTTTCAGGGCTTCCTTCAGCTGCCTTAGGGCCCTAGAGCACATGGGGTCAAACCATGAAGGGAGAGCAGGACCACACCCAACCGCCTGTGTAAGTAAAAGCCCAGAAACGTTCTATGTGATGGAGGCAAAGAAGCTTAAAACCTCCTCACCAGGTGTTAGGGGATCCAGGCATGTAAGTATCTCCTGCCGGCAAGTGGCAAAAAGACTATGATTAAAAGCCTTAACGTCTATTTGCGACCATCATAGGTGTCTCCCCTGGTCCGTGGGTATAAATATTTCCGAGGTTTTCAGGAGCCCTTCGGATGTTTCCCAACCCCTACCATGGAGAGAGTCAGAGGGTTGTGGCCAATGAAAGGGCCATAATCGATATTAAAAGAAGCAGGTGGCCCACCCATGGAGGCTGTTAAAAAAATAAAATGTATAATCGTGGCCGAACCCCGACCTTTGTATTTCGGGGGGATTTGAGATATAGGCCCGGTTAGCAATTGACCTAAAGAAAATACCAGGTTATGAATGTGTAAAAAATTATTTATCTCCCCTGTGGTATGCTCCAGGTGCAGTTCGCCCGAAATCGGACAAGGCTGTGCACTGGGTAAACGATTTGAAAAATATGGACACGGATGACAATTAAAATCCCCCGCCAGAATAAGATTCTCATGCCCAAGGCACTCCCCCTTTAAGGAGTCTAAAGCACTATTTAAAGCTGAGAAATTAGAGGACCGGCCTGGCCTCCTATTTGCATTATAAAAATGAATTATTATCAATGGAAGAACTCTCCCAATGCAAAATTTTATGCCATGGAACACCTGAGAGTCCCACTTCATAATCTGCATGTAGTTGCAAAACTGGAGATCTACAAAAATAAGAAGGCCCCCTCTCGTTCTGCCCATGTTCGAATCTAACGCTGGGCAGAAAACAGTCTTGTATCCCTCTAAAAAGAATTTGTTCTTTAATTCCCATTTCTCTTGTAGACAAATAATGTTAAACGACCTAATATATGATAACCAGCTATCATCAGTAAACTTGGAAGACAAGCCTGCCACATTCCAAGAAATAAGACTAAGGTCTTTCCCGGAAATGGGGGTAACACCTGCAGAAGAAAATAAAATAGAAGGGGCGGATGTTGAGTCCCCAAAAAAGGGGAGTTACCTGAAGGGTACTCAATAGGTGGGGGATCTAACAAAATCTGAATTGGTCTTGAGGCTAGTAGATCACTCATCTCCTCTGTGCACTGAGGAAAAAGGCCCAAATGATGGGACGGCAGGGTAAATGTTGCATTTGCTTCATGAAGTCATCTAAATAATTCAGGTCCGCCAGGGGAGCATAACGGTTTGAACAGTGGCGGCTGGTGGGCTTAGCAAGTGGTGGGCGAAAAAAATGAGGGCCGGGGGTAGGTGGGGGGGGGAAATCTTTGTTTATAGCGCAGATCTCATGCTGGGAACAAAAGTCCCGACTGAGGAAAGCAGCACATGTCCTCCCAGCACCTACTCACTGTTCATTATAAATGCACATAGTCTGCTCTCATTATAAATACAAACATGGCGCCATGTCCGATGCACCACACACCTTACCTGCTATAAAGCAGAAAACGTAACAAACACACACAGTTTGAAACTAAATGCATATTATCAAGAAATGTAGTATTTTCTCCTCAGGAGCCCTTTCAAGACAGACACCCAGCACCAAAGACTTAAACGTAACCAGCAGTGACAGCAGGTGAGTAAAAGGCCATCTTAGTACACCCATGACGTGCATGTTTTATGTAACAACCCCAGCAGCACGGAGTCCCACAAAAAGAGATGAGAGCCTCGGAATAACAGAACATAGCATTTGAAAAGAAACAAATAAACAATACCAATTAAGAATTGAGAAGGCACACAACGCTAGGCCGAAAGAAGGAAGCATAAGATGCATTGTAGTGCCCTCATTTCAATAAATTCATAAAACATGCCCTCTCAGCAAAACTGCTGGATGGAGCCAAGGCTTTGGTGTACAATGAAACACAGACTGGCAAAATAGAAATGTACACTTTTATGTCTCGAACTCCAGCAGCAGCCCCACTTACTAGAGGATTAACACAGCATTTTTCACCTTGAGGTTGCCAACCTTTACTCCAGTTCAATGTGAGACAAGTTTCTGTCCAAGAAGTCCCTCCTAGACCTGTTTTAAGGGCATGGCACCGTGTGTAAAAATGCTGCAGTACAATGCAGGCCGGGGTCGTATTTTTCACAAAAAAACACAATGGCAATTGACTGCACAGAATAAGCGTGCACCAAAAACTTTGATAAAAGGACACTGCTTCAATGCCTGGCAGAGTGTCAGTGGCACAACCAAACACATGTACATGTTTTTAGGCCTGTCTGCAATATTAAATTCTGAAAATAACATGTCATTGTCACGATCATAGATTTGATGTAGTGAACACTGAGGAGATTTAGAGAACATACCACATGCAGCAAGGCACTATTTTAGTGCGTGCATTTATACAAGTGTTACTGAGTTCAAATGCAACAGGGGTGCTTTAAGCATGCAACGGAATTGCCAGGGTCAATGGCAGGGGCAAATCCCACCCGAGGACAATTTCAAATAATCTGTGAGAATGTGGAGCCACAGTTTTCAGATTTGTGGCCTGCTCCAAGGTAACCTATAGTACCGGTAATGGAGTTTAATGAGCACACGCAGTGAGATTTAAGAACGCTCTGATTGTCTTTTTGGCAGTCATGGAGTAGTCAGACTGCCATTGATTTTGGAGGAGAGGTCAATCCTGTGGGAGACCCTGTATGTAATAAAAAATGTAATGTAATGTAAAAGCGTACTTGTATAGCGCTACTATCACTCCAAGGAGCATCTTGGCGCTAATGCGGAAATCAGAGATGGAAAGAAAACTGGTTTACTGCTCATGACAGAGGGAAGTAGGGTATTTAAATCAGAGTTTTGCACAATATATCTGGTGCACTGTAAATCCAAGTTTTAAGTACGTGTTCCCGCAGCTCCATCCGTGACTTTCTTTTATTTCCGGTTAGGATTTTTTGGGTGACACATTCCCGAAAGGCTTGCAATGAGGCCGGAGAAGAGGAGCCTTTTTGATTAGTTTATATGAGCGAGTAGATTGATGCATACAGATGTGCTAGAGATTAAATGAGGTTATTGTATGGCAATTCCATTGTGATTCAAGCCAAAGTATTTCATAAAATTATTTATAAGATACATAAAACACAGCAATGAATAAAAAAAAAATCAGAGAAACAGATGAAAACCACAAACCCAAAATGAACATTTAGCATTTTTATAACTTAATATGCAATTGTGAACATAATAATGACCGCAATTTATAATACAGCCGTGACTCCCACCCCCCCTCACTCCTCCTGTGAAACCGATGGCACATTAACTAAGCTTACACCTCAGCAAAGAAATCACCCGTCGTTTGTTTGTTTAATTTTCAAAGTTAAACCACTTAGCTGTGTTGAAGGAAGCATGACGTCGACGATGAAGCACTGAAGCAGTTCTTTTTATTCAGAGCGATGCGGCAGCTGTCTGTCTCTCTTCTTGCCAGAGGAAAAGGAGAGAGACAGCCTCCTCCAACCATGTACTGCACGCGTCTCTAAGCCAATCCAGACGCTGCTCCTCCTGTTACAGCAGCGCCTGGAATGGCTGGGTCAGACAACCTCGACGCTCATTACTGAGCCTGGGGGCTGCGGCTAGGAGTCAACCCCGGCTCAAATAAGTGCAGATGGCGAGACTCGGAGCCGTCAAATGTGCGCATGTCGGGCTGGCCGGAGAGCGGGAGCCATTCAACCGGACATGCACACTTGGGTCCCAACTTGTTGTATTCCTCTTAGGGTGTCCATACGCAGGCTTTCCTGTATCATGTCCTTATATAGGCACAATTCGCCCTGCCCTTATATAGGCATAAAATCCAGTCCTTATTTAGGCATTAAACCGTGCACTCCAAATACAGGCATGGTCTCCGACATCCGTTCACCCTAACGTCACAACGAGTTCTTGAAGAACAGACCCTTAGGCTTCGGGAGTTTCCTAGCACAGGACTATTGATTTCTTCAAGGACTCATTTATTATGCATGAACCGTTATACCTTAGGGGTTCATTCATGACGTCTTCCGCTGTCCGATTCACGTCAATGCTAACATTCTGAGGTACCTCTCAGGTATAAATATACCTTCCCTAGCCCTTGAAAACTAGAGGAGACCTCGACTTCAGAGGAGCCCGTTTCCCGGCCTGACACACTGAGAAGACGCTGTCATCCCTGCACGCAGAGAGTCCAGCTTCCAGTGATCTGACTTCCCATGCGGGGTGTTGGAGTTCGAATCTGGAAAGAGATTCCCACCTCTCTCATTCTTAAGGTATGGAGCTGACTAGAACCTAGAGGGACTCTTGGCATACTAGGCATACTAGGCTTAACATACTCTTAGTATACCATAGTAAGGAATACTTCACCTACTTCATACCTCTCCCTACACCTAGGTTAGGTTAGGTACATTGGGGTAGAACTAGCTTAGAAACGCATCGTATGAGTACTCACATTTTTAGCTCATGTTATTTATGTATGTGAATATACGCTAAAAGATAATGCTAACGCAGTATTATTTATTTCTACTGCTTACGCTGTACATTATTTATCTTGCATACTGTCTTATGATCGTAACAGCACATTTTACTTACACGAGAAACAAGACTGTTCAATAAACCTTTTATTGAAACGCCCGTCTATTCTTTCTGTGTAACTTTGAGGAAAACTAAGTATGCACGATTGAGCTGAGTGAAATAGTTATCTATTGTTTCCACGACTCTGGGACACGTTCTGATTCTAAAGGGAAACAAAGTTGTCATGTTTTGCGGCTGCCAGAAACTACTCCCTTCTTGTTGTCAAGGAGTTTCTAGTGGCCTCTGAGCTAGCTGGCACAAGTAATTAAGTTTAATATACTCGATAGGGACATACTGACCTTAGTCCTAAGTCAAACCTATAGGGGATATTATTCCAATGCGCAGAGCCTATTAGGGAAATAGGAGCTACACTACATGGCGCCCAACGTTTGGTAAGGCGGTAATTTAACGCTAGATACTGAGTAACTCAGCTGTGCTTTTTCTCTCAGAGACCCCTACCCATATACTCCAAAAGACGTCTGAGTGGGCAGGGTTAAGTATCCACCACGTCTACATAGGGAAACACCCTATATATTAGCTGTTTGGTTTGTTCAACGTTGAAGGATACAGTGTTCCAAAATATTGTGCACCTTATCTTTGTTTCCTTGAAACTTGTTCTACATTTTTCAAAAAACAAATGTCCATACACGGGGACGATGCCACCGGAAACGGTGGAGCTGCGGCTGATCCAGCCCTAGCAACAGTTTTTAACATTTCAGGTTTAATTGAAACCGAGGAGGGTGTTATAGACATCCCTCAAAACTTAAGAAGAGCCATCACTCTAAAACTCAAAACACGGCCTGCCACCAAGAGGTGGTAGAGCAGTTTTCGTGATAGAGGCACACGAATCATTTCAGACAGAGGTATTCTATTCATAGGTAATATTTCTTGAATCCAATCCAGTAACACACGTTTCACTTCTACAAAGAAGATGATCCACCAGAGGAATATATTCCTTTCGAGGATATTGAAATTCCACTAACATACCAAGAGCATCAACTCTGGTTTAAAGGCGCCCTAAAACATCACAAAAACATTACCAGGCTCGGTCCACTAGGTAGACCAGGAGCAACATGGCCGATTCTAGCCGAGCTACACACCTCATCCTGACATTGAAGAGATGTCAGATGAGGAATTACTTACTCAACTTACAGAGTTAATAAAAATCTACAGACAATTGGTTCAATATGTCATGTGGACTTTCACAGTCCAACCACCATTAACCATTCCAAATCAAACCCCTCACCAGGGGAATACACTAAAAATTACACCACAGACTCTCTACGCAGTCATGGGTAAAATGCCCACAAAACGTGAGCAGATTCCATTCTGGATAGCTCAAAAAATTACTCAAATCGAAGCAGTATTTCCAAATACTAGCCCGTATGAGAAACACAGAATCCTAACAATCAGTTTACCGATGGGGATCACACCACAACTGGAAGACTGCACCACTTGGGGCTCAGTCTTTGCTGCCATCTATACTAAAACACATGGTATTCCGTCAATTGCGGTAATACCAGATGTCCTAAAACAAATTCAAAACGAATACAAGGCAGAGCCTGCTCTAAATTTAGGTATGAAATTACTGAAAAATTTCGACCAGGTCTCAACAATAATATTATCTAATATTAAAGGGGAGGCAGCAGCAGTGGCGATCCGCCAACGATTAAGGGAATTCGATGTTACAGAACATCAAACTGAACTACCCAGAATTATAAAACAATCTTATGCAGAATTAGGCAGAGATAGTTTGGGTGGAAGACCAGTGAAGCCGAAACTATCTGAAAGTCCTGAGAAGGACTCAATTCAACAAACTCCTACATCTTCTAAAAAGAAGTGGGAGACTAATAAACAAAATTCAAAAGAGAAAGGTTCTCAATCCCGAGGTAGGTCTCCTCAAAAGGAGCCCTCTGAAAGGAGGTATAACCTCAGGAATGGGGATAATTTGAGAAAACCTGACAGGTATCAAGATACTGATACATGTTCCTCTCGTCCCTTTCAGATCTCATCACAGACTTCGGAAAGAAGAGGACGATCAGAACATAGAGAACAACGCGTGAAATCCAAAGAAGATAAACATGCTACAAAAAACAAATCAAAACCTCAATTCTCCAAAAAGAGAGTAGCAGGTCTGAAGAGCAGACATGCCGAGAATACTGAGAACACAACTCAAGAACGGAGAATGGGCTCAGACAATGCTGGACAGTGCAGCAGAAGTCACAATAGTTCGCCAGAACCTGAAGGAACTTCTGGAGATAGTGGACTTGAATGAGTACATTACAGTTGAGACTGTAGACACCAGGGTTAGTACTCCACAAAGGTTATATGAAATAACACTCCGGATGGAGGAGACATACCTAGACAGGTGAAAGCACTCTTTTGGGAAAAACTTTCAAGGGGCTATGACATACTTCTAGCAGAAAAAGACTGGCCACCACAATTTGTCAGGGAGTGCCCACATGGCGAGGACATTATTATGCCTGCCTTCTCCAACCATATTCCAATTCATCTAAAATATACTTATGCCAGGAAATGGGCAGTAGCCCAGGCCCCAGCATTATACAAAAATCATGTAGGATGGGATGAGGACTCACCTCACCATAAAATACATCTGAAACATGAACCAACTGCACAAAGGCAGTATCCAATAAAGCAAGAAGCTAAAAAACAGGTCAGGGAGATCTTAGATCAACTTGAATACCAAGGGGTGATTGAAACATGCACCTCCTCAATGAACAATCCTTTGTTTCCTGTCTCCAAACCAGACAATACCTATCGTCTAGTTTTGGATTATAGACACTTAAACACTTGTTGTAAAACATTTGCAGTGCAAAATGCACATAGCACAGCATTAATGAATAACATTGTGCGTAAAAATATAAAACCATATTAGACATCTCAAATGGTTTCTTTTGTCAAAACATAGCACCTGAAAGCAGGTACTTAACAGCATTCTCCATAATGGGGACCCAGCGTCACTTTTGTCGACTCCCACAAGGGTTCAAGAACAGCCCAGGTTTATTCTCAGCAAGGGTAACGGAGTTACTACAAATGTATGACAATGAGGAATTGTCCTATGTCGATGACATATATCTGACAGACGATGACCTGGACAAACACTTGAACAGGGTAAGTACCATTATACTGGGCTTCGCCTCTGAGGGCTACAAATTCAACTTTAAAAAGTCCCGAATTGCCCATCTCAATGTCCTATTTCTAGGATATGAGCTTTCAAGTGAAGGCAAGAGCTTGGCAGCTAACTTTTTTTTAGAAAAGTGTGCGCTGCTCCAACCTCCAAAAACGCTAAAAAACTTACAATCCATCCTGGGTTTCCTAAATTTTGGAAGAACATGCATACTAAACTACGCAGAAAGGGTTAAACCTCTCTACGCATTAATCAAACCTGATTTTTCAATCAAGAATTGGACACAAGAACACACGGAAATCTTGCGTTCAATACAGGCTAACATGTTAGCAACAAATCACTTACAAACACGTGTAAGTCAACGCAATTTGGTGATTCAAATAATTTCGGGTCAATGCGGATTCACCTACTTAACCTTCAATGAGGGTGAGAAAATACCAATTGCATACAAATCTCATTTGGCAAGCTTCTATATAATTAAAAAGAATATATTCTAGGTACACTAAAACAGTAACCACACTACATATCATACAAAAAATTGACACTTAATAAGGAAATATTTAGTATTTTTATTATTTATAAATCTTTTTTAATTCATTTTGTTAATTGTATTTATAGAAAATGTATATTGTTCACAAAGAAAATCACAAAATTATATAACAACATTGATAAATACAAGGATTGTGTATAAAGAAAAAATAAATTCTCACATTGACACAAAAATGCTTATTTCCACATTTTTGACAAATTAAATGGGGCAAACAATAGAAGAAAACTTGATAGAGGCAAGCGGTAGATATAAACAAGAACACTTGATAGAGGCAAGCGGTAGATGTAAACTACGCCGTTTCGGCACTACTGCCTTCATCAGGAGACCGTCTATTGCAAGTAAGCTATATGAAATATAAGACAACATAGTGGTTACCAATAAATATTATATATACAAACCTAGAATACAGTTTATAAATTAATAACTAGACAATATAGTCAAAGATAGTTATAAAATCGGCACATTCATTTATTCAAAACGACATTTCATACCTCTTTGATACACAATATTATTTAATCTTATTATCGCAACTTAATTTGATACTAATGCAATAAACAGCTTATTGATATCACAAACAATCTCAAAAAGAAAAAAGACAAACAATATATGTATACAACATTATATATCCTAACAAAAGATAGACAGATAAATCAAGATAGCAAATTAGTTTTGTGAAAGGAAAGCAAAAGAAAGAAAAAGAAAACGAAAAAGAGAAAGAGAAAAAAGAGAAAAAACGAGAGAGACAAAAATAAAAAAGTGAAAAGATGAATAATGATAAAGGCCCAATTTTTAAAGTATAGCAAGCCTATGAACTTATAATTAGGCTGCACGCTATATTTTTTTCTTTATATAGTAACCATCTCATATAGAGAATTAGATCTTATAGGTGAAGAAGCCTTATTAGGGAATCCTGCCAGCATCTTGATAATGTTGATATATAGAGGGTTTAAAAGAAGAGTTCCCCTTACAATTACATTAAACATGGTACTAATATATCAAGTGGTATTTATAGAATATCTAGTACATATTAGGGAAAATGCTCGTTCCAACATGTGTGCCCTGGCACATCTATATTGCCATTACTTGGACCTAATTTTCCTATATTGTTAGGTTCTTCACCTATAAGATCTAATTCTCTATATGAGATGGTTACTATATAAAGAAAAAAATATAGCGTGGAGCCTAATTATAAGTTCATAAGCTTGCTATACTTTAAAAATTGGGCCTTTATCATTATTCATCTTTTCACTTTTTATTTTTGTCTCTCGTTTTTCTCTCTTCTCTTTCGTTTTCTTTTTCTTTTTCTTTCTTTTGCTTTCCTTTCACAAAACTAATTTGCTATCTTGATTTATCTGTCTATCTTTTGTTAGGATATATAATGTTGTATACATATATTGTTTGTCTTTTTCTTTTTGAGATTGTTTGTGATATCAATAAGCTGTTTATTGCATTAGTATCAAATTAAGTTGCGATAATAAGATTAAATAATATTGTGTATCAAAGAGGTATGAAATGTCGTTTTGAATAAATGAATGTGCCGTTTTTATAACTATCTTTGACTATATTGTCTAGTTATTAATTTATAAACTGTATTCTAGGTTTGTATATATAATATTTATTGGTAACCACTATGTTGTCTTATATTTCATATAGCTTACTTGCAATAGACGGTCTCCTGATGAAGGCAGTAGTGCCGAAACGCGCGTAGTTTACATCTACCGCTTGCCTCTATCAAGTGTTCTTGTTTACATCTACCGCTTGCCTCTATCAAGTTTTCTTCTATTGTTTGCCCCATTTAATTTGTCAAAAATGTGAAATAAGCATTTTTTGTGTCAATGTGAGAATTTATTTTTCTTTATACACAATCCTTGTATTTATCAATGTTGTTATATAATTTTGTGATTTTCTTTGTGAACAATATACATTTTCTATAAATACAATTAACAAAATGAATTAAAAAAGATTTATAAATAATAAAAATACTAAATATTTCCTTATTAAGTGTCAATTTTTTGTATGATATGTAGTGTGGTTACTGTTTTAGTGTACCTAGAATATATTCTTTTTAATTATATAGAAGCTTGCTATTGGTTTCTTTACTCACTTAGTTTGTTTTCCCTGCGTATAGCAAGCATATTGGTTTGGTAGGGGTCCCCTTTTTACTAAAATACAAATCTCATTTGTACACACAAGCGGAAATGCGCTTCAGTTCAACTGAAAAAATTCTGACAGCTGTAGCAAAAGAAAGAGCCCTAGCCCAAGGGAAACGCATTATTGTCGTAACCCCTGTACCAGCTTTAGAAGCGGTAACAAAAGCAAGCATTCCAAATGCTAAAGCATTACATCCAAGATGGATACAATGGGTTAATTCTCTTGCTGCAACAGATGTTGAATATGTTTTTGATCCAGATTTAAAAACACAAGCATTCCTGCAATATGAACAAGAATGTCCTCTGCCCACTGAAATTCTGCCTCTCTATCAGTACGAATTCATAATTTACACTGACGGATCCGCACAGCCCGCAACAGGGGGTAAGCAAGCTTACAGTGCAGTGTGTGCAATCGTTAAAGGTCGCATGCGAGATGGTACCTTCAGACCTATGGTCACAAAAACTCAATCTCTAGGAGATTGTACAGCTCAGCGAGCTGAACTACAAGCATTTAAACTGGCACTTGAAAGTACAGATCGAGAATTCCCCACACTAATAGTGTGCGATTCCTTTTACTGTGTTCAGTCATATAATGAATATATACAAAACTGGCTTGAAAATGGTTTCAAGGATGCGAAAGGTGGCACAATAAAGCATAAAACGCTTTGGGAACAAGTAGTTCAGTTGAAAAATGAACTACCAAAGGCTCACGTGATCCACACACTGAGTCATCAACGTGATGGCGTTCACGTTGCAGGGAATTCATTGGCTGACGAAGCCGCAAAGGGGGCAGTTCAGACGGCTTCCGTAGCTGCGATCACTCGTTCAAAAACAAAAATTGACGGTGAGATAATGTTGGCTGTCAATGCTTCAAGCAAGGGCAGCAGTGCAGCGTTACCAAAAAAGTTTCCACTCAAGTACTCTTATGTAATTGATGCGAACAACGTTCCTTTTGCTCAAATCCCTGGAGTGGGGGATAGGGTAATTCCAAACATGAAACGTAGAGCAGCTTTGATTTATGAAACACATTTGGGGGAGGGTCTGTCACATCAAGGGATCTCTAAAACAATTTTGACGTTAAAAGAGATGTACTGGTGGCCTGGAATGAATACAGAAATACACATATTCATCAATAACTGCTTAGACTGTAAATTACAGCGAGGAAGCCACCAGGCACCATGCTACGAATGTAGCCGCCCATTGCAGACACCATTGTTAGACAGCATAAGACTATCTGAACGCAGGGGTCCCTCTGGACAACTGCAATCCCACAAATACTGAATCAAGGTTCCTATGGATATGGCCTCAGCGCTCGGCTGACGCTCGAACTGTTATAAAAGATTTGCGAGTCTTTATCGGCACATACGCAATAGGCACGCTACATTCTGACTAGGGCCCTGCGTTTAGCTCTCGGGCTTACAAAGAAGCCATGGCCAGTCTGGGTGTTGCATTGCGGTACTCCTCTCCATTCCATCCTGAGGGAAATTCGGTTGTGGAAAGGAAAAACCGGGACATAAAGCAGTCTATAACAGCTAGAGTATTAGGCTCGGGTGATGGGTGGGTCAAACATCTTTATGGGGTCCAACGCTCATTGAACAACCTGCCAAGAAGTTCTCTAGGGGGTCACTCCATATGAGGTCCTATTTGGGACAAGAATGTGGGTACCAGATCTCGATCACGTAGGCACAGTGGTGGAAAATAAAAAGTTTGATATCAAAGATCGTTTGGCTGTTTTACAGGACTTAAACAAATTAAGAACGAAACAAAGCAACGTATTCCTGCAGCCAACCACCACTGGGGAAAAACCGGCGGTCCCAGCAAGGCCTGTATGGATTCCAAAAGTTGGGGATCTGGTCAGAGAAAAAATTGCGGACAAGAAGGAATTTGGACCTTCTTACAGACAACCAGTACCTGTCCTAGCAGTTCAAGGAACAAGAACAGTACTTCTGCCGCCCCTTGCTGGAAGAAAGGAGAAAAGATGTGTGTCCATCGACCTCATCAAACCACAATATGTGGCCAATACTAAATAGTAGCCCTCGTGGACTCCGACCTAGTAGCAGATACACTCCTCTCGCTACTATCCAAGAGGTTCAGACTGAAAGACTGATAACGATCGAGAATTCAGCTGTAACAGATGAAGGACTGAGCAACAATGCAATGGAACTCATCCCTCTTGAAAACCAAGTAACAGTTCATCCAAATACACCTGTCTACACCAACGTAGCAAGTGATCAACTGGTTCCAGCGATTTCTACAAATCCTGATGCAATTCCAACAATTGACAGAACTGCTTCTGGCTATTTCATTAACTTTGATACATTCTCAGAAGATCCGAGTGAACCTGAAACGACGCCAGCATCATTGAAATTCAAGCAGCAAGTACAAGACTTTCTTCACTTTCTGAAAAAGACTTATTTGGTTTCTCCATGGATCGAACTCTGGATTACATCTGGACTTTTTGTTTTCCTGCTCTGGCTAGCTTTGGTTACAACTGTGAGCGTGCTTATAAGTGGCAGATACATCCATGTGTATACTGAAGGAAAAGACGTGAACGTACTTTTAAAACCTCATAAATCTTCCCATCGTGAAGCAAGAGACTTGTCAACAGTGAACATCACAGCCGTTCCTATACAGGATGGTATAGTGTGGGACAAAACTGATTTTGATATATTCGGTCCGACGGAACAATTGAACATTCCACATTTGTTTAAAATTTCACTAAGTGATCTAATTTCGTCCAGTACCTATTCTGATGATTGGGACTTTGAGAATGTTAATGACAATGTTTGACCTAGAAAAATCTGCTGCATTTTCTAAAAATGAATATTTAGAGGGTTCTTCAGACTATGAAAAGCTGTATTGCTATAACCACTATGGTCATCATTATTTGCATAAATCTGCATACCCTAGAAATGTGTTTATGTTTAACCAATGGGAGCATTGTCCTACACCACCACACGGTAGTTCAAAAACATTTACTAACAAGTTTCCATATTTTTCAGGTTACAATACATCTGATCCAGAAACGTTTTACTATAAAAATGTAAGCAAAACAGGACTGAAAATTATGTTAACAAATACAAAACAGATTTACTCTGCAGCATTTATTGCCCAACTGTCTAGACAGGGTTCGACTTATGGAAAGACACAATAGACTCAAAAACTGTATGGGCTACTAAAGATTGGCAAGTGCAGGGGATAGAAGCTTTATTTAGAGCCTGCATCATCCCTGAACAAATAATGTTTTTGAATGAAACTGTCCAACAAACATCTTGTCTTGGACTAGCCAAGATCAAAGATGAAAAATCCTTCTGTCCCAACACCTGCAAGTGATAATAATACACAAGCAGTGGTTACAGTTGACAATATACTACAACTCAACAGATCTAATCCTGATTGGAAAAAATGGTTGATCTGGCCCACAGACACGAACAACTGTCAGGAAAGATTCCTGAATAAAACTCAGGGCTTGACTATTCATAGGCCAGACCCAAGATACGTCCAAAGACAGCATCCGGGGGTAGTAACAACATATAGTGTAGGAAAATTATGCCTCGATTGGCTTCAGAAATCTACACTACAGGATGTGAAACAACACTTAACCTTACTTAAAGAGGATGCAGACCTTAGGGAATTCTTGCTTGGACCAAGAAAACCGCGTCAAAAACGTTTCATATATGCCGGCATTTATGCTGCCTATAATGAAGCATGGAAAGTGTCACAGATGGAGGCTGCAGAACGAATACGTGAACTTGATCGTATTAATTTAGAGAAAACTCTCTCTGTGGTCGACAATGGGTTAACAACTTTGTCCTCCAGAATATATTCATTGGATGGCATTGTATCCTCTGCTATCGACATACTAGAACAAGATTTGGCGATGTTACAACAAGGCCAATCTCAATTACGTTCTATTGTGTTATTAAGCTGGACGCTGCAATCTTTGCGAGCGGGCTATGTGCCTTGGCGTTTCATCAACACATCGGCTCTGTTTGCAGAATACAATCTAACTGGTAAACAGATCGCACTGGCACAAAGAGGAGCAAAGTATACAGTGCTGAGCATTGAAAAACTGGAAAAGTTACCATTCACAGTGGCAGAAAAACCAGCTACAGAATGGCTTATTCATGGCAAAATCACACTGCCTGTGACTACTTTTCAGTTTCTGTATTGCCTCAAACAAATGCGAGCAGGCACATATGAAAGGTTGGGTAAGGAATACATTAAGACATCTTGGAATTTACCATATACATATAGATGTTGGAGTGGGGATCGTGAAATGTTTCTAAGTGGTACACTGTAAAAAAGCACTGAGCGGTTCACTAATATGTCAGGACATTTCTTTACACGGGGCTTGTAATGGTTCTGTGGCAAATTTGTCTTGCCATCAGCAGGGTACACCAGCTGCTGTGATTAATCCAACGTTTGGACAACTTTCTAATGGGAGTTACCTCATGTTGAATGATCAGAGTTGCTGCGGCATGTTGCCAGGCATCCCATATCTAGTAACGGTCAACTCCAGGGTCACTTGCTGTATTCAAGTATTGTTTGCCCCAATAGACACAGTCAGGGAGTCGCCTCTATGGCCTTCGCTGAACGTCTCTTTTATAAGATTTGATACTTTGAGCAGAATGAAAGCCATGCTTTTACAGCAAACAGTGCCTTTGACCTCGGCCAAAGAAACCTATGATCTACAAGTAGCAAGGACTTCGGCTGAGATACAAACTTTAATACGTACAAATTGCCCTATACATTTCGTAGAAATGATAGCACGTATCTTCAACATGTCTGATACAAGCGGTATTGTACATGTATTTAAGAGCATTTGTTCCGGACTGTTAGCACCTTTCCAGGCAGTCCTCGGAATAATCCCAAACTTTGCACATTCGGTGTTTGGTGGCATACCATTAATTCTAGCACTTGTTGCCGGAATTCTATTTCTCTTCCTGCTATTACGCTATGGCCAGCCTATTCGCAGACATCACTCCGAGCGAAATGGAGAAAGCTCTCCTTGAACGAAAGTGCCGTAAGCGAATAGTACAGCTTTTTGGCATGACTCGTCTACGGGACCTTAACCGCTTAACCGCGGCG
Source organism: Calotriton arnoldi (assembly GCA_963921515.1). NCBI lineage: Eukaryota > Metazoa > Chordata > Amphibia > Caudata > Salamandridae > Calotriton > Calotriton arnoldi. The sequence continues at coordinate 1,401,090 of CAWUFW010002794.1, read as the reverse complement.
CGAATTCTGCCGCGGTGCGGCAGTTTAAAAGAGTGGGCGGGGCCGCGTCGGCCAACGGACATGCGCAGCACTAGCGAGGTAGTGCTCGCGACGGCCGTTGGCCGACGGAAGGGGTTAATACCACGTGGTTCCTGTCGTTCAGACCAATCTGGCAAGATTGCATCTTACCTGTTCTACGATGCATGCTATGCGGTGAAGAATGTGTGTTGGACACCTGTCTAACATTTCCATCAGCTACGCCAACGGATATCGATACTCTGCTGGACCCGATAACGGCCCATGCTCTGTGTTGTCCCCAGAGGCTGCCAATCCTGATGTCAGCATTCATTGAGATCTCCCAGACGCTTCCGGCTGCTGCTGAGGTACGAGAAAGATCTACAGGCACACAGGTAACAACGGACGTGAACATTGCTGCGGCAACATATGCTGAAAGCGATGCTTCACATCTCTGTGCAGTTAATCTACTACGCGAGGTGTTCCAACTGACACCAACTTCAGTGGACGATGTTTTGTCTACGGAAATAGATGATCTCATGTTTACACCAGACCCGTAAACTGACTCTGATTCAGCCCACAGTGTTCCAGAGATGCAGTAACAATTTGGCCTTCATACTTCAAAAACTTGGAACTCTTCCCAAAATTGAACTTTTTTCCATTTTTCGAAACAAAATGGCACTTCAATCTGCTTAAAGTAGAACTAGCCTTATAGTACAGACTTTGCGGTACTTCCACAGACACTTAGTCATCTTGTTTGTCTAAAAGTTCATTAATTTCCATGACATGAAAAGACTTTAATCTTTGAACAACTTATCGATCATTTTCTGTCAAATGTAAATATTACTGCTAATTTCATTCATATTGTATTTTATTTTAAATATATGCCTGAAATGAAAAGCAATGCTTCAAATGTACAGTACCTTTTGCATTCTAATAGGTTTTTTAAATGCCTTTTAAATGGTTTTATGCAATATTTTAGCAATATGCAGTACTTCATTTAGGGCCATATGTAGGTAGCGAAATACCGGTCGGTAACGGCCGAAATTCGGTAAATCTCCCGTTACCGACCGGTATTTAGGCGATTGAGATGTAGGAGGCCAAAAAGAAGGAATCGGTAATTATGAATCGGTAAATACCGATTCATCATTACCGAATTCAAAACTACCCATTCGGAAATCACCGATTCCTTATTTACCGAATCGGTAAATAAGAATCGGTAAAAACGAAAAAGAGATGTAGGTAAATTCGGTAATACCGAATTACATGAAATTCGGTATTTAAGAGTCGGTAATTAACACTGACTGAGAGCAGGTGGTAATCATCTACAGCGAATATAAGCAATCCCAAAATGCAACAGTGTGATCACTATGGCGGCTTTCTATGTGATTGCAAGGCGGCTACGTCTACAGGCAGCAGGAGTGAGGATCTGGAGAAGGGAGGAGCGCATTTACAGACAGCGCATCACAATCTTCCAACAGACTGAGGCTGAGATCCATGAAAGGTACAGGCTACACCCCCACACCATCCTGGACTTGATAAGGGACCTGCACCCACTCCTGGAGCACCCAACACCAAGGGCGCACACCATACCACCACATGTGCAGGTGCTCTGTAGCCTACATCTACTCGCATCTGGCAGTTACCAGGGTGTGATAGCTGTGGTAGGCGGGGTATCTCAGAGTTGCCTGTCCCGTTTCTTCAGAAAGTTCCTGGATGCCATGATGCAGAGAATGCACCACTACATTAGCTTCCCAAACACACAGGCGGAACTGCTCAAAACCAAGACAGACTTTTACCAGATGGCACAGTTCCCGCATGTCATAGGCTGTATTGATGGCACACACATTCCAATCTGCCCACCAGCAGCCACTGAGTATATCTACAGGAACAGAAAGTCCACCCACTCCATAAATGTGCAGGTAATCTGCGATGCTGCCAACATAATCATTGACATCGTGGCCAAATTTCCTGGGAGCACCCACGACTCATACATCTTCCAGAACAGTGGGATCTACACACGCCTGGCTGCGGGAGAATTTGGAGAAGGATACCTGCTAGGTAAATCACTGTGACACACACTCATACTTACTGCAGGTGAATGTGTATTGGTGTATGTGACTAATGGCACTCTCTTCCTCACCTAGGCGATAGTGCATATGCAGTGCGGTCATTTATCCTCACTCCCTACCTGAACCCATCAACCCTGAGTGAGAGACGATACAATGTGGCACACAAATCAACACGCAACGTTGTGGAGCGCACGTTTGGACTATTGAAAAGCAGGTTCCGCTGCCTCCACAAAAGCGGAGGCGCACGTCAGTACACACCCATCATCTGCTGCAAAATCATTGCAACTTGTGCAATGCTGCACAACCTTGCCACAAAGAAAGGTACAGAAGTGGAATTAACAGATTTTGAGGACAATGATGATGAATTAGCACAGCCAGAGCCCAACGCAGCAGGAGTGCCACCAGCAACAGATGGGAGACAGAGATGGGCAGAGATCACATGCAACTATTTTTAAGTAAGTAAGGAGACACAGCCAGTTGTTGTATGTAATGACGTAGTTTTAATTTCTGGGCACTACGCCACAACACAAACGGCCAAACTTGGCATTCCAATTTATGACATCCATAGTAGGAAGTCATGGGTTACTTCACCCAATTCTGTCCTGTAAGTGTGGGCTGCATCAGCGTCTGCGGCCACGCACAACAGTACTGGATGCCATTAAGTGACTGTCCTCACTGGCTGTGGAACCAGTGGCAGCCCCATGCCGTCTGCTGCTCCTCCAGGTGTCTGTTACAGGGGGGGTAATGCTGCTCCGACTGGTCGTGTCCTCGCTGTCCCCAACTTCCACAGCACCAGTAGTGGCAGACTGACTTGTCAGCAGCACCTCAAGACCAGTGATCACCTTTACCAGCCCCCTAGTGACATCAGTGCTGCAGTGCGCCAGGCCCTCCTGCATGGCCACGGAGCGCCTGCAGAGCAGAGAAGTGGCAGTTGCTAGGCGGTTCACTGCCCTTGTATGGTGCTCCATTTTCTGCCTCTCCCTGCGCCGTGTAACTCTGTCCTCATCCATTTTGCTGCACAGCAGCATCACAGACTGAGACATGTCCCGCATGCCTGCAGCCATCTCCTTCATGCCCTCAGCCATTGAGCCTATGCCCTTGTCAATGTTGGTCATGTTGTCATTGAGGCGCCTCATTTGTCGCTGGACTGACTGTATTGCCTTTCCTTGTAGGCGCTGCACCTTCACCATGCTTGCCTCCAGCCCTCCGAAGACACCATGGCTCTCACCCTGTGGAGGTGGACTGCTCACACGGGCCCTGCGGCGGCGTCTGGCACCTGTGTGTGCTCCTCAGTGGTGGACAGCAAACCAGCATTGCTACCATCCACTGGCACAGTGGATGTTTCCCCCCTCGAGTCTTCTGAGGAGGTCTCAAACTCCAGCAGTCTGGCAACAGCACGCCTCCTAGGTCTCAGCACTGCAGGTGGTGTTGATGCTGGTGAGGCTAGCAGTAGTGGCGAGGCTAGCTGTGGTGGTGAGGCTAGCAGTAGTGGCGAGGCTAGCTGTGGTGGGGAGGCTGACTGTGGTGGTGTTGTGTGCCCTGCACTCGTACTGGCCTTCTCAGTGATGTCCTTCCGGGGTGCCCTCTCTCCCTTGTCCTGAGCAGTCCTGCGCGATGTCTCGCCTGTGGACAGAAATTGTACATTAGCTCAGTGTACCTGCAGCCCAGCATAGGAAGAATAAATATACATTTCTGCCACACTATCTCATTGTCTTCTGCCTGCTTATCGCTGATGTGTGTCACATGCCTTGTTGTTCAGTGCGATTCCTGTCATGCTAGGGGTTTCACTGACTACATCTCCCATAATGCATTGCTGGTTTGCACAAAAATCTGTTCTGGAGTGGGATTCACAGAGCCCAATTGGGGATTTGGGATAGGGGAAGGGGGGGCACAATGCTGTGCATGCTTCTTACCTTGTTTAGGAGCAGCCCTGGCAGAGCTGTCTACATCCCCGATCCCACAGACACTTTCTGGCTCTATCGTGGACTCCACGAGCCACTCAAGTTCAGTCAGGGCAGGTGCCCTGTTCCTTCCTCCTCCTGTCAGCCTGGCCTGTTTCTTGAGATCAGCCATCTTCTTCTTGGTGATGCTCCTGATGTCATACCACCGCTTCTTGAGCACATCAATGTCCCGGGGGTCACTCCAATGGCATTCACCTGTGACTGGATTTCAAGCCAGATGTTCCTTTTCACTGACTCTGCAACTTGCAGGGACTGCTTTCCAAACAGCTTTGCGTGCTGCTTCACTACCTCCTCCACAAGGACCTGCAGTTCCCTCTGACTGAATTTCAGTTTCCTCTTCCTTTCCCCTCCTTCTCTTTCTGTGTCCTGGGTGGCCATTGTGCAGGATTTGCAGGCGAGGTTCAGGCAGTGGCTCTGTTGCTCTCCTCTGCACTCCCAGCCTCTCCAGAAGGTTCTGATTGTGTGCACCTGCCTGGGTGTGGCCACTTCCTGGTTGGGAGGGGTGGTGGTTGCACAGGATTGGCTGATTCCTCAATTGCTGTTTTTTTGAATTACCGATTCGGTATTTACCGATTCGGTATTTACCGAATCGGAAAAGCCGATCGGTATTGTGGATTCGGTAAATATTTACTGATTTTTACCGATTCGGTATTATTTACCGAATTTTTACGTACATCGGGAATACCGATTCATAAATACCGATTCGGTAAAATTCGGTAATTAGGAATCGGTATTTCCAGATTACCTACACATGGCCCTTAATGTTTAGCATTTTAAATGTTTAGCATTTTAGTATTATCGTACACACGAAAGTGGAGTGGGTGTTGTATTCCTCTTAGGGTGTCCATACCCGGGCTTTCCTGTATCATGTCCTTATATAGGCACAATTCGCCCTGCCCTTATATAGGCATAAAATCCAGTCCTTATTTAGGTATTAAACCGTGCACTCCAAATACAGGCATGGTCTCCGACATCCGTCCACCCTAACGTCACAACGAGTTCTTGAAGAACAGACCCTTAGGCTTCGGGAGTTTCCCTAGCACAGGACTATTGATTTCTTCAAGGACTCATTTATTATGCATGAACCGTTATACCTTAGGGGTTCATTCATGACGTCTTCCGCTGTCCGATTCACGTCAATGCTAACATTCTGAGGTACCTCTCAGGTATAAATATACCTTCCCTAGCCCTTGAAAACTAGAGGAGACCTCGACTTCAGAGGAGCCCGTTTCCCGGCCTGACGCACTGAGAAGACGCTGTCATCCCTGCACGCAGAGAGTCCAGCTTCCAGTGATCTGACTTCCCTTGCTGGGTGTTGGAGTTCGAATCTGGAAAGAGATTCCCACCTCTCTCATTCTTAAGGTATGGAGCTGACTAGAACCTAGAGGGACTCTTGGCATACTAGGCTTAACATACTCTTAGTATACCATAGTAAGGAATACTTCACCTACTTCATACCTCTCCCTACACCTAGGTTAGGTACATTGGAGTAGAACTAGCTTAGAAACGCATCGTATGAGTACTCGCATTTTTAGCTCATGTTATTTATGTATGTGAATATACGCTAAAAGATAATGCTAACGCAGTATTATTTATTTCTACTGCTTACGCTGTACATTATTTATCTTGCATACTGTCTTATGATCGTAACAGCACATTTTACTTACACGAGAAACAAGACTGTTCAATAAACCTTTTATTGAAACGCCCGTCTATTCTTTCTGTGTAACTTTGAGGAAAACTAAGTATGCACGATTGAGCTGAGTGAAATAGTTATCTATTGTTTCCATGACTCTGGGACACGTTCTGATTCTAAAGGGAAACAAAGTTGTCATGTTTTGCGGCTGCCAGAAACTACTCCCTTCTTGTTGTCAAGGAGTTTCTAGTGGCCTCTGAGCTAGCTGGCACAAGTAATTAAGTTTAATATACTCGATAGGGACATACTGACCTTAGTCCTATGTCAAACCTATAGGGGATATTATTCCAATGCGCAGAGCCTATTAGGGAAATAGGAGCTACACTACAAACTCTGACGGGGTCAATCTCTCACTAATGTTGTAAGCCCCACCCACTCAGGCTCGCACTGGCTTCTGCAGGAGTCAGGACCCGCCCTCAGTAATACTGCAACCAGCCCAGGCGGCCGCAACAGAATTACTCAACTCAGCTCACATTTAATTTGGGGGCCAGCGGGGCCAAAATACAAGCGGGGCAACGCCCTAATTTGAACGCCCTGGGTTTGAAGATGATTGGTGTGGCCCTGCTTTGCCTTCAGTGCGCCCACCATCCCTTTGTAGCTCCACCCTTGGATTTCTCATTGGGGTCTATAAAAAAAAAAACAATGGGAGTGGTGTAATACATGAACCTAAAAGAAACGATTTAGATGCTCTATGAAGAATTTTCTGTGCCAATTCTGGGTATCGCACAGAGTTAATAATTCAGTCTCCACCAACTGTTTTCCTAGTGGACCCTATCCAGGCAACCCTCTGCACCATCAAGATGTCTTTGTGGTCTCTAACGGTGTAATCAGAGTGTAAAGTTAACCAGTGTGAGGCTTTATTGATCAGTTGATCAGTGGTTTCCCCTTTTTGTGTGGACAATTCTGGTAACCTGGTCAATACTACAGTGTAGGGGGCACACGCCGGAGGAAGATCAATCACCAGGAGCTGAGAGGCCTTAAATGTCTGATCCCCGGTACGGGGGCGCCTGCCAAATAAGGGGCCGATGGGAGCAAGTTAGTGTGGGCAGAACCATCAATATTTAGGTGGGGAATCCTAGGCCCTAAGGGGGTAATTTAATTTGATACAGCCTGGGGCTTAGGGTGGTCATTTGCATGTAAATTGCGACTACTGCTAGGGGAGTTAACTAAAGGCGTAACAGAGGATGTAATTGGAGATTGGGGTAATGGGTGGTAAGGGGACTTATTTATAAGGTTTAAGAGACTGCCCATTTTACTTGACAGGTCCCTAGAGGCTACCTCTAAGTTGTCCAGTCTAACCCAGAGAGGGGCTAATAAGTCAGTGAGAGTAGCCATGATTTTTTGTAGAACTGGGTCCAGGTGGGTTGCCATGTCCTCAGGGCTAATCCTGGCATGCATGCTCGCCAAACCCTGTTGTGTAGTCGCAGGAACTTCAACCGCCTTCTTGGCCTTCCTTTTCCTTCTGGTGGCTGGAGAACTCGCCACCTCAGTATTTGGGGAAGAAAGAGGAGGGGGCCCTGTTGCAGCAGGGTTGGGCAGAAAAGTCTCTAGGATTAAATTAGACGGAACTGTGACCAGTGTCGTGTAGTTCCTATAAGACCTATATAGGATCTGCGCGTTTAGAGAACATACACTGCGGGACTGGTGTCCAGACTGATTCCAGACACCCCCACCGGGTACGTTGGTCTGTGTACCAGCTAGCTCGCAATGCCACTATCACCTCCTCCTATCAAGGAGAGAATAGTTCTTGGCAACTATCGAACATGACAAACCTGATCTCTCAGGACCGTGGAAACAGTAACTAACTTTTTGCTCAGTCACTCATGCTCACTTTTTCTCAGAGAGACACACAGAATAAACAGTTGGGACGTTTTCAATAAGTATTTATTGAACAGTCGTTATTCTAGTGTAAAATAAGTGTACTGAAATCACCAGTAGACAGTAGCATAGATAGATAACTGACAGCACTAAGAAAGTAAACATATGGTAGGTTTCTACCATTTTGCTAAAATCATAACCACAGGTAAGTATATAAAATACATGGCAGTAAAATGCGTACTCCTACTATGCAACCCTAACTAGATGTACCTAAGTGTACCTAGCATGTGAGTAGGTGTAAAGCCAAGAATCCCTCTAGGATAAAGCCAACCTCATTACCTGATGTGAGACTGCAGGACCCGGTTCTGGTCTCGAGTTGGACATCCCGCAAGGGATGTTCAGACCACTGCGAGCTGGAGTGTCTGCATGCAGGAACCTCAGCATCTCGGGTCAGTGTGTCAGCATGGAAGTCGTGATCTCCTCTGCCTATCTCAGCAAGATGTGATGTTTATATACCCTAAGGTATCCCCAGGGGGTTCTACCTTGCTATGCCAGTGTTGGACTTAGGATGACGTCAGGAATTAACTTTATACATAGTTATTATGGAGTAGATGATGGTCCTGCTGTGATTCTGAGAAACTAAGAATCCTCATGCATGAGGAGGAGCCACGCGCCGGTCCAAGATGGCCGCGTAAGACCTCGGCTCTGTAGTACCCGTCCCCCAGCCCTAAGATCCTGTAATATATCCTGGCACTGAAGCGTGCCACTCGACGGCGGAGAGATAGAGACGCTCCCGGCGGCGGCTCCGGTCCCGCTGTGATACCGGAGGCCGGAGATATCGTCGCTGCACTCTGCGGCCTCCGTGTGAACTGGAGCCGGGGACTCTGGGTTGGGCTGTGGCCGGGACGCGGCTGCACGGCACTGGGGTTGCCGGCCGGGGGTCGCCGCTCTCGCCCCATCCCCTGGGACACATTGGATGGCGGTCGCGGCGGACGATTGGCGACGGAGACGGGCGGGGACGTGCTGGTGTGGCCCCCCCGCCCCCGTACATGGAATGAGAAAGGCAGACACCGCGGCGCCGACACGGGCTGCGAGGAGAACTGCGGCCACTGTGGGGATATCCTGCCAGGGTTGTGGGGGTGAGAGTGGGATTGCTGCGGGCGTGCCCTTTCCCCCCCCCCTCCTTCCTCCTGCGGGCAAATGAGACAGAGAACAGGCTCGGGGGCCCAAGAGGACAGCCATTCGGGCTGCATGCTGTAAAATGCCTGGTTGCAAGATTGGGGGGCGACTGATGGTGGCCTCGCCGGCGGCTGTGCCTGGACCCAGAGTGCCTGCAGAGCTGCCTGGGGAGCTGTGAGAAGGGATATCGCTAACAAAGGGAAACTGGCCACGGAGCACGGTGGGTACCAGAACCGCAGCGCTTAGATTGCTTTCTGAGACTGAGAGAGCTGCACTGTGGGGGACTTGACCGACCCCCGTTTGGATCCGTCCTGGTGGACACTGGCGGAGCAGTAAAGACACTGAAAGCCTGCCACGGAGGAAGCGGCCGAGAACAGCATAACGCATCTGACGATTATAGCTCGTCAGATGGCGACTAAGCCGGAGGTGGATAGGCACCAGCCGAGATCATCTAAGGGGATGAGACAGGTCCAGACCAACAAATTGGACCGATACACGATGCCCAGGGGTTCCCCTACAGACTTACGACATAGTCTGCCGGCAGGGGGCGACTCCTCCGGTCCTACACTTGAACCGACGCTGCTCGATGTGATGGCAGCAATAGATGGGGTCAAATCATCATTGGGACAGAAAATGGAGTTGCTCGACAATAAGTTAGACACAGTCACTATAGAGGTCAATCTTATTCGAGCAGACCTTACGAAAGTCAACGAAAAGGTCAAATCACTAGATATTAAGACTGCCAGTCTGACCGACGATGTGGCGTTGCTCCAACAGGAAGTGCGGGAACTTAAAACATCTCAAGATATGACCGTGCGTAAGCTGGATGAATACGAAGGAAGAGCCCGGCGAAATAACGTACAAATTCTGGGGGTGCCCGAAAAATCTGAAGGTCCAGCTCCAGACCTGTTTGTGGAAGACCTTATCCTCACGCATCTCAAGCCCAAGGGGACTGAGCAACTTTTTTACAGTGGAACGGGCGCATAGAGTCCCGGGAGGGCGCCCCAAGCCTGGTGCCCCCGCGTCCGATGATCGCCAGGGTGCTGAATTTCAGGGACGCAATCCTGCAGGCGGCCCGCTTGGGACCCCTCTGAGGTACGAGAACGCTACCTTCTCTTTCTTCCCAGACTTCACGCAAATAGTGCAGAAACAACGCCGGAGCTTTCTCGGAGTAAAAGAAAAGCTAAGGGGCAAGGGATTGAAATATGCCATGATGTTTCCGGCGCGGCTGAGAGTGGAGGTCGGGGGGAGAGCCTGGTTCTTCGAGGACCCGGAGGCGGCTTCGGAATGGATCGACAGCCGTCCCCCTGGTGTGTCGGGAGAGCGGGACCGGGCGGAGATACAATATTTGGGACTAATGTATATTGTCAGGTATTGGGGTTTCGACCCATAGATGGGAGGCCGCGCAGCCCCAGGGACCACTAAGACTTGAATGGAGGGAGTGGACTTCAGTGGAGATCATTTCGAATTGGGTTGGGGGAGGGGGGACGGGGCACCGGCCTTCCTCCTCTTTACTACCTTTAGTTAAATAGTAGAGTTAGTGTGTGGGGCGACAGGCACTCTGCCAGTTGGGGATGGGCAAACGCCACGAGAAGGGGTGCAGGGAGGGGGGAAGGAGGGGGGATATGTTGCGAAGATTGTTTTTAGAGTAATTTTGTTTGTACGAAGGTTTGTAGGTTTAATTGTTTCGACAACATCGAGTGAAAATGCAATGCAGGCGACATTTCTACACCAGTTTTATGGCAAACGTTAGACGGAGATCGGGGATTAGCGTGATGAGTTGGAATGTCAACGGACTGGGGACAAAATAAAGAGGGGGATGGTAACTCAGTTTATGAGACGACACGCCCGGATGTGGTACTTCTGCAAGATACACATTTAATTGGGAATAAGTGCATGGCCCTACATAAAGGAGGCTATAGACTCGTGGCGCATGCGGGATTTACCAAGGGGTCAAGGGGGGTTGGTATATTGGTTAAAAACTCATTCCCCCTTCTAATACAGGCCACATGGTCCGACAAGCGGGGTAGATATGTCGGGATATCTGGACAATGGGAGGGGAAAGTAGCCACTTTTGTTTCAATATATGTGCCACCTGGCTTGCAGTCCGACACATTTCGGGACTTAGGTTCAATTTATTTGACGCTACCTTTAGGCCACATGGTGCTGGGAGGAGATTTTAACGCGGTTATAGACGGGGAAATAGACAGATTTCCGGCTCGCACATTAAGACCCGCACAAAGGTGGCTACCCGATTATATGGACACAATGGGGCTGGTAGATGGCTGGCGGATATGCAACCCAGGCAAGGCGCAGTATACACATGTGTCATGTGCACACCAAAGCTTGTCAAGAATAGACTATATACTTGTCCCGGCCGTACAGGCTGGTGCTCTCCGGGAGGTTCGCCATCTGGGTAGAGGCATCTCGGATCACTCCCTGTATGGCTAAGCATGGAATTTGATCAGATGAATGCAGGTAGGATAGCCCCTATCAGCCCGTGGCATTTGAGAGACCCCTCCACAAAGAAGAGCATAATCACGGCTACTGACAGGTACTTCCTGGAGAACCAGGGTACGGTGGAATCAGCGCAGACACTGTGGGAGGCATATAAAACTGTTATCCGGGGGAGACTGTCTCTTTGATTGCGGGGAGAAAAAGGAAAGGCAGGCCGAACTGGAAAAAGCAGAAGAGGAAGTGTTAAAACTAGAAGAGGCAATGGCTCGGGCGGTGTCCCCCGAGGGTCTTCACCATCTGAAGTTACGGCAAGACGAATTCAATAGTATTGCCAGAGATAAAGCCAGAACGCAGAGTAGAGAGGTTCAGAGCAGAATATACGAACACGGAGATAAAGCGGGAAAACTGATTGCTTGGTTGGATAGAAGGGAATGGGCGTCGAGGCTGGTACCTGAAATATGGGGGGAGGATTCCTGCACCCTCACGGACCTGCAAGCTATAGCAGATGCGTTTGCACTACACTATCGTGCGGTGTATAGTACGGCGGGCAAATTTACAGAAGCGGACAACAGGGAGATGATTAGAGACATCCAGTTGCCAGTCCTAACCGACGATAACAGAGCCTATCTGGAATACCCACTCACGGACGATGAGGTGGCGCAGGCTATCAGGGAGTACACTCCAGGAAGGCCTCGGGGCCCAATGGCATCCCAGTCGAGCTTTATAAACTGCGGCCCGACAGACTCGCCCCATATATCCGGTCCATGTTCGAGGACAGCAGAGAAAAGGGGCAACTCCCATATGACCAACGAGTGGCCAACATTGTGGTCATATACAAGGAAGGCAAGCCTAGAACAAGTTGCGCGTCCTACAGGCCTATTTCATTGCTAAACGCAGAACCCAAAGTCCTTGCGAAGTTACTGGCAACCCGACTGACTAAAGTCATCACCACCCTGATCCATCCGGATCAATCGGGATTTATGCCACATCGCAACACCGCCCTCAACTTGAGACGGTTACACGGAGTACTGGGTAGAGCCCCCACAATTATGGAACCGGCGGCAATTGTGTCACTAGATGCCACCATGGCATTTGACATGGTTGAATGGCCTTATTTATTTGCAGTACTGGACAAACTGGGTTTCGGTCAGGAATTCACGGGTTGGATACACCTTCTATACTCCGATCCGATGGCCAGAGTGGTGGTAAACAATCGCAAGTCCCCCGACTTCTGTCTGAGCAGGGGCACTAGACAGGGTTGTCCCCTGTCCCCGCTCCTTTTTGCACTGGCCCTGGAGCCGTTCGCGGCTTGGGTCAGACAGGACCGGTCTATACGTGGACTGCGATGGTCGTCAGAATGGGAAGATAAAATTTCTCTGTACGCCGACGACTTCTTACTCTATCTCACCAACCCAAGAGGGTCGCTGATCCGGTTTTTGGATGTGTTGGCAATCTTTAGCAGAGACTCAGGCTTTGCGATAAACTGGTCCAAATCGGTGTTATATGTCCTGGGAGGTGACCCACCGGTCATTCCAGGCAATTGCCCGATTCAAATAGCCCTCGAAGGCTTTAGGTATCTTGGCATTTACATAACGTTAGACTCGAAACTTCGCTACACCAATAATCTGGGCCCTCTCCTATTGCGCCTTAGGAATGACGTGATGCGCTGGAAGGCCCTCCCGCTCTCTATGTTGGGTAGGGCAGTACTTTTTAAAATGATGGCGCTGCCTCGGTTCTTGTACGTGCTCCAAAACACGATGGATCCGGTCCCAGCGTCTTATTTCAGGGAAATCGAGTCTCTCCAGAGACAGCTCCTTTGGGATGGTAAACCCCGAATAGCGTTCTCCAAGCTTACGCTTAATTGGTATGACGGAGGAATTGGGCTGCCAGATCTACGAAAATACTACTGGGCATCCCAACTGGTGGCAGTCAATCACAGGATCTACGGACAGCCAAACGATCCCGGGTATGCGATGGATAGGTGGCAGCTCCCCGGAGGAGAATACACCAGAGCGCTGTATGCTAGGGCTCGCAGATTCCAGCTCACAGGACCCACTGCGCATGCCGTCCAGGTATGGCATGCGGCCAACAGGCACCTCAAATGGGAAGGCAAATTTACACTAGCCACCCCACTGTGGAATTCGGAGAAATTGGGAGGCCTCTGGAAGTCCAAGGGATTTGATAAATGGGACCTAATTGGGATCTCACAAATAAAAGACGTCTGGGGAGAGGGTACAATACATACATTTGACTCACTCAAGCTGCAGTACAACTTGAACGATAGCGAGCATTTCCGCTACCTCCAGATTCGACATGCGATGCTTACACACGTCCCGAGGGGCACTGCCCTTCCGGACGCCTCCCCCCTAGAGGATAGGGTGCTAGATGGACATCTTCCGGAGAAGACCATTTCTCTGATCTATTGGAAACTAATTAACAATATGGACGATCCATTGCGTAAAATAAAAAGATACTGGAATGAGGATGGCCTCGAACTGGACGAAGAGGATTGGCAAGAGGCGGTCTCCTCCCCACGGGTGGTGGCTATACAGACGAGGTTGAGGCTGGTGCAGTTAAAGGTATTGCATAGAATATATATCACAGGACCCCGTCTGGTTCGAATGGGTCGCTCGGACAGTGGAGAGTGTAGAAGGGGCTGTGGGGAACTGGGGACATTTATACATATACTGTGGAACTGCCAAAGCATACAAACGTACTGGGGAAGATCCACCACACGCTGAGGGCGGTCCTAGGGATAGACCTGCAGCCAGAGGCCCGTAGATGCCTTCTAAATATCTGGGAGCCGACAGACCTTAATACCTACACAACACAATGGGCTACTCGGGCATACATTTTGGCGAAGCATAATATCGCCCAACTGTGGGGGGCTAGCCAGCCACCCCGGACTGAGAAGTGGGCAGAAGACTTAGATTGGTGTATGTTTAGGAAGAAGTCGGTATACATTGCCAGGGGATGCCCCGGGAAATGAAGCAGGATATGGGACGCTTGGAACCATTATAGGGGGGACATCTGTGATCCACCGGACCGTTTGAGAGGAACTGAAACACACGCATCCCCTTGATCTACCAATTGTATAACTGTGTATTATTTTGAATTGCTTGAAATGTCGTTGAGGAAAAATGGAACTACCTGCTTGTATTACTTGATGTGCATTTGGTCGAATTGTTTAATAAAAAGAAATAAAAAAAAAAAAAAGAATCCTCATGCATAATTTATGAGACCAGTGTTCAGGGAAAACCCTACGTACTGTGTATACTATTGTAACTAGGTAAAAGGTCAGTCCCTCAAATCTGTTATGTATGTACTATAGGAGAGAATGTAGGTGAAGGGTTATGATGTTACCCGGACCTATACGGGGGTCCCTATATGAAATATAACACCCACTCCTCATCCGACTGGACAACATTACTAAATTCTAGCGTACTACCAATGCGTCTAGAGGTTTGTATGCAACTAATAATAAAACTTCGCAAGAGAAGTAAAAAAACGGCTAAAATTTTTTTTTAAAGTTTCCCCCAAAAAAATCACTCAAGCCTTGGCTCTAAAGTGTCCGTTTATATAGTCCGAATAACTACAAGCATCTGAAAGCCATGCAGGTCAAAAGGTTTCAATTTGGAATTTTGCAAAAAGTGAAAGGCCAAATCTTTCCAGCATGCGACGGGCCAAATGTTTGTGTCCTTGCTGGTAGATGCAACATTGCTGCTGCCTGCATACGCACTTGACGATCCCTGTAACACCTCACAAATAATGTCAATTGAGCACAGATGATCTTCTGTACTGCCTGAGGCAGATGCTGGGGCAGCCTGTGCCATATCCGAGGCCTGGGTGTTGGTGGAGGAGCCGGTATCCATACCAACAGGAGCAGAAACTACCTGTGGTGGCTCTAAGAATGCTGCTAACAACATAGGAATATGCTGAGGACACTGCAGAACATGGGCCGTTATCGGGTCCAGTAAAGCATCAACGTCCGGTGGCGCAACCGATGGGAGTGTCAGACAGAGGTCCAACACACATTCTTCTCCCGAGAACAGGCATCGGAGAACAGGTAGGACACAGTCCAGCCAGACTGGTCAAAATGACAGGAACCAAGAGGCGCTCAGTTCCCGTAGGCGAGGTGTGTGCAGATGTTGTACCATGCGTTCACGGTATTTGCGCTCCAGGAGTGCTGTTGCCATCTCCTTGGTGGCTGGGGCATCCATTGCGTAGCAGAAAGGTAACAATCAGGATTCCTGCTATTAAGAACAGGATCAGCGGAAGCCCTCCAAAAATGCTTCCAAAGACGGAGTGTATAAAGTTTGGTATAACTCCGAGGACCGTCTGAAAGGTGCTTAACATCCCTGAACCTATGGTCTTAAATAGGTGCACAATACCAGTCGAATCGGACATGTTAAAGATACGACTTACCATTTCTGTGAAATGTAAAGGGCAGTTAGTACGTATAAGTGCCTGTATCTCTGCCGAGGACCTTGCGGTCTGGAGATCAAAAGTCTCCCGGGCGGAGGTTAAGTGCACGGTTCGCTGTAAAAGCATGGCTTTCATTCTGCTCAGAGTATCAAACTGTATAAAAGAAACATTTAGCGAAGGCCATAATGGCCCCTCCCTGACTGTATGTGTTGGGGGAAACAATACTTGCATACAGCAAGTAACCCTGGAGCTCACAGTAACTAGATATGCGATGCCCGGAAGCATCCCACAGCAACCTTGATCATTCAGCATCAAGTAACTCCCATTCAAGAGAAGCCTGAATACCGGATTAATCAGGGCTGCTGGGGTACCTTTCAAGTGACAGGACAGGTTTGCCACAGATCCATTACAAGCCCCGTGTAGCATAATGTCCTGGCATATGAGAGATCCACTTAAAGCGTTCTCGCAGTTAGTACCGCTTAGAAGCACTTCCAGATCCCCACTCCTGCATCGAAATCTGTATGGTAAATCCCAGGATTCCCTGATGAACTCCTTACCCATTTTTTCACATATGCCTGCCTGTTGCTGTTCTAGGCAATACTGAAACTGAAAAGTTGCGACCGGTAATGTTATATGGCCTTGGACTAACCATTCTGTGGACAGTGGCTCAGCCACAGTAAAGGGTAACCTATCCAGTTTCTCAATACGCAGCATTGTATACTTTGCTCCCCTCTGTGCCGTTTTCATCTGTTTTTCTGTTAGATTATATGCAGAAAATAATGACGTACTGTTGATAATACGCTCAAGGCACATAGCCGGCGCGCAATGACTGCAGCATCCAGCTTAGCAAAATAATAGAACGTAACTGTGACTGTCCGTGTTGTAATATGGACAAATTCTGCTCGATTACATTGATAGCAGATGATACAATGTTGCCCAGAGAATATATCCTGGATGTTAATGTAGTCATGCCATTGTCAAGTACGGCTAACGCCTTTTCTAGGTTAACTCTATTTCTCTTATTCTCTCTGTAGCTTCTTGTTGGGAGATTTTCCAGATTTCATTATAGACAGCATACAAAAAACGCTTCTGACGTGGTTTTCTGGGACCTAATAAAAAATCCCGTAGGTCCACCTCCTCTGTGAGCAGGGACAAGTGTTGCTTCACCTGGGGTAGTGTTGAGGTCTTTAGCCAATCGAGGCATAACTTCCCAACACTATATGATGTCACCACCTCGGGATGTTCTTGTTGTTCATTTCGTGGGTCTGGCCTATGGATACTAAACCCTTCGGTTGCACCCCTGAATCTTTCCTGACATCTGTTTGTGTCTGTGGGCCAAACAAACCATCCCTTCCAATTGGGGTCTGATCTATTGTATTGTAATATGTCATCCATCATAGCCCCTCTTTCTGTAGTCAAATTCCCCTCGGTGTTTAAAGGTGTTGGAATTTTGGGTGTGTTCATGTCCTTATTCTTGGCTAGTCCAAGACAGGAAGTCTGTTGCACAGTGTCATTCAGAAAAATCATCTGCTGTGGAATGAGGCATGCTCTAAATAGCGCTTCTGCTCCCTGGACTTGCCAGTCTCTAGAACCCCAGATGGATTTTAAATCTACAGTGTCCATCCAAAAGTCAAAACCCTGTTCAGACAGCTGGGTAATAAAGGAAGCAGAATAAATCTGTTTGCTGTTGGTTAACATATTTTTCTGGGCAGATATAGTTGCAACCTTATAATATGAGGTCGGGTCAGAAATATTAAACCCTGAAAAATAAGAAAACTTTTGTGCAAATGTTTTTGAACTACTTTTCGGTGGTGTAGGGCAAGTTCCCACTGGTGGTATGTGAAAACATTTCTAGGTTTGCTAGATTTATGCAAAAAATGATGACCATAATGTTGGTAACAATACATTTTGTCAAAATCTGATGTGTCTTCTAACATTTCCGTGCTAGAAAATGCGGCAGAATATTCTAAATCAGACAATAAATTATTAACAGTTTCAAAATCCCAATCATCAGAAAATGTACTGGAGGTAATGATATCGTTCAATGAAATTTTAAACAAATGTGGAATCTTTAAAAGCTCGGTCGGTCCAAATATATCATAATTTACTTTGTCCCAAACTATACCATCCGGTATAGGAACTGCTGAAATGTTCACGAAAGACAAGCCTCTTTGCTCACGGTGAGATGAAACATGAGGTTTTAAAATTAAGTATACTTTTGACGGTGCAGAGCTCTGTTGAAGATAAGTTCCATTGATGAGTATGTGAAAAACAATTACTAATCCTATCCAAAAAAGAAAAATAATATACCGGTGATTACCCAAAGTTCTATCCAAGGTGATACTAAATAAGTTTTTCTAAGAAAGTTAAAAAGGTCTTTGATCCGTTGTTTGTGAGGAATTTAGGCTGGCGTTGTTTCAGGTTCACTTGGATCCAATGAAAAGGTATCGAAGTCGATGAAATAGCCAGATGCAGTTTGATCTATCTTTGGTAGCTCCGCAGGTTTTGTTGAACTTGTGGATTGCTCTTGCTCTTGTTGAGGCATGTTGATGTACACATCTTTATTAGCTTGAACTGAAATTTGTCTTTCATTTTGTTGTGCAAAGTTTGTGTCAAGGGGAACTAGTTCCATTGCATTGTTGTTGATTCCGTTGTTTTGTGAAGGTGACTCTTCAAATGTTATGAGTCTTTCTGCTTGAACTTCCTGTATTATAGCGAGAGGAGGGCGTCTGCTACTCAGAAGCCCACGAGGCCTACTATTTAGTATCGGCCACATGGTGTGGTTTGATCAGATCGATTGAGACGTATCTCTTTTCTTTTCCGGCAAGAGGCGGTAGAAGTACTGTTCTTGATCCTTCAACGGCCAGGACAGATACAGGCTTTCGACAGGATGGCCCGAATTCTTTCTTGTATACAATCTTTATTCTGACCAGATCCCCAACTTTAGGGATCCAGGCAGGTCTTGCTGTGGCTGATTTGACATCCCCAGTGGCAGTTTTCTTTGTCTCAACGTTACTTAAGGAGGCTCTGGATTCATTCAGATCCTGTAAAACAGCCAAACGTTTATTGATGTCAAATGGTGTTTCATCCGCCACAGTGCCTTCACGACCGAGATCAGGTACCCACATTCTTGTCCAAAACAGGACCTCATATGGAGTTGCAACTCCCAGAGAGCTTCTTGGCTGGTTATTAAGGGCCCGCTGGACCCCATATAGGTGGTTGATCCAACTACCACCCGAGCCTAATACCCTAGCTGTTAAAGATTGCTTTAAGTCCCGGTTTTTCCTCTCCACAACCAAATTTTCTTTGGGATGGTACGGAGAGGAGTACCGCAATGCTACACCCAAACTTCCCATGGCTTCCTTGTACGCTCAAAGAGCTGAACGTGGGGTCACGGTCAGAATGTAGTGTGCCAACTGCGTATGTCCCTATGAAGACTCGCAAATCTTTTATAACAGTTTGAGCGTCAGCCGAGCACTGAGGCCATACCCATAAGAATCTTGAACAGGAATCCACTGCAACCAAGATATACTTGTAAGCCCCATCAGATTGTAAGGGGCCGCAGTGGTCCAGGTAAATGCACACGAGTGGTCTGTCTGATATTAATAATGGTGTCTGCGCTGGACGTGCTACGGTGGACCCTTTTATCTGTTGACAGATATCGCATTTTAAGACAAATTCTTTGGTCTGCTTTCTTAACCCTGGCCACCAATAGCGTTGTTTCATAAAGAAACTGTCGCCGTAACTCATGCGTGCCCAGAACCCAGACCCTCCTTTGCAGCCAAGATTAAACCTAACCTGCGATCCATGTTTGGTATTACTCTATCCCCCACTCCAGGAATTTGAGCAAATGGAACATTGTTTGCATCTAACTTGTAGGAGTACTTGAGTGGAAAACCTCTAGGTAGTGCTTTGCTGTTATTGCGCGAAGCAGTCACAGCCACCATTGTGCTACCGTCTACCCTCTTTTTGAATGGGTGATTGCAGCTACGGAAGCAGTGCGTACTGCCCCCTTCGCGTCTTCTTCAGCCAATGAATTCCCTTCAACGTGAACGCCATCATGTTGATGACTCAGCGTGTGTATCACGTGAGCTCTTGGTAGTTTGTTCTTCAACTCTGCTACCTGTTCCCATAGTTATCTATGTTTATTTGTGCCACCTTTTGCATCTCTGTACCCATTCTGTCCCCAATAGTGGAGATATTCGTTGTAAGACTGGACACAGTAAAGGCATCACACACTATTAGTGTGGGGAATTTGGGATCCGTATTTATTAGTGCCAGTAACAGTGCTTTTAATTCTGCCAATCTAAGCCGTGCAGTCTCCGAGAGACTGCGTTTTTGTACAGCTCGGATGGAACTTGCCATCCTGCATCCTACCTTTTACAATAGCGCATGCTGCACTGTATGTTGCTTACTCCCTATGGCCGGTTGAGCAGATCCATCGGTGTAAATAATGTATTCATACCGATCTAGAGGCATAATTTCATTTGGTAGAGGATATCTTGTTCGTATTGCAGGAATGCTTGTGTTTTTAGATTTGGGTCATATCTTTATTCAACATCTGTTGCACTGAGAGAATTAGCCCATTGTATCCATCTTGGATGTAATGCTTTCGCATTTGGGACTCTTGCCTTTGTGGCAGCCTCTAAGGCCGGTACCGGGGTCACGACAATTATTTGTTTCCCTTGAGCTAGTGCTCTTTCTCTCACTACAGCAGTCTGAACAGCTGTCAGAATTTTTTCTGTAGGAGCAAAACGGATTTCAGCGTTAGTGTACAAATGCGATTTATATGCAATTGGTACTGTTTTGCCTTCATTGAAGGTTAAGTAGGTGTACCCTGATTGACCTGCGACTATGCAGATCACCAGGTTGCGTACGTTTACGCGTGTTTGTAAGTGTTTTGATGATATATCAGTTTGTAGGGAACGTAGTATATTTGTGTGTTCTTGTGTCCATTGCCTGACTGAAAAGTCTGGTCTTATGAGGTCGTGAAAAGGTTTTACTCTTCTCTGCATAATCCAAAATGTATGTTCTGCCAAAATTCAGGAATCCCAGTATGGACTGTAATTTTTTTAATGATTTTGGAGGTTGGAGCAATGTGCACTTTTCTAAAAAGTGGGCTGCCAGGCTCTTGCCTTCACTTGAAAGCTCATATCCCAGAAACAGGACATTGAGGTGGGCTACCTTTGATTTTTTTAAATTAAATTTGTAGCCCTCAGAGGCGAAACCCAAAATAATGGTGCTCACCCTGGTCAAGTGTTCATCCAAGTCATCATCCGTTAGATAAATATCTACATAAGATAATGCTTCTTCATCCAAATTCTGTAGTAACTCTGTTACCCTTCTTGAGAATAACCCCGGGCTGTTCTTATACCCCTGGGGAGTCTACAAAATTGCAGCTGAGACCCTAGCGCTGAGAAGGCTGTCAAATACCTGCTTTCAGGCGCTATGTTTTGGCAGAAAAATCCATTTGAGATATCCAGTGTTTTGTATTTTTTCCACACAATGTTATTCATTAGTGCGGCACTATGTGCATTCTGGACTGCAAATGTTTTGGTGCATGAGTTTAGGTGTCTATAATCTAAAACTAGACAATATGAATTGTCGGGTTTCATTACAGGAAATAAAGGATTATTCATCGATGAAGTGCATGGTTCAATTACACCTTGGTATTCAAGTTGATCTAAGATCTCCCTGACCTGTTTTTTTAGCTTCCTGCTTTATAGGATATTGCCTTTGTGGACTTGGGTTTGTTTTTATTGGAATTACGTGGTGGGGAGACTTCTCATCCCACCCAACATGGTTGCGGTATAATGCTGGAGAAAGGGCTACCGCCCACTCCTGTGCATATGTATGTCTTAGGTGTGTGGGGACTAGGTCGGAAAAAGCTGGTAAAATCACAGTTTCTCCCTTTGGGCATTCCATACAATAGTAGGCGGCCAACCTCTTTCTGCTAGTAGGATGTAGTAGCCAGAAGTCAGGTTCTCCCAAAAGAGACCTTTCACTTGTCTGGGCTTATCCCCTCCATCTGGAGTGTTATTTCATGTAACTTGTGTGGGACACTCACCCTGGTATCCGGTGTTTCCACCGTGATATACTCACTCAACTCCGCTGTCACCAGAAATTCCATCAGGTTCCGGCGATCTAATGTTACCTCTGAGGCGCTGTCTAGCATCGTCAGAGCGCATTCCCCGTTCAATAGCTGTGTCCTCAGAATTCTGGGCATGTCTAACTTTGAG
Source organism: Calotriton arnoldi (assembly GCA_963921515.1). NCBI lineage: Eukaryota > Metazoa > Chordata > Amphibia > Caudata > Salamandridae > Calotriton > Calotriton arnoldi. Next base: position 1,379,249 of record CAWUFW010002794.1, on the reverse strand, counting down.
ACCTGCTACCTTCTTTTTAAATTGAGGTTTTGCTTTAGGTTTTTCTTCTTTTTTTGAAGCGTAGTCTGAAGTGCGTTGCTTGTCTCTGGACTTTGTATGCTCTTCTTGTCTTTGTCTGACCGTCCTTCCCTCTCAGTATCCTGATACCTATCAGGTTTTTTAATGTTATCTCTATTTCTAAGATTATATCTCCTATCTGGGGGCTCCTGCTGAGGAGACCTACCCCTGGAGTGAGATCTGTTCTTTTGTTGTTTATTATTGTTCCATTTCTTCTTTGAAGAAACTGGTGCTTGCTTTGCCTGTTCTTTATCTGAACCCCCCACTAGTTGAGGTCTTACAGGTCTAGCTCCCAGACTGTCTCTACCTAACTCTGCATAAGCAGTTTCAATTATTTTAGGTAGTTCTGTCTCCTGTTGTAATGGAGTGAACTCTCTCAGACGTTGGCATATTGCCACTGATGCTGCTTCCCCTTTAATATTTGCCAATATTATCGCAGATACCTGGGCAAAGTTGTTTAACAACTTCATCCCTAAGTTCAGAGCAGGCTCTGCTCCATACTCGTTATGTATTTGTCTCAATACATCCGGTATTACCGCTAAAGATGGGATACCATGTGTCCTGGTATATATTGCAGCGAAGACTGTACCCCAAGAAGTACAATCCTCTATTGAGGGACCTATCCCCATTGGCAAGCAAATAGTAAGTATTCTATGCTTTTCCTTAGGACCAGAGTGTGGAAACACCGCCTCCAACTGTGTAATTTTTTGTGCTATCTGAAGGGCATTTGTTCACGCTTTGTGGGCATTTTACCCATCACTGCGTGCAGTGTCTGTGGTGTAATTTTTGTTGTAGGAGTTTGGACTGGTCCGGGTTGTGTAGCCGGTGTTGGCTGAAGTGTGATTGTTCTCAGCACAAATTGTGTCTGTGTTAGTAAGAAGAGCTTTTCAAGGGAACTGAGATAAGGTGTTTATACACAATTAGGAACAATGTATCCTTCAAGCTTGATTAAACCAACAGCTAATACATAGGAATTTTCCTACTCAGCTGCAGCGGATTTTGTTCCCTCCCACTCCAGATGTCTCTGGGAAATGTGAGTAGGGGTCTCTGAGAATAGCACGACTGAACTACTCAGATTTGACTGTTAAATAAGTGCCAATACCAACGTTGGCGGCGCCATGTCGTGTAGTTCCTATAAGACCTATATAGGATCTGGGCATTTAGACAACATACACTGCGGGACTGGTGTCCAGACTGATTCCAGACACCCCCACCGGGTATGTTGGCCTGTGTACCAGCTGGCTCGGGATGCCACTATCACCTCCTCTTATCAAGGAGAGAATAGTTCTTGGCAACTATCGAACATGACAACCCTGATCCCTCAGGACCGTGCAAACAGTAACTCACTTTTCGCTCAGTCCATGCTGACACACTGACGAGAGACGCTGAGGTTCCTGCATGCAGACACTCCAGCTCGCAGTGGTCTGAAGATCCCTTGCGGGGTGTCTTGCGGGGTGTCCGCAAGGGATGTTCAGACCACTGCGAGCTGGAGTGTCTGCATGCAGGAACCTCAGCGTCTTGCGTCAGTGTGTCAGCATGGAAGTCGTGATCTCCTCTGCCTATCTCAGCGAGATGTGATGTTTATATACCCTAAGGTATCCCCAGGGGGTTCTACCTTGCTGTGCCAGTGTCGGACTTAGGATGACATCGGCAATGAACTTTATACATAGTTATTATGCAGTAGATGATGGTCCTGCTGTGATTCCGAGAAACTAAGAATCCTCATGCATAATTTATGAGACCAGTGTTCAGGGAAAACCCTACGTAATGTGTATAGTATTGTAACTAGGTAAAAGGTCAGTCCCTCAAATCCGTTGTGTATATAATATAGGAGAGAATGTAGGTGAAGGGTTATGATGTTACCCGGACCTATATGGGGGTCCCTATATGAAATATAACACCAGTCCCTGATAATTGGGGACAGGCGGTAATATATCAATTGTAAGCCAAGGGCCAGTGCTTCCTGGGTCAACTGAAAGACGCCTCTCAGCCCGGTCAATTTCCCTAGAGATGACTCCCACAGCTTTTGCAAAAACAAGTCAATAGTTATACAAGGCTGTCCCGATGATATAGAGGGTAATGCCTTCCTCTTTCCCATGATGGCAAATATAACAACGACAATAAGACAGTATTTATAAAGCCCCCACAAAACAATAAAGGGCTATGAGCAGCTCTCTCAAGTCCACAGTAAACTAGGAACAAAAGGCAGTAAGGAAATTACTTACTGCGTGGCCAATGTCCACCCTAAATGCAAGCTGGCATTGACAATACCGGCCAGGTGGCAAAGACGATGAACTGTACACCAAAATCAGCCGGCCAAGTGGTTGGGCCCAGCTCAGCCTCGGCCGGGCCCGGACGGGCCCGCTCTTGGCCCGGGAACGCGCCGGGCACGTCCCACGCAGCGGAAGCCTACAACAGGCACTTCCGGGGGCGCTGCGGCATCGTGGGCGGCGTGTGCCTCAAGAGTTCCTGGGGCTTGGAATGCTCTGCCCTCCTCCTGAGCTTCTTGTGGCTCGCAGCTGACAAACGGCTCACCGTGCAGCAGGAGCCCCCAACAGGAGAAATAGGCACCTCCGTGCACGTTGCGGCATCGTGGGCAGCATCTGCCACAAGTGTTCCTGGGGCTTGGAGTGCTCTGCCCTCTCCTGAGCCTTCTGTGGTTCGCAGCTGACAACCGGCTTCCGGCGCAGCAGGAGCACCCGACAGGAGAAATAGGCACCTCCATGCACGTTGCGGCATCGTGGGCGGCATCTGCCACAAGAGATCCTGGGGCTTGGAGTGCTCTGCCCCTCCTGAGCCTCCTGTGGCTGGCAGCTGACAAATGGCTTATCGTGCAGCAGGAGCCTCCAACAGGAGAAATAGGCACCTCTGTTCACGTTGCGGCATCGTGGGCGGCATCAGCCACAAGAGTTCCTGGGGCTCGGAGTGCTCTGTCCTCTCCTGAGCCTCCTGTGGCTCGCAGCCGACAACCGGCTTCCGCGCAGCGGGAGCCCCCAACAGGAGAAATAGGAGCCTCCGGGCAAGTTGTGGCGTCGTGGGCGGCATCTGCCGCAAGAGTTCCTGGGGCTTGGAGTGCTCTGCCCCTCCTGACCCTCCTGTGGCTCGCAGCTGACAACCGGCTTCCCTCACTCAGTAGGTAGGAGTATTTTTCTGGGTATTTTTAGGTAATAGATTGCCACAGCGTGAAGCTGTAACAGCTACAATTAGGTCTCCATTCACTCTAGTATGGGAACGAGTAATTGCAGCTATGACAGCCGTCTGAAATGCAGCCTTTGCAGCTTCATCAGCCAGTGAATTACCAGCAACGTGCATTCCAACACGTTGGTGACTCAATGTATGAACTACATGAGCCCGTGGTATCATACTTTAAGATGTGCCACCTTTCCCCCAAAGTAACTTGTGTTTGATTTTATTCCCTTTAGAGTCTCCGAATCCACTCTGGCACCAATAGTGTAAGTGCTCATTGAAAGACTGAACACAATAACACAAATCACATACTATCAGTGTGGGGAATTCAGGATCGGTATTTTCTAGTGCCAAAATTAGATCTTTGAGTTCAGCCAGCTGTGCGGTGCAGTCACCTAGTGATTTTGTAAATGTTTTTAGAGGCTGGAAGACTCCATCCCTCATTTTTCCCCTTACTGCTGTACAAGCAGTAGAGCATTGATGTTTAGTTCTAACTGTGGGCTGGGCAGAACCATCAGTATAGACAATGAAGTCCTACTGGTCAAGAGACAAAACGTCACTGGGCGTTCTTGTTCATAGTGTAGGTGTTGCAAAGTCATCCTGTGTGCCGTGTGCACCCCTATTTTTTGCTGACTGGTACTGGTGGTAACTAACTCCGACTGTGTCCTGCGCTCTGCTAGTCAGGCCCAGGACCAGTGCTATGTTGTAAACACGAGTAAAAACACACACATGCATTGGGGTACACTATGTGTTAGGGTACACCTTTAATTGGCATGACCTACCCTATAAGTCCTTAGTAGATAATAGGGCCAGGGGATTAAAACTATATTTAAGTCCCTAGTACATAATAGGGCATGGCAGTTTAGAGACCAGCAGCCTTTGTTGCACTTGCATGTGTGACTCTGCTGAGAGCCTGAGGCCATTTTAAAAGCAGCCCTGTGTTGCAGCACTGCTTTTTAATATAAATTGTGCCTAAACTTGACTTTGGAGGTATAGGCACTTAAAAAGTGATAATCTACATTATTTCTACATATTAGGTACCCCCAGGTTCTCACCTAGGTGTCCCGGGGTGGAGGGTCATGTAATTAGAAGCAGGGTCCTTATAAAAGATGTTTTGTATGCCCTAAGGGATAGAGAAATTGTGCATTTCACTTCCTCCATTGTAGTAAAGTCCATCCAAAAATCAACTTTAGTGCTAGGAGCACTGTGTGTGCTCTGCTGAGAGGCTGAGGTCATTTTAAAAGCAGCCCTGCTTTTAAATGTAAATTGTGCCCAAACTCGACCTTGGAGGTAGGGGAATTAAAAAGTGATCATCAACATTATTTTTTACATATTAGGTACCCCCAGGGTCTCACCTACGTGTCTCGGGGTGTGGGGGGGTCATGTAACGATAAGCAGGGTCCTTACAAAATATGTTTTATTTGCCCTGGGGGATAGAGAAATTGCGCATTTCACTTCCCCCATTGTAGTAAAGTCCCTCCCAAAATCAACTTAGGTGCTAGGAGCACTGTGTGTGCTCTGCTGAGACCCTGAGGTAATTTTAAGAGCAGCCCTGTGCTGCAGCACTGCTTTTAAATGTAAATTGTACCCAAATTCGACTTTAGAGGTAGGGGCACTTAAAAAGTGATAATCTGGACTATGTTTGCATATTCAGGACCTCCAAGGTCTCCCCTATGTGTCCCATGGGTGGGGGTTCTGGTAACTATAAGCAGGGCCTTTATAAAAGATGTTTTATATGTCCTGCTGATGGAGAAATTGCCCATTTCTTTTTCCCCATTGTAGACACCTAGCTGCATATAATAACATTGAAATGGTTTATGAACGCATAAATATTGTTAGGAATTGAATAAAATATTATTCAAAGACTTAGGAGAATGATATTGATGAATCCAGCAATATGTCAATGCTGAATTTATCCTAAATTGTACAGAAAAGAAGGTATAAGACGTTCTTGTCTGTAAGCCTAAATTCAGCCTTCCTACAGTCTTCAATCAATCAATCACAAGATTTGTAAAGCGCACTACTTACCCGCGAGGGTCTCAAGGCGCTGAGGGAGAGGAGGGGGTGTTGCCGCTACTGGTCGAATAGCCAGGTCTTGAGTCGTCTCCTGAAGGTCAGCAGGTCTTGGGTCTGTCGTAGGTTGAGGGGAAGGGTGTTCCAGATCTTGGCGGCGCGGTGAGAGAAGGATCTGCCTCCGGTGGTGGTTCTCCGGATGCGTGGGACGGTGGCCAGGGAGAGGTCGGCGGAGCGGAGCTAACGGTTGGGAACGTAGAAGGAGAGTCGACTGTTGAGGTAGGCTGGGCCGGTTTTGTGGAGTGCCTTGTGTGCGTGGATCAGGAGTTTGAAGGAGATTCTCTTGTCGACAGGGAGCCAGTGCAGGTTTTTCAGGTGGGGGTGATGTGGCTGTGGCGTGGAATGTCGAGGATCAGGCGTGCAGAGGCGTTTTGGATTCTTTGCAGTCGTTTGATGAGCTTGGTCAGGGCTCCTGCGTAGAGGGCGTTTCCGTAGTCGAGTCTGCTGCTGACGAGGGCCTGGGTGACTGTTCTTCTCGTGTCTGTCGGGATCCACCTGTAGATCTTGCAGAGCATGCGGAGTGTGTTGAAGCAGGAGGAGTTAATAGAATTAGCCAGGCTGCTTTGAGGAAATAATAAGTGGCTCACCAGGGAGGCTATCTGCTGGAGAGGGTTCTGCTACACAGGAATGCCAGAGCAGGGGGAGGGGTCAAAAACCATGATGCTTCAAGGCAGGAACAGGACAGGCAGGGAATGCCAGGTCTGCCTACCCCCATTCCCTCTGACCCAGCTAGATGGCAGGCTTAAGTAAGGAATCTGCAGATATTAGGGAGTGGAGAGTTATGGAAATGAGCCACACTGGAGGTTGGTTTAGCTAGTTCTTGCTCCTTTGTTGAGATTTCAGCCATCATGAAGTTTGGAGGAATAATGCTTTCTGGGACAAGAATATGCCACACTTTGGAGGAAGTTGTCATGCTCTGGGGTGTTGCCTTGCACCTCATTGGACAGGAGTGCTCTCCCGTTTGACCCCAGAGAACACTGAATAAATATGTGAGAGGTGCAGAGCCTCTCAGATCTGCTGTTCGAAACTAAGAGAAGAAATATTGTCATGCTGGAAACTTGATTTGCACCACTGACTGTGCCTGCTGCATTATCTGGAACTACAGCCCTGTGGATGTACCTTGCTTCAAAAGGATTAAAGAGTGGACTCCCGCAAGCTACAGGTGAACAGAGCTCGCCTGCACCATCACCACTATGAGTACCCTGCCTGGAGTGTACACAGTGGACCTTTAAGGGTTTTGTCTAGGTGCCTTGTGGGAATTGTGGTCCCAACCTTTCAAGGACCATCTTTGAGCTTCCAGATCCTTAGATTGTGTTTTGGAACCTTTGGACCCTCAAGAAGAACTCCAGGAAGAAGTTCCAGAAGTTTGGAACAACTTTGGAAAAAAGCTCCATAAGGTGACCGACTCATCCGCGAGACCCAAGCCGGCCATCTTCAACCGCGACCCGGATTTCAGGTTTGTCCTGCTGAAAAGCTCCAGAGGTCCGACTTCCAGGATTTGACCGGAGATCACTGAAAATCAGGCAGGTGAACCCTCGCCGAATCCGGCCTGGTGAAGAGCAGAGAGGGCCCACGGAAGAAAAAGGTCCAGAAAAGTTTATAAGTCCGAAGGTAACATTTTGACCGAGGCCTACCGTGTGGCGTATTTGAGCAGAGCTTCATCGTGGTCAGCCTCAAACTTTGACTTTGTTCCAGTCAAGTGCGACCAGATGAGGCGCTATTGGTTTCTAAGCACTAAAAAGTGCTTATTATTCAAAAATTCATATCGGCAGGTTTCCTACATTGGATTTTGGTCGTTTTAGTGTCATATTAAAGATACAAATATTTCCTATTTTATATAAAATGGTTGGGAATTTTTATTGTGTGTTGTGTCTTAATTATTTGCTGAATTAGTGTTTTTAAATGCTTTACATCTGTCTACTAAGTTAAGCCTGCCTACTCGCGCCCAAGCTACCAAGGGTTCAGCATGGGAATAATTTACTGAGACCTATACTGAGCCCTATACCATGGTAATGGCCTTATTGCCAGTGGTAGATGCATATTTACCACTTCTAATAACCCACTTTCCAGCAGTAGGTATCCTTGTGTTTGGAGTGTTGGGTCAAAGACATAGTCTACGTCAGTAGCTGTTAAGGAGGTGGCCCACTGTATCTATCTAGGATGTAAGGCTTTCGCGTTTGGAATGATGGCCTTTGTGACAGCCTCTAAGGCTGGGATGGGAGTCACAACAATTATGCCTTTTCCCTGAGCTAATGATCTTTCCTTTACAACAGCCGTCTGAACTGTAGTCAGTATTTTTCTGTAGGTGCAAAACACATTTCTGCATTGGAGCAAAAATGCAGTTTATATGCAATTGATACAGTATCACCTTCTTTGAAAGTTACATATATGTATCTTGTGGCCTCTGCTGTTACGTGGACCACTAAATTTAGGGAGTTAACACGTGTGTGTAAGTGGTTAGAAGCAAGAGTGTCAGTTTGCACTGACCCCAGAATCTGTGTATGTTCTGGTGTCTAATGTGTTCTAGAGAAGTCTGGACGTATTAATTCATAAACCAGTTTCACCCATTGTGCATAATCTGGAATGTATGGTCTACCAAAGCTGAGAAAGCCAAAAAGTGATTGTGGCTTTGGTATTGTGTTGGGTGGTTGTAAGAGAACACATTTCTCTAAGAAAGGTGGAGTTAAGCATTTGCCCCTGTTTGATAACCTGTATCCCAAGAACAGGACAGTGAGATAGGCAATTTTTGTTTTCTAGAAGTTGAATTTATAGTAAAACTCAGCAAATCTCATGATCATCTACTCTGTCTAAATGTGTATTTAAGTCATCATTCATAAGGTATATGTGTCATCGACATAGGACAATGCTACTGGATCAATTTCTTGTGGAATTGATGTAACACGGGCAGAGGACAAACCTGGGCTGTTCCTATACCCCTGTGGGAGTCGGCCAAACCTTTTTGTGACACGAGCGTGGTGAATGCCGTCAAATCTCTGCTTTCAGTCGCTATGTTTGGAAAAAAAATGGAAGTGTCTAAAGTTGCTTTATATTTCTTGCGCACAATATTGTTCGTTAGTGCTGTGCTGTGTGAGTTTTGTACTGCAAATGTGCATGTGTGACTATTTATATGTCTGTAGTCTGAGACTAAGCAGTATGAATGATCTGGTTTCACTACTGGAAACAAAGGATTGTTTATTGGTGAGATACAAAGCTCAATTAGGTCTTGATATTCAAGTTTTGTTAGAATTTCTCTAAGTGGGTGTTTAGCTTAATGCTTAATGGGATATTGTGGTTGCACTTGTGGGTATTACATGATAAAGTGAACCTTGTTCCCAGCCTACATGGTTGTGGTATATTGCCGGGGCTTGTGCAAGGGCCCACTCCGTTGCATACGCATGTTTAACTCCTTCAGGAATGAGGACGGAGAAGGACAGTTTTATGATGTCTTTCCCATGTGGGACTTTTCTAATCTCTTATTTAGCTAAATGAATGTAGGCATGCCAGCTCAGCTTGCACCCTAGACAGATATACTAGTGTTACGTTATACTATTTGCTACTGTCTGCAGGTGGCGCAGCTATATATATATATATATATATATATATATATATATATATATATATATATATATATATATAACGCTACCAGTTCTCGTCAGTTTCCCTTCACTCGCGGTCAGCGTGGAGACGAGAATCGCGCTAATTATAACAGCTACAAGGTAAGGATTACCAGCACTCACGGAGCAGTGTGCCCAATTATTTAATGGGTATAAGTACGTTTAGATGCGTTTCTGCTGTCGCCTTTGTCAATAACGTTATTGACAAAGGCGACAGCCGAAAGCGTCTAAACGTACTTATACCCATTAAATTATTGGGCACACTGCTACCGTGAGTGCTGGTAATCCTTTACCTTGTAGCTGTGATATATATATATAAAATCTCTTTTCCTATCATGGCCATGCTCTGTTAAAACAAATGCTCACTTTCACCCTGACTACAGCAAGGCAGATGAATAGTTACTAATATATGAATGATATCATACTACTATTGTAACCATGCAGCCGATAGGCCACCCAGGGCATACACTGGCAAAATACCATGGGTAAGGAGTGGGCCTCAGAGGGAGGTGATTGATGATGATGGGTGGGTAGGGGTACATACTAATATATATGTTGTGCTTGAAAACTACTGTGAGTCAAAGGAGTAGTCTGAAATGCAACCTCTCTCAAACCTTTGAATCAAAAACCTTGATAAAAAACATTCCTTGTTAACTCTTTTTCCCAGGGATTTCTCAATTTTCCACTGCATTTGTCTTCTAGCATTATTTATTCTTCACCCTTGGTTTTGCTACTCAGTCACCATTTGAGCTTTACATTCTCTTCATCCAGTCTTCACTGTGAATACTAGTACCATCAATCCATCCAAACATGGCTATCATTCTCAACAAACCTTTCACCAACATGAACATACATTTGTCATTTTAACTATCCATGCGTCCTTGCTTTGACCCATCAAACAGTCCGGAGGATTCCTTTCACCCTCACACTTTCACACATGCAGGCAGGCATCATTTCATTCACCTTTCACCCATCCTTCAACCACCCCTCCATGCATGCAGCCTATCAGCCACCTATATGCATCCTTTCACCCATCTCTGCCAGTCATATTATATTTCACCCGTCCTTCCTCCTTCCATCCTTTTTTCCCCATCAACCCATCAAGGTCTGACTCTTCATGAAACTTTCTCTGCTGAGTTGAAGATAGAAGAGGTCATTAGTTACTGAACTCCCGCTGTATATGCTAATTAAGGCTAAGTAAAGAGGGGTGTCTTTTCTTCAACTGTTCACAACTTAGTGCCCGATTCCTATTTTGTTCAGAAAGCATTCCTACCGAATCGGACCCGGAATGCTTTCCGAACGACTTCGGATCGTGGGAGTCCCACCGAGGGATTCGGATGTATCTGGGTGCTTCCGGATACGAATCTGTAGGACTCCCATTGACTTCAATGGGAGCTTGTATGCCGAACGAGAACACAGGCTCACATTGAAGAAAGGGGTGGCTGGGGAAAATCGTGCACCTTGTGTCAGGCACCCCTTGGTGCCTGCCACATTGTGCATGGTTGAAAAGGGGGTCCCTTGGGTACCCTCATGGGCCCGATTCAGAGGGCCTCAGGTGAAGGGGGCCTGCTATGGGCCCCCAAAGACAGATTCCGGCTGCTGATTCCTTCCGGAGAAACCGATTCGGAACGGCTGTCTGAATCGGTCATCGTACTCGCCTGTTCGGATACCGAGTCCTTAGAGCAGCACAATTCGGCTCCGAAAGACACGAGCTGTCCAAATTCCTTTTGGAACCGATTTGGACAGCCCTACCGGTTTCCAGGCATTGTACTCGGTCGTTTAGAAGTGTGTACAATTCGGTCGGAAACAAGGGCTCCGGATCGGATTTGGCAAGCACTAATCCGATTCGGAGCCCTTCTGAACCACATCGAAATCAACCCCTAAGTCTCACTCTCAACAGCACAATGCACACCCTTGCAGCAAGTATATAAATTGTCAATAAGCAAGCAATATGACTTACCACCGCCCGACATGGCTGCTGGCTCTCCCCTGCAGCTGCCGCATCTGCTGCTCCATGGATGGCACCGCCGTCCCCGCTGGCCCCGGCACTGGTGGTCGGTGCAGCTAGAAAAAGCATTAAACATTTTTTAGATGCCTAATGTGCCTCCCCAATTTATTAATTCTATAGCAAAATTGAAAATACATACACCACACATATCACTAGCCATTTGGGTACGGTCACAATATGTCCGATTAAAAATTATAAAATATCCAGTTGGGCATTTTGCTTTTGTAGGTGCCAATTTTTGAAAAGCCTCTCAAGAAGAGAGACAACCTGTAAAGGACTGAACTGAGTGGCTAGAGCTAATGGTGAATCTGAGTTTTTGAAAAGAAATAAGAGTGGCCAACTGGCCAGACAAATGGACATAAAGGGGCCGATTCCGATCTCGGTCGGAGGCGCACCTAATACCATTCGGTCAGGAAAAAAGCCATGCGAATGCCTGTTTCCCGACCAATCCGTACAGCAGACCGAACGAGTAAGTACGATGCGCACAACAGCACAGGATCCGGCCGAGTCGTACTCACCCAATCCAGGTCCTGTTCTCCGACCGAGGCGAATCCGGAAACGCAGAATCGAGTCGCACGGAAGGGAAAATGCAGCTCCGTCCGGCCGAACAAGTACGATGCGCTTTCCGTACGCGCCGAACCCGTCGCTACGCACGGCACGTCAAAGCATCCGGGAGAGGCGCACATTAAGCTCCGATTCGCGCCACAACACGATCCACGGCTACGAGGCGAACACGCCAGCGACGAGGACGACGCGAAGCAACGAGAAAGACGAACGACACAAACCAACCATGAATCCCTTCGTCCCGATCATACCAATATTCTACATTTAATACATTCAATTGAAGGTGCACCGAAAATTAAGTAGCACAATCTGGTGTTGGTTTGTTCTTCAACTTTTTATTCTTTATTTCATTTTCTTTTGCGACAGACAGCCAACGCGTTTCGTTCCCACTTTACAGTGTGTGGAACTTCGTCAGGGCTGTAACATATAACATAGATATATACACTTTAGGACATAGACAAAAAATAATAATAAAATTTATATATAACAAGAAATATATAAAATTGGACATAACTCCTAAAATTAAAAAACAGCACAAACATAAGGACATACAACATTTTTCACAAATCAAATCAGCAAACTAATTTATTAACCCAAATACCAAATGTGTGAGAGGATAATCGAATCGTGAGAAAGGATATTTATTTAAAAATATTTTTCTAAAAAAGAGGAAGAGAAAGAAGTGCGGAAATTAAACGAGTAGTGAAAAAGCTAGAAAGTCAAGTAAAATAAATGAAAAAAAGGGGGATAAAAATTGAAAAAGCGAGCAAGGAGGCTCTCGAAATAACCGCCTCACCTTAAATAAGATAAAATCAGAAGCGTAGTTTAATGGATGACCATAGGGAATCCCAGGATTAATGGGTTTTCCCGAAGTAGAACCGGCCACCTAAAATAACAGTTTAATACTTTAGACGATTGTAATCTGAAGGCTTATGTCTTTGCGTGCAATAGTTTAATCGAGTGTTTTCTATATCATACATCTAGCCTAACCCCAAAAAACTCAACCATTAGAGTAGAAGTCACCGATCCACAACAAACTATGTGTGCATGCTGAAGATCGTAAATCCTGATCTCAGCCTTTTAGGAACCAATGTCTAATGTCTAATTGCCAGACATTAGTAGTTGCTGAAAACTGCATTTATTTTAAAGCCATGCATTTTTATCGCTAATGAAGTGATAGTGCAGTAGTTTGAGCACAAATGACTCACTTAAGGCAGAAACCTGGTCAGAAAGATAATGTACTTAAAAGTACTGTCTGACAACCATGTGTAATGGGTGTCTTAGATCAGCCACAAACTATGCACGCATGCTAAAGATCGTAGGTCCCAGTCTCAGCCTTGTTATGAGACAACGCTTAGTAGTCGAGTGTTTGTTACCGCTAAAAAAACACACCAGCCGCTTCTAAGATGGGGCACTGAATCGTAATTACAGTCATATTGCAAGGTGTTAAGCGTAGACAACTCACGCCTAATACATACTGTCTGATTCGCTTAAGGCATGAACATGGTCAAAAAAATAATGCACTTAAAAGTACTACCTGACAACCATGTATAATGGGTGTCTTAGATCAGCAACAAACTATGCGCGCCTGCTGAAGATCGTAGGTCCCGGTCTCAGCCTTGTTATAAGACAACGCTTAGTAGTCGAGTGTTTGTTACCGCTAAAAAAACCCAGCCGCATCCAAGATGGGGCACTGCGTCGCAAATACAGTCATATTGCAAAGTGTTAAGCGTAGACAATTCTCGCCTAATACATACTGTCTGACCAATTAATGCATAGGGAATTCCTAGCTGCAGTGCCATCCCGTAATTATTTCCAATTCTAGCATAAATTTCGATCTTAATAGAACCCCATAGCTGTCTACCCACATACCTCAATAAGCGGACCGGTCGTCAGTTCCTTGGATTCTTGTGTGTAACAAAGTTTACCCGCCCAAACTTTCTATTTAAAGGGTGCCAATTAGACGCTAAATGAACACACCTGATTAAGTAGAGCGCTAGAGCGCTACACTCGTTGCTTTTTTGGTGGCTTTTAGTGGTGGCCATTTTGGGAGTTTGAAAGTGGTGAATTACGGCCATATTTAGGTTGTGGACGGTGAGACGATAAAATGATGAGACAATGAATTGGGAGCCATATTGCAATAAACAAACTATTGCAAAAAAGTTTATGGTGGCCATACGATGTTTTAGATGCATTCCGAATAGAGTTTACAATTTATAGTAGTCAAGAGGGGCCATCTTAGAAGTTCAAAGATGAGGCGGTAACTTGGTGGCCATACTTGAATGGTCAGTCTGCTTCTATACAGATGCTTGCCATGTGATATTTATGTATAGATCTAAATGATGAGCGACAATAAGCACTCACAACCGGATATATATGAAATAAGGTGGCTAATCGGTAACATGATTGTCATGGCCATACGCTGTTTTAGATGCATTAAGAGTGAAGTTTTAAGTTTAAAATTTAAAGTTTAAAGTTTTAACGCAGTCAAGAGGGTCCATCTTAGAAATTCGAAAATGAGGCGGTAGCTTGGTGGCCATATTTAAATGGTCAATCCGCTTTTATAGAGATGCTGGCCATGTGAAATTTATATATAAATCTATATGATGAGCGACAATAAGCACTCACAAACGGATATATATATAAAATAAAGCGGTTAATCGGAAACATGTCATGTTGTATAAAGGGACCCATACAATGTCAAGTCCGCACTCGTATGTTATATTTCCTATATTGTCAGAGAGTTAGTTCGTTTATAGAATATATTAGCAAGTCGTAGAGAGGCATCAAAAAAGCGCTATACTATTTTGCACAAAATAAAAATACAAAGGGAGGAAGTAATGGAAAACCAGATATGAAAATAGAAACATTTGAGAGAGAATTCTAAAAGGCCTGAACATAGTACTTTTTGATGTACATATAAAAGGAGAGGTTTAAATCATATTTTTATACCTTCATTCAAGCAGTGTACAGACCATAGTCTTTATACATTCTATAAAATACGGTTTGGTTTAGCTATTGTTCTTCCAGCAATCAGACATGATATATTTTAAAAAACATTAAAAAACTACTTGGCAAATTCTTGAAAAGCTGATTAATTCAGAAAATAGTGAAATTCATTATCCGTATTATGGCCGCAGCTTATGGCTCGTAATCTACATATCCATTTTGCTTCTTTCTGTCTAAGGGTGAGTTCTCTATCCCCCCCTCTTCTGTCTATTTTAACGTGTTCAATTCCATGAAACCAAAACGAGCGGTCAGATGCGTGAGCTTCCTTGTAATGCTCTGTCATAGGGTATCTTGAATCACTGTTAATAATAGCTCTACGATGTTCTTGGATTCGTGCTTTCAGACTACGTGTAGTACTCCCCACGTAGATTAGTCCACATATGCAACCCAGTACATAAATGACAAATGTGGTATTGCAATTCATGAATTCCTTGATCTTATATCTTTTATGGCCATTGTACAAAAAATCCTTAATTTTATTTTTACCAAAAGAGCATACATTACAGGCTTCGCATGTAAAAAGCCAATTGGTTTCGGTGGTAGCCATGTCCCCACTATTTTTGGTGTTGTTATGTAGCTTGGGCATAGTTTATCTTTTAGTGTAAGCCCCTTTCTGAACGTAATTGATGGGTTCTTTGGCAATATTTGTCTGAAGTTGGGAACTTCCAGCAATAAATGCCAATGTTTCTTCAGAATCCTAAAAATTCTATCGCTATATGTAGTGTATTGAGTAACAAATCTAGGTTTTACATCATGGGTTGCACATTGTTTTTTGGGCCTGACATCAAGTGTGGTTTCTCTATTCATATTTTTCACTTTAGTTTCAGCTATTTTGACATCTTGCGATTTATATCCTCTTTTTAAAAACGGGCACTTACTTCTTCAATATTTACATCAAAAGACACATTCTCTGAACAATTCCTTCTTACTCTTAACATCTCGCCAAAGGGAATATTCTTGATTACTGATCTTGCATGCGCACTGGTTGCATGAAGCACTCCGTTACATGCTGTGTCTTTCCGATAGAGACTACTTTCGATATTTCCATTTTTTACATAAAAATGTAAATCTAAAAATCAATCTCGGTTCTATGATGGTTCATTGTCAATTTAACGTTGTATGGATTATCGTTAAGATAGATGAAGTACTCTAGCAAGGTTTCAGTTGAACCGGACCAGAGGCAGATAATGTCATCTATATACCTCCCCAGAACACTATATTCTGTGTCCAGGGGAGGCGTTCCTGCCCCATGCATGCTCCTTCTCGTACCACCCCATGAAGAGGCATGCGTACGATGGAGCAAATTTTGTCCCCATGGCAGTCCCACGTACCTGATGGTACCATTGTTCATCATGTAGGAAATAGTTGTTTGTCAAAATCAGTTCAATCATTTCTAGTACCATACAGTTGTGTTCATAATGGTCAGCGTTTTCTTTATCTAGATATGAGCGGGTTGCTTGAAGCCCAAAATTGTGTTCGATGCAAGTATAGAGGCTAACTACGTCCAGCGTGACGAAACATAGGTCATCTGACCATGTAAAGTCTGTGAATTTTAGTAGAATGTCTTTACTGTCTTTGATTTAGGATGGTAAGTTTAACACGTGTTTTTGTAATTTATTGTCCACAAATTCAGACATTTTTTCTGTCGCTGAGCCGATCCCCGAAATTATCGGCCGCCCCGGAGGAAATGGGGCCTTTTTGTGCACTTTCGGCAATACATAGATACATGGAAACCGAGGCTGATCTGCTTTCATAAATCTAAATTCAGAATCGCTTAAGAGGCCAATGTCTTTCCACTCACTTAGTTTTAAGTTAATGAGTGAAGATAATTTGCACATAGGATTCCCCTTTACCTGTTTGTAGCATGAGATATCTTTTAATTGACGATCTATTTCGCCCATATAATCTTTTTTATCCATTACTACAACGTTGTTCCCCTTGTCAGCTTTTCTGATGACTATACTGTCATCATTTTCTAAATTACTAAGGGCTAACCTTTCTCCCTTCGTTAAATTCTGACGTGTTTGTCTCATATATTTAGCTGGACATTCTAGCATATACAATTCTGCTGTTATCTTTTCATGAAATATATCAATATTTTGATGGTACGAGTTGTTGGGAATAAATTTAGATTTTGGTCTTAATCCACTGTCCGTGGTCAGATCTTCCCTGATGTTGAGATCATCTAATACCGTTTGCATCTCTACCTCTTCCCCTCTTCTAGTGACAACAGACATTGTACGTTGCGTATATCAGCGATAGAATGTGATGTTGTTAGGTTGTCGCAGATAGGTATAACCGAGTCAGATTTTTGCGTGTAGAAATAATCTTTTAATTTCAAGTTTCTCACAAAATTAAACAGGTCCACATGAACATTGGTGGGGTCACCTTTTTGCGTCGGGCAGAAACCCAAACCCTTACTTAAAAGGCTAATTTCGTCTGCATCCATGATTTTCTGTGACAAATTAACAATTTCCAAATCTTTACATAGTACATTCTCGTTAGTTACAACATTTGCATTTTCAGATTCAGTACAAACTAATAGTTCTTTTTCGATCTCGTTACTTTTCTCTCTGTTTCTGTATGTCCACCCTTTTCTATTCTTCTGGTATCGTTTCCCCCTCTCCTTGTTTTCTTATTATTGGTTGTTTTTTCCGTTGGTTGTTGCCAATTCTTAGCTTTACCATTTCCCTCTCGAAGGAGGATGTTCCTTCCTCTAAAGGGACCTCACTTATGTTGCTATTTGAAGCTGTACTACCTTGGGAAGAGATTGATGTACTACTTCCTGTTCTCAACTCATCATCCTCTTCTCTGTCTCTTTTCTTACTTTCTGGTGTTTGAATTGCATCGTATTTCCTAGCAAATGTGTATATTCTACCCTCTCGGTAGTCCCTATCGTCTCGCCTGATTTTCCGTAACTTTTTCTCTTTTAAATATTGTTGGTGACTTTCGATAACCTTTTTTAGAATCTCATAATTCTTTTCCACTAGGTCCTTATTGTCTATTTTGTCTATCTCTTTTTCCACTGTCTCAATTTCTGATAATAGTTTGGCACCCTTGTCTCTGGCATGCCTGATAAGTATCTGCATCATTATTAGTGATGCTCCTTCTAAATTTACCTCCCATTCTTTTAGTAGATCTGCACTCAGAAAAATATTTTTAAATAAATATCCTTTCTCACGATTTGATTATCCTCTCACACATTTGGTATTTGGGTTAATAAATTAGTTTGCTGATTTGAGAAAAATTTTGTATGTCCTTATGTTTGTGCTGTTTTTTAATTTTAGGAGTTATGTCCAATTTTATATATTTCTTGTTATATATAAATTTTATTATTATTTTTTGTCTATGTCCTAAAGTGTATATATCTATGTTATATGTTACAGCCCTGACGAAGTTCCACACACTGTAAAGTGGGAACGAAACGCGTTGGCTGTCTGTCGCAAAAGAAAATGAAATAAAGAATAAAAAGTTGAAGAACAAACCAACACCAGATTGTGCTACTTAATTTTCGGTGCACCTTCAATTGAATGTATTATATGTTAATCTGTGAAACAGTGACACTGAAGGGTGACAAGTGTCGAAGTGTGCACGACAAAACATTACAAAAGAGGGGCACAGTTACTAGTGAGGTGCAATTTCTTTGGGTCCATCATCCGATTCGCTTTTACTGTCAAAATATTCTACATTTACTACCGGAACAGGCACGGACGCGTACGGCGCAGAAGGTAAGTCAGACACCAACCACAAAACACATACAACACGTACACGACACATCACACACACACAGAGGGATGCAGAATTTACTTACACCAGCAACAGCAGCACCATAGGGGCGGGATGCCCATCACCAATGCCACATATGCACACAGGGGCCTGAATGCGCACCACCACCCCTACCCAGGGGGGGCCGGATGCCAACCACCACTACCACCCTTAGCCAGGGGGGTGCCAGATGCCTACCACCACTACCACCCTTACCCAGGGGGGGCTGGATGCCTACCACTACTACCACCCTTAGCCAGGGGGGGCTGGATGCCAACCACCACTACCACCCTTAGCCAGGGGGGTGCCAGATGCCTACCACCACTACCACCCTTACCCAGGGGGTGCCAGATGCCTACCACTACTACCACCCTTACCCAGGGGGGTGCCAGATGCCCACCACCACTACCACCCTTAGCCATGGGGGGCTGGATGCCTACCACTACTACCACCCTTAGCCAGGGGGGGCTGGATGCCTACCACTACTACCACCCTTAGCCAGGGGGGGCTGGATGCCAACCACCACTACCACCCTTAGCTAGGGGGTGCCAGATGCCTACCACCACTACCACCCTTACCCAGGGGTGCCAGATGCCTACCACTACTACCACCCTTACCCAGGGGGCTGGATGCCTACCACTACTACCACCCTTACCCAGGGGGTGCCAGATGCCTACCACTACTACCACCCTTAGCCAGGTGGGTGCCAGATGCCCACCACCACTACCACCCTTACCCAGGGGGCTGGATGCCTACCACTACTACCACCCTTAGCCAGGGGGTGCCAGATGCCTACCACTACTACCACCCTAAGCCAGGGGGCTGGATGCCAACCACCACTACCACCCTTAGCCAGGGGGTGCCAGATGCCCACCACCACTACCACCCTTAGCCATGGGGGTGCCAGATGCCTACCACTACTACCACCCTTAGCCAGGGGGGCTGGATGCCTACCACTACTACCACCCTTAGCCAGGGGGCTGGATGCCTGTCACTACTACCACCCTTACCCAGGGGGTGCCAGATGCCTACCACCACTACCACCCTTACCCAGGGGGCTGGATGTCTACCACTACTACCACCCTTAGCCAGGGGGTGCCAGATGCCTACCACTACTACCACCCTAAGCCAGGGGGCTGGATGCCAACCACCACTACCACCCTTAGCCAGGGGGGTGCCAGATGCCCACCACCACTACCACCCTTAGCCATGGGGGTGCCAGATGCCTACCACTACCACCCTTAGCCAGGGGGGGCTGGATGCCTACCACTACTACCACCCTTAGCCAGGGGGGCTGGATGCCTGGCACTACTACCACCCATAGCCAGGGGGGTGCCAGATGCCCACCACCACTACCACCCTTAGCCAGGGGGTGCCAGATGCCTACCACCACTACCACCCTTACCCAGGGGGGCTGGATGCCTACCACTACTACCACCCTTAGCCAGGGGTGCCAGATGCCCACCACCACTACCACCCTTAGCCAGGGGGTGCCAGATGCCAACCACCACTACCACCCTTAGCCAGGGGGTGCCAGATGCCCACCACCACTACCACCCTTAGCCATGGGGGTGCCAGATGCCTACCACTACTACCACCCTTAGCCAGGGGGCTGGATGCCTACCACTACTACCACCCTTACCCAGGGGGCTGGATGCCTGTCACTACTACCACCTCTACCCATGGGGGGCTGGATGCCTACCACCAACACCACCCCCACTCATAGGATGGACAATGCATGACACAACCAGCACACCACAACCTAGGGAATGCAAGAAAAAGACATCCCCCAACACCATGACAAGCGTGTGTAGACTGTGTCAAATGCCTACAACACTGAACATGACTTTGAACATACAATGTGACCCCCTATCACATGTGCCACACATATATGTGTGTGGCCCCCACAATGCAAGCAGGCCATGATCATTGTGGCAATGGGGTCTAACGCCCCATCACCACAGTGACCAAAAGGTAAGTGTGGGGTCCATAGCTGAAGCACATTTTGAACAGTGTGGCAATGGGGTCCAAACCCCCATCATCACAGTGACCAAAATGTAAGTGTGGGGTCCATAGCTGAAGCACATTTTGAACATTGTGGCAATGGGGTCTAACCCCCATCACCACAGTGACCAAAATGTAAGTGTGGGGTCCATAGCTGAAGCACATTTTGAACATTGTGGCAATGGGGTCTAACGCCCCATCACCACAGTGACCAAAAGGTAAGTGTGGGGTCCATAGCTGAAGCACATTTTGAACATTGTGGCAATGGGGTCCAAACCCCCATCATCACAGTGACCAAAATGTAAGTGTTGACAAAGAAAGAGCTGCAACTGCCAAACTGCATGGATGATTCCTGGTCACAGAACATAAAACACATCAGTGGCAAAGTAGTGCATGTGTCCCATTGCAATATAAATTGGGGGAGCCAAATACTGCAGTACAAATAAGACATACCTTTGACCATGTGCAGACAAACAACACCCATGGGGGCTGACACTGTCAACATTCATCAATGACACAATGACAGAAGTGACCATCAGAATGCAGACCCACAAATTTGCACCAATGGGCACACAAATGCAGATACCATGTGGAGACTGTAGATGTGAGGTGAACAGATACCATACCATGGCAGCAATGGGACACACAAACCATGATCATTGTGCTGACCGATGACCTAGGAGTCCCAGGGACAGCAGGGGAAAGCCACCAAACTACATACAGCCAATGGCACACCCAAGATATGCCAATGCAGTGGTGCAGATGCACAAACACAAACAGGCAGACCCACACTGCACATCATACACAACAGGTGAGGGGGGTGCCAGTGTCCCCAGGCAACCACACAACACATGAGGAGACCTGAATACCAATCATACAGATGTGCATACAGTGCCACACAAAGGTAACTCATGGATCCAAATCCCCTATGTGGGCAAGCAGGCATTGTCAGATGAGAGGGAGCACAAATCACACATGTCACACAGGCCCGTAGGGACAGCAACTGACACAGCAAGACACAGACACACCACAGCACTACCCCCAGGGCCCCTACAATGTGGTGACCCTGGGTTGCATTACAATCCCACTGTGATGACAAAGCTAAATGTCGTTCACACTGTGAACCAGTCATGTGTCCTGAGCAACAAACTACCATCACACCTCCACAAGCACAAATCAATCAGCATGGCCAGTAAGCCAAGGCCAACATGGAGGCAGGGGCCTAGCCGGGCAACAACTCTCATCTGCACACACTGAACACCACACCCCTCGACCTCCAACAATGTGCAGCAGTGAAGCACACATGCACTGGTGAAATTGCACATGCACCCATGACTATTCCAGGGTGGTGGGTGGGAACCAAGGTGCAGAAACACATCACACATGGCCACTCAACAAGACTCCTGAATGTCTGACACACTGCACACTACGCTGTACATGGACATGACGGCAATACCACACCAACCAATGGGATCCCAGCCACAGTCACACACCAATGAAGAAGCCAAGGTCACCCACAAAGAACTCACATAGACAACAACCAACATTGCAGCCCGGACCCTGAGGAGTGCCAGCAGTCACACACACAACGTGTCACAATCACTGAAAGATAACACAAACTGGAAATCACATGACAGGGGCAAACAACAAGTGCCAAGGGGAAACCTGACTGTGACCCATCTGCGTCTGCACACAAACTCAGCCCTGACAGCAAACACACCTATGGGTGACACCCTGATGACCCGTAATGTGCCATGCACCCACATCACAGGGAACCCAGGGAGAAGACTTTGGGGGAACATAGGTCAACTCAGCAAGCATCACAAACAGGTACAACACTAGGGATCACAGCATGCACAGCTAAACGGAAGTGAACACACAGACATGCACATACAACACACACCTTGGGCGCAGGCAATGTCACAGGAGTACACACTGCCATGAGGGGACTCCACTCCTGTGTGAGGAAAGCTGTGCCATATGTTGCCTCAGTAGGGCCCCATCATGTCAGCTGAGCACTTGGTCACACAATCAACAATTAGCACCAAATGAGGGCTCCCGTCACATCAGCCTGGTCATGGAAGTGCCAACGAAATCATCAGCACAGATCCAACACACTTGTATAGCAATGTTGCACCGACAACACAGATGAGTCCTTCCCCATTGATGCCCAAACCTGCATGTCCAGTGGAGATGGCCACACGGTCAGGGAAGTAGACAAATTGAACAATGGCAGGCACAACAGATGTGCAGGGGTGGAAGCCACAGATGTGAAATTGCTAATGTAAGTAGAAAATCCCATTGCCAAATACTGAACACATGACACCCTCAGATGCTGCTATGGATGACATGGATACACCACAGGATAGGACACATTCCCCCTGGACCACATGGGTTCCTGCACAGTAACACTTCATTATCATGAGACCAAATATCACCATCACTGCAGCAAGGGCATGGTTAGCATCATCAACAACATGTACATCAGAAGCATAAGCACTAGAGAACAGAAAGTTGCTTTATTCAGCATATGTGTGCAATGAAAACTGAAAGTCCAGAAAAACACAAAGGCCAATGGCCAGTCCATTGTCAAAGTCCAAACAGGGTGACAGTGGCAGATGTCACCCTACGCATGCCTGCACAAAACCAGGGACAATCCACTAGGAGGGGCAACCGGGGGGCAGGCCAGGCACCGCAGGGACAGGATCAGGGCTCACCAGGAGGAAGCAGGGAAGGGGTGGTGGGTGCTGGAGAGCCACTGACAACTGCAGTGGAGGTGTCTGACATGGTGTGTGCCGGCACAACTGGGGGCATGACTCAGATGTTGTGGGTGCCGGCACGACTGCAGTGGACCCTGCAGATGGAGTGGACAGGTCAGCCACTGCAGTGCCCAAGTCAGACAGGGTGGTAGTGGACTCCACTGCAGTGCCTACCACCAGGGGAGGAGAATGGGGAACAGGCAAGGTGGGCTGGACAGAGGGGGAGGACACCCTCACCACATCAGTGGCACAGACAAGCGCAGCGGGGGTGTGGTGCCGGGAGAGCAAGTGGCAGGGGGAGAAGGCCGGATCCTCTTGGGGATGGTATATCTGTGGGTGGGGGAACCTGGGGCAGGGTGTGGTGGGGGCACCTGTGGAGTGGGGGCCTGAGGGATGGAGGAAGGAGACCTGGTGCCTGAGCTGCAGGGCGGCGGCGGGGTCTTGCTCTTACGACTCCGGGGGACTTGCGAGTGGGGGCCTCAGTCTGTCTGCGCCTGGGGGAGGGTGTCCAGGGGCGAGGGGCACTCTGCTCCATGTGGGTGGGCTTCCTCTTCCCCTGAATGCTGTATCAGCTGGATCGGAGGGGAAGAGGCCGAGGTCACTGAGGAAGAGCCGCTGGGTCTTTGGGGTTGCAGGTGAGGCAAGGGAGGGTGTTTTGGAGGGAGAGACAACTGAGGACTGCGCAGTGCTCGTGGATGCGTGTGTGTGTTCCAGGGCCCCATCCCCTGTGAGTCTGGTTTCAGTCCCCTGACTGTGCGTGCGTGTGCGTTTTGTTTGTGGCGTGTGTGTCTGTGTGCTGGATGTGTGTGTGCTGGTGTGTGCCTGTGCCGGTGTGTTTGTGCTTGGGACGGGTAAGGTGCTGGGGAGTGTGGATGGAGCAGAGGCAGGAGGGGTGAGGGACTGTCTGAGGAGGGACACTGCTGCCGTCAGGGAGGAGTCCATGGACCTATTGCCCCTCTGTAGGTCAGACAAGCCCGATGAGATGCCCTCCATGAACGACACTAGCTGAGTCAACAGAGCGGTGTGCGCATGGAGGACACTCAGCATGGCTGTCTGCCCTACATGGAGCTGGCGAAGGAGGTACACAGACTCCTCACTCAGGGCAGCAGGGGACACAGGGGCAGGGGGTGCGGTGCCTGGCCCAAAGGAGACACGCTCCCGAACATGGGAGCCTCCACGGACCTGGGGAATGGGAGCCGATGGGAGGGCGGTGGTGGTGCTGGTGGTGGCGGGGACAGCAACACTAGCTGGGGTGTGGTGGCTGCTGACACCCGCCTCCATAAGGGAGTCATCCTCCGAGTTGCTCTGGTCCTCAGCTGAGGTGGATGGTGCTGAGGACTCCTCGGTGTGGCTCCCCTCGCCCTCCGTGCCACTGGGTCCCTCCGACCACTCCTCAGCTGCTGACCCAGTCTGGCTCTCCGGCTCTTCCTGGTCCGTGGAGCTGTCCCCTTCCGTGGCCGTGGATGTATCTGCAAACAATGGGGAAACAAACAGACATCAGTCACCTGCACCAAACGCACACACCACTGTGAGCACAGCACATTACAGAGCAAGCCCTGGCATCATTAGTTGTACATTGCTAAAAGTGCCCTAACTGAACAGGAGAAGCCAATTGTCAGTCTGATGCCAACCATGGCACTCACATCCCGCATGGCCTTGCACCCATCTGTCTGGTGTCTGTTGGATAGCAACACCCCAGTGTGGACACATGCACCAACTACACAGTAGTTGGACAGTGCAGAGGACACGGTGTAGCATGTGGACATGCACACATCACAACTCTTGCCACTGAGTCAGTACAGGTTTCCGGATGAAAGGGACGCCCAGAGTCAAATAGGAAATGCATGTGATGCATACCAGCGACAGACACCATGATGCACCCATGTCCTGATAGCCATCGCCACAATGGTGTGCATGTAGCACATGTCACTCCCCTGCAGGATCACCAATAAGTAGACACATGACTTGGCAGCCAGACAACAACACTCTGCACTGTGTCACAATAGTAGGTCATGGGGATTGCAAGTCCTGGAGCTGCACAAGTGCACATGTACATCCCCCACACAACACATCATCTTAACCCTCATCTGTCCAGGTCATACCGATTGGACATATGGGAGACCTGTGACACTACCCTCTGAACCTGAGCCCTTCACAATCTGCTGTGAATGGGGAACAGCTGCCTGAACTTCACATTCGCATACCCCAGTCTGCACGGGCAGCTGATCAAACACCTATGTGACACACAAGTATCGTCTCCTATGGTCACATCTCCAGTGGCATGCTGAGCCCCTACCGAGAAACACCCCAGCAGTCCTGGCAACAAATCCACAGCACACTGACACAGAGGCAGACACCTGAGGGGTCAAATCACTGCGCACAATGTGTCAGCTGATACACGGGAGTGGGAGTACAGAGTGCATTGCATGGCCTGGAGTAGGCATGACTGTCCTGCCCCACATGAATGAGGGATGAGCCCTGGACAGTGGATAGCTGGCTATGTATGTGTGACACACGTAATCTGCACACTCCTGGTGCCCAAACATTGTTCCCACCCGCTGCATGGGTGTGTGCCACATACCCCAGGCACATGTGGTGGCTCAGCTCAGCAAGTGGACCGCATATCAAAGCAACACGCAGATTACATGTCCGAACACAGGCGTTGTGTGAACAATGGACCCACCCATGATGCCCACAACAGAGTTAGGGAAACAGATGCTGTCCCCCACCTTTAGTGAAGCAAACTGCAAGGACACAGTCCCAAGTGACACAATTCCCTGAATGTAAGGGCCACACCTGGGTATCAGATGAGGAGTGGGCAGTGCACAATAGAGGGACATGGCTCCTGGACAACATGACTGCTGTACTGTGGCAGTTGAACCAGGCCAGAGGAGGGCACATAGCATGTAATACAGAGTTCACAGTGCAGTCTTTGACTCACCCCCTCCTTGCTGCTGTCTGGCCTTCAGCTGCCCATCCAGGTCTGGAAACACCACCGCCAGGATCTGGAGCATGTGGGGGTCAGGGTCCATGTTCCGCCCCTCCTGCGAGGAGGCGACAGCTTCAGCTGGACCCGTGCAATCCTCCGGGTCCAGCCCCGAAGGTCCTGCCACCTCTTCTGGCAGTTGCGGATCCGGCGCTTGTAGACCCCCACGGACCGGACAGCCCGGACGATGTCCTTCCAGATCTCCTGCTTCCGATGGGCATTAACCTGTCAGGATGACAACGTGAAAAGGCCATTACTACACATGCAACATATCCGTGCATGACACAGTTGTATATACATGTCTCATTCACAGGGGCACATGATGTACACAGGCAGTGCAACGCTGCCCATGGACAGTTTGCCAGACGTCACTACATGGTATCATTGCATGGGAAGTAAAACCTTGTTCAAATGCACTGTCACTGCACCATACCTGTCCAGTGCATGTCACTACACACTATGGGGGGTGACAACTACTCAGTGAGCCTGCTAGCCAGTGGCGTGCAGACTTTCAGCCTTGCTAGTCAGACAAAATGCACATTCAGAAAGGCAGTGCACAGAACACTCACCTGCTCCCCTGGTGTCCCATACAGCTTGCTGTACTGTGGAAGTAGGCTGTCCAGCAGGGCCTGGTTCTCCTCAAGGCTGAAGGCTGGGGCTCTCTCCACAGTATGTGCCATTGCAGGGTCCAGAGGGGCAGAGACAGCAGCAGTGCAGTGGCAGATGTCATCCTGGAGCATGTAGTGCAGGCAAGTGAGCTCTCAGGGGAACAGCCAGCAATATATATGTGCTGGAGAGGCAGATACTGTCCCTTGTGTCCAAAGTGATAGGTCCAAGTCGTTTGCATCTTCTGAATCTGGCCAATCCATGGAATAGCAGCACCAATACACGCCCACAGCATCCTTCAAATCTTCAACTTCATGACATACATGATTTTGCAACATTGTTGTGGGTGACCAACTGAATTTCCAGCAACCGACAACGCGTCCGTTGCCAGGCTAGGCCATTGTCAATGGGTGCGCACCGATCGGTCCTTTGCGGTACAACGCGTACAGGGGTACAACGCGTACCCGCACACATTGAATGCAATGGGCCGGCCGGGGGCACCGATCGGTCCATTGCTGTTCAACGCATCCCTGTACAAGTGACTGGCATATGTCACCATGCCTGTCTCAGATGGACATATGCCAGCCACAGATAGCTCCCAGGGAGTGAGGGGCACACCTACAACACGACAGCCTGTCCAAACTGTATGATAAGGCATGTAAGGCTGCATTTCCTATTGTGTGTATGTTGGTGTACATGTTGTCCTGTGGGTGTCACCTGGGGGCAGCCACCCCCAGGCTGTGCACGTGTTCATGGGGACAGGATCCTGGGTGTTACGTGTACATGTCCACTGTGATGTGCAACTGTTCATATCTGTGCATGTGCCATGGTCACATTTCATGGTGGTGTATGTGTATGTCATGGCACATACCCCGTGAGTCCCATGTGGGATGGTATGTTTGAGCCAGGGTGTCCCAGTGGCACAATAGTGATGGTCCTCCACAGTCTGTGTGCATGTAGTGTTTACAATGTCTCTGATTTCATGTGCACAATGGGAGACAGTCTCCACATCCACGTTGTGTGTGCATGGACTTTGATGTTGTACGTGTGTGTGTCACAGACGTCCATGTCTGTCCTGCAGTGGCAAGTGGGACCACTACCTGTGGGGGTCATAGTTGTTTTGCTGTGGTGTATACATGATACTCCATGTAATTCCAGTGTCCATGTGGCAATACAGGGTCCCTGGGAATGTACCTGTCGTTGAGCTGTGATGCCTGGGGCACATCTGTCGTCACATGTCACTGTGGGGGGTGATTGTGACACGGCAGCAGGAGATGGGAACTGTGACACGGCCTCATGATATCCAATGGGCCAACCTGGGACTTATTGATGCCACTTGTTGAACCGTGATGACAGATGTTGGCCATGTATGTACCATACATGTCCTTACGGAACTGCACACTTCATGTAGTTGTGCCTCATAATGATGTATGTTGGGATATTGAGTGTGTTCAATGCCGCATATGTGGGCTGACTGACAATCTTGCTTTCTTCTCCTCTGCACTGCAGGGCTCCTGCTGTCCATCGACCATTCCCAGACCTGGCAACGATGGTGGAACGGGACAGCATCCGACGGTACCGCTTCACCAGGCAGCTGATTGAGGATTTGGAAGTGCAGTTGGCCCCACATTTGCAGCCTGGCCGGCCGTATCCTACAGCGCTGACCCCCAAGGTGAAGGTGATGGCAGCCCTACACTTCTTTGCCACCGGTACCTTCCAACATACTGTGGCTACTGCTGGTGGGATGTCACAGACCATGTTGAGCCGTGTGCTCCGCGATGTTTTGGTGGCAATGTTGCTATTCCTGAACCGGTACATCTATTTCCCTAGACTGCAACGACTCACTGACGTGAAGAGTGACTTCTATGCCCTGGGGAGGATGCCGCATGTCATTGGCTCCATTGATGGGACACATGTGGCTTTGGTACCACCACAGGCCCAGGAGCAGGCCTACAGGAACCGCAAGCACTACCACTCGGTCAATGCACTGGTGGTGTGTCTTGCAGATATGACCATCACACACGTGTGTGCCGTTTCCCTGGTTCAGCACACGATGCCTTTGTGATGAGGAGTAGTCGCATCCCCAGGATGATGGCACAGATGCAGAACCAGCGTGCCTGGCTTGTCGGTGTGTACTGACTTTGTGCCATTGTGTGTGATCTGATCTGTAGTATTCCGCCCACTTTTCCAAGTCAGCTAATGTGCACTTGTCTGTCCGTAGGTGACTCGGGATACCCCAACATGCCGTGGTTGCTGACACCCCTCAGGAACCCTGTGACACCAGCCCAGATGCGCTACAATGAGGCACATGGTCGGACCAGGAGAGTGATTGAGCGGACATTTGGTCTCCTGAAGAGCCGCTTCCGCTGCCTGGACAAGACCGGAGGGTCCCTCCCATATGCCCCTGCGAAAGTGTGCAAGATTATCATCGTCTGCTGCATGCTCCACAACCTGGCAGTGCGGAAGGAGTTGCCTCTCATCCAGGATGACAATGACCAACATCCGCCACCTGTGGAGGATCCTGGCCTGGACCACGGTGCCAGTGATGATGATGATGATGAGGGTGATGTCCGCACACAGCTCATCACCAACTTCTTTAGCTGAATGTGAGTATCCTGAGGTGTCATGTCAATGATGTGAGTTGGCATGATATGTGTAGGTGGTGCTCTGGTGCTGTTGGAGTGTGTCCATGGGCTACTTGACTGGATGTGTGTAGCGATGTGTGCTTACAGGTGGTCTGTACTCCCCAACAGTGTTGACATGCTAACTTGGTTCTGGGTGGGTATCTTGTAACATGTATTGTGCATGAGTTTTGCTGTTCTGTCCTGTTCTCCATTGCTTTTGACTGTGTGTCATTTCTGTCCTTCACAGGGTACTTTCAGATTCGTTTGGTCAACTGTGTCCACCGACGACGTGATTGTACTTCCAGGGTGGTAGCAGTTGTGTCCCTACAGGTGATGTGCGCCACACCCATGGACTTCCTTCCTTCTACAGTTGTTGACTGTGTGCCCGCTGCCAGGTGGGATTACCTTGCATGTGTAGTGGTTACGACATGTTGCAACTGTGTAATAAACCTGTGCTTCACTTTGTGATGTGCGTTGTCTGTGGTCACACATTTGACTGCCATTTGCTTACTGCACCTGTGGGCTACTTGACTATAACTGGGAATGGGTGTGGTGTCTGTGCATTGCACCGTCTTCCCTGGCAACATCAGTGTAGGCAATGAGTCAGATGGCCTAGGTGTGTATATGTTGTGTAGCCCTGGTGGTGTGTCTCCCTCATATGTGTCACGTTGCCTTTACTCACATGCCTGTGTTGTACTTGCTGTTGCAGTTCGCATACACAGTGTAATTTTGCAGTTCATCATCCCCATAACAGCACCCACGTTGGAATCACAACAGAGGCAAGTATGGGATATTAGTGTGTTTATTGTGATACATTTGTGTGAATAGTGCATAGGATGGGTAGTGCTGTACATATATCTTGCAATCAGAAGTTCCTAGGTGAATTGAAAGTCATGGTAGACAAAATCCCCAGTATCGGGGCCACAGTTGTCTGAGACATTGGTCCAACTTGTACTCCCCATGCAATGTGTGGGAGTTGTGTTGCCGTCAACAGGGTGAACAGTCTGTGCACAAAGGTGAACATCCAGAACAGGTTCAGGCTTCCTGGGAGTTGCGCTTGGCCATCGGCCTCTCACTTGCCCCTCCTCGTACGACCCCTCTTCTTTGGGGGGGCCCTCAAGTACAGGCTGCTGCGGTGCAGGGGACTCTCCGCCAGAGTCATCCTCCCTCCCTGTGGCAGTTGCAGTTTGTTCAGCACCAGATGTTGTTGGCACACAGGGAGGTGTGGACTGGTTGCTGTTCATCTGGCGGGGGCATTGTAAAATGTCCCTGTGCACCGCCGTCATCTCATGCAGTGCGTCCCACTTGGAATCCACGCGGGACATGTGTGAGTCCAAGCGGGCATGATGGGCAGCCTGCTGCTGTTTCATGTCTCTGAGGAGCCCCACTACCTGGCTGAGATCTCCGGTGCTGGACTGGTACGCATCAGCTATGCGTACCAGTTGTGGGTCATCATGCACACCAGCAACCTCTGCAAGCAGCGACCTCTGTCTCCCACCCCTCCCACCACCCCTGCCGACATGTGCAGTACATGCAGCGGCACGCACAGATGACCCTGGTCCACCTTGGGGGTTGGTGGTGGTGGTGGTGTCCATGGCCCCACGTTGGTCCAGGGTCCCTGTGCTGGTGTTGCTCCTTGTTCTGTCCATGTCGGCAGGGATGGTATTTGTGGTGACAGTCGTTGGAGGGGTGGGTGCAGGGGGTGCAGCTGGTGGTCCTGCTGGTGCTGCAGCTGGTGGTCCTGCTGGTGCTGCATGTAGACTTGCACCGGATGTGCCAGGTTGGTCTTCTTCGTCCGAGGAGGGCAGAGGCTGTACGACACCAGTGAGCTCCGCATCCTCTTGAGCCTGGGACTGGGACTCCTCAGCGTCTGCTGCTGTGTCCCCATCATCACCTGTTTTTGGGAGACACACACAATTTATGTTATGTTTCTGCAGGCATCAATGGTTGACACACCTGACAGTTGTGACTGTGCCTCTGGGTGCGGGCCTATACATTGCATTGTCCTAAGTCGTCACAGTCAGGGGTTGATATTGGTGTGGCACATTGTCCTGCATTATTTGGGCATTTCTATGTATTTGTTGGGGTGTGAACATGGTCTGCATTGGTTGTATTTGGTTGACAGCCGGCCCTCCTTCCCACCCAGCCAGTCAGTTATCCCACCATGGACTGTGCTTGCATTGCAGGGAGTGGAAGATGTCAGTCAGTGGTGTCCTGCTGTTTGTTGGTGCACAGTTCCCAGCAGGGCCTTGTGCTCCCCACAGCAGTAGCCAGTGTCAGCCATCTTGTGAGTCCTTCTCCACTCCCTGTGATGTGAGCATGGTTCAGGGTGGTGTTGATGGGACAGTTGTGGGGGTGAGCTATGTCTGTGACTGTGACTCCCATCATGCTATTGCCTCCACCCCACTTCCCAGCATTCCCATACTTACTTGCTTTTGTGGGGAGTTCAGTGTGTGTGGGTGTGAGGGCAATGGCAAGATGGCTGACAGTGGTGTCCTGCTGTTGGTTGGTGTGCAGTTCCCAGCATGCCCTTGTGCTCCCCACAG
This sequence comes from Calotriton arnoldi, assembly GCA_963921515.1. Taxonomy (NCBI): domain Eukaryota; kingdom Metazoa; phylum Chordata; class Amphibia; order Caudata; family Salamandridae; genus Calotriton; species Calotriton arnoldi. The sequence goes on along the minus strand of CAWUFW010002794.1, from coordinate 1,347,448 downwards.
CAGTAGCCAGTGTCAGCCATCTTGTGAGTCCTTCTCCACTCCCTGTGATGTGCGCATGGTTCATGGTGGTGTTGATGGGACAGTTGTGGGGGGCAATATGTGTGACTACGACTCCCATGATGCTATTGGCTACACTGACTTGCCCAGCATACACAGAATTCCTTTCTTTCAGTGGTCTTCACTGTGTGTTGGTGTTGTAGTGGTGGCTACATGTCTGGATGTGTTTGTTAGTTCTATTTGTGCCACTGCCTAGCTGTAGTTGTAGTTGTGTTTGTACATGTGATGGCACGGTTAAATGTAACTTTGAGATGGCATGTGTTGTGTTTATCTGACTGACATACACATTTTGGGATGATTCTGTTCTGGTTGCTGTGTAATTGCTATGAGTGCATGGTTTGACTCTCCCCTTGACCGTGATGTGTGTGTGTATTGTGGCAGAATATTGTGTACATTTGTTGTGTACTCACAAGGCTCTGGGATGTTCTCTAGTCGATATACGCTCACTGGCGGAAGGATGGCCCGCACCTTCTCCTCCCAGGGCCTGAGGTATACTGGCTTGGCAGGAGGGCCACTGCCGGTGTATTGGCTCAGGAGGTAGTCTTTCTTGAGCAGCTCCCGGACCCTCCTGCGCACGTCATACCACCTGTTCTGGATGTCGGTCTTTGTGCGCAGACATGGTGATTGTGCGTTCACCCTGTTGATGATCCTCTCCCACATCTTGGTTTTCTGGGAGATGGGGGTCTGTTGGACCAGTGTGCCAAACAGCTGTGGCTCTACCCTGAGGATCTCGTCTACCAGGACTTCCAATTCACAATCTAGGAACTTGTGATTCTTCTTGGGGGCATGGTGATGGGTGGTGATGGTGAGTGATGTGTGTGTTGGTGTGCAGGTGAGGGTGTGTGGGTGGGTGTTTTGCTGGGTGTATGTGAGGTAGGTATTTGTTGGTGTGCTGATGGTGTGTGGCTTGTGTGAGGGATGAGCTGTGGGTGTGTGGTTGCTGTCTGTTGGGTGCTGGCAGTAGAATGGCATTTGCAAAGGATCATGGTTGGGATTTGTGTCCTTTATATGGGTGGAGTTGTGGGTGTGTCTTTGTTCTCTGTCCCCACCCCCCCAGTATTTATTGGCTTTGTAATTGCTTGTTTGTCCTTTTTGTGTGTAATTTTTCCTTTGTACTGTCTGTGCATGTTGGAAACGTTCTTGTGACCGAGTCGGACCCTGCATTTGTCTCGTACGGTGTTCTCCGTTTCGTTCACGCTGTGTTTGTGCAGTTTTCTATGCTGCGTACGCGTCGGTGGCGGTGTTTTGTGTTACTTCGGCTCGGTTTTGTATGCGTGTCGGTCGTACGGCTTGTCCTCCGTACGACTCGGTTGTGGTTTTCGCGCCTTGCATCGTACTTTGCGGTTTGGAGTTCGCGTGTACGTTTCGGTTGGATTTGTTCCGGGTGCGTGTCGGTCGATTCGATTCGCGTGTTTTTCCGGCCGGATTGCTGTTTTCCGTGCGGCTCGGTCGTTCGGCTTGGGTTCGATACGTGTCGGTCGGATTTTGCACGCCTTGCATCGTACTTGGCGTGTCGGGCGCCACAGGTACGTGTCGGTCGGAATAAATTCCGGCTCCGAGTCGGTCGGTGCTTTTTCCGGCCCGAGTCGGAATCGACCCCAAATCTTCTTAGTTGGCAAATGTATGGTGCTGTCCTTCTCCTCCTCATACTTCCATCCAGCCATGGTGCACAGTCATCACTTCACCATCAACTGCTGCTAGTAATATTAGGCCAAGATAAGAAGAAGACACAACTTTGGAGTGTTCAACGTGACCATGGCCACTCTTTCGTTTTACTGATTGAGCATGAGAAAGTGAAAGAAAGCCTTCTCATCTCAACAAACGTGCGTACAATACCTTACTTGGGCATGCATTTTGCAAGGCAGACTAGTAGTACTAGTACTAGTCTTACAGTACCACCACTAGGCAGTACACAAAATATATATGGGGAGAGGGAAAGCTGACTGAAAAACCAGAAGAAAGGAAGCTACAGACAAACTAGTACAGAGTACAGACAGAGGCAGTTTGAAGTAAAATACAGACACTAGAAATATAAAATACCTTAGTAAATAGGATAATGCAGGGATAACAAGATTTTTTTCAAACGGATAGATCGAAGAGGATTTGGGGAAAAAAATTAGGAAACAGGTAGAAAATAGTCCAAATTAAGGAGCAGTAAAAGTTAGGGATATATATTAACAACAAGAGGACTTACTGGGGCCAGCTGAGCCATCGGCCGAGGAGCGTTCTTCCTGGGACTGGGAGGCACCTCCAGCTCCCTCACCCACCTTGGACAACCTCTTAGTCTTGCACCTGGATGCTGTTGTAAGACATAATTAAAGAGACAAGAAATAATTGGTGATAAATAAATAATCTCTCCCAAAAGATATTTGGACAGGAAACGGCAATTGCAATAACATTGAACTTTCCTAAATCATATCGACAAGACTAGTATCGCGGACCGTCCTATTGATTCCACATTTCCTAAACCTAGCCCACCTATTCCAAAGACTTTGGATAAAATTGCAACAAATTATCTTTGTTTTTAAGTTCCGATCTCATTCACAATCATTCTCAACCCCCTTTGACGGGCCAATTCACTAAGTCTGCATTTTGTCTTTAAAATGCATAAATGGACGCATGCATACACCAAATTGTTTAGTTGCTTGTCACTGTACGAGCTACAAAAAAAAAAGGTTCTAAGAACTGAAGTGAGTGGACGCGCGCCGCTAAATTACTAATACTAACTACCACTATCTTAGTGACAGGACAAAGGAAATGAGTCTCTCTATAGTATGCATTACTTAACTTAAGTTCTTACATAATCAGCCAAAGCGAGCGCAAAGTTGCAAACAAGTATAATTAGGTAGCGCCGAGCACCTGTCTAGAAGAATAACAATCACATAATATAAGATTTGTAAACGTAACTTACCTGCATTTGAGCAGCATCCTTGCTATTTGGGAAAAAAAATATTTGCAATAACATAGAACACACAAGTGATAATAATATTAACAATTAGCTACTCACCAAGCCCCACGACCTCAACCCCTAGCAGGTTCAGCAGGTCCGGCTCTCGGTCCAGGATTTCGGACCACCAGTGCGTCAGCTGATTGTGGGAGTGCTGGACCCCAGAGCAGTGATACACTGCCCGGCACACCCTCATCCATCGCTGCTGGTGCTCCTGGAGCCCAGACCCGGACCCTGGCCTGCCACCTGCTGCCAGGGTGGAGGGGAGATGGCGTTGCACAGAAAGAAACCAGTGCTGGTACCTCCACCTCTGAAAACAAGGCCCGGGGCTGCACCCCTTCCGGACGCCGCCTTCCACAAGGAAGGCGGCTCTTCTTTGCTGCCTTTTTAGTGGTACTGGTCTCTGCCATGATGCTGGGGGGGGGGAATCAGAAAAAAAGTTTTGGGAAAGAAAGATTGAAAAGTTTTGGGAAAGAAAGATTGAAAAGATTTAGGGAAGATTGAAAAGTAGGCCCCAGCACCATAACAGAGAAGAAAACAAGATGGCTGCACCCATGCGCGACCGCGTGGTGCAGTTTGCACAATATTTCCCTCAAAAACACGCAATCTGCGTTGCCGTACGTCAGATACGTCATGCGAACGGGCAGGACAAGCAACTCGGCCCGCTTGTAGAACTCCGCATAGCACAGCAGAGTTTTTTTACCGCTTCGCGGAGTTCTGGGTAGCGCTGCTGCGCGAACTCCGCCCAGGCTTACTCTGAACTCCTTTTGCTGCAAGGAGGAGGCGGGGCAGCCAGTTCCAGCCATGCCTGAGTGAGGCTGGTTTGTTCAGTGCATGATCATGCTCATTGCTGTTACCTAAAGCCCGCATGTCACCTCTAACTGTCCCCTACTGTGCAGCGGCATACAACTATGAAAACAGGGTAGGCGAGGCCCAGCACTGCTCTGCCGCGACACTGCAGGACACAAATCAGTGCCCTGCACTGTTCCAGCCGTGTTCCAGCCGTGCCAAGTGGCACGAGTTGCGTGACAATCTATGGCATTGTGGTAATGCAGGAACTTTACCAAAAATACGTTAACCTAACAAGATATGCGTGGCACTTGGCAGAGCTGACATTGCTGGAACTAAATTATCTTTCAATCCAAATTCCCAAATCAACTTCTTGGTAAGTAACCCACCATCTTTATCTGTCAAGTCAGGTGAGGCATCACCAGAGCGAGTAGCCCTCCAGCTAAAGTTTGTTAATTGATAGGTCCCACCTCCAACCAATAATAGTACTGTGCTGATACCTCATATCACCCTCTTTTTGTACCTCTGTGTCTTTCGGTAAAGAGACCACACCCCCCCCCGTCCCATTGATATTATGTACCCACCTATGTGTCTCACCCACACCTACTGGGCCTCAAGACTCCATTTTTTTCATTTTCCAACTGAGACCTGCAGGTATCACTTCCACAGGCCTAAATATACATTTGTTGCATGTCAATGGGCTGATTAACTACAATGGGAGGAAAATATTCTTACCTACCCAGCAACAAATAAAACAAATGTGGCTCTCATCCAGGAAATGTACCTTTCAAATAAAGTCATTGAAATTGTGTTAGGACTGTGTCGGAAAGGTATTCTTTGACACTGGACCATCTCCCAGAATAGGAGGGGTTGCCATCCTGCTCCATAAGAAGCTAATGGCTTGTGTATGCAAATCTTAATCAGACCCAGTAGTTAGATATGTCTTCATCAAATTAGCCAGCCACACCTCCCGGGTGATACTCCGGTCTTTTTATGCACTTAATACCAATAAAACATTCTTTCTTGCTGATGTTGACCGGGTAATGACCAAATTCAGGCACACCAAGAAACTTTTGCGAAGAGTCTGGTTTGTTGTTTAGGACCCGATCATAGACATGTCTGGCCCTCCTAAGAAAAGTTGAACTACTGCATGACCTAATCACAGATTTTGACCTCCTAACCCAGTGGAGACTACTTCACATCAGGAAAAGAGACTATACACACCCCTATCATGTGTCCATGAAACTGAAAAACAGATCGATTAATTCCTTATGTCAGCTTCTTTAACACCCAAACTAACGGCCGTTAGATATTGGATGATGGCTTATCTGATCAATCATCCACTCAGTTATAACTCTATTTGGGTAACCCTGGGCGTAGTTCGCGTAGTAGCGCAACTCGTAGCTACGCAAAGTGCACTTCGCACTACGCACGCTACGCGTAGCTACGCGAACTGCGTAGTGCGGTAGGGAAATGCTGTTCGCACTGATTGCACAGTGCCGGATGCTTGTCCGCACTGTGCAATCATTGCAAACGGCATCTTGCACAGTGCAAGCGGTCGTTTTCTGCCGCTCGAGTAGATTTGCACTCGAGCGGCAGCTTTCTCAACGCGGACTGGTAGTTTCTCATCGCGAGCATACGCGACCACTCGCAATGAGAAGCCTGACCTCCCCGCGTTGAGAATCTCGCCGGGAGGTTTATTTTCCTCGCTCGCGATCGGCAACTTGATGTTGCTGATCGCGAACGAGGAAAAAGTCTCGCCGGGATGTTGATTTTGCTCGCTCGCGGTCGCCAACTTGACGTTGAGGACCGCGAGCAAGCAAAAAATGCCCGCTACGCGTTTTTGCACTGTGCTACGTGCAATTCACGTAGCGCGTAGTAGCGCAAACTACGCAAACTCCGCGAGCGTAGCGTAGTTTTCCGCCCAGGCCTAGATTTGGGTATCCTATAGCCAGAAATCCTTTATGGAGGGTGCCAGTCTGGAAACTCAGAGAACCAGAAGAAAAAACAAAAGCTGGAAAGTCACCTCCAAGAATATATGATTCTCAATGAAGGCTCTGTTGGGTCACCATAATCATTATGGGTCGCATGCAAAGCCCATGTGAGAGGCCAATTGATTAAAGACTTGGCTTATGGCTGAAAAAATCCAAAGAACAGCAACTCCAATTGGAAAAGAGGGCAAATATTGTGTTGCAAAAATACGGAGAATTGCCGACCACTAAAAATGTTAAGGCTTTGCCCAAAGCAAAACTTGACCTTAACACACTCTTCACTTCTGAGGCAGAGAAAGCCTGCTCTAGGATTACCTTGAAAATCTATGAGCAGTGAGAAAAAGCCATCAGATTATTGGCTAGGTAACTGAAGCAGATGGAATCAAGGAATATTGCCTGTCCTCGAGTCTGATGATGGCACGCTGATCACCTTGCTGACCCAGATCACAGCCAAATTTGCACATTATTACAAAACACTATACGCCACAGAGAAAAGTGAGATGAACACTGTCTCAGAGTCTAGCTTCATTAAGGATCTACACATGCATCAACTGCACAGTGAGATAGCAGACCAACTAGATATGGACATTACTGTGGAAGAAGACATGGAAGCAATAAAATCAATGCCCCATGGAAAGATGGTTGCCCAGCTGAGTTTTACAAACTAAACGTGCAATACCTTGCTCCACCACTATGCAATGTATTTAAGAATGCAGAAGAAAATAATGGACTACTGCTGTAATTCAATAAGGTCATAATCGTCCTACTCCTGAAGGAGGATAAAGTCCCTCTGAACTGTGTTAGTTACAGGATAATCTCACCCATCAACTCAGACCTTAAAAAAATTGGCAAAGGTCCTTGTCAACCAATTGAAGAAATGCATGCCGGCACCTACCAATAAGAACCAGGTTGGTTTTGTTCCAAGATGTGTCTCTAGTCACCTTATGAGGCTTCGTTTCCATCTGTTCTGGAAATCTAGTGGCACACGAGAAGACCGCAAAGAAGCTTTCGTTTAAATTGAATGGCTGCATCTCTTCTGATCGCTAACCAGGGCTGGCTTCAAAGAAAAGTTATTGCAAAAGATCCGATGGGTGTATCAGTCCTCAACAGCCTCCATCATTTCATTCTGCCTGTTTCACCATAGGTAGAAGTAAACACAACAGGAGTATACCCATAGACCAGGTTGAGATCTGGGTGAGGGAGTATAAACAAGTAACAATATCTCAACCGGTATTATTGAAAAGGCTGATTGTAAAGCATGCAATCGGAGGTGAATCTCACGTGTGGTTGAGATTGATTGAGCCAGGTCATAAAGGCATCCAAGGTGTCAGTTGTGCCTTTCCATAGTAGGATTCACCTCGGATTGCAGATCGAACGATCTCCCTTTCCTTGACATCACACTTCATGTGGAGGAAGGAAAAATTGGCACCACCCTCTACAGGAAACCTACGGAGCGGAACACCCTTTTACACTATTCCAGCTACCATCCCCGCAACCTCCGTGATGGCCTCCCTTACGGCCAATTTCTTCGCATCAGAAGAAACTGCAAGTGGCGCAAGGATTACTTCCGGGAGGCAGCTATACTATCCGACAAACTCCTTCATAGAGGTTACCCACCACGCTTGGTGTCCAGAGCACGTAAAAGAGCCTGGTACTGCCATCGTGAACACCTCCTCACGCACCCAAAAACGACAGGAAAATACCATGATTCCTTTTGTCACCACCTTCAGCCCTTGTAGTAATCAGGTCAGCAAGATCATCAAGAGGTACTGGCCGATACTCAGGACTCATGAACCCTTCATACAACCCCCCCTTTTCTCATATTAGAGAGGTGATAATTTATCCAACCATTTAGTCCATGCCATTACATGGCCCACGACACCCAAGAACCAGACATCCATTACCTCTGCATGGGGGCTCCCACCTGTTATTGGTCACTACAGGTGCCAGAACTGCAAGGTGTGCTGCCTCACAGTGAACACCAAGGAATTCACAAACAATAACATTACGCACAAACTGAGGACATTCACTAACTGCAGATCCTGCAACGTAATCTACGCCATACTTTGCCCATGCAATCTGGTTTACATCGGCCAGACGACACAAATGGTTAAACAGCGGATAATCCAACATAAAAGCCGAATACACTGCAAAGTCATGACCGCCCCCTTGGTTTCTCACTACATCGAGAAACAACACAACGAACTGGATATGATTTGGCAGGTCATCGACCAGCCCACATTACCTACCAGAGGCGGTAAACTCCAACTCCTGCTAAACAGGAGTGAATGCAAATGGATCTCCAGATGCAACTCGGTCAACCCGGGACTCAATACGATTGATGAGTGGAACAACACTGTGCAACTGTAATCCACAGTGACTTGGACTCCGGCCACTATTTCCATCCTGCTTGTCCTCCATACTTACCATCCCTCTGACCTTATGTATGCCCCCAATACATACAGTCTCCAATACCCGATATGTACAAGGGTTACTGTGAGCTTGATATAACCCTTTTGGCTTATTCTCCGATGTATACGTAATTTGCCTATACATTCTCCAATACCCGATACACACCTTGGTTATTGTGAGCTTGAGTTAACTTTATTGTCAAATTTTCCGATATGTACGTGAATTGCTTTTTACTCCATTCCTTTTTTTCCCCCTCATTGCGACTCCAATTGCTCCTGTTTGTTTTTTCCCCCCTCCCCCCCTTTTTCCCTCTCCCCCGTACCCCTCCTTCCCCATGTCCTCCTCCATCCCCTCTCCTTGCACTCGCAATTCTTCGGCCTTCTGGTCGGTGCACGTCTCCACCGCCGCGCCGATTTTAGCCTTCACATACCCATTTTTACACCTTTTCAGCCCGGTTTTGAGCTCTACTGCCAGACCGCCCCTTTCCCCTCCGGCTTTCCCCCGTTGCCATAGACGCTCAACTGGCACGCCCCTGGTGCCACGTCAGGACCCATGTCACTGGTACTGCCGCTCCAACGTTACTTCTTCCAGCCGATCCTCGGCTACTTCCCCCAGCCGATCTACCTGTGACGGCAACCTGAGGATCCGTCTCTGACCCAGGCCCAGCACTCCGGCAATTGGCCGCCTTCGGCTCCGGCTGCTTCCACCCTTCACGGGTAAGATACCGCCCTGACTCCGCACTCCTACACCCCTTCTAGACCACCACCCTTTATGCCCGACACTTTACGCCTCTTCCTTTTCAGCATCGGCGTCGCCGACCGTCCGTCCCCTCTCGTGCCAAACAGAGCGGCACTTGACCCATCGGGGATCCTCACCTGGACCCCAATCAGATCACTGATTACTTGGATTCCCACCGGTAAGCCCAACACCTCCTCGTTGCATTGCCCCCCTCCCGGCCATCCGGGTGCACTCTTTTTCTCAATCTAACCCAGCCCCCTCTGTTTCAGCCTCTTCTGCCCCCGGATTCTACACGAATCGGGCTGCGCCTGCCCTCGGTGGACCCTCTTAAGGGCCCAATCCTCTGCACACTAATCAGACCCTTCGTTGGTAAGTCTTGCTTCCCAGTGACCGCACCGCCCCCCCTGTGCCTCCGCGGCTGCCTGGCCATCCATTGGCCATCCCTACTGTAATTATGATTTTTCTCCCCTTCAGTCACCTATGCCCCCGGATCCCCCCTGACCAGGCTGCGCCATCGTTTTTTCCACTTCCACGGCTGAAGTTTTTCCAGCACACGGACCTTCCTCCCTTGTACTATAGCCCCTGGTGAGTGCCTTACCTTATCTAGGCCCTTTCCTTCCCTCCTTACTATTCATCCAGGCCCTCCTCTTCCCCCTGCCTTTTCCTTCTTCCCACACCCCAACCCCCCCACCCTCTCACCCCGCCGCATCTTTCCGCCCCCATACCTAATTTCCCATTTTCTTACCCTTTCATGTACAGCACCTTCATTCAGTAACCCGGTCCTGATGATGATCCTCAATCGATAGGATCGAAACGCCGTCGACATACCAGCGCAACCTCCGGCGCCCTTTCTCTGTGGTTCACAAAAATGTTACCAATTCATTAAAGTTGATGTAAATAATTAACTAGGAACCACAAGTGCCCATGTATATATTTTTGTCACTTTCTCACTCTGCGCCATCGCTGTTTTCTTCACTTGTCACCTGCGCCGTTCACTTTATAGTGTCAAGAGCACTTGCGTGCACGAAGTTTTCGGGTTACCTACGCAACAATTGCTTACAGTGCTGATACAACTGTTTCCAATTTCCTTTACCCTTTTTCAAATATATGATGCCTTTGGCACATCTAAAAATCTTTACTGAGTCTCCCTATTTTGTCTTTCTGGCAATGTTTTATGCATGCTTTATAATCAGCCTTTTCAATAATACTGGTTGAGATATTGTTACTTGTTTATACTCACCATAGGTAGAGCCACAAGACCGGGGTGTAAACTTGAACCCCTCGCAGCCAAGATACAATCATACGAATGAGTTTCAGGGATCCTAACACCAATTGGCGAAGTGAAACTACTCCTTTATGCGGATGACATCCTGCTTCTGCTTTCAGATCCCAAAAAGTCACTACCAATCATTCCCCAAATTGTGTCTGAATTCACTGGTCTCCCAGGCTATAGCATTAACTGAGACAAGAGCAAAGCCTTACCTCTGAACGATCATACTAATTCCTCCTCTATAACCGACCTACCTTTTAAATGGTCCTCAACACAGATGAAATACCTTGGTGTAATAATTAATGAATTAACTTTATTTCGGCAACCAAATGCCTTCAAAAGTTGTGAATATCCAAATAAAATACAGTAAAACGAAAATAAAAATGGACACATAAAAACCATTGCAGGACACACAAGTCACAAAAACATTGAAGAAGACAAACATCATAACAAAGCAACACAATAAATAATGTCAAAAAAGCACAGTGCATAATATACATTACACCCAATACATAGAGGGGATGTCGGGTAAAAACCCAAGCTCATATTGTAATCCCTGATTAGAGAAAAAATTCTTCCTGATACCTCACATGTACTTTAAAATTTGGCCACAGCACAAGCATATAATGTGGACGGGCCCAATCTTAGAATCCTTAGGGCGACTAAATAATTCCGTGTGCCCAGAAGCCTGAAAATAGGTTTCAGTCTCTCTTTCTGGAGGAATCCTATAAGCTGGGCATACCAACAATACACGGGCAACAGTCTCAGACAATACTGTGAAACAAGGGCAACATTTGAATGCAGAGATAGGGTTAGACCACCTACTTACAAATGCATTGAGCAGAAGGGTACCCATCCTGAACTGTATTTACAATTTCCTTTCATTTGGGGCCAAAATGGTGTCAAGATAGTCCTCAAATACACAGTTTGATTTTAAATCCAGTAATTTGTTCGTCAAACAACCTCCTGTCACAGATCTAAACTCAAGATGGGGAGAGGGTGCAGGTTAACGGACTACCCGTTAAGCCAACCTTGAAGCTGGGGAACCAGGTTCAAATCTGGCAGGAGGCTCAAACATCCTGTGATTCTGGGAAAATCACTTCATCTCCCATGCCTAAAAATGAATGTGTCCATCTGTAATGCAACTTGTGCTCATGTAAAGAGCTCTGATACCTTCAGGCTATATAAAACTGCAACAACAAAAAAAGATGACTAGCCCACGACCAATAGTGGGCATTCACCTGAAATTTTGTGGGAAAGGTATCAGTAGGTGTATGGTCCCAAAGCTCAGGCAAACCAGTGTCAGCCAGCAAAGATTTTAAGTTCCAAAGCCATCCAAATATTTTAGATTTATCAAGAGTAACCACCTCTTGAAGAGCTAGGGCATAGGACGATAATTCAGGCTTAGACCTGATTCGCTGTCAATACAGCAGAGGATGCAGTCTGGCCTTATCACCAATTGATCTCCTGCCCATATCCAGCTTTAATGGTAGTAATGGTGTGCTGGAGGGAACGAGAACCAGGTTCCTCAGGAACGTATGCTCTATACTGGATAGTTGATCACATCTTTCAAAGCCCCAGAGGTCCTCCCCATACAGTGCTCCTCCCAACGCTTTAAGATAATAAATTTGGAGGGCTGGAGCAACAAGTTTGCTGGATGAGGTTTGGTGTTCTTTAGGGAGTGCCCGAACTGTTTGCCTACGTTTGAGAGACATCTTGGTATATGCATTGACAGAGACATAAAGGATGTGGTACAGAGGAATGTATTACTTCACATTGCTAAAAGTGCCTCCATTTTTTCTAAATGGTCTGTTCTCCACTTACCTCTTTGGGGAAGAGTACAGACGATTAAAATGGTCACCTCCCCTAGATTCAATGGTATCTTTGGAATTATCCCCCTTCTTTTCCCTAATGCTACACCACATCTAATTGACAAGATGATTAAGGACTATGGGGCTGATTACGATGGCGGGTTCACCACCATCGTGAGGCCATTTCCCGCCTGCCAGATTTTGATGGCGGGCGGTGTGCTGGCGGGCGCAAAGCCCGACCGCAATGGGTCCGACAGTAGTAATCATTCCGATTGCCTGTCAGAATGCTCTGCATCCCCAGAATGGTGGTGGTGCCTAGCAAGCACAGCCGGTCTGATAGGGATGCTGGATCCCCACCAGCCTTTCCATGGTGGTTCACCTCCCATGGAAAGGCTGGCGGGGATGGACTTTGGGGGCCTGTAGTGGGCCCCCCATGCCCCCGGGCACTTTGGGTTTGGGGGCACCTATTGTGCCCCCCTACATTTCCCTGCACCATCTGGCAGGCACCGCGTGATGCCTGCCACGTAGTGCAGGGAAATGCAAAACCTTTTTCCATTGCGGCGGGTGCTGCAGCCAGCAGCACCCGCCGCAATGGGAAACATGGCACTTGCGGCCGCCGTAGTGGCAGCCGCATTGTAATGCCATATGTGGGACCGCTGCCTTAAAGGCAGGCGGTCCCCATCTCCGTGACGATGGCGGATGGACAGATGTCCGTCCACCATCGTAATCAGGCCCTATGTTTGGGCCCTCAAAATGGTTGTCTATAAAACACTAAACTACAAGTGGCAATGCATTGAGCGGTCTCTGCCTGACTCATATGGACTTATAATATAATCCATTTGGCCAACCTTTTCATCTTCGCTACCACAAAAGAGGAACCTCACGGGATTCAACTGGAAAAACACATAATGGGCACCAATCAAAGCCCGAATTTAGTATATAAGGATATTACTTCCAAGGACCCCCTCAACCAGATAATGCGAGAGTCAGTACGTGGTATGGACACAAACACAAGCAACTAAGGGTCTATGAGTTCCTGCACACCTGCTTACTTATCTGGAACAATGTAGCATAGAAAATCGATTGCCAGACAATATTCCGGAAGGAATGGGCTGACACCGATCAGCTTGAAGCAGATCTTAGCGGAGGGCAGACTGAAATCAATCACTCAATCAATAATTCTTTATTCGATCCAAAACATAAGATCATAAAAGCACAGATAAAAACAGGATAAAACAGTATAAAATTCCAATTCATCTTACATAAAAAACAATAACTGCTATTTCCTTTCACATATTATAGGATTATTTTTTTGTAATCTTTCAAGGGACACGATCTGAAGGAGAAAAAAGGGCCAAAGTGTGTTGAGCAAAATTATTGCATGATAAAACCACTGCTATTACACCCCCCTTCCTCTTTTTTATGTAAGCCCTTAAAAACGTAGCTACCGAGAAGCAGACTAAGGGGTCAGACAACGATTTTAAAAAATAAAGTGCAACCCGACATTGTTTAAAAGTTTGGCGCTTTAAAATCGGGACAATATAGTTGTTACTTTCTTTCTCATAGAGCCCGCAGAACAACACTAAATGTAGCTTAGTTTGTGAGGAAAGGTTATCACAAGGGCTCAAGATCAGATCTGAGTGGTTATATGTTTTTTCTGGGTAACTTAACATCAGCGGTATCATGTTCATGCAAAATCCTAATAATATGAATTTGTGCTGTGCACTGGAGACATTTGCTAAATAGAAGTACCCTCCCTCTATCAGCGGTGGGCTCAGGTGACAGGTAAGGACTGCCTGTTTGTCCCGGTTCTTTTCCATCCGTTTGTGTTCTTTGGGCTCTCTTGAATGTCAGGGACCAGGATATCCTGGCTGTCACATCCCTCTAAAAGTTTTATCTCGGTTGGGCATAGTCAGTCACATGATTCTAGATCAGAAAAAGGGGCAAATCTATTCTCCAACCTCAAACCCGTGGCCCCGGAGTTTCCTAATGGGTTTAGCCATGTCTGGGCATCCCTCTGTTGGGGTCTTCTTCCTACGGCCGGCAGGAAAGGGGGTCTATAAAAGTATTCCAATGATAAAACAGTAATCTGGGAGCCCTTAGATGGAACTTTATATAGGTACGCTAGAAGGGATCTAACAAAAAATTCATTATTAAAATTTATCACCACACAGTCTCCTAGCATTGCTTTCCTTGATGTACCCAACCATCCTATCCTTCTAGCCATGGTGATTTGGTTAGAGAGACAACTGCCTCTTCCCCCCGCTTCGCTCAGATGACACGTCAGCCAGTGAAGGGCTTTGGACATTAGTTGGTCAGTCGTTTCTAGTTGGCCCTCCCTCAGAAGCAGTACATTCGCCAACACCAATACAAGTGGGGATACTGCCGGGGGGAGGTATAGAGTCTGATGTCCAGTGGTGATGGTTTCAACTTTGAATCTTTCCCCCCTCAGGTGGTTATCCCTCCTCCTCGGCCCTGGCAAGATTAAAACCTGACTTGTCGAGGCAGTGTTAGGATGTAGATTTTGCGCAGCCTCCCCCACTAGATTCTCCAAGTGAACGTTAGGTTGTTGCAAGGATGTTCGAATATGGGGGGTTGTGGTAGAATGGGTGTCGGGATTGGGGTATGCGGTGTTGTCCAAGTTGGTATGAGCATCAACTATTCTGATGGTCAAGACTCATTTCTGGTCTGCAGGTCCCCGCCTGCGAATATAAATCTGGGCCAATGCTAGGACCGTTCCTAGCGTACGATGACTCAAGAGAGCGGAGATTATTTGTGGCCTGAGACTCCAATTGGACCAGCTTCTCTTCAATCTGGTTTAACTTCAGTAGGGTGGGATTCAACATGGCAGAGACCATATTTTCTAGTCTCTGCCACGTATCATCGTCGTTCATCAATGGGATCAAAGTTGGAGGTACCGGGGCAGTTGATCCACTTTGACCAGTTTCCATTTCATCAGCCCCCCCTTGTTTTGACCGATCTAGAGACTTTTGCTGGTTCCTTTTTCTCTTTACTGGTGGTTCGGGGTTAACGGCCAGGTGTTTTTTCAGCCCCAAACCCCTGGTGGATATTATTGGAGTACTAGATGACATTAAGGGTGGTGGTTCTTGGGGGGTAGGGTCCATGAGTACTCCTGGTTCAGGTAGGAGAGGTTGTATGGGAGCGTTAGGTGTAATTTGGCCCCCTAAGGAAGATTGCTTCTGAAGAGTGGGCTCCCAGGATAGACGTTGTTCAGTCTGTTCTATCTCATGACTTAAAACAGACACAGCCCTTGTTAAAAATGCATCAAGGGTTCCTGCTATTCCTCCACCCACCTGGTCGCTCTGCCCCTTACACTTGGTCATTTTACGAGAATAATAGAATTGAATGTATTTAAACCGTCTGTGCACAGTACCTTAATGGAGTCCACATTGTTAGAGGGGGGGCCCAGCCCAGCCTCCTCTGGGCTCCGACGGGCTTGGACGTCCCGTGGGCCGGTGGTGCGGTTCTTATGCGTGACCACGCGCATAGGATGGCGGGAGCTGTAGTCTCCTCGGGGGTGCTCCGGTGATTCTCCCCCTTTCAGTCCCAGGCAAAGATGCGGCTACACCCGCCGCGGGCCGGCAGTGCTGTTCTTAAGCGCGACCACGGGCAGAGGATGGCGGGAGCTGTAGTCTCCTCGGGGGTGCTCCTGTGATTCTCCACGTTTCGGTCCCAGGCAAAGATGCGGCTATTGAAATCATTTGATGAACTTCGATTGGAATTTCATTTGCATGGGAAGCAAAAATGGAGATACATACAACTAAAACGCTGGTTATGTTCGACACTTTCTGTATTACCAGATCCTTTCCCCCAGTTTATCTTACTGTACCTCCATCAATGGATCAATTTCACAGCTGTAATATCCGGTCTTGTTTAAAGAGCTCCATTCCAAACAGTTTCATCGACTGCTAAAAGAAAGTTGGCACAAGTAACACTTGACAAGCAATACTCGGAAGAGGACTGGGGCACACTATTAGAGATGCACGATCAAGGGTATTTCAAACTACTTCATAATTAGCACTGGGCCACCCAATGCCTGAGGCTTGCTAATGCCTCTCCCACACCTCAGACTGCTGGAGATGTGGTGACCCAGGATGAGATATGCTACATTTATATTGTTCTGTGAGCTGAGTACCTTAGCAGCCCTGCCAAGTGCCATGCATCTCGTGTGGGAATAACGCATTTTCGGCAATGTCCCGCATTACCGCAATGCCTGAAATTGTCACGCAAAAGCGGGACAACTCTCAGAGCTGGCACAGCTGTTCAGATTAAGCTGTGCGTTGAACTGTGTCCTGAAGTGCGTTGCCACAACCAATGCCAGCACCCTGTACTCTCTCTTCCTCTATTAATAACAAACAAGGCTGATCAGCACAGCCAGTTCGAGGTGATGGGCGGCCCATATCAAATGTTTCCCTGGAGCGACTGGCCCCTCCCCTCTGTAGCATCGAAATTCAAAATTCCAGGCCTCAGTCAATTACATGCACTTCTCCCCAGTTCCAGCACAGACGTGCCGCGAGAAGACCGGTTCCCGTCCTCATCCTGAGAGAGGCTGTGACACAGGACTAGCCACAAGATTGCAAAGAAGTTTTCGATGACTGGGCCCATCTGGAGACTTATCAATCCCGGCGGCTGAATTCTCTCTGTTGTAGGTGGTCGACCCAGGCCTTCACCTCTAGCTTGGACTAATACGATAGTTTGGACTGAGCATGCCAATGAATGCCCTTCCACCACATGGTAAACTGGCCTCCGCTCAGGGCCCGGCCACCTAAGAAAATGTTTTGCATTTGCTTTCTATGGCTGTATGCACTGTTTAGAAATTGAAAGGTTGCTATTTAAGAAAATATTTTGCATTTGCTTTTTACGACTGTATGCACCGTTTAAAAATGGAAATGTTGGTAAAATGCTTCTATAGTAGTAGTAGTAATAATACTTTATTCGGCATCCATGCACCATCAAAGTATACATACACAGTGTAATACAAAAATAACATTAAAATACAATTTAAAACAGCACATAATTCAGACTTGTGATAAAAATCAATACTACTTTAAATTCATTCCAACAGATTCCGTCCTATATACAGAATAGTGCAAAAATGAGCTAGGGCAGAGTGCAAACAAGCAATAGGAAAGGTCCAAAAGATTTTTTCCACAAATCTTATAAAAAAGAAGAAAAGATTTAAAAATGTATATAAGTTAGAATAAATAATATTCAAAGTGCATTGTGTTCCCTGGCATTCCCTGACTGCAATCTACCACGTTTGAACCAAACCACCTGTAAAATTGTACTAATAGCAATAACAATTGCAGGGGAGGTGTCACTTTTTAAAATCCTGTAAGCCACAAGGTATCTAGTCACATCCAGATTTCAACATATTGGGGCGACCCAATTTCCGGCGCGGCCCAAGATACCCAGGACAGAAAAACAATATATGTTTCTCTTCTTCATTTTCCAAACCACAAGCCGGGCAAACGCTAGGGGCTAAACCCTTATCCCATTTAGTGGTGAGAGATCTCAAGGACAAAGTGCCAAATCGAAAACAGATATAAAGACTTTTCGCTAAAGGAGTAGAAGCTTGCAGGCACATGCATCAAAGTAGGCTTTTGCGAGTCCTTAATTGCGATAATTAAGGACTCGCAATTAAGGACTCGCAAAAGCCTATGCATGTAGGAATCGCTATTAAATTAGCGATTCCTACATATTCCTTATTTGCGACTCGCAAATTGTGAGTCGCAAATAAGGAATGGCGTCCCATTCATTCCTATGGGCCTACAGGCCCATAGGAATGAATGGGAAAGTGCATGCGCAATTTGCGAGTACCAATAGGTACTCGCAAATTGCGCATGCAATTTCAAGGGTGCAAGGGTGTCAAAAGGATACCCTGTTGCATCCCTGAAATAGTGATGTGCACCCATGTTGCGCACACACATGCCCCAAGGGCATGTGTGTGCGCAACATGAAACTTTGAAAAATGCACTTTAGTGCATTTTTCAAAGTTTTTGCAAATTACCATCAAGTACAAATTGATGGTAATTTGCAACTCCTATTAGCGAAATCACTAATTTTTTTACTTTAATGCATTGCATTTAAGGAATCTCAATTTGCGATTCCTTAAATGCAATCGCAATTAAGTAATCGCAATTTAGAGATTACTTAAATTGCGATTTTTGCATTTGGGATGATGCATCCCAAATGCAAATATACCGGTCGCAAAGGGGCAGATTCTGAGAATCTGCCCGTTTGCGACCGGTTTTTCTTTTGATGCATGTGCCTGATAGTCTATAAATTCCTCAAAACGAGAGAATGGTTTAAAATCTAGAAATGTATTTGTCAGTGAACTGTTTGACTGATTGTTAAAATAACCCTCCTGGATGTAAGACCAATAGCAGGATTTCAAGACATTGAAGTCACCTTTACGTATATTAATTGGATCAGCCCATAGCCTTTGCAGTCCCAACCTACTCAACACGTCTGAATGCCTCTATAATAAAGTGCAAAATATCAAGTTCGGAAGGCTCATGGTTTGCAAGCGGCTAAGCGCATTCATGTCCTCATTTCATTTAATGCTCGCTGCTCTCGGATGGCAAGTGCTCAGCAGACATCACTGGGTACATCTCTGCAAACAGCCCAAGGTCGCTTACACATTCAGGAATCGTGCGTGCCTGGGATCACATTGATCTGTTTACACTCTCAGAGCACACAAATCTCTCCAGTGCACACAGATATGACCTGTCTCCAGAAACAGCCACAAAACTCCATAGCTTGTCAGCCAGCCCAGTATTGTTCTAATTTTTCCCCCACCCCATGCTGTCACAAGAATTTAAGCTTCCCCACCACACTCTCACTCATTATTTCCCTGTCCACGCCATGGATGTTCTGCAGTGAGTTCAGGGTTCTGCTATCTCAGACTGATAACAGTGCTGTCATAATTAATATAGTTCTTCTCTCCCCCTCCCAGACTCTGCTGTTGCTTTTGGCAGTGCTTAGAAGCAGGCACTTTAGGTCACGTGCATTCTCCATGCTGCTCAGTCTTTCTACGGGGAGGTCAAACCAAGAGGAGAGTTTGATTTTGATCCACATAATCTATGTATAGCATTTTAAGTGACAGTTTTTGTTTTGGACAAATATGTAACCACACCAATTACAGTCTATTTCATTGAGACCATTGTTATTACAAAAGCCAATCACTAGAGCAAATATGAGTGTTCTGTGATAATATGTAACAAAATACCTCTCTGTGGGCTTTAATGCATTGTAATAGCAATCCACCTATATTATGTCCCTAATCACCTTTCACATATGGTTTTCACAATAAACATATTCGACATCGTGTTTTGCATAGCTTTTTATAATAAATTCATCAGGCCTATTGCCTACAGTAAAATGTATTTCAATTATTTTAGAGAGCTAGCAGCTGAGCTTGCCCGGTGCTGCAGCGGGCTGGGCAGCGCTCCCAGTCCGCAAGTCAGCTGACTGTAGTGATTCTGAGTAATTATGATAATTTATTAGCAGGCAGCTGAGATCATCCATGCTAGGCCCTCTGACATCCTGTTTGGTGCAGCCGGGTCCCTCAGTGCCCTTCCATTTCTGCTGCTTTGCAGCAGTTTTAAGATCTTCTTAGAGTTTCTCGTTGCTCAAATGGGTGTAATTTCTGATATTTATGCTTCCCTCTTCTTCATTGCTTGATTTTGCTCGGGAGAAAGTGTCACTCATAGTCGCTGAATGTCACTCATAATTACACTGAAAATATGAAAATGTGACACATAAGCAATATAAAACATTGGCAGCTATGCCTTAGAGCAGATTTGGGCAATTCCATAAATGGCTCGATTGACACCCAATATTTATCTCCCCCGCATTGGTAACCCTACTTGACACATTGGAAATTCCTGATCTGACCCGCCACAGGAAACAATGGTTGGGTACAACATTAGCAGTGGCTAAGATGTGAGTCCTGAGATGGTGGAAACAAGTCACTTAAGAGGCCTGGCTAAGTGATATATTAACAGCACAAGCACAAGCAAATAGTTTACGGACTAGGGGCCCAGACACATATATGATTCAATATGGGCCCCATTTCTGTTAGACCCGCCCTAATTTGAAGCACGCGAGGCGTCCTGGTTACAGCTCTTGCTAAGAACTGAATTTATGTGTATTCTGTTCTGCATGATTTTACAGCAATAGTGCAATGATCTCAATGTCAGTTAAGAGGCAATCTCTAAAGTAGCCCCCTTTAATGCAGCTCTTCTGTAGCCTGTCGATTTCCTCATGTTTTAGCACTTTTCTTACTTTTAAAAGAGAAATATACATAGGAGTTTCTAAAACAAATATGGTACTATTCCTTTGCTGGATTTGGTTGTATTTTACTCAAGTTGAAATAACTTTATTCGATTCAATCTAATCATAAAGGTTTGCATACATACATCAAATAAAAACCTCCTATTGTTCGGCAACACATTTATACAAAATATAAAATATTTTAAAAAAACTAAAATCAATTAAAAACTTGAAATCATTTTAAGATTCATAGGGGTCGATTCCGATTCGGGCCGGAAAAAGCACCGACCGACTCGGATCCGGAAAAAATACCGACCGACACGTACCCGTGGCGCACGACACGCCAAGTACGATGCAAGGCGCGAAAAATCCGACCGACACGTACCGAAACCAAGTCGACCGACCGAGCCGCACGGAAAACAGCAATCCGGCCGGAAAAACACGCGAATCCAACCGACCAACACGCACCCGGAACAAATCCGACCGAAACGTACACGCGAACTCCAAACCGCAAAGTACGATGCAAGGCGCGAAAACCACGAGCGAGTCGGACGGAGGACAAGCCGTACGACCGACACGCATACAAAACCGAGCCGAAGCAACACAATACACCGCGACCGACGCGTACGCAGCATAGAAAACTGCACAAACACAGCGTGAACGAAACGGAGAACACCGTACGAGACCAATGCTGGGTCCGACTCGGTCACAAGAACGTTTCCAACATACACAAACAGCACAAAGGAAAAATCACCCAAAAAAAGGCCAAACAAGCAATTACCAAGCCAATAAATACTGGGGGGGGTGGGGACAGAGAACAAAGTCACACCCACAACTCCACCTATATAAAGGACACAAATCACAACCATGAGCCTTTGCAAATGCCATTCCACAGCCAGCACCCAAGAGAAAGCAACCACACACCCACAGCTCATCCCTCACACAAGCCACACACCATCAGCACACCAACAAATACCTACCTCACATACACCCAGCAAAACACACACTCACACACCCTCACCTGCACACAAACACCCACATCACCCACCATCACCACCCATCACCATGCCCCCCAAGAAGAATCCCAAGTTCCTAGATAGTGAATTGGAAGTCATGGTAGACGAGATCCTCAGGGTGGAGCCACAGCTGTTTGGCACACTGGTCCAACAGACCCCCATGTCGCAGAAAACCAAGATGTGGGAGAGGATCATCAACAGGGTGAACGCCCAATCACCATGTCGGCGCACAAAGACCGACATCCAGAACAGGTGGTATGACGTGCGCAGGAGGGTACGGGAAATGCTGAAGAAAGACTACATCAACAGCCAATACACCGGCAGTGGCCCTCCTGCCAAGCCAATATACCTCAGGCCCTGGGAGGAGAAGGTGCGGGCCATCCTTCCGCCAGTGAGCGTATATGGACTAGAGGACATCCCAGAGCCTGGTG
This sequence comes from Calotriton arnoldi, assembly GCA_963921515.1. Classification (NCBI taxonomy): domain Eukaryota; kingdom Metazoa; phylum Chordata; class Amphibia; order Caudata; family Salamandridae; genus Calotriton; species Calotriton arnoldi. The sequence goes on along the minus strand of CAWUFW010002794.1, from coordinate 1,325,688 downwards.
AGTACACAACAAATGTACACAATATACTGCCACAAAACACACACATCACTGTCAAGGGGAGAGTCAAACCATGCACTCATAGCAATTACACAGCAACCAGAACAGAATCATCCCAAAATGTGTATGTCAGTCAGATAAACACAACACATGCCATCAAAAAAGTCACATCCAACTGTGCCAACACATGTACAAACACAACTACAACTACAGCTAGGCAGTGGCACAAATAGAACTAACAAACACATCCACACATGTAGCCACCACAACAACACCAACACACAGTGAAGACCACTCAAAGGAAGGAATTCTGTGTATGCTGGCCAAGTCAGTGTAGCCAATAGCATCACGGGAGTCGCAGTCACACATATTGCCCCCCCAACAACTGTCCCATCAACACCACCATGAACCATGCGCACATCACAGGGAGTGGAGAAGGACTCACAAGATGGCTGACACTGGCAACTGCTGTGGGGAGCACAAGGCCCTGCTGCCAACTGTGCACCAACAAACAGCAGGACACCACTGACTGACATCCTGAGAGACAACTTACACTCCCTGCAATGCAAGCACGTTCCATGGTGGGATATCTGGCTAGCTGGGTGGGAAGGGGGACTTGCAGCACTGACCATAGTCACAAGCACCTCCCCTCACACCCCCACCAACACAAACTCCACAGAACCCACCTGGTAGAATGCAATGCCCCCCATCCTAACACAGGATCCCACAAAAAACCACCACCCTGGGTTATGTTGTGTGAAGCACAGGGACACTCTTGGGACCTCTAGCCAAACAACTGCCAGGACAACACTCCCAGCCATCCTGTCAGCACAGCCAGCCCACCCCACAGGGAAGCAGAGTCAAAAGGAAGGAAGCATGGGCATGCTGGGAAGGGGGAGGAGGCAATAGCATGATGGGAGTCGTAGTCACAGCTCTACATCCCCCACCACATGGCCCAGCAAGCTCACACTCACGCATGCACATCCCACAGAGAGTGGAAAGGCCCATCAAAGATGTCTGACACTGTTGCTGTGTCGTGGGGAGCACAAGGGCATGCTGGGTACTGCACACCAACCAACAGCAGGACACCACTGTCAGCCATCTTGCCATTGCTCTCACACCCACACACACTGAACTCCACACAAAAGCAAGTAAGTATGGGAATGCTGGGAAGTGGGGTGGAGGCAATGGCATGATGGGAGTCGTAGTCACAGACATAGCTCACCCCCACAACTGTCCCATCAACACCACCCTGAACCATGCTCACATCACAGGGAGTGGAGAAGGACTCACAAGATGGCTGACACTGGCTACTGCTGTGGGGAGCACAAGGCCCTGCTGGCAAATGTGCACCAACAAACAGCAGGACACCACTGACTGACATCCTGAGAGACAACTTACACTCCCTGCAACGCAAGCACGTTCCATGGTGGGATAACTGACTGGCTGGGTGGGTGGGAAGGAGGGCCGGCTGTCAACCAAACACAACCAATGCAGACCATGTTCACACCCCAGAAAATACATAGAAATGCCCAAATAATGCAGGACAATGTGCCACACCAATATCAACCCCTGACTGTGACGAGTTAGGACAATGCAATGTACAGGCCCGCACCCAGAGGCACAGTCACAACTGTCATGTGTGTCAACCATTGATGCCTGCAGAAACATAACATACATTGTTTGTGTCTCCCAAAAACAGGTGATGATGGGGACACAGCAGCAGACGCTGAGGAGTCCCAGTCCCAGGCTCAAGAGGATGCCGAGCTCACTGGCGTCGTACAGCCTCTGTCCTCCTCGGACGATGAAGAACAACCTGGCACATCCAGTGCAAGTCAACATGCAGCACCAGCAGGACCACCAGCTGCAGCACCAGCAGGACCACCAGCTGCACCCACCCCTCCAACGACTGTCACCACGAATACCATCCCTGCCGACATGGACAGAACAAGGAGCAACACCAGCACAGTGACCCTGGACCAACCTGGGGCCATGGACACCACCACCAACCCCCAAGGTGGACCAGGGTTATCTGTGCGTGCCACTGCACACACTGCACATGTCAGCAGGGGTGGTGGGAGGGTGGGAGACAGAGGTCGCTGCTTGCAGACGTTGCTGGTGTGCATGATGACCCACAACTGGTACGCATAGCTGATGCGTACCAGTCCAGCACCGGAGACCTCAGCCAGGTAGTGGGGCTCCTCAGAGACATTAAACAGCAGCAGGCTGCCCATCATGCCCGCTTGGACTCCCACATGTCCCACGTGGAGTCACACATGTCCCGTGTGGACTCACACATGTCCCGCGTGGAGTCCAAGTGGGATGCACTGCATGAGATGACGGCGGTGCACAGGGACATTTTACAATGCCTCCGCCAGATGAACAGCAACCAGTCCACACCTCCCTGTGTGCCAACAACATCTGGTGCCGAACAAACTGCAACTGCCACAGGGAGGAGGAGGACTCTGGCGGAGAGTCCCCTGCACCGCAGCAGCCTGTACTTGAGGGCCCCCCCAAGAAGAGGGGTCGTCCGAGGAGGGAAAAGTGAGAGGCCGATGGCCAAGCGCAACTCCCAGGAAGCCTGAACCTGTTCTGGATGTTCGCCTTTGTGCACAGACTGTTAACCCTGTTGACGGCAACACTACTCCCACACATTGCATGGGGAGTACAAGTTGGACCAATGTGTCAGACAACTGTGGACCCGATACTGGGGATCCTGTCTACCAGGACTTTCAATTCACCTAGGAACTTGGGATTGCAAGATTTATGTACAGCACAACCCATCCTATGCACTATTAACACAAATGTATCACAATAAACACACTAATACACCATACTTGAGTCTGTCGTGATTCCAACGTGGGTGCTGTTATGGGGATGATGAACTGCAAAATTACACTGTGTATGCGAACTGCAACAGCAAGGACAACACAGGCATGTGAGTACAGGCAACGTGACACACATGAGGGAGACACACCACCAGGGCTACACAACACATACACACCTAGGCCATCTGACTCATTGCCTACACTGATGTTGCCAGGGAAGACGGTGCAATGCACAGACACCACACCCATTCCCAGTTGTAGTCAAGTAGCCCACAGGTGCAGTAAGCAAATGGCAGTCAAATGTGTGACCACAGACAACGCACATCACAAAGTGAAGCACAGGTTTATTACAGTGTTGCAACATGCCGTAACCACTACAGATGCAAGGTAATCCCACCTGGCAGCGGGCACACAGTCAACAACTGTAGACGGAAGGAAGTCCATGGGTGTGGCGCACATCACCTGTAGGGACACAACAGCTACCAGCCTGGATGTGCAATCACGTCGTCGGTGGACACAGTTGACCAAACGAATCTGAAAGTACCCTGTGAAGGACAGAAATGACACACAGTCAAAAGCAATGGAGTACAGGACAGAACAGCAAAACTCATGCACAATACATGTTACAAGATACCCACCCAGAACCAAGTTAGCATGTCAACACTGTTGGGGAGTACAGCCCACCTGTCACCACACATCGCAACACACATCCAGTCAAGTAGCCCATGGACACACTCCAACAGCACCAGAGCACCACCCACACATCATGCCAACTCACATCATTGACATGACACCTCAGGATACTCACATTCAGCTAAAGAAGTTGGTGATGAGCTGTGTGCGGACATCACCATCATCATCGTCACTGGCATTGTGGTCCAGGCCAGGATCCTCCACAGGTGGCGGATGTTGGTCATTGTCATCCTGGATGAGAGGCAACTCCTTCCGCACTGCCAGGTTGTGGAGCATGCAGCAGACGATGATAATCTTGCACACTTTCGCAGGGGCATATGGGAGGGACCCTCCAGTCTTGTCCAGGCAGCGGAAGCGGCTCTTCAGGAGACCAAAGGTCCGCTCAATCACTCTCCTGGTCCGACCATGTGCCTCATTGTAGCGCATCTGGGCTGGTGTCACAGGGTTCCTGAGGGGTGTCAGCAACCACGGCATGTTGGGGTATCCCGAGTCACCTACGGACAGACAAGTGCACATTAGCTGACTTTTAAAAGTGGGCGGAATACTACAGATCAGATCACACACAATGGCACAAAGTCAGTACACACCGACAAGCCAGGCACGCTGGTTCTGCATCTGTGCCATCATCCTGGGGATGCGACTACTCCTCATCACAAAGGCATCGTGTGCTGAACCAGGGAAACGGGCACACACGTGTGTGATGGTCATGTCTGCAAGACACACCACCAGTGCATTGACCGAGTGGTAGTGCTTGCGGTTCCTATAGGCCTGCTCCTGGGCCTGTGGTGGTACCAAAGCCACGTGTCCCATCAATGGAGCCAATGACATGCGGCATCCTCCCCAGGGCATAAAAGTCACTCTTCACGTCAGTGAGTCGTCGCAGTCTAGGGAAATAGATGTACCGGTTCAGGAAGAGCAACATTGCCGCCAAAACATCGCGGAGCACATGGCTGAACATGGTCTGTGACATCCCACCAGCAGTCGCCACAGTATGTTGGAAGGTACCAGTGGCAAAGAAGTGTAGGGCTGCCATCACCTTCACCTTGGGGGTCAGCGCTGTAGTATACGGCCGGCCAGGCTGCAAATGTGGGGACAACTGCACTGCCAAATCCTCAATCAGCTGCCTGGTGAAGCGGTACCGTCGGATGCTGTCCCGTTCCACCATCGTTGCCAGGTCTGGGAATGGTCGATGGACAGCAGGAGCCCTGCAGTGCAGAGGAGAAGTAAGCAAGATTGTCAGTCACCCCACATATGCGGCATTGAACACACTCAAGATCCCAACATACATCATTATGAGGCACAACTACATGAAGTGTGCAGTACCGGAAGGACATGTATGGTACATACATGGCCAACATCTGTCAACACGGTCCAACAGGTGGCATCAATTAGTCCCAGGTTGGACCATTGGATATCATGAGGCCGTGTCACAGTTCCCATCTCCTGCTGCCGTGTCACAATAACCCCCCACAGTGACATGTGAGGACAGATGTGCCCCAGGCACCACAGCTCAACGACAGGTACATTCCCAGGGACCCTGTAATGCCACATGGACACTGGCATTACATGGAGTATCATGTATACACCACAGCAAAACAACCATGACTCCCACAGGTAGTGGCCCCACTTGCCACGGCAGGACAGACATGGACGTCTGTGACACACACGCACAACATCAGAGTCCATGCACACACAACGTGGATGTGGAGACTGTCTCCCATTGTGCACATGAAATCAGAGACATTGTAAACACTACATGCACAAAGACTGTGGAGGACCATCACTATTGTGCCACTGGGACACCCTGGCTCAAACATACCGTCCCACATGGGACTCACGGGGTATGTGACATGACATACACATACACCACTGGGAAATGTGACCATGGCACATGCACAGATATGAACAGTTGCACATCACAGTGGTCATGTGCACGTAACATCCAGGATCCTGTCCCCATGAACACGTGCACAGCCTGGGGGTGGCTGCCCACAGGTGACACCCACAGGACAACATGTATACACACAATAGGAAATGCATCCTTACATGCCTTATGATAAAGTTTGGACAGGCTGTCGTGATGTAGGTGTGCCCCTCACTCCCTGGGAGCTATCTGTGGCTGGCATATGTCCATCTGAGACAGGCATGCTGACATATGCCAGTCACATGTACCGTGATGCGTTGTACCGCAATGGACCGATCGGTGCCTCCGGCCGGCCCATTGCATTCAATGTGTGCGGGTACGCGTTGTACCCCTGTGCGCGTTGAACCGCAATGGACCGATCGGTGCCTCCGGCCGGCCCATTGCATTCAATGTGTGCGGGTACGCGTTGTACCCCTGTGCGCGTTGAACCGCAATGGACCGATCGGTGCCTCCGGCCGGCCCATTGCATTCAATGTGTGCGGGTACACGTTGTACCCCTGTGCGCGTTGAACCGCAATGGACCGATCGGTGCCTCCGGCCGGCCCATTGCATTCAATGTGTGCGGGTACACGTTGTACCCCTGTGCGCGTTGAACCGCAATGGACCGATCGGTGCCTCCGGCCGGCCCATTGCATTCAATGTGTGCGGGTACGCGTTGTAGCCCTGTGCGCGTTGAACTGCAATGGACCGATCGGTGCCTCCGGCCGGCCCATTGCATTCAATGTGTGCGGGTACGCGTTGTACCCCTGTGCGCGTTGTACCGCAATGGACCGATCGGTGCGCACCCATTGACAATGGGCTTGCCTGGCAACGGACACGTTTTCGAATTTCGAACAAGTCGGTTGCTGTAAATTCAGTTGGTCACCCACAACAATGTTGCAAAATCATGTATGTCATGAAGTTGAAGATTTGAAGGATGCTGTGGGCGTGATTCGTGCTGCTATTCCATGGATTGGCCAGATTCAGAAGATGCAAACGACTTGGACCTATCACTTTGGACACAAGGGACAGTATCTGCCTCTCCAGCACATATATATTGCTGGCTGTTCCCCTGAGAGCTCACTTGCCTGCACTACATGCTCCAGGACGACATCTGCCACTGCACTGCTGCTGTCTCTGCCCCTCTGGACCCTGCAATGGCACATACTGTGGAGAGAGCCCCAGCCTTCAGCCTTGAAGAGAACCAGGCCCTGCTGGACAGCCTACTTCCACAGTACAGCAAGCTGTATGGGACACCAGGGGAGCAGGTGAGTGTTCTGTGCACTGCCTTTCTGAATGTGCATTTTGTCTGACTAGCAAGGCTGAGAGTCTGCACGCCACTGGCTAGCAGGCTCACTGAGTAGTTGTCACCCCCATAGTGTGTAGTGACTTGCACTGGACAGGTATGGTGCAGTGACAGTGCATTTGAATATGGTTTTACTTCCCATGCAATGATACCATGTAGTGACGTCTGGCAAACTGTCCATGGTCAGCTTTGCACTGCCTGTGTATATCATGTGCCCCTGTGATTGAGACATGTATATACAACTGTGTCATGCACGGATATGTTGCATGTGTGGTAATGGCCTTTTCACTTTGTCATCCTGACAGGTTAATGCCCATCGGAAGCAGGAAATCTGGAAGGATATCGTCCGGGCTGTCCGGTCCGTGGGGGTCTACAAGCGCCGGATCCGCAACTGCCAGAAGAGGTGGCAGGACCTTCGGGGCTGGACCCGGAGGATTGCACGGGTCCAGCTGAAGCTGTCGCCTCCTCGCAGGAGGGGCGGAACACGGACCCTGACCCCCCACATGCTCCAAATCCTGGCGGTGGTGTTTCCAGACCTGGATGGGCAGCTGAAGGCCAGACAGCAGCAAGGAGGGGGTGAGTCAAAGACTGCACTGTGAACTCTGTATTACATGCTTTGTGCCCTCCTCTGGCCTGGTTCAACTGCCACAGTGCAGCAGTCATGTTGTCCAGGAGCCATGTCCCTCTATTGTGCACTGCCCACTGCTCATCTGATACCCAGGTGTGGGCCTTACATTCAGGGAATTGTGTCACTTGGGACTGTGTCCTTGCAGTTTGCTTCACTAAAGGTGGGGGACAGCATCTGTTTCCCTAACTCTGTTGTGGGCATCATGGGTGGGTCCATTGTTCACACAACGCCTGGGTTTGGACATGTGATCTGCGTGTTGCTTTGATATGCGGTCCACTTGCTGAGCTGAGCCACCACATGTGCCTGGGGTATGTGGCACATGCCCATGCAGCGGGTGGGAACAATGTTTGGGCCCCAGGAGTGTGCAGATTACGTGTGTCACACATACATAGCCAGCTATCCACTGTCCAGGGCACATCCCTCATTTATGTGGAGCAGGACAGTCATGCCTACTCCAGGCCATGCAATGCACTCTGTACTCCCACTCCCGTGTATCAGCTGACACATTGTGCACAGTGATTTGACCCCTCAGGTGTCTGCCTCTGTGTCAGTGTGCTGTGGATTAGTTGCCAGGACTGCTGGGGTGTTTCTTGGTAGGGGCTCAGCATGCCCCTGGAGATGTGACCATAGGAGACGATACTTGTGTGTCACATAGGTGTTTGATCAGCTGCCCGTGCAGACTGGGGTATGCGAATGTGAAGTTCAGGCAGCTGTTCCCCATTCACAGCAAATTGTGAGGGGCTCAGGTTCAGAGGGTAGTGTCACAGGTCTCCCATATGTCCAATAGGTGTGACCTGGACAGATGAGGGTTAAGATGATGTGTTGTGTGGGGGATGTACATGTGCACTTGTGCAGCTCCAGGACTTGCATTCCCCATGACCTACTATTGTGACACAGTGCATAGTGTTGTTGTCTGGCTGCCAAGCCATACATCACTGAGACAGTGATGTATGACTTAGCAGTCATGCCTCTGCCATGGCATGTGTCAACTTATTGGTGGTCCTGCAGGGGAGTGACATGTGCTACATGCACACCATAGTGGCGCTGGCTATCAGGACATGGGTGCATCATGGTGTCTGTCGCTGGTATGCATCACATGCATTTCCTATTTGACTCTGGGCATCCCTTTCATCCGGAAACCTGTACTGACTCAGTGGCAAGAGCTGTGATGTGTGCATGTCCACATGCCACACCGTGTCCTCTGCACTGTCCAACTACTGTGTACTTGGTGCATGTGTCCACACTGGGGTGTTGCAATCCAACAGACACCAGACAGATGGGTGCAAGGCCATGTGGGATGTGAGTGCCATGCTTGGCATCAGACTGACAATTTGCTTCTCCTGTTCAGTTAGGGCACTTTTAGCAATGTACAACTAATGATGCCAGGGCTTGCTCTGTAATGTGCTGTGCTCACAGTGGTGTGTGCGTTTGGTGCAGGTGACTGATGTCTGTCTGTTTCCCCATTGTTTGCAGATACATCCACGGCCACGGAAGGGGACAGCTCCACGGACCAGGAGGAGCCAGAGAGCCAGACTGGGTCAGCAGCCGAGGAGTTGTCGGAGGGACCCAGTGGCACGGAGGGCGAGGGAGCCACACCGAGGAGTCCTCAGCACCATCCACCTCAGCTGAGGACCAGAGCAACTCGGAGGATGACTCCCTTGTGGAGGCGGGTGTCAGCAGCCACCACACGCCAGCTAGTGTTGCTGTCCCCGCCACCACCAGCACCACCACCGCCCTCCCATTGGCTCCCATTCCCCAGGTCCGTGGAGGCTCCCATGTTCGGGAGCGTGTCTCCTTTGGCCCAGGCACCGCACCCCCTGCCCCTGTGTCCCCTGCTGCCCTGAGTGAAGAGTCTGTGTACCTCCTTCGCCAGCTCCATGTAGGGCAGACAGCCATGCTGAGTGTCCTCCATGCGCACACCGCACTGTTGACTCAGCTGGTGTCGTTCATGGAGGGCATCTCATCGGGCATGTCTGACCTACAGAGGGGCAACAGGTCCATGGACTCCTCCCTGACGGCAGCAGTGTCCCTCCTCAGACAGTCCCTCACCCCTCCTGCCTCTGCTCCATCCACACTCCCCAGCACCTTACCCGTCCCAAGCACACACACACCGGCACAGGCACACACCAGCACACACACGTCCAGCACACAGACACACACGCCACAAACTAAACGCACACACACGCACAGTCAGGGGACTGAAACCAGACTCACAGGGGATGGGGCCCTGGTACACACACACGCATCCACGGGCACTGCGCAGTCCTCAGTTGCCTCTCCCTCCAAAGCACCCTCCCTTGCCTCACCTGCAACCCCAAAGACCCAGCGCCTCTTCCTCAGTGACCTCGGCCTCTTCCCCTCCGATCCAGCTGCCCCAGCATCCAGGGGGAAGAGGAAGCCCCCCACACGGAGCAGAGTGCCCCTCGCCCCCAGACACCCTCCCCCAGGCGCAGACACACTGAGGCCCCCACCCGCAAGTCCCCCGGAGTGCTAAGAGCAAGACCCCGCCGCCGCCCTGCAGCTCAAGCACCAGGTCTCCTTCCTCCATCCCTCAGGCCCCCACTCCACAGGTGCCCCCACCACACCCTGCCCCAGGTTCCCCCACCCACAGATATACCATCCCCAAGAGGCTCCGGCCTTCTCCCCTGCCACTTGCTCTCCCGGCACCACACCCCCGCTGCGCTTGTCTGTGCCACTGATGTGGTGAGGGTGTCCTCCCCTCTGTCCAGCCCACCTTGCCTGTTCCCCATTCTCCTCCCCTGGTGGTAGGCACTGCAGTGGAGTCCACTACCACCCTGTCTGACTTGGGCACTGCAGTGGCGGACCTGTCCACTCCATCTGCAGGGTCCACTGCAGTCGTGCCGGCACCCACAACATCTGAGCCATGCCCCCAGTTGTGCCGGCACACACCATGTCAGACACCTCCACTGCAGTTGTCAGTGGCTCTCCAGCACCCACCACCCCTTCCCTGCTTCCTCCTGGTGAGCCCTGATCCTGTCCCTGCAGTGCCTGGCCTACCCCCGGTTGCCCCTCCTAGTGGATTGTCCCTGGTTTTGTGCAGGCATGTGTAGGGTGGCATCTGCCACTGTCACCCACTTGTGACTTTGTTGATGGACTGGCCATTGTCCTTTGTTTATGTTCTACCGGACTTCTACTTTTAATGCCACATATGCTGAATAAAGCAACTTTCTGTTCTCTAGTGCTTTTGCTTCTGATGTACATGATGTTGATGATGCTAACCATGCCCTTGCTGCAGTGATGGTGATATTTGGTCTCATGATAATGAAGTGTTACTGTGCAGGAACCCATGTGGTCCAGGGGGAATGTGTCCTATCCTGTGGTGTATCCATGTCATCCATAGCAGCATCTGAGGGTGTCATGTGTTCAGTATTTGGCAATGGGATTTCCTACTTAGATTGGCAATTTCACATCTGTGACTTCCACCCCTGCACATCTGTTGTGCCTGCCATTGTTCTATTCGTCTACTTCCCTGACCGTGTGGCCATCTCCAGTGAACATGCAGGTTTGGGCATCAATGGGGAAGGACTCATCTGTGTTGTCAGTGCAACATTGCTATACAAGTGTGTTGGATCTGTGCTGATGATTCCGTTGGCACTTCCATGACCAGGCTGATGGGACGGGAGCCCTCATTTGGTGCTAATTGTTGATTGTGTGTCCCATTGCTGCCATGGTATGGTATCTGTTCACCTCACATCTGCAGTCTCCACAGGGTATCTGCATGTGTGTGCCCATAGGTGCAAATATGTGGGTCTGCATTCGGGTGGTCACTTCTGTCATTGTGTCATTGATGATTGTTGACGGTGTCAGCCCCCATGGGTGTTGTTTGTCTGCACATGGCCAAAGTTATGTCTTATTTGCACTGCAGGATTTGGCTCCCCCAATTTATGTTGCAATGGGACACATACACTACTTTGCCACTGATGTGTTTGTTGTTCTGTGACCAGGAATCATCCATGCAGTTTGGCAGTTGCACCTCTTACTTTGTCAACACTTACCTTTTGGTCACTGTGATGATGGGGGTTTGGACCCCATTGCCACAATGTTCACAATGTGCTGCAGCTATGGACCCCACACTTACCTTTTGGTCACTGTGATGATGGGGGTTTGGACCCCATTGCCACAATGTTCAAAATGTTCTGCAGCTATGGACCCCACACTTGCTTTTTGGTCACTGTGATGATGGGGGTTTGGACCCCATTGCCACAATGTTCTAAATGTGCTGCAGCTATGGACCCCACACTTACCTTTTGGTCACTGTGATGATGGGGGTTTGGACCCCATTGCCACAATGTTCAAAATGTGCTGCAGCTATGGACCCCACACTTACCTTTTGGTCACTGTGATGATGGGGGTTTGGACCCCATTGCCACAATGTTCAAAATGTGCTGCGGCTATGGACCCCACACTTGCCTTTTGGTCACTGTGATGATGGGGGTTTGGACCCCATTGCCACAATGTTCAAAATGTGCTGCAGCTATGGACCCCACACTTACCTTTTGGTCACTGTGATGATGGGTGTTTGGACCCCATTGCCACAATGGTCATGGCCTGCTTGCGTTGTGTGTGCACACACACATATTTGTGTGGCACATGTGCTAGGGGGTCACATTGTATGTTCGAAGTCATGTTCGGTGTTGTAGGCATTTGACACAGTCTACACACGCTTGTCATGGTGTTGGGGGGATGTCTTCTTCTTGCATTCCCTAGGTTGTGGTGTGCTGGTTGTGTCATGCATTGTCCATCCTATGGGTGGGGGTGGTAGTGGTGGTAGGCATCCTGCCCCCCTGGCTAAGGGTGGTAGTAGTGGTAGGCATCCTGCCCCCCTGGGTGAGGGTGGTAGTAGTGGTAGGCATCCTGCCCCCCTGGCTAAGGGTGGTAGTAGTGGTAGGCATCCTGCCCCCTGGGTGAGGGTGGTAGTAGTGGTAGGCATCCTGCCCCCCTGGCTAAGGGTGGTAGTAGTGGTAGGCATCCTGCCCCCTGGGTGAGGGTGGTAGTAGTGGTAGGCATCCTGCCCCCTGGCTAAGGGTGGTAGTAGTGGTAGGCATCCTGCCCCCCTGGGTGAGGGTGGTAGTAGTGGTAGGCATCCTGCCCCCTGGGTGAGGGCGGTAGTAGTGGTAGGCATCCAGCCCACCCTGGGTGAGGGTGGTAGTAGTGGTAGGCATCCTGCCCCCCCTGGGTGAGGGTGGTAGTAGTGGTAGGCATCCTGCCCCCCCTGGCAAAGGGTGGTAGTAGTGGTAGGCATCCTGCCCCCCTGGGTGAGGGTGGTAGTAGTGGTAGGCATCCTGCCCCCCGGCTAAGGGTGGTGGTAGGCATCCTGCCCCCTGGCTAAGGGTGGTAGTAGTGGTAGGCATCCTGCCCCCTGGGTGAGGGTGGTAGTAGTGGTAGGCATCCTGCCCCCCTGGCTAAGGGTGGTGGTAGGCATCCTGCCCCCTGGCTAAGGGTGGTAGTAGTGGTAGGCATCCTGCCCCCTGGGTGAGGGTGGTAGTAGTGGTAGGCATCCTGCCCCCCTGGCTAAGGGTGGTGGTAGGCATCCTGCCCCCTGGCTAAGGGTGGTAGTAGTGGTAGGCATCCTGCCCCCTGGGTGAGGGTGGTAGTAGTGGTAGGCATCCTGCCCCCTGGCTAAGGGTGGTAGTAGTGGTAGGCATCCTGCCCCCTGGGTGAGGGTGGTAGTAGTGGTAGGCATCCTGCCCCCCTGGGTGAGGGTGGTAGTAGTGGTAGGCATCCAGCACACCCTGGGTGAGGGTGGTAGTAGTGGTAGGCATCCTGCCCCCCTGGGTGAGGGTGGTAGTAGTGGTAGGCATCCTGCCCCCCTGGCTAAGGGTGGTAGTAGTGGTAGGCATCCTGCCCCCCTGAGTGAGGGTGGTAGTAGTGGTAGGCATCCTGCCCCCTGGCTAAGGGTGGTGGTAGGCATCCTGCCCCCCTGGCTAAGGGTGGTAGTAGTGGTAGGCATCCTGCCCCCCTGGGTGAGGGTGGTAGTAGTGGTAGGCATCCTGCCCCCTGGCTAAGGGTGGTGGTGGGCATCCTGCCCCCTGGCTAAGGGTGGTAGTAGTGGTAGGCATCCTGCCCACCCTGGGTGAGGGTGGTAGTAGTGGTAGGCATCCAGCCCACCCTGGGTGAGGGTGGTAGTAGTGGTAGGCATCCTGCCCCCCTGGGTGAGGGTGGTAGTAGTGGTAGGCATCCTGCCCCCTGGCTAAGGGTGGTAGTAGTGGTAGGCATCCTGCCCCCCTGGGTGAGGGTGGTAGTAGTGGTAGGCATCCTGCCCCCCTGGCTAAGGGTGGTGGTAGGCATCCTGCCCCCTGGCTAAGGGTGGTAGTAGTGGTAGGCATCCTGCCCCCTGGGTGAGGGTGGTAGTAGTGGTAGGCATCCTGCCCCCCTGGCTAAGGGTGGTAGTAGTGGTAGGCATCCTGCCCCCTGGTTGAGGGTGGTAGTAGTGGTAGGCATCCTGCCCCCCTGGGTGAGGGTGGTAGTAGTGGTAGGCATCCAGCACACCCTGGGTGAGGGTGGTAGTAGTGGTAGGCATCCTGCCCCCTGGGTGAGGGTGGTAGTAGTGGTAGGCATCCTGCCCCCTGGGTGAGGGTGGTAGTAGTGGTAGGCATCCTGCCCCCCTGGGTGAGGGTGGTAGTAGTGGTAGGCATCCTGCCCCCTGGCTAAGGGTGGTGGTAGGCATCCTGCCCCCCTGGCTAAGGGTGGTAGTAGTGGTAGGCATCCTGCCCCCCTGGGTGAGGGTGGTAGTAGTGGTAGGCATCCTGCCCCCCTGGCTAAGGGTGGTAGTAGTGGTAGGCATCCTGCCCCCCTGGGTGAGGGTGGTAGTAGTGGTAGGCATCCTGCCCCCCTGGGTGAGGGTGGTAGTAGTGGTAGGCATCCAGCCCACCCTGGGTGAGGGTGGTAGTAGTGGTAGGCATCCTGCCCCCCTGGGTGAGGGTGGTAGTAGTGGTAGGCATCCTGCCCCCCTGGCTAAGGGTGGTAGTAGTGGTAGGCATCCTGCCCCCCTGGGTGAGGGTGGTAGTAGTGGTAGGCATCCTGCCCCCTGGCTAAGGGTGGTGGTAGAGCATCCTGCCCCCCTGGCTAAGGGTGGTAGTAGTGGTAGGCATCCTTCCCCCTGGGTGAGGGTGGTAGTAGTGGTAGGCATCCAGCCCACCCTGGGTGAGGGTGGTAGTAGTGGTAGGCATCCAGCCCCCTGGGTAAGGGTGGTAGTAGTGGTAGGCATCCAGCCCCCCTGGGTAAGGGTGGTAGTGGTGGTAGGCATCCTGCCCCCCTGGGTAGGGGTGGTGGTGCTCATTCAGGCCCCTGTGTGCATATGTGGCATTGGTGATGGGCATCCCGCCCCTATGGTGCTGCTGTTGCTGGTGTAAGTATATTCTGCATCCCTCTGTGTGTGTGTGATGTGTCGTGTACGTGTTGTATGTGTTTTGTGGTTGGTGTCTGGCTTACCTTCTGCGCCGTACGCGTCCGTGCCTGTTCCGGTAGTATATGTAGAATATTGGTATGATCGGGACGAAGGGATTCATGGTTGGTTCGTGTCGTTCGTCCTTCTCGTTGCTTCGCGTCGTCCTCCGTCGCTTCGCCTCGTCCTCGCCGCTTCGCCTCGTCCTCGTCGCTTCGCGTCGTCCTCGTCGCTTCGCGTCGTCCTTGTCGCTGCCGTGTTCGTCTCGGAGCCGTGGATCGTGTTGTGGCGCGAATCGGAGCTTATGTGCGCCTCTCCCGGATGCTTTGACGTGCCGTGCGTAGCGACGGGTATGGCGCGTACGGAAAGCGCATCGTACTTGTCCGGCCGGACCGGGCTGCATTTTTCCTTCCGTGCGACTCGATTCGGCGTTTCCGGATTCGCCTCGGTCGGAGAACAGGACCTGGTTTGGGTGAGTACGGCTCGGCCGGATTCTTTGCTGTTGAGCGCATCGTACTTGCTCGTTCGGTGTGCTGTACGGATCGGTCGGGAAACAGGCTTTCGCATGGCTTTTTTCCCGACCGAATGGTGTTGGGTGCGCCTCCGACCGAGATCGGAATCGGCCCCATAGTGTTTCCTAATTAAAAATGCAATTCTAATGAAGTTAAGCACGGCGCTGCAAATTGCAGCAGTAGATAATGACCACAAATAATTAAAGCCCTTCTGATAAGAACAGGGTCGAATTTCCTTTAAAACGGGCTTGATAAAACGTTCCCTTGGGTCTTTGTAAAGTGTGCAAAACAGCATAAAGTGCATTGTGCTCTGATGGGCTAAATTATTACAGGGACAGGGGGTTAGTCTCTCATACCAACCTGCCTGTTTAGGAAAAGCCACAAGAAAGTGCAATGTGCAAAGACGGAATCAAGTCATAAGGAAACGCGATTGAACATGCATAGTAAAAGACAAATAAAATTGCTGTTGGCTTAGAGACACACGATCTGATATTCCATAATCCTGGTTAGACATACTTAATTCAGTGCGAAATGAGTTTTTTATAACCCGTTTCATATTCGATTGGATACCATCGGGATTATCATAATAATTCTCCAAGCCTATTTTATAAAAAGTATCTTTAACATAACGAAGCCAGGGGAGTGATATGCGTTATCAAGATTCATACAATCTCTGAGGATACTCCTCGAGAATAATAAGTCCTCCGAAGTCCAGATTTTCCCCCATAAAATCAATGGGGCAATATTTATCGTATCTTTTACATAATCCAGACCCACTTCAGAGTGACAAAAAAGTGTTGAAGAACTGCTAGGAATCATCAATAATCTTTTTAAAAATGTGTTCTCTAGAATCTGAATTTGGGAGCTTTTATGGTAGCCCCATACTCCTGCCCCAAAGGTAGCTACTGACAGGCATTTAGATTTATATAAAGTTATCATTTCTGCTACCGGCTTGTGTCCCAGCTTGCAAGCGAAGTGGAAAAGCCCCTCTATTATTCTGCTGGTGTGTTGAACCCTAGCCACAATTAGATGTTCCCAATTTAATTTATTATTAAAAACATTCCCCAGGTAGGTAAAATTTGGCACCTTATCAATGATTTTTTCCTTTACTATAAATGTTCTTGTTTTTGTTTGATTGGGACCGCATACCATAATAAATGATTTGCTAAAATTTACCTTTAGGTCCAATGCCATCATAAATTCAGTAAACGCATTCAAACATTTTTGAAGGCTATTGGCAGTTAAGGTCATCAAAACTGTATCGTCTGCATAAGACAGCAATGGAACCCATTTGCCTTCTATACTTGGGAAGTCCAATTGCTGTTCCAGCAAGAACGATTCCAAACCATTTGTATATATTAGGAATAAAAAAGGGGCCAGAATACAGCCCTGGCGTACCCCCTCGGTTGAAGGGATGGGCATTGTCTTCTCCCCTCCAGGACCAAAGCGAATAGCTACAGTGGTAGACGCATGTAGCCTACGCAACAGGGTAATGAGAGGTTCTTCGAAACCCATATTTTCCATCAGTGTCCACAACTTCCCCCGGCTCACTGTATTGAAAGCACTGGACAAGTCCATGAAGGCCAGGTGGATTGACCCCCCCCCGGCCCTCATGTACTTGCCCATAATCATGGACAAGTTGAGGCACTGTTCATTAGTTCCCATCCCCCTTCTGAAGCCATATTGAGTATTCGATATGAGTCCAGAGGCATTGGCCCATGACTCCAAACGTGCAAGGATTACCCTTCCATAACCTTGCAAGTGGCGTCAATTAAAGAAATCGGCCTATAGCATGTGGGGTCATTCCTGTTACCTTTTTTAAATATCGGGACTACCACTGCATTTCTCCATGATGATGGAATGCGTCCCACTATTACTGCTTTAAAAACATTTAGCACCAGGGGGCCCCATAGTTGAGGATTACTTTTAAATACATCCAGGGGCACTTTTACTCATTGTTAGAATGTACCATGGTATATCAAACAATGTCTTGATTTGTTTATGCGCTTTGGGAAACGTGCTTCTAATATAGTGTGTTAATACTCAATAAGAAATATTGATTAAAAAAAAGAAAAGGCTGTGCAAAGTGGAAGACCAGGAAGATATGTTTGAGACGTGTGGGGTTCCTTTTAATTGTCAAGGACTGAATGCCAAGGAGAATATGTGGAAGCTCTTTAGAGACTATGGGCCCGATTACGATGGCGGACGGACTGGAGTCCGCCATCGTGGTGGTGACCGGGACCGTCCGCAATACATGCGGCGGTTCCGAACATCAAATTAGGATGCGACCGCCACCATGGCGGTCGCATCTTGCATTTTAACATTGTGGCGGATGCTGCTGACAGCAGCACCCGCCGCAATGTTGAAAATGCATGTTGTGCATTTCAGTGCACTACGTGGCAGGCACCACATGGTGCCTGCCACTTAGTGCACTGAAATGTAGTGGGGTACCATGGGTACCCCCCAGTGCACATACACCTCCCCCCAACACATTGGGGGCCAGCAACGGGCCCCCAATAAGAATCTCCGCCAGCCTTTCCATGACGGTTTCGCCATCATGGAAAGGCTGGTTCAAAGCCTGCATCATAAATGGTGGACGGTGCCTGCTAGGCACCGCCACCATTTTATGTATGCAGACCGCTCCGCCAGGCAAGCGGTACGATTGCCTCTGGCGGTTCTGTGGCGGACGGTCTTTGCGTCCGCCACGGTCGCAGTGTGGATCTGCCCGCCATCCTAATCTGGCGGGCGGTCAATCCACGTTTGATGGCGGATGGATCGCCATCATAATGACCCCCTATGAACTGATTTAGAGTATGGCAGATGGCTTACTGCTCACCTTATTACAAGTGCATTATATTTAGGGCTCCTGGTTTTATGTTATTTTTTTTTTTAACATTTCCGTCTGTATTTATCCATATTTATTTTTTGGCCATCTTATTGGTATTTATCCATATTTATTTTGTGTTTTGAGAATAAAGGGAGCCGTAAAATTGTATATTTCCACATTTAACTGTTGAATGTGCACTCATACATGGATGCTTGTCACAATTTAGCAACTTTAGCAGCCATGTATAACAAAACACTACACTCACAGGTACACATTAGCGTTGTACTAAAAACATAACATATGCATGTATTTAAAGAAATCTCAACCTGTTTAACTCTCCATGCTGTCTATCTGCTCAGCTGTTGCCTGGAATTCATGAAAGAGAACATGGAGAGTCTCTCACAACGAGCACCATTTCAGTATTTTCTGCTTTTAAAAATAAATACAGACAGGAAACACATTGTTTCTGTCTGTATTTATCTGTAAAAATCAGTAAAAATAGAAAACCGGAAGCCTTAATTATATTTCATGGCACAATATCCACCACATTTGTCACAGAGTAACCTGACAAACTCTAAATCACGCCCTTTGACAAGTAATGTTTATTTCTGGGAAAACTGTTGAGATTATATAAGGGATAAAATCCCCCCGCAGTACATTATAAGGATTCTGCCAGTCACCGGGGAGCAGGGCCGGACTGGGCACCGAAACCGGCCCTGGCAAACAGCTCAGCCGGCCCCCCCTGGGGTGAGAGGAGGTGCAGCCGAGCTGTTTGCGAGGGCCGGTTTCGGACGATTTTGTTACAGGGGGCCGATTTTGCCGACCTCCGGTAACAAAAACGGCCCCCAGGGGCCCAAAACCGGCCCCCAACCTGGCGGCCCACCGGGGAAACACCCGGTGCCCGCTACGGCCAGTCCGGCCCTGCCGAGGAGTTCCTTAAACATATAGAGGAATGAGGCTGAAGGCTGAGTTCCTTTATAGGTATGGAACTCCAAGGTGACTTGCAATATCCTTATCATGTATGCCAGGTAATGCTTTATCCCATATAATACATGGTCATACTATCATCTGTCACTCAAACCACCTAAAACCGTGGCTCTAATATCTGTTCCCAACAACAACAAATTGCTAAACGTTTTTTGATGTATTTATTTTGCACAAGTGGCTTTATTTTTATTCTCAATGTTTGCAAACATGCCCGCTCTTTCATATGAAAGAGCTACGCACCAAGCTTTTAAGTGATTTGTTGGAAAGGTGATGGTGTGACCATGCATTAAATTGGGTTGGCTGACACAACATTGATGTCATAAATATCGATGTAAAAAATATCGATTAAAAAAATATAGACTACAAAAATATCGACTCCCTCTACTTAAACAGGTAAGTACAAAAATATCGACTAAAAAGTATCGATGTAAAAAATATAGTTGTACAAAATATTGATATATATATATATATATATATATATATATATATATATATATATATATATATATATATATGTATATATATATATATATATATATATATATATATTGTTAGACTTGGCACCATTGGCGTGGGTCTCCCTTCCATTTTTTTGCTGTTGCCTCTTATGTTTTGCTGGTTTTAGATGCTTTTGGGCACTGTGCCACTGCTGTTCAGTGCCACAGTGCAAGTGCTCCCTACTGTAAATTGATGTATGGATTAGTGACTCCATGATTGGATAATTGGTTTACTTGTCAGTCCCTAGTACAGTGCACTGAGTGTGCCCAGGGCTTGTAAATCCAATGCTGCTGGTGGGCTTGCAGCACTGGTTGTGCCACCCACAGAAGCAGCTTGTAAATGTGTCTCAGGCCTGCCATTGCAGAGCCTGTGTGCGGTCTGTAACTGCCATGTCAACTTGGCAAGTGCACCCACTTGCCAGTCCCTAAACCTTCCCTTATCTTCATATCAGACACCCCTAAGGTAGGCCCAAGGGCAGGGTGCATTGTAAGTATAAGGTAGGACATGCCCTGGTGTGTGTGGCATGTCCTAATAGTGAATTACAGCCATTTTCGTTTTCACTATTCCAAGGCTACCTGTTCACCATAGGCCAGAATGGGCAGTTTGATTATTACACCTTATAATCCTAACTGACCCAGGGAACATGGTAGAAAAACGAATTTAGTATGCCTGAACTCAGAATGATAAAATACATCTTTTAGTGAAGTTGGTTTTAACATTCTGTGTTTGAAAATACCACTTTTAGAAAGTGGGTATTTTCTTGCCTAAACTTCCAAGCCTGCCTCTGCTAGGTTGTGTATTCCTTGTCTGGAGATTGAGTGACCGGGGCTGGGGGTGGCTACAGGAGACAGGGTGAGTCAGCACAGGGCTGAATAGAAAGATCTGCATTCAGAGTGGAGGGAGGAGTTGCACCTGGGTCTGAATAGGGCTGTGCCTGCCTTCCACAATGCTGGCTCCACCTCCTTCCGGGCGTCTGATGGCTCTGCCCCTCACTCACAAAGGAAAGAAGGAGTCAGAAAAACAAAGTGCTCCAGGACTGACCAGAACTGGTTTTGGACTAGGCAGAGGCCTCTCTGCCTTCAGAGAACAAAGAGAAAATGTGTATAAAAGGGGACCCAGACCCCTAGGAAATTAGATCACTTCTGGGAAATCAAGAAACCTGTTGCCAAGGAGAAGAACCGGAGAAGCTGAAGGAGGAGTACTGCCCCTGTGCTGTTTTGCTGATTGGGGTTGGCCTGCAGTGGTTGCTTTCTACCAAGGACAGGAGAAAAGACTTTGCTGTGCTTTGTCATCTTGAAGAAGAGAATCTCCAAGGGCTTGAACTAGAGCTTGCCTCCTGCCTGAAGTCTCAGGGATACAAGACTTCACCAACCAGCTCCCCCTGCATTCCCTTGCTGGGAATTGAAGTGCCTGCTGTTGTGCTGGGCCTTCTGAGAGACTGCGTGTCGCTGGGAGCTGGAAGCGCGTCGCAACAACGAGAAGCGTGTCGCCGCCGCAGCCGCGGTCATCGCATTGCCAAGGAAGCGAGACGCCGCTGCCGCTGTCATCCTCGCATCGCCGAGCGCGGCGCATCACCGGAGAAGCGGGACGCTGCCACAGAGGTCATCGTCGCATCACCGGAGAAGCGCGTCGCAGGGCCTGTCGCGGCTCCAAAGATCATCGAGTCGCCGCACGGGCGTCAGGCGTGCACGCATCACACCAACGTTGTCACATCGCAACCAAGATGCCATTTTGTCGCATCGTACCGGAGAAGAGTATCGCATCGAGGTGCCATCTTGTCGCATCGCACCGGAAAGCAGTAAGAAACCGACGCATCACCTCCCCACACAGTAAGGAAGCGAGCATCAACTCCCCTGCGCAGCAGTAAGGAACCGACGCATCCACTCCCCTGAGTGTAAGGAACCGACGCATCACCTTCCCTGCGACCCTTTACTCAATTCAGTCACCAGGACGGACGCGCACCCCATCCCCAGAGCTGATGAGCTCATTGATCGGTTAGGGGCTGCCCGGTACCTCAGCACGTTTGATCTAACGTCTGGATACTGGCAGATTGCCTTAACTGATGGGGCCAAAGAGAGGTCAGCATTCTCCACACCAGATGGGCACTACCAATTCCGGGTGATGCCCTTTGGGATGAAGAATGCCCCTGCCACCTTTCAGAGGTTGGTCAACCAGGTGTTGGCTGGGCTGGAGGATTTCAGTGCCGCCTACCTGGATGACATTGCAGTGTTCAGCGCCACTTGGGAGGAACATCTGCACCACCTCTGGGAAGTGTTGAAGGGCGCTGCGGAGGGCAGGCCACACGATCAAGGCGAGTAAGTGCCAGATCGGGCAGGGTTCTGTGGTGTACTTGGGACACCAGGTTGGGAGCGGCCAGGTGGCGCCCTACAACCCAAGATAGATACCATCCTGGCTTGGGAACCCCCAAAACCCAGACAGAGGTGAGAGCCTTCTTAGGACTCACCGGGTATTACAGGAGGTTTGTCAAGGGGTATGGCAACATTGTTGCACCCTTGACTGAGCTGACTTCCAGGAAGCAGCCCAGGAAAGTGAACTGGACTGATGCCTGCCAAAAGGCTTTTGATGCCCTGAAATCTGCCATGTGCACGGCGCCCGTGCTTCAGGCGCCCAACTTCTCAAGGGAATTCATTGTGCAGACAGATGCTTCAGAGCATGGTGTTGGGGCTGTGCTTTCACAGATGAATGAGGAGGGCCTAGACCAACCTGTAGCCTTTATTAGTAGGAGGTTACTCCCACAGGAACAGAGGTGGAGTGCGATTGAACGTGAGGCATTTGCTGTGGTCTGGGCACTGAAGAAGTTGAGACCATACTTGTTTGGGACTCACTTCCGGGTTCAGACAGACCACAGGCCCCTCAGATGGTTAATGCAGATGAGGGGTGAGAACCCAAAACTGTTGAGGTGGTCCATTTCCTACAGGGGATGGACTTCACGGTGGAACACCGCCCTGGTACAGAACACGCCAATGCTGATGGTCTGTCCAGATTTTTCCGCCTTAGTGATGAGAACTCCCAGGAGGAAGGGTAGTTCTCCCCACATTTCAGCTGGAGGGACACGTGTTAGACTTGGCACCATTGGCGTGGGTCTCCCTTCCATTTTTTGCTGTTGCCTCTTATGTTTTGCTGGTTTTAGATGCTTTTGGGCACTGTGCCACTGCTGTTCAGTGCCACAGTGCAAGTGCTCCCTACTGTAAATTGATGTATGGATTAGTGACTCCATGATTGGATGATTGGTTTACTTGTCAGTCCCTAGTACAGTGCACTGAGTGTGCCCAGGGCTTGTAAATCCAATGCTGCTGGTGGGCTTGCAGCACTGGTTGTGCCACCCACAGAAGCAGCTTGTAAAATGTGTCTCAGGCCTGCCATTGCAGAGCATGTGTGCGGTCTGTGACTGCCATGTTGACTTGGCAAGTGCACCCACTTGCCAGTCCCTAAACCTTCCCTTATCTTCATATCAGACACCCCTAAGGTAGGCCCAAGGGCAGGGTGCATTGTAAGTATAAGGTAGGACATGCCCTGGTGTGTGTGGCATGTCCTAATAGTGAATTACAGCCATTTTCGTTTTTCACTATTGCAAGGCTACCTGTTCTCCATAGGCCAGAATGGGCAGTTTGATTATTACACCTTATAATCCTAACTGACCCAGGGAACATGGTAGAAAAACGAATTTAGTATGCCTGAACTCAGAATGATAAAATACATCTTTTAGTGAAGTTGGTTTTAACATTCTGTGTTTGAAAATACCACTTTTAGAAAGTGGGTATTTTCTTGCCTAAACTACCAAGCCTGCCTCTGCTAGGTTGTGTATTCCTTGTCTGGAGATTGAGTGACAGGAGCTGGGGGTGGCTACAGGAGACAGGGTGAGTCAGCACAGGGCTGAATAGAAAGATCTGCATCCAGAGTGGAGGGAGGAGTTGCACCTGGGTCTGAATAGGGCTGTGCCTGCCTTCCACAATGCTGGCTCCACCTCCTGCCGGGCGTCTGATGGCTCTGCCCCTCACTCACAAAGGAAAGAAGGAGTCAGAAAAACAAAGTGCTCCAGGACTGACCAGAACTGGTTTTGGACTAGGCAGAGGCCTCTCTGCCTTCAGAGAACAAAGAGAAAATGTGTATAAAAAGGGGACCCAGACCCCTAGGAAATTAGATCACTTCTGGGAAATCAAGAAACCTGTTGCCAAGGAGAAGAACCGGAGAAGCTGAAGGAGGAGTACTGCCCCTGTGCTGTTTTGCTGATTGGGGTTGGCCTGCAGTGGTTGCTTTCTACCAAGGACAGGAGAAAAGACTTTGCTGTGCTTTGTCATCTTGAAGAAGAGAATCTCCAAGGGCTTGAACTAGAGCTTGCCTCCTGCCTGAAGTCTCAGGGATACAAGACTTCACCAACCAGCTCCCCCTGCATTCCCTTGCTGGGAATTGAAGTGCCTGCTGTTGTGCTGGGCCTTCTGAGAGACTGCGTGTCGCTGGGAGCTGGAAGCGCGACTCAACAACGAGAAGCGTGTCGCCGCCGCAGCCGCGGTCATCGCATCGCCAAGGAAGCGAGACGCCGCTGCCATCCTCGCATCGCCGAAGCGCGGCGCATCACCGGAGAAGCGGGACGCTGCCACAGAGGTCATCGTCGCATCACACCGGAGAAGCGCGTCGCAGGGCCTGTCGCGGCTCCAAAGATCATCGAGTCGCCGCACGGCCGTCGGGCGTGCACGCATCACACCAACGTTGTCACATCGCAACCAAGACGCCATTTTGTCGCATCGTACCGGAGAAGAGTATCGCATCGAGGTGCCATCTTGTCGCATCGCACCGGAAAGCAGTAAGAAACCGACGCATCACCTCCCACACAGTAAGGAGCGAGCATCAACTCCCCTGCGCAGCAGTAAGGAACTAACGCATCCACTCCCTGAGTGTAAGGAACCGACGCATCACCTTCCCTGCGACCCTTTTGTTTTCTTTGCGTTACGCATTCAAGGTACATTGAGAGTAAAGTGTCGCATTTACAGCTTGAGAGAACTGAACTATTTTATAACCTTTTAAAGTCTATTTTTGAGTACAGTATTGTGGATTTTTGCTATTGGGTCTTGTGATAAGTCTATATAAAGATTACTTATTTTTACATAACCTGTGTGGTGTCCATCTGTAGTGTTTTCACTGTATTACTGTATGTGTTCCCAAATGCTTTACACACTGCCTCTGAGATAAGCCCGTCTGCTCGTGCCAAGCTACCAGGGGGTGAGCAGGGGTTATTTTAGGAGTGTATCCCCCTTATCCTGACTAGAAGCAAGGGTCCCTATTTGGACAAAGGTGCAAACCATTGCCAACTAGAGACCCCCAGTTCTAACATATATATATATATATAATAATAAATATTAAACATATTAAATAATAAAATTAATTTTAACAAAATAAAATTAATTTAATATACATTTTAACAAAATATAACAAAAACGTAATTAAGAAAAGTTAAACACACAAACATAATAATTTATACATATATAAATGTATTTACTTTAAAACAATTAATTAACTATTAATTTCAATTTAGTTTATAAGTTTAAAATCATATAAAAATTAAAAAAGAATATATATATATATATATATGTGTGTATATATATATATATATATATATATATATATATATATATTCACTGAAAAAACCATAGGTTTAAGACACGTTATAGTTATAAATTAGCATTTAAAAAACCTTTGAAATTCACTGAAAAAACCATAGGTTTTAGGGACAGTTATAGTTAGTTGGACATTTCACTCGTACAAAACCATAGAAATTCCCCGTTATAGTTAGTTCAGCTAACTATAACTCGCGCCCGCAATGCACTGCTGATGACGTCACATATTACATCACTCAAGACATGGTCAATGACATCACTGATGACATCTCAAATGACATCACTGATGACATCACTGATGACATCATCCAGTGACTGTGTGTTACTGTAAAGTTTAAATATGTTTAATATATATAGGGAAAGGCGTATTGAAGAATGAGTGGGTGTATAAGTGTCTGAATGGATGATTTAGTACGTGCGTGACTGACTCTACAAGTGAGTGATTAAACGTATCTTACTGAATGCATGGGTTAGTGACTAAACTGTGTGAATGTCTGTATCCGTCTGTTTGTTGGTGTGTAAGTGGATGCATGGATTTGCGAATAGCTACATGAGTGTCTATATGGGTTATTGATTGGTTCTCTGAGTATCTGTATGGCTGCCTGAGTGTTTGTGTGGGTGGGGTGTGTGTGACTCTGTACATAGATGTGGGAGTGGGTGATTCACTGGGTGCATGATTTCAAGAGTGCATCTGTGATGGACTGCTTGGGTGGGTGAGTGTGTGTTAGTGAGTGAATGTAGATCTCAGTGGTACATGTGCGAGTAACTACATATGTAAAAGGCAGTATATATGTGTGTTAGAGTATTTAAATGGCTATAAGTGAGAGTGTGTGAGTGTGAGAGTGGCTGTATGGATGCGTGTGTGCTTCTATCAGTTATTGTATAAGAGCGTAAGAATGTGCTAGTATTTGTATGAGTAAGTGAGCTGGTGTGTGTATAACTGTCTAGGTGAGTAAATGGGTGTGTGATTAATTTTTTGCATGACTGACTAGGTGTGTGAGTACCTCTATGGATGAGTGGCGGTGTGTGAGTGTTTATATAGGTGTATGAGTGCATATGATAGTCCTGTACTGAGTGACTGTAAGTATGAGTGACTGTACGGGTGAGTGAGTAGATGTGTGTGTGTAGACCTAAGAATCAGTGAGTGGGTATGTAGTTATTGGTATTGGAGTGTGTATGGTTTTGAGAATGGCAGTCTGTAATTTAGAGTGGGTGTATCAAAAGTTATATTAGGGTGTGAGAAGATGCATGCAATTATCACATGGATGATGTCATCAGTGATGTCATTTGAGATGTCATCAGTGATGTCATCAGTGATGTCATCAGTGATGTCACTGACCATGTCATGAGTGATGTAATATGTGACGTCATCATCAGTGGATTGCGGGTGCGTGAGTTATAGTTAGCTGAACTAACTATAACGGGGGAATTTCTATGGTTTTGTACGAGTGAAATGTCCAACTAACTATAACTGTCCCTAAAACCTATGGTTTTTTCAGTGAATTTCAAAGGTTTTTTAAATGCTAATTTCTAACTATAACGTGTCTGAAACCTATGGTTTTTTCAGTGAATTTCAAAGGTTTTTTAAATGCTAATTTCTAACTATAACGTGCCTGAAACCTATGATTTTTAAGTGAATTTCAAAGGTTTTTAAATGCTAGTTTCTAACTATGCCTACAGAGGTAGGACATGTGAAGAAAGAAGAAAAAACGCACAGAAAGAAGCAAAAGAAATGCAGAAAGAAGCAACAGAAGTCCACAAAGACGAAGAAAAGTGCAGGAAGAAGCAAAAGATGTGCAGAAAGAACCAACAGAGGAGCAGAAAGAGGCCTTGTTGCAAAATCATCCTGTGCCCACAACTTTTTCAGACGGGTACTGGTGGTAACTGACTCTGACTAACCAGAGCCAGTGCTATGCTAAAAGACACTTAGAATACAGTGAAAACACCTACATACACTAGGGAACACTATGCGTTGGGGTACCCCTGTGATTAGCATGACCTCCTCTATAAGTCCCTAGTACATAATAGGGCAGGGGGATTAAAACTACCTCTTAAAACGCGCTACAGGGCGCGTTTGCACAGTGGTGAAGGGAGGGGGCGGGGCCTCAGGTGACATGTGTGCAAACGCGCCCCATGGCTCGTTTTAAGTTGCGGGATTAAGTCCCCTTGAATCCTGAGGGTCCCTGGGGCCCAACTAGCCCCCAGGTACCTACAGTTAGGACCACAGAGCTGAGTTGCAGAGAGGCGTTCCGAGGCCACGCACCTTTTTCACCTCTCTGCAACGCAACTCTGTTGTGCTTACTGAAGGTACCTGGTGGGCTAGTTGGCCCCAGGGTCCCTCAGGATTCAAGGGGAATTAATTCCCAACTTAAAACGCACCACAGGGCGTGTTTGCGCACATGTCACCTGAGGCCCCGCCCCTCCCTTCACCACTGTGCAAATGCGCCCCGTGGCACGTTTTAAGATGGGGGATTAGGTCACCTTGAATCCTGAGGGTCCCTGGGGCCCAACTAGCCCACCAGGTACTTCCAGTAAGCACCACAGGCCTGCGTTGCAACGCCTGTAACAAATTGTGCAGTTGTGTTTAGGTAGTGACGGGGGTCGTGCTGGGGGTAGTGTTTTAGGGTTTAGGGTAGTGCAGTGGTGTTTGTGTAGTGTAGGGGGTCATGCTGGGGGTAGATTAAGGGTTTAGGGTAGTGCAGTGGTGTTTGGGTAGTGTAGGGAGTCGTGCTGGGGGAGTGTTTTAGGGTTTAGGGTAGTGTAGTGGTGTTTGGGTAGTGTAGGGGGTCGTGCTGGGGGTAGTGTTTAAGGGTTTAGGGTAGGGCAGTTGTGTTTGGGTAGTGTAGGGGGTCATGCTGGGGTAGTGGTTTAGGGTTTAGGGTAGTGCAGTGGTGTTTGGGTAGTGTAGGGGGTCCTGCTGGGGGTAGTGTTTTAGGGTTTAGGGTACTGCAATGGTGTTTGGGTAGTGTAGGGGTACTGCTGGGGGTAGTGTTTTAGGGTTTAGGGTAGTGCAGTGGTGTTTGGGTAGTATAGGGGTACTGCTGGGGGTAGTGTTTTAGGGTTTAGGGTAGTGCAGTGGTGTTTGGGTAGTATAGGGGTTCGTGCTGGGGGTAGTTTTTTAGGGTTTAGGGTAGTGCAGTGGTGTTTGGGTAGTATAGGGGTTCGTGCTGGGGGTAGTTTTTTAGGGTTTAGGGTAGTGCAGTGGTGTTTGTGTAGTGTAGGGGGTAGTGTTTTAGGGTTTAGGGTAGTGCAGTGGTGTTTGTGTAGGGGGTCGTGCTGGGGGTAGTGTTTTAGGGTTTAGGGTAGTGCAGTGGTGTTCAGGCAGTGTAGGGGGTTGTGCTGGAGGTGGTGTTTCAGGGTTTAGGGCAGTGCAGTGGTGTTCGGGCAGTGTAGGGGGGCATGCTGGGGCTAGGGTTTCAGGGTTTAGGGCAGAGCAATGGTGTTCAGGCAGTGTAGGGGGATGTGCTGGAGGTAGGGTTTAGGGCAGTGCAGTGGTGTTCGGGCAGTGTAGGGGGTCTTGCTGGGGGTGGTGTTTCAGGGTTTAGGGCAGTGGTGTTTAGGCAGTGTAGGGGGTCTTGCTGGGGGTGATGTTTCAGGGTTTAGGGCAGTGCAGTGGTGTTCGGGCAGTGTAGGGGGTCTTGCTGGGGGTAGTGTTTCAGGGTTTAGGGCAGTGCAGTGGTGTTCGGGCAGTGTAGGGGGTCGTGCTGGGGGTAGTGTTTAAGGGTTTAGGGCAGTGCAGTGGTGTTCGGGCAGTGTAGGGGGTCGTGCTGGGGGTGGTGTTTCAGGGTTTAGGGCAGTGCAGTGGTGTTCCGGCAGTGTAGGGGGTCGTGCAGGGGGTGGTGTTTCAGGGTTTAGGGCAGTGCAGTGGTGTTCGGGCAGTGTAGGGGGTCGTGCTGGGGGTGGTGTTTCAAGGTTTAGGGCAATGCAGTGGTGTTCGGGCAGTGTAGGGTGTCGTGCTGGGGGTGGTGTTTCAGGGTTTAGGGCAGTGCAGTGGTGTTCGGGCAGTGTAGGGGGTCGTGCAGGGGGTGGTGTTTCAGGGTTTAGGGCAGTGCAGTGGTGTTTGGGCAATGTAGGGGGTCGTGCAGGGGGTGGTGTTTCAGGGTTTAGGGCAGTGCAGTGGTGTTCGGCCAGTGTAGGTGGTCTTGCTGGGGGTGGTGTTTCAGGGTTTAGAGTGCAGTGGTGTTCGGGCAGTGTAGGGGGTCTTGCTGGGGTGGTGTTTCAGGGTTTAGGGCAGTGCAGTGGTGTTCGGGCAGTGTAGGGGGTCTTGCTGGGGCTGGTGTTTCAGGGTTTAGGGCAGTGCAGTGGTGTTCGGGCAGTGTAGGGGGTCTTGCTGGGGCTGGTGTTTCAGGGTTTAGGGTAGTGCAGTGGTGTTTGGGCAGTGTAGGGGGTCGTGCTGGGGCTGGTGTTTCAGGGTTTAGGGCAGTGCAGTGGTGTTCGGGCAGTGTAGGGCGTCTTGCTGGGGGTAGTGTTTCAGGGTTTAGGGCAGTGCAGTGGTGTTCGGGCAGTGTAGGGGTTCTTGCTGGGGGTGGTGTTTCAGGGTTTAGGGCAGTGGTGTTCGGGCAGTGTAGGGGGTCTTGCTGGGGGTGATGTTTCAGGGTTTAGGGCAGTGCAGTGGTGTTCGGGCAGTGTAGGGGGTCGTGCAGGGGGTGGTGTTTCAGGGTTTAGGGCAGTGCAGTGGTCTTCGGGCAGTGTAGGGGGTCGTGCTGGGGGTGGTGTTTCAGGGTTTAGGACAGTGCAGTAGTGTTCGGGCAGTGTAGGGGGTCGTGCAGGGGGTGGTGTTTCAGGGTTTAGGGCAGTGCAGTGGTGTTCGGGCAGTGTAGGGGTCGTGCTGGGGCTGGTGTTTCAGGGTTTAGGGCAGTGCAGTGGTGTTCGGGCAGTGTAGGGGGTCTTGCTGGGGCTGGTGTTTCAGGGTTTAGGGTAGTGCAGTGGTGTTCGGGCAGTGTAGGGGGTCGTGCTGGGGCTGGTGTTTCAGGGTTTAGGGCAGTGCAGTTGTGTTCGGGCAGTGTAGGGCGTCTTGCTGGGGGTAGTGTTTCAGGGTTTAGGGCAGTGCAGTGGTGTTCGGGCAGTGTAGGGGTTCTTGCTGGGGGTGGTGTTTCAGGGTTTAGGGCAGTGGTGTTCGGGCAGTGTAGGGGGTCTTGCTGGGGGTGATGTTTCAGGGTTTAGGGCAGTGCAGTGGTGTTCGGGCAGTGTAGGGGGTCTTGCTGGGGGTAGTGTTTCAGGGTTTAGGGCAGTGCAGTGGTGTTCGGTGCAGTGTAGGGGGTCGTGCTGGGGGTGGTGTTTCAGGGTTTAGGGCCGTGCAGTAGTGTTCGGGCAGTGTAGGGGGTCGTGCAGGGGGTGGTGTTTCAGGGTTTAGGGCAGTGCAGTGGTCTTCGGGCAGTGTAGGGGGTCGTGCTGGGGGTGGTGTTTCAGGGTTTAGGACAGTGCAGTAGTGTTCGGGCAGTGTAGGGGGTCGTGCAGGGGTGGTGTTTCAGGGTTTAGGGCAGTGCAGTGGTGTTCGGGCAGTGTAGGGGGTCGTGCTGGGGCTGGTGTTTCAGGGTTTAGGGCAGTGCAGTGGTGTTCGGGCAGTGTAGGGGTCTTGCTGGGGGTGGTGTTTCAGGGTTTAGGGCAGTGGTGTTCGGGCAGTGTAGGGGTCTTGCTGGGGGTGATGTTTCAGGGTTTAGGGCAGTGCAGTGGTGTTCGGGCAGTGTAGGGGGTCTTGCTGGGGGTAGTGTTTCAGGGTTTAGGGCAGTGCAGTGGTGTTCGTGCAGTGTAGGGGGTCTTGCTGGGGATGGTGTTTCAGGTTTAGGGCAGTGCAGTAGTGTTCGGGCAGTGTAGGGGGTCGTGCACGGGGTGGTGTTTCAGGGTTTAGGGCAGTGCAGTGGTGTTCGGGCAGTGTAGGGGGTCGTGCTGGGGCTGGTGTTGCAGGGTTTAGGGCAGTGCAGTGGTGTTCGGGCAGTGTAGGGGGTCATGCTGGGGCTGGTGTTTCAGGGTTTTGGGCAGAGCAGTGGTGTTCGGGCAGTGTAGGGGGTCGTGCTGGGGGTGGTGTTTCAGGGTTTAGGGCTGTGCAGTGGTGTTCGGGCAGTGTAGGGGGTCGTGCTGGGGGTGGTGTTTCAGGGTTTAGGGCAGTGGTGTTCGGGCAGTGTAGGGGGTCTTGCGGGGTGGTGTTTCAGGGTTTAGGGCAGTGGTGCTCGGGCAGTGTAGGGGGTCATGAAGGGGGTGGTGTTTCAGGGTTTAGGGCAGTGCAGTGGTGTTCGGGCAATGTAGGGGGTCGTGCTGGGGGTGGGGTTTCAGGGTTTAGGGCAGTGCAGTGGTGTTCGGGCAGTGTAGGGGTCGTACAGGGGCTGGTGTTTCAGGGTTTAGGGCAGTGCAGTGGTGTTCGGGCAGTGTAGGGGGTCGTGCTGGGGGTAGTGTTTTAGGGTTTAGGGTAGTGCAGTGGTGTGTGGGTAGTGTAGGGGGTCGTGCTGGGGTAGTGTTTTAGGATTTAGGTTAGTGCAGTGGTGTTTGGGTAGTGTAGGGGTCGTGCTGGGGTAGTGTTTTAGGGTTTAGGGTAGTGCAGTGGTGTTTGTGTAGTGTAGGGGGTCATGTTTTAGGGTAGTGCAGTGGTGTTTTTGTAGTGTAGGGGGTCGTGCTGGGGGTAGTGTTTTAGGGTTTCTGGGTAGTGCAGTGGTGTTTGTGTAGTGTAGGGGGTCATGTTTTAGGGTAGTGCAGTGGTGTTTTTGTAGTGTAGGGGGTCATGTTTTAAGATGCAACGCTCCAATACCTGACCAGTCTGCACTACATAAAACTGCAAAAAAACTAAAAAATAAAAAGTGTTTTGCACACTTTTGTCATTGGGCTATATGTGGGCTACATCTGGGTAATATTTGTGCTACATTTGGGCTATTTTTTTTTCTCTGGTGGCCATCTTGGAAGACTTCTTTGTTATGAAGTTTCCTAATTTCCTCATTTACTGCAGTCTCCTCAGTAGGAAATGCTTTCAGTTTTTTACTTTGATTCCATCAAGAAGGCATTCAGATGTGTCTCACATTTGCCATAAATTCAGAATGTTAGCACTCTAGTTGCTCATTAGATCACTGTAGTAAAGCTACTGCTCACCAGGGAGTTAACTGGAAGTCTGCTGCTGGTATTGAAAGTGATTGTTTCAGTCTGCATGTCAGAATTTTCTAATGAAATAGAAGAGGATTTGAGATCTCACTTAAACATGCCCTAATTTTTCTTTCTGCAGCACTAACCATAATTTCTATTTCAAAAAGAACCCCCTCATTTTGTTCCTTTTTAAATTAAATGTTTTAAGTGTTACCGGTTTATTCCAATAAAGATGGCTTCAGGTGTGCCATACTTTTGTCATAAGTAAGGCTGTTAGCACTCTAGTTGTTCTTTAGAACACTCTGGGAAGCTGCAGTAGAACACAAAGGAATCAACTGACAGTCTCTGCCCTTGTTGGATGTACATGTTTTACTGAGAATGTCAGACTTCATTCTCACATAACTGAGAAAGATAATGTGAATTTACAGAAAATATGCTCTCATTTTAGCTTCTGGAGCACCTTCCAAAACTCTATGGGACAAGCATGTGAAAATAGTTTTCTCTCAAACATGATTCATGATATCCCAGCAGAAGGTTTTTCACAGGGTAAAATCACCTTAGAACACACCACAATTCCTGAAATTAGTATGGTACCATCAACAAATGAATTCTAATGTAACTAAAGTCTGTTATCACCCTTTATAGTTCTCCTTTTGGTAACCCTCAAAATCTTCGATTCACTACAATGCATTTCAATGGGGTACTATCATGTATATTGGTCCCAAGATGGCTGCCAGCAATTCCAGGATGAAGTGCTGACAGCCAATCAGATCTCACGATGACATGTGTGGTTAGGCTCCGCCCAGATATATATGTGATTTTACTTTTGATTTTCTCAGGAACTACTGAACGGATTTACACCATTTAACCAAAAGGCACGACTCTGAACCAAGGGCTACCTTTTTGCCAAATGTGGTGTAATTCCGTTCAGCAGTTTGGGCTGTAGCTGCGACTAAAGGTTCCTATGGAAAATTGCATGGAGAAAACACGTTTTGGGACCCCCCTTTTTTCTCGGCCCCCACTTGACGAATCACCCCGAAACTTTCAAGATAGGAGCGGACCAGAGCGGGCCATAAGTTTTGAAAATTTCGCGAAGATTCGTCAACCGGCGCCAAAGTTATTGGGAATAGAATGTTGCGGATTTCCTATGGAAAATAGGTCCCAACTATAACTATCTACTGGCGACCGCCAGTAGATATATATATATATATATATTTCAGCATGTGAAGCCCAAAGTATCCAGCCACAGCGGCGCAACACGAGGGCACAGACTCCAAGGCAGTGATGATGGCAAAGTCTCTTTATTTAAGTATCAATGTCCAAAATATATATCAATAATATAAAATATAAGAAAAAAAACTTCCATAATAAATTAAAACATTAAACTATTACAAATATTTAAACTTACATTTCCCAATACAGTCAGTGCAACAGTAGGGAAAGTGTTGGCTAGCGGAGGGGTAAAAATTACTATTCCGACGCCAATGAGTACAACTGTAGGGAAAGTGTTGGATAGCAGAGGGGTAAAAATTACTATTCCCACTTCAGTGAGTGCAACAGTAGGGTAAATGTTGGATAGCGGAGGGATTAAAGTTACTATTCCAACTCCAGTGAGTGCAACAGTAGGGAAAGTGTTGGATAGCGGAGGGGTAAAAATTACTATTACCCCCAGGTCCCTTATGTCCTCGTCCCATTCATTACTAAGTGGAGATAACCATCTCCCGACAGAAAAAAAGATCAGAAGAATGCTGGGACACTAACCCCGCCCCTCCCACCGGGAGTACATAAGGGGTACTTACCCAGCATTCCACCTGTTCTTTTTTTCTGTCTGTCGACAGAATGGTCATGGATGCTGGTGCTGGTGCTGCTCCTGCTGGGCTGGGGTTGCGTGCACTTCTTCTCTTCTCCCCCCGCCCGGCTGCCTGGCTTTGCAGGCGGGGGGTTTGTTGCTCTGCCTCTTGGCCTGCCGGGCTTGCTGCGAGGCAGTGTTGTTCCCGGCTGGATTCCTGATTACTGGCCCTTTGCGGCTGGTGCGCCGCCTCCCGGTTGCTTCTGGGTCGCTGTGCTAGTCTTCCTGTGGCCTGGCCGGGTGGAAGTCGCGCTGCGCTTGCTCCCTTGGATTCCGGCTGGATGTTGGAGTGGGGGCCTTGTTTCTGTTGGTGTTTCGGCCCCCACTCCGGGTGACTATCGCATAGCGGTGTTTCTCTACTTTCCTGCACCGGTCTCTAGCTGTGGGGCGCGAGGCGCCTGGTGTCAGTGGTGTACTTGTTCACTATTTCTGCAGTCATTCGTAGTCTTTGTTTTCAGATCTGGGTCGCCTTTCTCTGCATTGCCTGTTGTGTATGCTGCGTTTCTTCCCCGCTGGATCTCCGGGCGGTAGGCTGGCGCACGGCGCGTCCCCTTCCTGTAGTACTTGCAGGCTCTGAGGGGCTCAGGGTTCTATGGCACTCTTCCCCCCTCCCTGATCTCTGGCGGTGTGGTGCCTTTCTCTCCGGCTTCTTCTTGGTCTGAGCTGCTGATTGCTGCACCTGCTGCATTCCGGAATGAGACCTTGTGTAATGCTGTGCTCGGCTCGGCATTCTGAGCTGACATGTCGATTCTGACGAGGATAGCGATTGCTCTTCTTTCCAACTGGTATTGTTGCAGGTCTCGGCTGTCAATGGGCTGAGTCTGGGTGCCCCCGCTGACGCCGGGCGTGTTGCGCTGCACTGTTGAAGATTTAGCGCTTGTTATGATGCCCGTAGTGGCTGGTTTCCTTTTGGTCGATTCCAATGGGTCTTCGCGTCCCTGCGCTCGTCCTCGGACGTCATTCCCGGGGCTGGGGTACTCTGAGATGTGTTGTGCACTGCCCGGGTCTCGCTGATCCGGGGAGCCGTTACCGGGGCTCGGATCTTTGGCCCTGTTTCCGCTTCTGTCAGTCTGTGGGGCTCCCTCAGTTAGGCGTCGGGTCAGGTACCGGGCCTGTGGTGAGTGTTACTTTACAGAGACCTCGCCTGACCCTCGCGAGCTGTGATCTTGTTCTGTGTGGGGGCAGTTTCATGACGATTCACTCCTGCTGGCGTTTTTCAGGCGCGCTGGCGGTGAGCCTACTGTACTCCTGCACCTGGGCAGGTTGATGCAGTCGCATTCCGTTTTCTGGGCCTTCCACGGGGTTGCTTGTCTCCCTGATCGGCTGGCTGTTGGTTTGTCGGATGTGGCTTGTTCCTTGCACGCACTACAGGCTCCTCTCTCACTGGGATGCCTTGCATGGATGTTCTGGTGTGTGTTTTCAGTTGCGAGGGGGAAGGGGTGCTTGTTTATGGTTGCCTCCCCTCCTGTATGCCGCGGTTCTCCCCCACTGTGGCACTGTTCCTTTTGACGGCTGTCCGTTGTTGGCGAGCAGTCTTCGTGCAGTGGCCGGGTTGGCTTTTCTTGGCCCATGTGTCCGGTGTTTTTTTCATCTGGGCCCCCGGTGTTGCCGGTCTGTGGGCACCTGGTCTCTTCTGCTCTCGGACCTGGCCTTGGCGTTCCCTGTGTCTCTGAGGTGGTGCTCTGGGCACCGGTTCCTCATGTTGGCTTCGGTGGGTCTCTGCCCGTTGCTTCTCCTGGAGGGTGTGCCTGTGGCTGTAGTTCTGGTTGTTGTCTCTGTCTTCCTGCTGCTGTCCTGGCTCTCGTGCCTCCATTCCTTGTCGCCTTTGCCTGCGATTCTGCCTGGTTCTTCTTGACGCACTGGTTTATGCTGCGTTTTTGCCCTGGTTGTCTGCTGGCCCTTACGTTCGGGCCGGGTGCTGGGGTTCATTGGCTGTGTCCTGTGCCTCGGGGTTGCTGGTCCTGGCCTCCGGTGTTTTGCCTGTGGCCTTTGCTCCCTGGAGTCTGCTTGTCTCCTGGTTGGGGTCGCCCGCTTGGGTTTCCGGTTGAGGTTGTTTCCTCTTTTCTGCTTCCCCGGGCTGCTGGTTCTTGGCGGGCACTGTGGTGCTGGTCTGGCCTCCTTTCTGGGTCTGTCTCCCTTGCCGGTGTGCTTTGGGGGGCCCTGGACGGCCCTCTCTGGTCCCCGCTGCGGCGTGGGGTTCTGGACGCTTCGCCTACTCTGGTGCCTCGGTTGCTTCTGGCTTCCCCTGGGGTGTCTTGTGTTTGGCCCCTTGGCTGGTGGCTGTGCCTCTTCCTTCGGCCTTTCCTCCCTGCTTCCTCTGGTCTCATCTGGTGTCGGTGGTGCTTCTGGGTGGGCGATGTTTGATGCCTGGATGGATTTCCCAGGTACTGTTGGCCTCCGCTGGGTCTCTTCTGGCCTGCAGTGTTCTTCTCCGGCTTGATTCGCTGAGGTGGGGGTTGCCTGTCCCTGTCCTTTCTGGTGGTTCTTTTGCCGGGGTTGTGCCTCAGCTTTTCCCTGTACTCATGTTGTTCCGGGGGCCGTGTTTCGGTCTCTCCTGGTCTGCAGACTTGCAGCTGCTTCTGCTTGGCCTTCGGCGGTGCCTCCTTGTAGTTGCCTGTTGCCTTCGGCCTTCCTCCCTGTTGGCTCCTGTTCTTGGCTGGTCTGCTGGTTTCCGTTTGGTACAACCTGCTCGGGATTGCCTGGTTGCGCTCTTGCTGTGGTCCTGGCTGCCTGATGGGGCTGTGTTGGGGGTTCGTTGTGTGGCCTGCCACTTCTTTTGCTGGTGTCTTTTCTGCCTGTGGGGTGGCTGGTCCCTCTGCTATCGGGTTCTGGTCCTTGCGAGTGTGGTGTGTTCCTGCCGTTGTGGCCTCTTGGCTCTGGCTGTTCCTGTTTGGGTCTGTCACCCACTCCTGTTTTCCCCTACTCTTGGGATTTCGTTTGGGCGACACCGGGGCTGATTGCTCTCTGGCCTGTGTTCTGCTGGGGCCTTCCCTTCTTTGGCCTTCCCCCGGTTGTGGGTTGGGCCTTCGGGTCCTTCTGGTCGAGCAAATTGCTTGGCTTCGGCTTTGGCTTCCCGGCTGCTGTGTCCTCAGTTGCTGTTTTCTGTCCTGGGGGTTTCTCCCCTGCTCGGGCCGTGCTGGGCCGTGGGGTTTGGTTTTTTTGTGCATTCCGCCCTGGCTTCTGTTGCTTTTGTGGTCGGGATGTTTTTTTTTGGTGTTACCTCTCCCCTGGTGGGTTGGGGTTTCCGTGCTGTGTTGTTTGGGCCTGTCCCGCTCCTTCGGGGCCTTTCTGGGTTGTTGGCCCTTGGTCTTTGCTGGCCTATGTGTTTTTTTCCCCTGCCTTCTGCTTGGGCTGTTTGGGGACGTCTCTGACTGGCCTGTCTCTGGTTGGGCTTGTCTGTTGCTGGTGTTGGCTCCCTTGGGGTTCCCTTGCTCTGGTCTTGGGTTCTCTGGGTTGTTTTCCCGTTCCGTTGCTCTCCTTCTCTGGTGTTTGGGGTGTGCCTTCTTCGGGCTGTTGCTTCCTGCTCCGGTTTCCGCCGGTTTGCAGTTGGGGTGTTCTGCTGGGGCTGTGTTCTTGGGTTCCTGTGCTTCCTCCTGTTACCTTTTCTGCTTTGTTTTCCCAGGTCTCATTGTCCTGGTTGGTTGACCTTGTCGGTTCCTGCTGCTCGGGCTTCCTGGCGGTACTGGTTCCCTTGGTGCCTTGTTTCCTGGTCGGTTTTTCGTCCTGTGGGGTTCTGGTCCCTGCTGGGTCTGCTCCCTTCTGGCTCTTGGGGCCTGGTTGGTTGGCTTCCGGGTGTTTGTTCATCTTTCCCCGGTGCCTTGGCTTTCCCTCTTTCCCTGTCCGTGGACTCTGTCTCACCTTCCGGGCTGGGTGCTGGTGGGCTGTCGGCTGGTGCTGGGCCCTTTTTTTTTTTTTTCATGGGGCCTGGTGCTCTTCTGTGAGGTTCCGCGAGTTTTCCTCTGGTCTCTCTGGGGCCGGGTCGTTTGCTTCCCTTCTCTTCTGGTTTGGTCCAGCCCTTGGTGGGCTTCTCGGCCTTT
Source organism: Calotriton arnoldi (assembly GCA_963921515.1). Taxonomy (NCBI): domain Eukaryota; kingdom Metazoa; phylum Chordata; class Amphibia; order Caudata; family Salamandridae; genus Calotriton; species Calotriton arnoldi. The sequence goes on along the minus strand of CAWUFW010002794.1, from coordinate 1,287,520 downwards.
TTTTCCCGGGGGCGACTTTGGTCGTCTTTTGTTGGGGCTTCGCGTTTCTCTGGCCCCCTTGTCCGCTGGGTGTTTGTTTTCTTTTCGGGGCCTGCGTTCGGCTGGCATGAGTTCTCTGTGCCTGGGTGTGGCTCCTGTTGCCCGGATCTGGCTTGCTGGCCTGGTGGCTCTTGGCCTTTCTCTTTGGGTGGCCTCCTCGCTGTTTTGTTCTTTCTTGACTCGATTGGCTTGTGTGTCCGTGCTCTCCCCTTCTCTGGTTAGCTGTGGGGTGTTCCTACTGTGGGCTGGTTGGCCTCTGTGGTTGTCGGACTGGTCTTCTGGCTGTTCTCCCGTTGTTTTGTTGGGTGCGTCCCGGCTTGGTGGGGCTCCCTCATGTCTGAGTGCTCTGCCTGGGGTTTTCGCCGGTTCTGCCTTTTGCTCCCTGCAGTGGCTGCCTTGGTGTGGTTTCCTGGGGTGGCTTCTGTTTTGTTTGGGAAGGCCGGCTTTTCTGCTTTGGTATTCTCCACTTAGTAATGAATGGGACGAGGACATAAGGGACCTGGGGGTAATGCTCTATTACTTACCGGTAATCTTCATTACTCCGGGTCCCGTTGTCCTCGTCCCATTCATACGCCCGCCCTCCCTCCCGGACGGCCGGCCTTCCTGTTGTGGGCTTGGTTGTTCAGGTGGAATGCTGGGTAAGTACCCCTTATGTACTCCCGGTGGGAGGGGCGGGGTTAGTGTCCCAGCATTCTTCTGATCTTTTTTTCTGTCGGGAGATGGTTATCTCCACTTAGTAATGAATGGGACGAGGACAACGGGACCCGGAGTAATGAAGATTACCGGTAAGTAATAGAGCATTCCCACTCCAGTGAGTGCAACAGTAGGGAAAGTGTTGGATAGCGGAGGGATAAAATGTACTATTCACACTCCAGTCAGTTCAAAAATAAAAAAAATATTTAAAAAACAAAAATATTATAAAAATAAATAAATATGTTAAAAATTAAAATACAAATATATTATCATAAAAATATTATATTATTCACATATGACAAATACCTACAAATATATAAAATAAAATCAAAAAAATATTTTTAACAAGAAAATATTTACAAACAAAATCATTAATTACATACATTTATTTATTTTATTTCCTACCCTATAACACCACACAAATCACAACACAATTCTAATTTTTTAAAAATGTACTTCCATAATTAACATAATTAATTACCAATTAAAGAAATATTAATTAAAAAAAATAAAACTAATAGAAATGTATTAACTTCCCTCACTTTAACCCTATAATCCCCACAACACACACACAAAATAAACTGTAAAATAATAAATTACACAATTAAAACTTTTTTAAATTAAAAACTATTACTATTAAACAACTAATTATAAAGTAAGTAAAATTTATTTAATACCCACCCTTTACCCCTCTAAAAGTAAAAATCACACACACACACACACAAATAAACAATTACCCCAAATAAATATCAAATAATTATTTAACATTAATTAACAACTATATATAAATTAATTAAACACAAATTACTTCCCAACCTTTACCACTATAAACCCCACAAGAAACACCTAAAAGTAATTACAAAATTTCCATATTCAATTTACAATTAATAAATTAATATTAATTAACATCAAATTATTAATTAATTAAGCATAAATTACTTCCCACCCTTTATTCCTATAAACCCCACAACCAGCACCTAAAACAAATTACACAATTATCATAATTAATTTTAAGTAAATTAATTAAATATCAATTAACAAATAATTATTAATCAAAAATAAATTACTTCCCACCTTTCACCCATATAAACCCCAGAATGCACACCTAAAATTAATTACACAATTACCATAATTAATTACCAATTACTAATTAATAATAATTAACAACAAATTATTAATTAATAATAAATTACTTTACGCAATTAACGCTATAACATCTCAATTGAATAAATATTAATAAATAAAAAAATCATCATTAATTTAATATAATTAAATTACTTCCCACCCTATAAACCCACAACCCGCTACGGAACTAAAAAATGCATAATCCAGGTAAAATAAAATTGATAACTACTAAAAATGTAACACATATTAAAAAATGTAAACAATTCTTATACAACAAAATACATCATATACATTTAAAATATACCATATTGTGGGCCTTTTCCGCCCGGCAGGCAATTGTGACGATTGCCTGCCGGCGGAAAAGCGGCAGACGGTCTTTCCGTCCGCCGCGGTACCCCCCGACATGCTAATATGGCGGGGGGTAAATGGCCGTCCGGACGGGGAGTTATGGCGGGCGGATCGCCACCGCCGGTCGGGCGGTGGCGAGCCGCCCGCCATCATAATAGGCCCCTTGGTGTTATTTATTGTAAAATATAAAAAAGTTATTAAAAATGTCAATAAAACTTTAAACTTAAGAAAGATGTTTTGCGGATGTATACTTTTGACAAGCTGATACATCTAGATGCTCCTTTAGACCTTTGTTGTTGCGGGACCAATCATTCTGAATGCAGGAATAGAGCGGTTTGTTCATAGCATCAGAAACGTGTACTCTACAAACTGCTTGTCATTCAATTATGTTCTCAATGGCAATCATTTTTCGTTTGAAATTTAAAACAAGCATGAGACTCTTACTTTACTAACGTTGTCAAACAGCTCACCCATCATTCCTTTCCGTTTTAACTTGTTTTGATCCAAACGTTCCAGTTTCTGTATAATAAAATCTATTTTTGATGCAATGATGGCAAAAGAGTAGTCTAATTGTAGCACTCGATTCACAAGCCTGTAGAAAATTAAAAAAATATATTTTTATTTATTTTACAGCTGTATCGTTTCAATCAGAAATATTTTACACAGCGACAATGGCGGAACATAGATCAATGGAGGTGGATCATTATACATAATGTATATACCTCATGTACATGTGGATTAGTTGCATCACTTGTGCGGATAGGACTGGCAAAGACATATCTAAATCAGTTACATTATTCTAACTAAAGAAACAGAGAACAAGATATTTACATATATCATCAATCATGCGCTCGAGCTTCAATAGATATCCTGGAAATAAAAACAAACTAGTTAACAAAGCCAAGAAATGCATAAGCAACCCGGCAACTGAACAAATGCTATGACTGTGATACTTGATACACAACTGGAAGAGATATATATGTATACGTCTGGCTGTACCATATATTCTGTTAACCTGTGGGAACACAGGTAGTGTTTGGCACACAGTAGAATCAAAGGTTGAACTATAGTTATTTAAAATTATGAGAATGAATTAAACTTTTGTGATTGCACTGTAAGTGGTTTCCTGAAACCTTCCTTGACCTCCTAAAAGGTTGGTTTAGTACTTTTCACTTTCAGTGTTACACCGTTTTATTTACTCTCCTTCTAATCATACCACTTCCTGTGTCAAGTTTGGTTTGTAATATCAGACTCCATACAGAAACGCTATGAATACTGGCATTTATACCTAGAGATGCAAAATCTCTATGCATGGTATTAATTTTAAAGTATTGTTAGACCGGTCAGCCATAGGGTTGTCTTCCCACAAACGTTTTGCGTTCACTCCTACTACTTGTGGACCTACAGCACTTATTGTGCCACCCACTTAAGTAGCTCCTTAAAACATCTCAGGCTTGCCATTGCAGCCTGTATGCAGTTTTAAACTGCCAATTTAACATGTCAAAATAACCCCCTTGCTAGGCCTAAAACTCCTGTATTTTTACATATTAGTCACCCCTAAGGTAGGCCCTAGACAGCCCATAGGTCAGAGTAATTGTATTTAAAAAGCTGGACATGTACCTTTAAGTTTTACATGCCCTGGTAGTGAACAACTCTTAAATTCGTTTTTCACTAATGTGAGGCCTACCTCTCCCATAGGATAACACTGGGTAACCTTATTGCATTGAATAAGTAATAACATTGTTTGGGAGCAGGTAGAAATGTCACATTTGGAGTCTAATGAGTAGTATTTAAAATCCTCGTCAATGGTAAAGTCAGATTTTAAATCACAATTCTGAAAATGCCACTTTTAGAATATTAGCATTTTCTTTTCCTAACCATTTAGTCTATGCAGCCTGTTTCCTGGGTCACATGACTAGGTGCTGTTGACAGTCAGTCTATGTGTATTCCTCCCAGACAGCCACACTATAGAGGGACAGGGTGTTGGCAGGATGGACCATCCAAGCAGGAGTGGGGGGGGGGGGAGCTGTGCACAACCCCACTTGAACTGCAAAGACAATGCCTCAGCTCACACACAAAGAGCTTCACATGATCCCATTGTGACTGTAGACAGCCTGGGACCAGGGCAGGGAGGCAGTAAATTACAGACACTTCACAGGGAAAACTCCAGAAGTTTCCTCCACTTCAAGGCTGGCATCAGGTATAAAACTAGGACCCTTATACCCACTCTTCAGTTCACTTCTGGACCTGTGGAAGGACCCGCAGAGGATTGCCATGCTGCCTGTGGCCTGCTGTGTACTTCAGAGGACTGCCCAGCTGCACCAAGACTACTCCAAGGGCTAGTTGGATGGCCTCCTGATCAGAGCCTCAGGGACAGAAAAGGCTCTAACAATCTAGAACCTGCACATGGGCCTAGCCTGAGAGAGTCCTGAATCTCCAAGTGGTGCCCCTCCAGTCCTGGACCTTTGGAAGTGATGCTATAGGTGCCTAGAAATCCCAAATCTAAAATCTGGAACTTTTTTTGCCAAAAAGTGCTCTGAGAACCGAGAGGAAACCGGTACCTACCTGCTCGCCGATCCACTCAAGGTCCATCGCCATTCGGCCTGACTTCACTGCAACTCCTGCTAGGTTCTTCTCTGTAGCAGCAAATCCCATTCAGTGGCTCCTCATAGAAGGGGTATCCGACCTAGTGGGGCCCTCGTCAGCCACAGCCCGCAGCTTTGGCCTGCTGGAGATCTTTGACTTCCCAAAAAAAAAAGGCTAAATCTGAATAAAAACATATTCACCATGACTTCATCTAGTGGCTCCCTAATGACTACCCTCCTCCTTGGACACCGCCGGCTGCCTTGCCCGCTAAAATTTACCTTCTCAGACATTTTTCTTCATCATTTCTTTTAAGTCCAAAGATAAGCGGAGACAGGCTCAAACCACTTCGTGTATCCGAACAGCGCTCCATCGCATCAGCCATAACTTTTAACTTTGCCCCAGGCTTGCATGACTAGATGTCCGCGTTTGATGCTTTGATCCTAGGTGCTAGTTTTTCTAAAAACTTTAAAAATTCATAACTCTGGTTCTACTGATTGGATTTAATGTCAAATTATTTATTATTTTTTTTTCTATTTTTCTAATTTGGTTTGGGATTTTTCTTTTGTGTTTTTACTTCATTACTGTTTGATTGTTCCATAAATACGTAACTTATTGCCTCTAAGTTAAGCCTCACTGCTTTTGTGCCGAGCTGCCAGAGGATTAAGCACAGGTTAATTTAGTGACTTTTTGTGGTTCACCCTGGCAGGGATTGTGGTTTTTGCCTTAGAAAGGGCTTCACCCCCTGTCAGAAATTGGGTTACTGGTTGACTGAGGAGTGAGCCCTGGTCAAGCAGCAACCTTAATCCTTGTCACTGTAAGGCTCAAGCAAACCCCAATTTAACCTGTGCTAAACCCCCTGGTAGCTTGGCTCAGAGCAGTAGGTTTAACTTAGAAGCAATGTGTAAAACATTTGAGCAGCACTTTAAACAGTGATACAGTGAAAACACCACACAAAAAGGCCCCCCCACAAGTTAGAAAAATTGAGTAAAATGTAATAAATAAAACAAAACCAAAACAACAAAAATACAATTGGTAGAACTGGAGTTACACATTTTTAAAGAATTTAATGAAAAGTGAGCAGCACTTTTCACCCTAAGTGGGGTGGGAACAGGGTCAAGACTGATTTGCAAGTGGCTGGGTCTAAACTGGGGTGGCATGGTGAGCAAAAGAACGATGGATTTAACCCAGATCTCTTGACTGGGGTAAATGCATCACTTTTTCAGTATTCCGGCCATCATTTGTTTGCGTAGCACTTTCCCCCCTAATTGGGATGGGTATGCCCAGACTTGGGTCCCTTGCTCACTGTGCTTCTGGTTTCGAGCAAGCCTGTCTGATCAGGGTAATACCCCAAAAGCGGTCCCAGGATGCCCGTTTCCTGTCCAGGGAGGACCTGGCTTTGCGATTTGGGCTGGATTCTTCCCATGATGAACAGGGTCAAGACTGATTTGCATATGCCTGGGTCTAAACTGGGGTGGCATGGTGAGGAAAAGAACAATGGATTTAACCCAGATCTCTTGACTGGGGTTGAATGCATCATTTGTTCAGTATTCGGGCGATCATTTGTATGCGGAGCACTTTTCGCCCTAATTGGGATGGGTATGCCTAGATGTGGGTCCCTTGCTAACTGTGCCACTGGTTTCAAGCTAGCCTGAATGATGAGGGGTAATACCCAAAACCGGTCCCAGGATGCTTTCTTCCGGTCCAGGGACGACCTGGCTTAGCAGTTCAGGCTAGACTGTTCCCATGAGGAACTGGTTCAAGACTGATTTGCATATGTCTGGGTCTAAACTGTGGTGGCATGGTGAGCAAAAGAACAATGGATTTAACCCAGATCTCTTGACTGGGGGTGAATGCATCATTTATTCAGCATTCCGTCCATCATTTCTTTGCGTGGCACTTTTCGACCTAAGTGGCATGGGTATGCTCAGACGTGGGTCCCTTGCTCACTGTGCCACTGATTTCAAGCTAGCCTGGCTGATGAGGGGTAATACCCCCAAACCGGTCTCAGGATGCTTGGTTCCGGGCAGGGAGGACATGACTTGGCAGTTCGGGCTGGACTGTTACCATGAGGAACAGGGTCAAGGCTGATTTGCATATGGCTGCTTTGTGCTCCTGCCCGGTGGAAGAACATTATTCTTTCCCTACCTGTGCTTTTGGGTAGGAAAAAGATGATGCCCTGGGGGTTGGAGACCCCAGGACACCATCCCTGAGCCTGCCCTGGGGCGTGGGGTCCCTGGAGCCATAAAATGGCTCTGGGAGGGAGGGGCTCGTGGCCCCCCCTCCCAATGTAGTAGACTGCAGCCCCGGGGGATGAGATCCCCACCCCTCTTCAGGCTTGGGGAGGGGGTTTGTGCAGCTTCCCTTCCCTTTAATGAAATAACAGCCCCAGTGGATGGGGTCAATCTCAGCCTTTTTAGGCTTGTGGAAGGAGGCCACATGCCCCTTCCCTTAATTGTTTATATAGCCACGGGGATGGGGTCCTTGAAGCCTTTTAAGTCTGTTGAGTGGTGCCACCCCCCCTCCCTTAATTGTCAATGCACTGCCCCCAGGCACTGGCCCACCCCGGGGGAGTCATGTTTTGCAATGTGAGATCCTCCACGAATTCACAATAAAACAAACCAAAAAAACCTTTTGGGCTCCAGGTGGGGTCCCTCTGGCCTAAGATCCCGGGATAGAAAAAGTATACCTACATGGTGGTCTCAGCGTAGGAGACACTGAGTAAAGTTGTCTGCTGTGTTGTGGTATTGATTGTGATACGTCGTCATCAACATCTTATGGATAGGGATTCTTTTCTTGGTGAAATTGTGAGAAGTGGTTGGTACAGTTGATCTTAGTGCACAGGGACTAGCTTTATCATTCAGGGTTAGATGCTGCTGGTCGAAGTCTCACTTGAAGCAAATGGTAATGATAGGTATAGAAATAAGATTGTTTTGTATTACCTTTTGAGTGAAAGAGAAACTTTTAAATTGCTCTGAGTGGAGCAGACATTAAGATGTTGAAAAATGCTTGCATTGTATTTTGAATTTGTTTAGAATACGTGCCGAAGAAAATTGTAAAGGAGGGCGAACTGCTGCAAAGAAAGGTGTTTCACAGGGTGCCGCGCTGGGACTGGTCAGTTGGTGTAAAATCGCGCCGAGATTGGTTGAACAAGTCACAAGAGTTGGTGTTGGTTTTGAGTGTCGAACAAGAGGATTGTGGGAAAATAAATTATTTCCTGCTTTAACAGAAGATCAATTGTGAAAACAAATGAGATAAAAATGAAATTCTTCAAAGCTTTACGAAAACTCATGAAAGGAGATGTGAGTATACCCTTTAGGGAGGGAGAAGATGTACCACCTGAGGGTATGCCAGGATACACAGTCATGATGGATAAAGGATTACACACATGACTTTGGCTTGCACATTGGCATAGGTATACAGAATATGATGGTACTTTACAGTTCCGTCGTTATGGAACGTATAATTTGAGGTTATTGAAAATGTAAAGAGGAAATTATACGAATTAAGACCACCTCCTAGACCCGCCCAAATGGAAGCACTTAATGTGTGGGAATACAAAGCACAGCAAAATGATAAAGAAAAATACAGAGGGAAATATACACAAGCTATAAGCACATATGCAGATGCTGGGAGGGATTTGCAGCAGAAAGCATGGAGAGCAGACATTACTGCAGGGACTGGAATGTATCCACTTATAACAGTAATAGAAAAAGTCAGAAGAAAGTGCAAGGAAAAGAAAAAACATTTAGAGACAAAGAACACTGATACTGTAGCTAATGCTGAGGATTGTGACCTTGATGATGATTTTCAGAATGATTTATTGTTGAACCGTCCACCACCATACAATGAGTCCCAATTTGAAGTCCCAATAATTGTAGAGCCAAATTTCAAATGCACCTACTATGCCTGTGATTTCAAATGAGCCAACGCTTATTTCCCCTATAGTAGGTGATACTGGGATGATAGCTCCTTTGAATCTGAGTGTATTAAATGCTCCTGATGCTTTGACAGTTCCTGTTACTATTGGTCCAGTTGCACCACTTTACAAACCTGGATTACAGGGTAATACTACTCGTAGCTTGGTCTTCCCTAGTGGAATGAACAGTTTATCTAATGCCCCTATGGATTCGACTTGGAGACAAGTTCTATCAAATCCTATGGTCCTGACTTGAGGAAACATTGTAAATCTGAGGAGTGTGAATGTTAATTCGAATCAAACGCACTTCAATCTAGCTAGTAGAATAGTCCAAAGTTCACCACCATTTTACATACCAAGAACGAGTGAACCTCCACATGTGAATTATTCTGCCTCAGATGTGACAGTACAATTGAAAACCACACATCCTGAAGCAATATTAATGCATGCATTGCCTGGAGTAAGTGAAAATTCAGATGGACAAGAATTGAATTCAAATGTGCCAAAGGAGAAGATAGGTTTTACTCCTCAAGAATTTGATGATTGGCTAAAAGATTTAAATAATCCATTTTACTAATAAAAATCCAGTGACTACAGAAGCCCCAGAGAGAGAAAAAGTAATAGATGTAGCTAAACTAAAGGTTAGATTGGAAGAATGATCAATCCATCCCAATTAAATACCTTCCAGCATGATGAATTATTATTCCTTGCTAAAGACATTACGAGGCGAGCAAGACAGACTCATGAAAAATTTACTGAATTAGCCCAAAAATGTGAGATTGTTGTACGAAACTCAAAGGTGTTGCAGAGAACTTACCGATTGATTTTAGCAACAAGGAGCTTCATAATATGAGGTCATCAGGATTGAAGCTGCAGATTAAGGAGGTAATGACATTTAGAAAATGGAACGAGTTTGACAAATGGGAAGGTAGATGGTCTAAGAAAAAGGCAACAAAGAAAGTAAGAGTACGTGCACCTTCAGTGGTGATTGATGATGGAGATGAAACACTAATGTTTCCCATGAGAGAAGTACCTGGAGGAGGATATGTACATGTGCCTTGGTCTAGAACTGATATTTTGTCATTCACAAATGAATTCCCGAAACTGAGAGATAATCCAGTAGAATGGTATAGACAAATTGAATGGTTTCTGAAAATTTCAAAAGTTCTGTGGATACATTTTAATACCCTGTTTGGCATTGTGGTTCCTGGAGACTTGTGGACAGAATGTGAAGTGTCTGCAGATTGGCCCAAAACAGAACCAGACAGGGATCCTAGAACATGTGCCCTATCTCCAGTGGTATTGAGGACATTTCAGCAAGCGATTACTTTCCTGAAAACCAAGATTTCACCTAAAGAAATAGATTGGCTAAAAATTGACAGAACAGCATGAGAACTCAAAGAAACTGTTCATGCTTATTATGAGAGATTGATTCAGGTTTTACGACAGTATAGTGGAACAGAAAACTTGACTGAAAATGATATGGGACATTTTGTTTACAGATTTGTGAATGGTTTGAGACCCAATATTTCTTCCATGATTCTTCAGCATTTAATATACTGGCAGAACAGGCCAATGGATGAAATTTTATGCTACGCAAAATATTGCAAAGATGAATTAGAGGTGAAAGACAAAAAATTGAAGGAGAAGTTGATGACTGTTCAGATGAAAGCAGACAAAGAGGTCAGAATTCTTCAGGTTTTGACAACCCAGTTCCAGCACATGGAGGATATAAGTTGGCTCCTGTGATGCAGGGTGTTAATGGGTTTCAGCAGTAACAGACTTTCCAGACACATGGTAGAGGTGGTTGTATTCTAGTTGATACTAGAATGTGTGTTGATGTGTCTGCTTTAAAGAAAAGAAATGCTTGTCACATAAGTGGCAAGCTGGGACATTGGAAATGCAAGTGTAGGTTTAATGAAAATAATAGTGGAAATCAGGTTCAGAATGGAGGGTATGCACAGTCTCAGGGAAATAACATTGTTCAGACACAGCAGTTACCAAGACAGAGAATTCCAAATTCTAATGTGTCTCAGAATCAGACAATGCAAATACTACAAGCCCCAATGCCACAACCGAATGTCCAGACACTAAGATATAATACACATCAGGTTCAACAACAGAATCGAAATTATTTCCCAAATCAGAATGCATCACAACAGTATTTGATTGAGACAGACGATTTTGACCCAGACCCGTTAGCATGACGGTGTCTAAGGGGAGAGGAGGACTGCGTACTTGGCGCAGCCTTAAAGGTAGATCAGAGTGGTCCTTATGTGGGTTAAGAGGTAAATGGTAATCATATATTATTCCTCGTTGACACTGGTGCTACCCGCTCTACTGTGAGAATGGCAGAGGTTCCTAACCTACTTCTCTTGGAAGAAAGAATCCAAGTTGTAGGAGTCTCAAACAAACAAATGTCCACCCCAATTTATGAAGCAGTATCCGTAAAAATAGGTTCCTTTGAGGATCAACACCGGTTTTTAGTGTGTGATTCAAGTCCAGTGAATCTCCTTGGATGAGATTTATTATGCAAGCTAAATGTTTCCATTTATTGTACTCCAAATGGTATTGAGTTTAACAAATGATGAGGATGTTGTCTTTAAGCTTGCAAGACAGAAATCAGATGTAGGGGTGTATCCTCTTCTGACTAAAGAAGGCTGGCCCATTGAACTGAGAGACACTGTTTTACCTAAAGTCTGGGCCTTTACAGGTAAAGATATCAGACTAATCACAGGCGTAGAACCAGTCCGTATTACCGTAAAACCGAACTCCGAATTTCCAAGAATCCCATAATACAATTTTACCCCAGATGCTGTTGCCAGAATGTTTCCTGTGATTAACTCAATGATTGAGCAAGAAATCTTGGAGTAGATAATGGGAACTCCATATAACTCACCCATAATGGGCTTACAGAAGCCGAATTGCAAGTATCGTATTGTGCATGATTTAAGGAAAATTAACTCTATTGTTGTTCCTTGTTGTCCTGTGGTACCGAATCCAACTGTGATTCTATTCCAGATTCCATGTGAAGCAGAATGATTTTCTGTCATTGATCCTTGCCAGGCCTTTTTCCCTATTCCATTGCATGAGGATACTCTATATCTCATTGCTTTTCGCTTTGACAGTCGTGTTTTGGCATGATGCCGAGTCCCACAAGGGTATATGGAAAGCCCCTTGATTTTTTTATAGGATACTCAAAAGGAATCTTGCGTCTCTGGTAATGCCTCACCCTTCAGTCTTGGTCCAGTACATCAATGGCCTATTAGTGGTGTCAAGCATACAAAGGGCTTGCAGAAATGATACTATTGCACTACTGAATCACCTCACCAGAAATGGACATAAAGTGTCTCCGATAAAGTTACAGTTTTGCAAAATTGAAGTCCTGTACTTATGACATCTGTTAGACTTGGCTTTTTCAGCTGGTTCACCCCCAGACTTTTTGCTTTTTGGCCCCCTATTTTTGACCCTGGTTTTGTTGGTTTTCTGACTCTGGGCACTTTACCTTTGCTATCAGTGGTAAAGTGCATATGCTCTCCATGTAAATTGTGTTTATGGATTAGTGTTTCCATGTTTGGCTTATTTGATTTACTGTTAAGTCCCTAGTACAGTGCACTGTGTGCGCTCAGGGCCTGTAAATCAAATGCTGCTAGTAGGCCTGCACTGGTTGTGCCACCCACACAAGTAGCCCTTCAAAGGGTTCTCCCACCTGCCACTGCAGTGTACTGCGCACAGTTTTTACTGCCATGTCGACTTGGCAAGTGCGCCCACTTCCCTTTTATTACATGAATGTCACCCCCAAGGTGGGCCCAAGCTACCTCTATGGGCAGGGTGCTGTGTATGTGAAAGGTAGGCTATGTACTGGTATGGGTGACATGTCCTTATAGTGAAATACAGTGTATTTCATTTTTCACTATTGAAAGGCTATCTGTCCTATAGGATAGTATGGGAGTTTACTTATAACATCTTATGAGTATATATTCCCATTGGGGCAAGATAGAGAAATGGAGTTTAATATGCCTGAACTCAGAATGTAGAAATGCATCTTTTAGTAAAGATGATTCTTATGTTCTGTGTTTGAAAATACCACTTTTAGAAAGTAGGTATTTTCTTGCTTAGCCATCCTGTGTGCCTCTGCTGGGTTGTGGATTGACTGTCTGGCTTTGGAGTGATAGGGGCTGGGATTCTCTTCAGACAGCCACTGGGGGGTCGAGGTGTGTCCTGCATCTCCTGGATGAGTCCGGGCGGGCTGAATAGACCTGGACTGCATTCAGAGTAGTAGGAGGAGATTTCCTTGCACCTGAATGGGCCTGATCTGCCTTGGACTATGCTGTCTCCACCTCCGGCCAGGAAGCTGGGCCAGAGAGGACCAACCCGGTTTGGAATAAGCACAGACTCTCTCTGCCCCAGAGAACAAAGAGAAATGCAGTATAAATATTGGGGCCCAGACCCCGGAACTTTAGAACTCTTTTGGGACCAAAAAGACTGCCAAGAAGAAGAGCTGGAGAAGCTGTGAGGAGGAACTACCACTTTGCTGTGTGCTTTGCTGTGTTGGCCTGCAGTGGCTGCTTCTGTCTTAAGGAAGTGAAAGGACTGGACTGAACTTTCTGCAACTTTTTTTGTGTGAGTTTCTCCAAGGGCTTGAGGTAGAGCTTGCCCACTGTTCAAGTAGTCTCAGGAACAGCAAAGACTTCAGGGTAATCTGCTACCTGAACTGTGAACTATGTGATTTGTGCTGCAACAGAAGAAAAAGCAACCTGACGCCGTCAACGACGCAGCTGCCGACTCGTGTCCTGAAGGCACCACAGAGGGCACCGCCGCACTTCGCACCGCAGCCCTGGTCTCACCGACGATGCCACCTGATGCCACCACCGAGCCACTGCTTGCACCACGTCCTGTTGGCACCGCACTCCGCACCGCCTCGCTTCATGCCATCGCCCTGGTATCACCAATGATGCTGCTCCACGCCCTGCTTGCATCGTGGTTCGAGGGCACCGCTCGTAAGTTACAAGACACACCGCCCTCATCCGGCATCGCAGCCATGACCTACCAAAGTCGGCGCCATAGACTCCAGTTCATCAGCCGACGATATCGCTTCTGCAATGACGACGTCGCTGCTTGCACAGTGACCTGCCAGCACCACGACGAGCACCGCATCACTTTGCACCACAGCCTGGTCTCACCGATGCCGCTGGACGACTTTCACCGAGCCGCTGCCTGCACCAAGACCGCATGCCACACCACTGCACTTCGCACCACAGCCCCAACGCCTGCCGACGCCGGTGCTCCCAACTTCAACCGCGAGGAGTTCGATCTGCAAAGCGTGTGACTTTAAGGGCCGGACGACTCCTGCACCAACCTCCGGAACCAACGCCTGTGAACGCCGGCTCTTCGGGGCTCAACAAGAGGTCGCCGACGCCCTGCATTTTTAAAGGTACTGTTTTGAGGGTGTTTCCGATGCCGTAGCTGGGCCGCGGCGCCGCGGTCAGCCAGAACTGTTTGGATTTGTTGTTCACGACGCCGTGATAGCCCGGACAGAGCTATCAACTTCAGGGAACTGTATTTCAAATCTATTTTTGAGTATTGATATTTCTGAGAACTGTATGGTGGATTTTTATCGTTTTTGGTCTTGTTTGCACAGAGAATATTGGTTATTTTTCTAAAACTGGTGTGGTGTCCCTTTGTAGTGTTTTCACTGTATAACTTTTGGTTATGTGCAAATGCTTTACACACTGCTTCTAAGATGAGCCTGACTGCTCGTGCCAAGCTACCAAGGGGGTGAGCAGGGGTTATTTCAGTAGTGTATCCCCCTTATCCTGACTAGCAGGAAGGGACCCTATTTGGACAATGGTGCAAATAATTTCGAACTAGAGACTCCCATTTTTAACATTGGTTGTCAGCGGTAAGGATAGGACTTTCGTTTGCACTTGACCTACAGTGATTGGTGTATACTACTACCATATTGCAGACCATTACGTACCACATACTGTCTTTCCCAGTTGCCTTCTGGAAGTATTGTTGAGAACTGGAACTCTGGTTAGTTGTTGTACCTGTGAGGCCTTGACAAAATGGAAATCAGCTTTTGGCACTTGTACATCTACACGATGAAGGAGCTACAAGTCTTTTGCAAGGCGAGGGAGTTGCCTGTGAAGAGGAGATCCACAAGGCGGGATCTTGAGACAGCCCTGTTTTGTTATGAGGAAACACTTTGCGTAGCAGCACTATCAGATGACTCTGAGGAGGAGTCTGAGGGGGAGGATCCCCAGCCAAAGTACCAGGAGGGCAGTGGCCCTGAGAAGGAAACATGGGGGGAAATATGGGCTCGGGAAGAAAAGAGCAGGATCCGAGCTCGTGATCAGACGCTGAGAGAGTTCGACCGGGAACTCAGGAGGGTTGAGGCTAAGAGAGCCTTAGCCCAGGAAATAGAAACGTGTGTTTCTCAGGACCTGAGCTTGGCTGGGCTGGAGGTAGAAGCCATGAGGGTGGAGTCCAGCACAGATGGTGGCAACAAAAGTGTTAGGTCCAGTACTGACCAGGGAGATGTACACACACACAGACTTGGTGCGCTGCTTCAAGGAGGGGGTTGAGATACACCACGGGGTTCAGGATTGTGAGGTAACTCCAGTGGTGCGCAGTGTCCCCGAGGTGGAGTGGGGAACTGACATAGGGGATCATATTCCTAGTAGTGGGAAGGACACTCTACTGACTCTAGGTGAGAAGTGCAGGGAGAGGGGTTCCCATACGGCAGAAGCCCTGGAAAGTGAGTATGGAGACCACCCAGAAGAGTATGGGTTGAGCGACAGCAACAGTCAGACACTGTCTCACCAGTCTTGCAAGGGTGATGTGGGGTACTTTTCTGAGGCACTAGATGGTTGGGTGAAGGGTAGTTTGGTTGACACATGTGAGGGGCTGTGTAATTTGGATGCTGGAGAGCATATGTTCAGTCCCTGTTTTCCAGAGCTATGCCAACACCTAGTGGACTGTGAGTTCTCAATCAATCAATCAATCACGGCATTTATAGAGCGCGCTACTCACCCGGGAGGGTCTCAAGGCGCTGGGGGAGGGGGTAAGTTACTGCTCGAACAGCCAGGTCTTGAGCTGCTTCCTGAAGGAGAGATGGTCCTGGGTTCGCCGAAGGTGAGTGGGGAGGAGTTCCAGGTCTTGGCTGCCAGGTTAGAGAAGGATCTTCCTCCGGCGGTGGTTCTGCGGATGCGTGGTACGGTGGCGAGGGCGTGGCTGGTTGATCGTAGCTGGCGTGTGGGCGTGTAGAAGGTCATGCGGTCGTTGAGGTACTTTGGGCCCAGGTCGTGGAGGGCCTTGTGTGCGTGGGTGAGGAGTCTGAACGTGATTCTCTTGCTGACGGGGAGCCAGTGCAGGTCTTTCAGGTGTCCGGTGATGTGGCTGTGTCGGGGGATGTCCAGGATGAGTCGTGCGGAGGCGTTCTGGATGCGCTGGAGTCTTTTTGAAGTTTGGCTGTGGTTCCGGCGTAGAGGGTGTTCCCATAGTCCAGTCGGCTGGTGACGAGTGCCTGGGTGACGGTCTTCCTGGTTTCAGTGGGGATCCATCTGAAGATCTTGCGGAGCATGCGCAGGGTGTTGAAGCATGAAGATGAGACGGCGTTGACTTGTCTGGTCATCGACAGGGAGGAGTCCAGGATGAAGCCCAGGTTGCGTGCGTGGTCCGTTGGCTTGGGCGCGGTGCCCAGGGCCGGGGGCCACCAGGAGTCGTCCCAGGCGGAGGGTGATGAGCCCAGGATGAGGACTTCCGTCTTGTCTGAGTTCAGTTTGAGGCGGCTGTTCCTCATCCAGTCGGCGACGTCTCTCATCCCGTCGTGTAGGTTGGCTCTGGCGGTGGTGGGGTCGTTGGTGAGGGAGAGGATCAGCTGGGTGTCGTCGGCGTAGGAGATGATGTTGAGGTTGTGTTGGCGTGCGATGGCTGCGAGGGGGCTCATGTAGACGTTGAAGAGGGTTCTCTGACCCCAGGGAACTTGCACTGGAGGCAGACCTTTTGGTGGGATCCAGAGGGTCTGAAGAAGCTTTTGGGAGTGATCCTGAAGGAGGTGGCTCAGGTTTCCCCAACCAGGTGGGGTAGGGGAGGGTAGTAATGACCCAGATAGGTCCCAGTATAGTGGGATGGGTGAGGGGTCCCATGTCCTGTCTCTGAGTAGAGGGAGTGGGGTTGGGTTGAGGCCCAAGGTGCCCGAAACCCCAGCCCAGGGTCTGGTTGGTTCAATGAGGGAACACCAGGAGTAGGGTCTAGTCTATAATGAAAGGCCATCCCCTGAGGGGTTCCCAAAGTGTCAGGTGAGCTGGGGGGCTGCTGTAGCCAGCATTCCCCAGTTCTGGTGTCTGGCAACACCACTTCAGTTGGGAGGGTGCATGAGTCCAGAGCAAGGGGTGAGGGAGGGAGACAGTCCCCAGTGGAAGGACCAGTGGGTCAGGGGTTGCCAGCTCTGAAGTCAGAGCACCCCAGGACTCACCCTGGTGAGGCCACATCTGGCCTTGGGGGGGGGGGGGGGTCTTCACACACTGTCAGGTAGACAGAAGGCGGGAGACCTGCACCAGGCAGACTCTCGCACAACTCAAGAGGAGTGTGTTTCCCTTGGGGGGTGGGTGTACTCCCCCGGAAGTCCTGGATTGCCAGGCACAGGTCCAGCCTAAGGGTACAGACCCTGGGTTGGAGTGCCATGTCCAGGGTGTCCCCCCTAAACTGGTGGGTGAATTGTGCAGGACACCTGCCACAGGTGCCCTGACAATTCTGGAACCTGGGGGTACCGCTCCAGGTGGGAGTGTGCAGAGCCCCAGGGAGGAGGAAGGGGTGTGGGAGAGCCCACCCCAGTCCCTTGTTTAGCCTCAGGGTACAGACCCTAGGCTGATGTACCAGTTGCAGGATAGCACCTCTAAACTGGTGGGTGAATTTTGCAGGACACCTGCCACAGGTGCCCTGACAATTCTGGAACCTGGGGGTACCGCTCCAGGTGGGAGGGTGCAGAGCCTCAGGGAGGAGGTCGGGGTGTGGGAGAGCCCACCCCAGTCCATTGTTCAGCCTCTTGGTACAGACCCTGGGCTGGTGGGCCAGTGTCAGGAGGCCATACCTGACATGGCAGGGGGGAGAGTGGACAATGGGCGCCAGTCACCCAGGGCTACCACCCTCCACTCTTTGATGCCACAGAGTTTAGAGGGCCCTGAGAGGCATGATGCCTGGCTCGTGTTACTGATAGCTGTCAGTGGCCCCTGTGTCTTGCTATCCTGGTGGATAGAGTTGCCCCTGGGAGGCAGACAGGAGTCACATCCCAGGGGTTGACTGGGTCACACCACTGTGTTGGTCGCGGTGGTACTGTCGGCCTGCTGGGACACACCTGTGAGCAAGCTAAGGTTAGATGCTGCACATATGGGATCTGCAGGCAAGGAAAAGGGTTCCTCAAGGGTAAGCTGAGGGGGCCCTGAGAGTATGGACAGAAGGATCCAACTGGGTTCAGCAAGACGTAGAACCAGAACATGCCCCCGCTGTTGTGGGGCAGGTCTATGTTCTATTGGCCCAAGCAGGGAAGTCCATCAAGGAATTGATTAGTGTACCCTGGCTTTAGGCTGGGAGGGGTTTGTGTTAGACGTGGCTTTTTCAGAGGGTTCACCCCTGGACTATTTGGCCTCCAATTTTTGACCCTGTTTTTGGACTCTGGGCACTTTACCACTGCTATTCAGTGGTAAAGTGCACATGTTCTCCATGTAAATTGTGTTTATGGATTAGTGTTTTCATGTTTGGCTTATTTGATTTACTGTTAAGTCCCTAGTACAGTGCAGTGTGTGTGCCCAGGGCCTGTAAATCAAATGCTGCTAGTGGGCCTGCAGCACTTGTTGTGCCACCCACACAAGCAGCCCTTCAAAGGGTTCTCAGACCTGCCACGGCAGTGTCTGCATGTAGTTTTTACTGCAATGTCGACTTGGCAAGTGCACCCATTTTCCAAGCCCTAACCTTCCCTTTTATTACATGTAAGTCACCCCTAAGGTAGACCCAAGCTACCCCTATGGGCAGGGGGCAGTGTATGGTGAAAGGCAGGATATGTACTGGTATGGGTCACATGTCCTGATAGTGAAATATAGTGTATTTCGTTTTTCACTATTAAAAGGCTATCTGTCCCGTATGGTAGAATGGGAGTTTACTTATAACATCTTATGAGTATATCTTCCCATTGGGACAAGATAGAGAAATGGAGTTTAATATGCCTGAACTCAAGGTGTAGAAATGCATCTTTTAGTCAAGATGATTTTTATGTTCTGTGTTTGAAAATACCACTTTTAAAAGGTAGGTATTTTCTTGCTTAGACATCCTCTGCTGGGTTGTGGATTGACTGTCTGGCTTTGGAGTGACAGGGGCTGGGGATGTGCATTCTCTTCAGACAGCCACTGGGGGGTTGAGGTGTGTCCTGCCTCTCCTGGATGAGGCACGGCTTGGCTGAATAGACCTGGGCTGCATTTAGAATAGTGGGAGGATATTTCCTTGCACCTGAATGGGCCTGGTCTGCATTGGACAATGCTGTCTCCTGCTGCTGGGAAGCTGGGCCAGAGAGGACCAAACCGGTTTGGACTAAGCTCAGACACTCTCTGCCCAAGAGAACAAAACAAAGAGAAATGCAGTATAAATATTGGGGCCCAGACTCCAGAACTTTAGAACTCTTTTGGGACCAAGAAGACTGCCAAGAAGAGCTGGAGAAGCTGTGAGGAGGAACTACCACTTTGCTGTGTTGGCCTGCAGTGGCTGCTTCTGTCTTGGGCAGTGAAAGGACTGAACTGAACTTTCTGCAACTTCTTTGTGTGAGTTTCTCCAAGGGCTTGGGGTAGAGCTTGCCCCCTGTTCAAGAAGTCTGAGGAACAGCAAAGACTTCAAGTTCATCTGCTACCAGCACTGGGAACTGTGTGTTTTGTGCTGCAACAGAAGAAAAAGCAACCCGACGCCATCAATGACGCCGCTGCCGACTGTGTCCTTAAGGCACTGCAGAGGGCACCACGCACTTCGCACCGCAACCCTGGTCACACCGACGACACCACCCAACGCTGCCACCAAGCTGCTGCTTGCACCGTGACCTGTTGGCCTGTACTCCGCACCGCCTTGCTTCACGCTGCCGCCCTGATATCACCGACGCCCTGCATTTCTAAAGTTATTGTTTTGCTAGTCGTTCCAATGCCGTAGCTGGCCTGCGACACCGCTGTGAGCCAGAACTGTTTGGATTTGTTGTTCACGATGCAGTGATAGCCCCAGACGGAGCTATTGACTTCAGGGAGCTGTATTTCAAGTCTATTTCTGAGTATTGATATTTCTGAGAACTGTATGGTGGATTTGTATCGTTTTTGGTCTTGTTTGCACAGGTAAATATTGTTTTTTTTTCTAAAACTGGTGTGGTGCCTTCTGTAGTGTTTTCAATGTATTACTGTTGATTATGTGCAAATGCTTTACACACTGCCTCTGAGATAAGCCTGACTGTTTGTGCCAAGCTACCAAGGGGGTGAGCAGGGGTTATTTCAGTAGTGTATCCCCCTTATCCTGACTAGAAGGAAGGTTCCCTATTTGGACAAAGGTGCAAACTATTGCCAACTAGAAACCCCCATTTCTAACAACATCACATTGAGGAAGGAATGAGAAAAGTGTCACAAGAAAGAATCTCTACGATTCTAAACAAGAGTCTGCCAGCTATACAAAAAGAAGTTTGCATGTTCTTAGGAACGGTGGGCTACTGTTGACAATGGATTCCAAACATTTCTTTGACAGCGAAACGTCTCCAGAGATTGACACACTAAGATGTGTCTAATCTGGTGCCTTGGGATGACAATTGTAGGAGTGCCTTCACAGAGTTGAGAGAAATCCCCTGTCATGCCCCAGCTCTGGGAATGCCCGAGTACAACAAATGGTTTGTGTTGTTTGGCAATGAAAGAGAAGGCTGTGCTCTTTCAGTGTTGACACAAATGCATGGAAATGCTCGCAGGCCAGTGACCTATTTTTCAGCTACACTGGATCCTGTTTCCGCAGCCTTACCTGGATGTTTGAAAGTGGTTGCTTAAACTTGTGTGAGTCTTAAGCAGTGTGAAAGTATAGTGATGGGGCATCCACTCACTGTGTTTGTGCCTCATTCTGTTGAGGTACTGTTGACTCATACTCAAACACAGTACTTGACCAATATCCGACTTTCAAAATATGAGCAGATTCTGTTGGGTGCGGAAAATGTTATCCTTAAGAGGTGGACGATCATGAACCTATTGACTCTGTTACCACTTCCTGGAAATGAGACTGATAATGAGGTGGTTGAGGATGATTGTCTTGATGTGACTGAACTATGTACTAAACCCAGACCTGATATACAGGACGTACCTTTACCCGAATCAGATCATGTGCTGTTTGTTGATGGCTCTTGTTTGCGAGATCATGAAGGAAATTTGAGAGCTGCTTATACTGTTTGTACGGTTGCAGGTGTGGTTGAAGCTTCATGGTTGCAAGAAGTGTATTCAGCGCAAGTTACGGAGTTGATTGCCTTGACAAGGGCTTGAAGCATCTCAGAACAACTCAGGGTGACAATCCTCACCGACAGTCAGTACTGCTTTGGAGTCATGCATGTCTTCGGGCAATTGTGGTAACAGCGTGGTTTTATGACATCCTCCGGTTCACCTATTCACAACAGAGAAAGGTTGAGGAACCTATTGCGGTCCCTACATTTGCCTGCCCAAATTGCAGTGGTCAAGTGCATTGCCCACAGGCAAGGTGCTGACTATAACTGTTGAAAATTATTATGCTGATGAGATCACCAAGAACTGTGCCTTAAATGCACATGCATTTAATGGAGATCTATTAAACGAAACTTCAGATGTCACAAATTGCAACCTGTTGTTAATGGCTGTTGACTCTTGGGAGGAGGTGAAAAGGTTACAGGAAGAAGTCACTGGAGCTGAACAGCAGGGTTGGATCAGAGCAGGATGTTCCAAAAGAGAGGATGATGAATGTGTCAATACTGATGGCAGACCTGTGTTACCTGACAGTTTGTTGCCACCTATGGCTAGACATTACCTGTTGCTGAATATACACTTGACGTATGTATTTGGAATTCTGTTTTTTATCACTGATGGTGTGCATTTAAATATTACACATTCGTTTGGTTTTGGTTGGCACTTGTCCCTGGGTCATACTTTTCTATGTGTTTAATATTATATGATAATTATGTATGATGCCATGATTGTTTAATGGAATTGACACATTATATGAATACTGGATAATTTTCTTGTATTTCCACTTTGGTTTATACCAATTTCTATATTTACCTCTACTTATACCATCATTATATGTCAGATTGATGTAAGTATCTATATACAAGCCTTGAGAAAGCCCCTGGCGTGCAAGCCAAGAAAGGAGGCGAAACACGTGTTGGCTTTTCTGGTTCTTATTCTTTTCCCAAACACTAGTGATTCTGATCACAACGAATCACTGGTGACTACGGGATTGTTTTGAAATAAATGGATTATGAAACAAAATAAAATGGAATTTTGTGTGGATTCATAATTTTATCAATTTTACCTTGGTACACCTCAATTACCATGGTCCTACGCATGTCGGAAGGGATGCAATGACGTGTCTTTTCAGACAGACGTGGTTCAATCCCAGAATTAGATTAATGGCTGAAGATCTGTGCCATCGCTGTGATGGAGCAAGGTTTCAAAAATGAAACTTGCTTGTACGCAATCCTTCTCATAGTATTAATTTATTAAATTTGTACTGTTATTACTAACCTTTGCATACACTACACTAAGGAGAGAGACGCTTGCATATGTGTTTTGCTAATGAATAACGCTTGTCTGTAATCTAAAATGGCCGCTAAAGCGCGTGAACCTCTCTGCGCATGTCGCAACCTGATCACATGGTGAGACGTCTTTCTTTGCTTGGTGGGAAACTTCTGCTTCTGCGCAGTGTGCATAAAATGGCTGCTTGATGTTTTCACATGCTTCAGCTTGCTCTCATGTCTTTACTAAATTGTCGTTTCTTAACGCTACTAATGCGGGATAGTATATCAAATTAAAATGGGAATAGAATAGAAATAGTGGGTATACAGTGAAACATTTTATTTGTGATTTTAATATTTTCTTCTTGCACTTTTAGTAATTCGTAAACTTGGGCCTGGGTTGGTGTTTTGAAACTCGAGAGACAGATGGTTCTGCGCATGTGTCCTGTATGCCTGCCAAGTGAAGTCAACTTGGACGTCTCCCAAGGCCACGACCTATTGGCCGAAGAGGATGCACTCAATGTTTCCGGCGGACAAATTGTTACTTTTCTCCTGTAAATTGTATAACATTTGTCGTGAGACAGGTAGGAAATAAAGCAAATGTATTAAATTGAAGGGGTGGGAACGTAAAGGACAATAGGCTTTACAAATTTAGGACAAATCAATATGGTGCGACAATCCACCCCCTGTCCCTGTCCAATCAGAAGTAGTGGTCCCATATTTTAGCAACATTAAGGGGAGGTATATGGACGTAGAAGGGTATAATAGAATATAGCATTAGTTATTTAGTTAGAGCAGGCGTTCACGAAGAACAGGCGTCCATGCTGCCAGAGCGCTCCTAGCTCCAGACTGCCAAGCTGATCGGTTGCTGATTGAAGTCCTGTCCAGAAGAGGTCCTGAGGAGGGGGCGGCGGAGTCCATTAGAAGGAAGGCACGGGAGAATCGAGAGAAGTCGAGTATCAGAGAGGGGAACGACGCAGGCGTCGTTGTAGAGAGGTCACCGGTCCTGTCCTGATCCTGGAGGAAGTCTTTGCTCTTCATCCTTCCTGGGTCCCATCTTTTCCAACTCCTTGGCTAAGGGGCTTGGTTCTCGCACTTAGGTAAATATAATGCAACCTTTAGTTGCGCTGCTGTCTCTATCTTCTCCTCTTCTTTAAACACCGTCATTGATTAGCAATAATCATTTCTATGCTTAATCCTGGGTATTTCGATTAAGTACCATGTGGCTTTGTATTTTACTCTGCTAAATCTTTAGATAAACATTTTAAAACTTCCTGACTCAGTGGTTATTTCAGGATTTTGTATTATAATGAATGTCACTCATTTTAAACTTCCCAATTAGCAAAGGATTCATCGGTAAGTCATTACTCTTCAATCAGAAGGTAATTGGTAGCAGGGATTTTTGATAAGAGTAACAACTGATAAACCCAGTGTAAGTATTAGCGTAGTGTGAATGTATGGGCCCAAATGAGTATATGGTGTATGAATGCCGTTTGCTAATATCGCGCTGGATCAGCTGTGTAGAATCAAAAACAAAATGCTTGAAAGAGAACACCTGTCATTATGAGTCATGTAGGGAAATCAGCAGGTCCCTTTAACTGGATGCAAATGGACTTTATTGAAATGCCCCTCTGCAACGGATTGAGATATGTTTTGGTGATTGTCTGTATTTTCTCCAAATGGGTAGAAGTTTATCCTTCAAGAAGGAATGACAGTCTTACAGTTGCTAAATTGTTGTTGAGAGAGTCGATTCCTAAGTTTGGATTCCTGACTTCTCTGGAGTCAGACCATGGAACCCACTTTAATAGTGAGGTCATGAAAATGTTGTGTGCAGAATTACAAGTTGAGCAGAAGCTACATTATAACATTGGAATGTTGGGAGCTCCATTGAAGACAATGGAGTGCTCCCTGCTTCTACGGGCCGGTAAAGGCCCGCAGAGCAACATTCCAATGTTTTACAAAGGCCTCTCGGAGCTCGAGGGGATTTAAATCCCCTCGAGCTTCGAAAAGCCTTTGTTTTATTTGTTAGAACATTCTGCCCTCTAGTGGCAGAATGTTCTAATAGCCTTATAGCCCTTCGTAGCAGGGCTATACCGGCTATTAAAGTCCCTCACCCTTGTTAAAGTCCCTCGCCTTCGGCTCGGGCCTTTAATAGCCGGTATAGCCCACTACGGCGGGCTATAAGGCTATATTGCAGTTACCATCCAGAGGCTTCTGGCCTCATGGACCAGATAAGTGGCATTTTAAAATCCAGATTGGTGAAGGTGTGCGCTTCGACATTGTTGAAATAGCCTGATGCATTGCCTTTGCTGTTGATGAGCTTGAGGGGCACACCAGACAGGAGAACGGGATTGTTGCCCCAAGAAATCATCATGGGACAAGTGATGAGACAGCCAGCTGTGCCTACTAATGCTCTAGTGAATATCACAGATTACCTAATCTTACACTATTGCAAAGGTTTGGCTTATGTTGTGCGTTCTGTGTCTCACCAGGTCAGAGAGCTTGCTACTGCAACTCAACAGGAGCAGCGGGATGACCTTAGTCCTGGTGACTGGGTACTGGTGAAGAAGTATTTGTGGAAGTCCTGCTTGAAACCTCGTTGGCGCGGGCCTTACAGGGTTATTCTGGTAACAAACACTGCTGTGAAGTGTGGAGGTCTCCCGAACTGGGTACATGCAGCTCATGCTCGCAGAATCCCTTGTCCCCTTGATAATATAACAGCACCTGTTCCTGATGTGCCAGTGGTTACAGTGAGACAGGGGGATGAGGTTAGTGAAGCTGTTGGGGACCAGCAAGCAGTTGGGACACGATCCAGTTGGCTGAGGGAGGTCATAGAGAGTCAACTATTGTAGGTACTGAAGGATCGGCACCAGTAGTGTTGACTGCAAGGGAAACAGACCTTAACGAAGAGCCTGGTGCAGTGAGAAAGCGAGTAGTACCCGGAGACTGTTGCCCAAGAAGACAAAAGATATTGAGAAGTTGTCTAACAGAAGTGTGAGTGCCTCCAACAATTCCTGAAAGTTCTAAACAGTCTGACCTGAGTGACAGCGATGAAGAATGCCCAGCTGTAAGGAGATCAAAAAGAGCGAGAGTTCTAAGCCAAAAGTACCCATCTCCTGAATGGACTTATCTGGCAACCAATGAGTGGGAGAGAGCGTTCTATTCATTTTGCTATAACAATTTGAGTCCACCTGAACCTCCTTGAATCAATATTTGTTGTGGAGTTGAGGTTTGAGCTTGGTGTGCCTTTGAATGGACAAACTCAATCTATCTTTTCTAAAAAAAAAAAATTAAAAAAAGATTGCATTTTTTTTATATTGCTTCACATGACATACAATGACGTATGTAAGTATTATACTGCCCCCCCCAACCCCCACTATGCGAAGTGGAGAACCAATGAGAACAGAGGGAAGAATGAATTAGACAGAAGTAGTAGTCCCAAGCGTCTTGCATATTTAAAGGGAGACATTTTCATAATCATTTCACCTTTGATCCTTTATCCTCCACTCCCCAAGTTGGATAATAAATAAGCCATTAAAGGACCCCAATAATCTTTAGGTCGAGATGAAATAGGCAACTCCTCTGCGTACAGCTCCAATTGTGATCTACAGTATACCATATCAGATATCCAAGCCATTTTTGTAGGTTTAGTCATACTCCCCCCAATGCAATGCTACCCTCCTTTTTGCTAGTAGCTCACTGACAGGAATCTGGATCCAGCGATTGGAAATTTTGCAGCAGGCCCAGGAGGCAAATCCCCGGCTCACATTCCACCCACCCCAGGCCCATATCAGACAGCGTATTTGTAACTTGTGTCCAGTAGTGCAGCACCGGGGGACACGACCAGGCCAGGTGCATGAAGTCAGAGTCACCAGCTCCGCAGAGCACAGAGTTCGTGGCCCCCTTGAGCCCATATTTGTATAACTGCAGAGGAGTGTAATACATTTGGTGTAAAAATGTAAAATGAATTATTCTCAGGTTGCAGTTTGAAGTCAGTGTACTGAGTTGCATACAACAAAACCTCCAATAATCTTCCGTTATGAGCTGTGGAACAACAGCATTCCACTTCGCAAGTGCCCTCCTCTCTCCATGTATCCCATCCCTTTGTGCTGCAGCATATAGTTTAGTGATGAGGTGTTGGCGTGTTGTGCTAGCAAGGAGAACTTGTAACGCAGCTAATGTAGAGGGCTCGCTAGGGAAGTGTGGGTTAAAAGTGCGCATAGCTGCCCGGAGCCGGTAATACAGAAAGATAAATAATAGGGCATTCGCCTGCGATGCTGGTAATCTGCCAGCCAATGCATCATTAAAAAAAATCTCTTGGAGAAATCAACTCATTCAGGTATCTCACACTCTACTATCTTCACATTCAAACATTCCTTAGTATCAATCTTAAAAGGGACCCTAAAGGCAATTTTACAAATCTGTTTAATAAAACAAATAAAAAACAATTTTACAATTATATAAAATTCATATTTCTTAAAAACAACCTAAAAAACAATCTGAAATCCTGCTAGAATATTGCACATAATATCATCAAGGCGTTATATTAAGAGAGTAACAAAGACATACACATTTGTCAAAACAATTTAGTTAATTTGAAGGAATCAATAAAACATGAACATCTGAGCATTATTTCAATTATACTTCATTGTTCCTCAAATTTAATAAGACAAAAAAGGGGGCTTCGACGCGTTTCTGTGGATAAATAATGTAGAACCACCTTCTTCAGGACAACAACAATAATTATATCCCTCTAAACGAAAATGCAGTGTTCGCCTGCATAAAAGACAGAACATATGTCAGAATATGATCTTTTAAATTGGGAAACAGAATCACACTTATCTAAATTGGCAGAAACTAATCATTGCATGTTTTGTTTAAAGGAAAACATTCATCTTAATAAATTTACTTTTTGTCTAGACCTATTTATCATGATTCATTCCTAATGAGCACTGAAATTATTACCAAAAGACTTATTAATCAAATCATAATTGTCCAAGGGGCCCATAACAGAAACTGAAACCGACCATTCACTCCTGTATTTCCCTCCCAACCATCCTGCCACATTCAAATTCCAATAGCTGGATTCATTCCTTTGTTTATGTAAAGGTAGGGTACACAGATAACCTAAAAAAGGGGGTGGATAATTAACCCTCACTATGTGTATCCTTCCTGGTGTCTCCTAAAGTGTAGGTAGATATTAGTTAAGGTAGTCAGAAATCATACCTTTTTATTTTGTTGCTCCCGCTGAATTTCGGGATATAAATTTATAGATCCCAATGCTGCTGAAATTCACGTAATATTAGCATGAGTATTACGTGGGCTGATTGCCCTTCACCCTTACTCTGTGAATTATAAAAGGTCCTTATAAGTACTTTTCAAAGGGGAAACAGAAATAATAACCCAGGCCATAGTGTGCCTCTTAGGAAGGTAATTCAACCCACCTCGAGCGTTTGATTCCTGTAGGAATGGGTATGTCCCAACTATGGTGGACAGATTGTATTATAGGTCCGGAATAATTCAAGAATCCTAAATAAAAAGAAATTACTGTCAACACAGTTTGATTGATTAATATGTTTCATCCATGTAATCTCCTCATTTCTGTATTATACCGATGCCACATACCTATATCATCGATTCATAGTGCAATTTTTGGGGCATGGTAATGTGGTCTAAATAGCCCTTCAAAAGTTTTCACCGTGTATATAAGCATCTGGGATATAGTCTCTGTTTAAAGTACCTTACAGAAATATACTTACCCATATTGTTTATTTGGTTTCTTAGAAACACCGCAACTGATGCAAATACTATAGGTGAGATGGAAAGCACTGTGAAAAATTTTGGAGGGCTATTTAGTCCTCATTACCACGTCCAGAAAATTGGACTATGAATCGATGATATAGGTGTGTGGCATTGTTATAATACGGAAATGAGGAGATTACTTGGATGAAACATATTAATCAATCAAACTGTGTTGACAGTAATTTCTTTTTATTTAGGATTGGACCGTTTATAATTTACAGTGTAAGAGTGAAGGGCAATCAGCCCACGTAATACTCACGCTAATATTACGTGAATTTCAGCAGCATTGGGATCTATAAATTTATGCCCCGAACTTCAATGGGAGCAACAAAGTAAAAAGGTATGGTTTCTGACTACCTTAACTAATGTCTACCTACACTTTAGGAGACACCAGGAAGGATACACAATGAGGGTTAATTATCCACCCCCTTTTTAGGTTATCTGTGTACCTTACCTTTACATAAACAAATGATTGGATCCAGCTATTGTTAAAATGAGAATTTGAATGTGGCAGGATGGTTGGGAGTGAAATACACACGTGAATGGTCGGTTTCAGTTTCTATTATGGGCCCCTTGGACAATTATGATCTGATTAATAAGTCATTTGGTAATAACTTCAGTGCTCATTAGGCATGAAACATGATAAAGAGGTCTAGACTAAAAGTAAATTTATTAAGATGAATGTTTTCCTTTAAACAAAACATGCAATGATTAGTTTCTGCCAATTTAGATAAGTGTGATTCTGTTTCACAATTCAAAAGATCATATTCTGACAGATGTTCTGTCTTTTATGCAGGCGAACACTGCATTTTCGTTTAGAGGGATATAACTTTTGTTGTTGTCCTGAAGGTGGTTCTACTTTATTTATCCACCGAAACGCATCGGCGCCCCCCCATTTTGTCTTGTTAAATTTAAGGAACAATGAAGTATGAGTGTAATAATGCTTAGATGTTCATGTTTTATTGATTCCTTCAAATTAACAAAATTGTAATGACAAAGGTGTATGTCTTTGTTACTGTCTCTCTTAATATAACGCCTTGATGATATGTGCAATATTCTAGTAGGATTTCAGATTGTTTTTTAGATTGTTTTTAAGAAATATGAATTTTATATAATTGTAAATTTGTTTTTTATTGAATGTTTTATTAAACAGATTTTTATAATTGCCTTTTGGGTCCCTTTTAAGATTGATACTAAGGAATGTTTGAAGGCGAAGATAGTAGAGTGCGAGATACCTGAATGAGTTGATTTCTCCAAGAGAATTTTTCTAATGATACATTGACTGTATAAGGTACCCTGTGTCTCTTGGAGTAGTGGGACCGCTCTCCTTTTTGAGGTAATCAGCCAGCGCCAGAAAGGTACCATTAGGATACAAATCCCCCATTGTCTCCAGGCCTGCCTCTAGTAACAGCAAAAGCAACCTGTCCTCCTGAGCCACCGATATATCAGGATGATGTAGTAAAGGCAACACTGGAGCGTACAACAGGAGTTTTCCTGCTCACCTTGCTAGCCCGTGCCAAGCCGTCAATTTGCTGTGCAATGTATTTATCTCAGTATGTGCAATCCCGCTCCTCATATGTGGTAATATAAGCCCTGAGTGGGACCGGAGCACCATTATCATGTTCGATAGCTACATGCGGGTTAAAGTTAAGTGCTATGTACCAGAAGTGGGCAAAGTGCACAGAATCCTCCATCTGCATACGGAAGCGTAAGAAAGGCCCAGCTGATTCTCGGTTTCTTTCCCGCCCATGCTAGTGTAACCAAAAGTGAACACAGCTTTCTAAAGAAGGAGTCTGGGAGCACAATAGGAATATTGATGAATAAGTATAGAAATCTGTGCAAGACTACTATTTTAATAACTGCTAGCCTATCTGCTAGAGATAGCAGGTGAGCCGTCCACCACGTGACATGAGTTTCCAACCTGGACATCGCCCTTCCATAATTCTAGCTTACTACTATATCTGGGTCCCTATGTACCCACACCCCGAGATATTTTATTGTGTCTGTCACCCACTGTAAGGGAAACTCCAGGACACAATGTTGTGTAGCAGGTGTAAGCGGGAGACAGTAGATTTCGTCCAATTTATACATAACCAGGAGTAGTATTCAAATGTAATGTACTCATGGATTACCGGGGCTAAGTACTCAGATGGATCTCAAATGTATAGCACCATATCATCCGCTTAAAGGGAAATATTCAGTGGACCTAAACGGAATCGGAGGGCGGCATCTGCATATTTTTGCCGAATAATTCATGCCAGTGGCTCCATAGTGAGCGCAAACAACAGCGGTGACAGGGGGCAGCCTTGTCGCATTCCCCTGCCATTCTGAAAGGTGTCAGACTTGTAACCATTAATCCACACCCAAGCCGCCGGCTCCCTATGTAGAAGGCGTATCCAACGTAGGAATGTCGCCGGCATTCCCATAGGGCCCATAATCGCAAACATATAGTCCCATGCGATAGAATCAAAGGCTTTAGCGGCATCCAATAGGACAGCTGCCGCCTGTATTGTGAGCTCCACCTGGTGTAATAGCGCAAATATGGTGTACAGGTTATGGGCAGTCGACCGGGTGGTTGCAAAACTGGATTGATCCAACCAGGTTGGGGTGCCATGGCTGTAAGCGCATCGCTATCACCTTAGCCAAACTTTTGGCATCAATATTTATAAGTGAAAGTGGCCTTAGGATTCGCACTGTTCTGGGGCCTTATCTGGTTTTAGTAACACCACAATCAAAGCCTCCCTCATCGATGGTGGAAGGATCTGTTTATTATATGCCTCCTCATATACCGCATATAAGTGTGGGGTGAGTAATTCCACATACTCTTTATAAAACTCCTTCGACAGCCCATCAAGACCCCGGGCCTTCCCATTCGGGAGGGCGCATATAGCCTCTTAAACGTCCTCAATTCTCTGACCCGAGGAGAGCCATGCAAGCACCACGTCGCTAAGATATTGATCAATTTCAACCACTGAGACAGAGTTGCAAATGTCATATAATCCCATGTAGTAGGGTTTGAAAGCCTCGAACATAGATGTGGCAGAATAAAGTGTGCTGCCATCTGAGTCCACCAGGTAAACAATTGGATCTGTGTTTCTCTGTGTTTTCAATTTTTGCGCAAGACTATGCCCTGGCCTGCCACCTTCCCCATATGCATGTGCAGTACGGTGCTTGGACAGGAATTGCAATTCCTGTTCCGCAAGTGTCTCAAACTCAGTTAGGTGTTCCCTATTAGAAGCCAATATGGCCGCCTCATGCTGCCGCTAGTAGTCCCTCTCCAGAGGCCTATCTTCAGTTTTTGTTATTTTCACATGTATTGTCTTCAATACCCCTGCCTGAGCACCTATACAAACCTTGCATACTGTAACCTTGAAGGCTACCCACAGTGATCCCCTGCTCAGTTCTGAGTCAGTTTTAGATTAGAAATATTCTACAATCGATTTCCAGACCTCCTCCTTAAATACCACATCTAGTAGCGCCGCCGCCTGCATCACCAGGTGAATGGGGCAGGGGTTATATTTGGCATTTGCAGCCGTAGGACAGGAGCATGGTCAGACAATGTCTTGGGAAAATGGCGTTCCTCCTCCACCCACAGACACGCCCCAGCAGAGATGAGCTAATAATCCAATCTGGACACAAATGTGCCCTACTGTACGGCAGGGTGATGTAAGCGCCAGGCATCCACCAGCCCATATTCCTCCAATGCATCCCGGATCACCCGTGCCACCTGCTTCCCATGCCTGTCCGTAGTCACGGAGCGGTCCGCGCTAGGATCCAAATATGGATTTAGGTCACCAACCCAAAGAATGTGTACAGGTGAAATGGAGAATATATGCCTCCAGGTGGAAGTAAAAGTTGGGATTATCTACGTTTGGTGCATATGCATTTACCAGCCTGATTGTCAGATATTGTCCCCTGAACAATCAGTAACCTGCCCTGCTCGTCAATATATGAGGTTGTGAGCGCAAAGGGGACCTCGTGTTTAACCAGGAGCAGAACTCCTCATGAATATGTGGAGTATGATGAAGCCAGTTGATAAGATGCCCATCTAGCAGCTATTGCATGATATGAGCGCTTCGCTAGGTGCGTTTCCTGCAATAGGGGCACATGTATATTATGCCTATCTTGGAAACGGAGGACCAATCTATTTTTCGGGGATTGTTGAGGCCTGCACATTCCATGTGATGAGAGTCAAACTAACGCCTGGGTGCGCCACATGTGTTTCTGAAGAGGAGCTATCTGATGCATAAGAATGGATACAGTGTGTGGTCTGTGTCATACGGAGCAGTATACATCATGTCTGGGCATTCAAAAAACAGACAACCCCAAACTCCCCTCCCTCCCACTTCAGCAGACCCAACTAGCCACAGATATTCCCCAAAAACAATAGTCATGCAGAAAAACAAAGGCATTATTCAGCAAAAGCAAGTCAATAACAGCACAGTGCATTAGACTCATCTGAGGTACTCCCACTCGGGGGGTCACCAGGTTCCCATTCTCCCTCCAGGTATACGGAGGTGACCAGGTACGCACAATCTGCACAGGCCATCCCAAGGGTCTGGTATAAAGCTGCACTATCAACAGAAGTACAGCTCACAGGTTGGCGGAGAGCAACTCGTTCAGCCACATAGTAGTTTTAATGTGTCCACAGACATCTAGCATTACACTGAACACAGTGCACAGCTCCCAGTGCACAGCGAGGGTAGCTCAGAGTCCCTCTTTCTCTGCATCGTCTGCACATTTATTTGGAGTCAGTGTCTTGAGGAAATCTTTAGCCGCTTTAGGAGTCACGAAGATCTTCTGTTGGCCCGGTACTCAACACGCAGTTGTGCTGGGTACAGCATGGCATAGGAAATGCTAGTTTTTTTAATCAGCGTTTGATCAGCAGGAATTCTCTTCTGGCCGTGTGGACCTCAACTGTGAACTCAGGATAAAAGGTGATCTGATTTCCCTGGTACTGGAGTTCTCCCTTTTCCCTCGCCAGACACAGGACGGCATCCCTATCCCGATAGTTTAAGAGTTTTGCTATGATTGGGTGCGAGGTGTTCCAGGCAGGGGAAGTGTGATGAGGGAACGATGAGCTAGCTTCACTACCAGAAATCGGGACAGATTTTGGGCTCCAAAGATTTCTGTCAGCATGCCCTCCACATAGGATACCATTTTGTGGACTCCGGGACCCCAATGATGCACAGCTTTTTGCAGCGGGAGCGCGCCTCCAAGTCCTCATTCTTTGCCTGGATAACCGCCAGCACGCGCTCCATATTCAAGCATTTCGAGTTCACTGTCTAGATCTCGTCTTCAGCCTTAGAGACCCTCTGTTCCTCCTCAGTGATGTGAGAGGATTGTTTATCAAGTTTCGCAGCCATGCTGTCAATGCGTAAGTTCAGTGTGTCTATCTTCCCATCAATGGACTGAAGGCTACACTGCATGGCCAACAGTGTTGCTTCAAGGGTAGTCCCCTCTGCAATTCCCGCAGTCTGCCCCCCCTACGAGCTCGCATTCTTGGGCTGGCACGCCAAACCCCTCGTCTCGAAGGTGAGGCGCGCCTGGTCTGGTCTACCTTCCCCATGATTGGCTCCGCGTGTCGTCCCCCCACGGCAAGGAAAGTCTCAGCATGAGTAACTACTAGTGTGGCGATGCGTTTATATGATTCAGCGGCGTAAGTTGTCTGTTGATACAAAGCTATTCCTTTATAGGACAAGTTTAAATGACGCTCCTAACCCATTCACATCTGTAGTCAACTTGTGGCGATCTATCGCGCTGCAAACTCGGGGTCCCCAGGAGCGCCTCCAGTCACACAGGTGGTAGAAAGATGTGTCTCCTAGCCTGCAGCATAGCTCCGCCACACTTATGTAACGCTGGACTCACCAGTGCATGCAATCTTACACCAGCGCCTGTATCTAGTGCTTCACATACCAACAGTGCTACACACATGCCGTAGCATCAACCTGCATTAGACTGTACATACTCTACTGGTGCGGCACCTCCTTGACCTATCTACTTTCAGCCACGATGAAGTCCCCAATCCATCCAGGGATCTGGCTGTGAATGGAGGGTGGAGATAACATGGGGGACTACCCTGCCGCATATGTCAGCGCCATCAACGCGCCTGTGCTCTCCTCATGTGAAGGCGAGAGGCCCCGAGCTTGCTTCCTTACCGTCCACGTGCAACTTCCAGCAGGACTCAAGCCCAGCACTCTCCACACAGCCACAGGACTGCAGCACAGGTACCTCCGCGGTCCGCAAGCACATGTTGCAATATGGAGGCCTCCCCGATGGGTGCCGCCATCGCGCCTCAGCACATAGTGCCTGCCGTCGCAAGGCCCTCCTCTGCTGTAAGGCCCGCGGGGCAGCCGCAGCCATCCCGGCTCCGCTCACCTCAGTTTCTGCGTCCCCAGCTTGCAGCTCCACACAGTCCCACAGGCAGGGAACGCACCACATCCTCCACAAAGGCCCGCCTCTGTACAATCACCCACAGTCATAGACCAGTTCAGTTCGGGCCTCCATCCACGCCCTTGAGGCCCAGCCACAATTCACTCTCCTCCGCCGCTCAGCTGTCAGGAATCATCTCCACCCCCAAATTTCACCTTTGAGCAACGACTGATGCGTCGGAACACCGGGGCAGTAGGCGTATCGCTGTGTTAACTGAGGATGGTAGGATTATGGGAGGATGAAAAGTACCTGACCGGTAGAGCTGCACTGTCGTGCGGCTATCTTGCCGTGGGCTCTCTGGCGCCCCCCTGAAATCAATTTATCTTGAATATTTTCATCAACGAAGCTGATGTGCAAATTTATTCTGCTTGAAATCGAACATTTGAACTGTGCCTTGGTATCGCTGCCGAACTTTGCTGAACATTGCTCATACCAATTGCTGCTAAAATCTTTTAAACTTAACAGTCTGAATCTCGAGGAGTTTGGAGCCTGCCACTGGAATCTCTCTTAGATGCAAACGGATATATGCAGGAGTATTTGCTGTTATTATTTTAATGCTGATTGCTTTGCTTATAATTCTGAATCTGCCTCATTATATGCCTGTTGAAGATTCTAAACTTTCAAATCCTTTCAAAACATCTTCATGCATTACTAGTGCTATTGCTTTAGATGACAAATCTTTGCATTTGGATTCTTCTAAGGGGGACTATTCCCTATATGTACATTCTAGATTATTGTACGAGTATGTAAATACAATGGACTCTAGTAAATGCCACGTATGTATGCAATAACCTGCATCAGTAACTGAGGGTATTACTTATCATACCATTCCTTTAAAATATGGTGTTTCGTGCAGCTTATAAATTAGTTTGTTTTATGGTGCTGATCAATTTCAATATTATTATTCAAACTATAATCTGGTCTTTTCTAAAATTCT
Organism: Calotriton arnoldi; assembly: GCA_963921515.1. NCBI lineage: Eukaryota > Metazoa > Chordata > Amphibia > Caudata > Salamandridae > Calotriton > Calotriton arnoldi. Next base: position 1,251,886 of record CAWUFW010002794.1, on the reverse strand, counting down.
TGTGTTGAAATGCTTAAAGCCTCATACTGAAGCTTCATAAGCTGAGACAATGGGCTATTTATTTAGACCAACTCAATCACTGGACATGGATTATGCACATAGACAACTCATCTTTCATTTTAGAAGAAGCAGAAAAGAAATGTATCACCTCAGTAGAAGAGAGACATAAAAATGCAACTATTAAAGCTACTGCTGCTTCGAAACTAAACCCTTGGATATTGCAAAAAGAAGATCATAGTATAGTAGGAAATATGGCTGCTTTAGTGTTAGACTGACAACATAAAAGGAAACTGTGTATATAGAAATAAATCTGTTATTAACACAAACTTTGTAGGTACTAGTGAATGTGAGCATATGTTTGAAATTTATAAAAATTGGGGACGATATTTAGAAGGAGTAGATCCTGTGTTCCCTGGTGTGTATTATATTTGCGGGAAAAATGTTTTTTTATAGATTGCCTAGAAGATGATATAGAACTTGTAGTATGGGAGTTGTGTTTTCAAAAATATATCATGTGGGACAGATTGAGGAAGTGAACAAGGAGCAGCCTGGGAGAATGAAAAGAGGTGCAAGTGAGATAGTGGGAGATATTTTTGGTGCCTTAATACCTTCAGTAGGAGCACTACTAAACTCTCATAAAATTAAAAAACTTTCTACTGTAGTGGACAGATGAGCGACTAGTACCGCTGGAGGATTTTCTGTTGTAAATACTGAAATGATTTCGATAAGATCCATGGTGATGCAAAATCGCCTTGAACTAGACATCCTTCTCGCGAAGGAGGGCAGAGTCTGTCAGTCGTTAAAGGTCCAACAATGTTGCACCTGCATACCCGATAAAAGCAATGATCTGACAGGTTGCATCAATAATATTACTGACTTAAACAAAGACCAGAAAGGGTTAAAGACTGATGGTGCCTGGGAAAAGATTGGTAAAGGGTTGTCAACTGTTAGTAACTGGTTGAATTACTTAGGAAGCAGGTTGGTGATTAAAATCTTGAGACCTGTGGTGGCAATTCTTTGTGCATAATGCTGGTCTTGATGATTATCAAAATGTGTAAGCAAAAGAGACAGACAAGGAGTGAAAAGATCAAGATCAGAGGTTTGAATTTGAAGACAAACAAAGTGAATACTACGACAAAATGAGAGCTTTGGAAGAGTCTAGATGTAAGAGATTAAAAACAACAGAACTGTGATATGTGACATATGAAGTTAAATTTTGCAATGGCTTGATTCACCATAAGAGGGAGGGTTGATGCTGCGCAAACACTGCCAACTAGTTTATTGGCGATTCATTCTGGATGCGACAACAAAACAACACATGAAAACAAATGTGCACCTTGCACATGTTAAGTGTATTTTAATGATACTGAGTGAAGACAAAATACAAGCACTGTAAAAGAGAGCTTTGAGCTGTAGAAACAGAAAGAATTCATATATTGTGTGTTTAACATGTTTAATAATCCTCTTTACTGATGGCTTAACAATGTCGAAATGAAAATTCATAAAATATGCACTGATAATACGCAAAATATTGTAAACTAAACCTGATAAGTCATATTTATGCTTCCATGAGTCTCAATGTAATAATGCAGTGTGTGTAACAAATGTAAAAGCCCTCTTTTAATGCTTCCATTGTAATGCACCATAGAAATCGAAAAGCTGGTGCAAATGTGCCATAATACAACTTACATGAATGAACATTTCTGTGTAGCTGCTTTACACTTACAGAACTTAGATTGATTCAAACGACAATGATTATATGATTTATAGAATTAATTTACATATAGGTACTTTGTGACACTTGGAGCCCGATTCCGATCTCGCTCAGAAGGCCTATGAATCGGATTTGGCTTTTACGGATCCGATTCGTAGCCCTTTTTCCCGTCCGAATAGTACACAGGTCCGAACGACCAAGTACGATGCAAAGATCGCGTACGCGCCGACCGAAACGTTTCCCAACCCGATCCTGTCCGTACGACTCGTACGCAGACGCTTCGTACATTTCTATGGAGTCTGTTTCCAAGCGAGCAAGTATGATACACGATTCGGACAGCCTTCACGAATCGGTATGTCCGGATCGAAAAAGCTGCCGGCAAGGAAAAGGGTTCCTCAAGGGTAAGCTGAGGGGGCCCTGAGAGTATGGACAGAGGGATCCAACTGGGTTCAGCAAGACGTAGAACCAGAACATGCCCCCGCTGTTGTGGGGCAGGTCTATGTTCTATTGACCCAAGCAGGGAAGTCCATCAAGGGATTGATTAGTGTACCCTGGCTTTAGGCTGGGAGGGAGTTGTGTTAGACGTGGCTTTTTCAGAGGGTTCACCCCTGTACTTTTTGGCCTCCAATTTTTGACCCTGTTTTTGGACACTGGGCACTTTACCACTGCTATTCAGTGGTAAAGTGCACATGCTCTCCATGTAAATTGTGTTTATGGATTAGTGTTTTCATGTTTGGCTTATTTGATTTACTGTTAAGTCCCTAGTACAGTGCACTGTGTGTGCCCAGGGCCTGTAAATCAAATGCTGCTAGTGGGCCTGCAGCACTTGTTGTGCCACCCACACAAGCAGCCCTTCAAAGGGTTCTCAGACCTGCCACAGCAGTGTCTGCATGTAGTTTTTACTGCCATGTCGACTTGGCAAGTGCACCCATTTTCCAAGCCCTGAATGGTGAAAGGCAGGATACGTACTGGTATGGGTCACATGTCCTGATAGTGAAATACAGTGTATTTAGTTTTTCACTATTAAAAGGCTATCTGTCCCGTAGGATAGAATGGGAGTTTACTTATAACATCTTATGAGTATATCTTCCCATTGGGACAAGATAGAGAAATGGAGTTTAATATGCCTGAACTCAAGGTGTAGAAATGCATCTTTTAGTCAAGATGATTTTTATGTTCTGTGTTTGAAAATACCACTTTTAAAAGGTAGGTATTTTCTTGCTTAGACATCCTCTGCTGGGTTGTGGATTGACTGTCTGGCTTTGGAGTGACAGGGGCTGAGGATGTGCATTCTCTTCAGACAGCCACTGGGGGGTTGAGGTGTGTCCTGCCTCTCCTGGATGAGGCACGGCTTGGCTGAATAGACCTGGGCTACATTTAGAATAGTGGGAGGATATTTCCTTGCACCTGAATGGGCCTGGTCTGCATTGGACAATGCTGTCTCCTGCTGCTGGGAAGCTGGGCCACAGAGGACCAAACCGGTTTGGACTAAGCTCAGACACTCTCTGCCCAAGAGAACAAAACAAAGAGAAATGCAGTATAAATATTGGGGCCCAGACTCCAGAACTTTAGAACTCTTTTGGGACCAAGAAGACTGCCAAGAAGAAGAGCTGGAGAAGCTGTGAGGAGGAACTACCACTTTGCTGTGTGCTTTGCTGTGTTGGCCTGCAGTGGCTGCTTCTGTCTTGGGCAGTGAAAGGACTGAACTGAACTTTCTGCAACTTCTTTGTGTGAGTCAGTGGCGTAACGAAACTTGAGGGGGCCCCCCTGCAAAGCACAATGAGGGCCCCCCCCACCAGCAGCCCGGCCCACCACCTACCACTTTGCCCCACCGACAAAAATAAGCAGTCACCTAAAGCTGTATTTTCAGCACTTATCTGTGCATACTTCGAACTGCAAATATAAATAGAATGCACTTCAATTGTGTTCTAGGGCTGCCTGAATGATGAGATCCATGACTGATAATTAAAGGGAACAAAGACAGAAACATTACAAATGAATACATACTTTTTTATTTATAACCCTATTTAGTGCCAAGGCTAGGTCTTTCCAGGCTCTTTAAACACATGGCTGGCATTTTTCTTTTGGCAACCCTACTTTATATTCCTTTTCATGAAATGCATTCTCACACTACAGCAGTAAATGTAAATTTCAAATGCAAGGAATAGGCAGAGTGGGGGCCCAGGGGGTACTGGAACCAGAAAAAAACTAAGCCTCGGTAACCAGTTTACAAAGGTATGTTTGACTGTGCACCTCAGATAGAGCGTACAGCTGACTGTTGTGGTGCACTGTAGCACCCAACAACACTTTTCAATAATGTACATCACACGCAGACATGTAATAGCGCTCACTGGGTAGAGCTTATATAGCACATAGCTCAGAAATACCATATAGATGGATGGCACGCAGCTCCCAAGAGCATTGTAAGTAGTTTAAAACACACGCAAGCATCGAACAGAACGCTCTGGACAGACCTTGCATACACCCCACATAGCGCAGATATACTATACAGCTGGCTGCAATGTGGCCCCGAAGAGCACTTTTCAATAGCATGGAACACACACAAACTTCCAACACAACACATTAAATAGAACATTTTGCTTACATCTAACTAAGCACAGACATGGCATTTGGGCAGTGGGCCATATTTTCCATAGAATGCATTATATAAATATAAATAACGTACCATAACTTGCAATTGCTGCCCCTATAGTTGTGTAGCTCTATCTATAACTTGGTCATCAGAATGTGCTACAACAAAGACGATGATGCTGGGTCGGTAAACAGGAGAGAGGGCCAGCCCATCTTCACTATTGAGAGGCTCAGAAGCGCACCATTTAATTTATGAGGCAGGCCGCCTGGCCGCAGTACTGATATGAGGCAACTGGTGCACCCATGCTGCAGCTGCACGCTACAACTACTGCGCAGATGGCCCGAACTCTACGCCACTCTACTCTGTGCCACTTCACTTTTGGGTAGAGGTGAATCAGTGAGTGAGGTGCCCCAGTACTGGGCTAGAAGTGCCAGCTGCAGATCAGAATTGATTGGGCACATATGCAACTCTGAGTGGATCTCTGTACTGGAATTGCAGAAGGGGGCTGTCCTACAGGCCAGCCACATGCTGGGAGAGTGGCCAACTAGTTGCTGAGCTCAGGGGTCATCCCCAGAGTGCAAGTGTCACGGCCCACTCTAAACATATCCCAGAGTGCTCTGCAAAGCTGAGACTCCCCCACCATACCCTGGGTGCTTGCCCTCTGCTGGCCCCATGCTTGCGACAGGGGTCAGGCACACTAGGGCTCCTCCACAACACAAGACCCAAGGGAATGCTGGAAATTAGCCCAAACTAACAAAGACGTCCGTGCACAGTCTTCCTGCTCAGTCGGAGGCTGTGCACATATTTCACAGCATCCATTTACAGGCCTCAAAGCACACTGAGTAAACAACTGGTAGGCTCCATTTACAGCCTCAGAGAAGGCTGTGCACAAAACCGACTGCATCCATTTACCGGCCTCAAAGCAGGCTGAGGAAACAACTGGCAGGCTCAATTTACAGTCTCAGAGGAGGCTGTGCACACATCCGACTGCATCCATTTACAAGCCTCAAAGCTATCTGCATAAACAGCTGGCAGGATCCATTTACAGTCTTAGAGGAGGCTGTGCACACATCTAGCAAAATACATTTACAAGCCTCAAATGAGGCTGCTTAAACACCTGGCAGGATCCATTTACTCCCTTAGAGGAGGCTGTGCACACATCTGGCAGCATTCATGTAAAGGCCTAAAAGGAAGCTGCGTACGTCTGCAGCCCTCAGAGGACACTATGTACAGCTGGCAAGGCCTGTTAAGACCTTAGAGGAGGCTGTGAACACATCTAGCAGGGACCACTCCAGGCCTCAGAGGAGGCTGTGAGCAGAGCTGGCAGTATCCATGTCCATGCATCAGTGGAGGCTGTGCACAGCTGGTTGGACCTCTTTACAGGCTACAGAGGAGGCGCCATTTTGGCACCTGTATAAGTGACCAGAAAACAACACACTGTCTGTTGTAGGTATTTAGCATGGGGTGTGGTTAAGATTTTGAAACAGATCAAAAAGGAGTCCATTCACAAACTGCATTTTGTAGTACATAAAGTAGTACTAGGTAGTACTTCTCATGTACTATAAAATGCTATTCACAAACCTACAAGAAGAGCCCTCCATACCTCCTATCTTTTCTATGTCGAGATTTCTGTAAAAGTGTCAAAGGTATCCGCACACATAAACCTACGATTTAGCTGTAAATGTCAGAGGGACAATGGAAAGCTGCTGAGAAATGAGCAATAGTTACTACTAAATAGGAGGGGTTCAAGGAGCAGTAATATAAAGAGAAGTTTATGGGTGTAAGGATGGGCTAAGGGTGGGGTCTGCTAACACAAACACACAGTACTTTCTTATCCTGTTTGCTACTGAATAAACAACAATCATTCTGAGCCCCCAAATCAACCGTCTCTGTCACAGTGCAAACGAAGGCAGAAGGCCCTAGCTCAAGAAGAGACAGCGCTGTCTCCCGAGAGCTGTGAGCCCAACAGCAGCTCCACACTATGGCCCTCTTTACGAGGGACTCCAGATGAGGTGTTATCATCCTAATAATGAAGTGTGCTGGAGTTCCTCGGTGCATGCGCCCCCACTATTAAGAAAGTTCCCATACGGAATGGGATATAACTTGGAAATTGGTGTTTCTGCAATGATTTCGACATGTTTTTCCATATTCTGGGCCGTGCAACCCAGGGGTCCTAACGCATACAAGTACATACATCCTTATATAAGCACATATCTAAAACCCATTGGCGAGGAGACATTTACCCCAGCAAATAACTGGGTCAAATGGATACATCTATGCACATAACGCATAACAAAGATGTAGGACAGCATTACTTTAATTTTACTTTCACTTTAATCGACATTACCCATTACTAAATTCGACACGACCAAAATTCTACCTGTCATACACAACTAAACAAAGAGAGCCATATGCAACCGGTCACTGTTAAACCCGGGACCCCGTGACAACGATGCCCAGAGCAGGAGTGACCCATGCTAATGGGAGAAGGCGCTATACAAATACAACGAACATAAATTCAAAATTGGAGGCACTGCCTTTTGTTTCTGTTTGCAAAATCTGGCATCAGAAATAATCACCAGCACATAGTGTAACACAATGTTGTAGCCCACAGACATGCATGTTGTGCTGCTGTAAGACTCACATAGGCGGAATATGTCACTCCTCGGTATCGTGAAACAAATGCGATATTCCACTGTCCAGTTGTGCACTTATAATTCCAATGCTTACAAGAACAAGCTCGTATTTCCTAAATCAGACTACAGGAAGGCTCTTTCTTGTCTGGCGTTACCAGAGCTCTAGGCCTATGTCGATTGTTCCTGAAAGGTGTCTATTTATACACTGAGAGGTCGGAGCTAGAAAGGAGAGATGGGCGCGATGAATCAATAAGTGTGTTTTTATACACATACACACACATTCCATTGAAGACATGGAGGTTGAAAATTATGCCATGTGAGACAACTTCTCAATCTTGAGAATGTGTAGGCGACAGACTGACTCACCTGAGGCCTGGTCTGCAGCTTCAGTGGCAGGCGCGAGTGGGCAGCAGAAGACCAGGCAAGGCATAGCTGCCAAGGTTTCATATTGCTATGTGTGACATTTTCATAATTTCAGTGAAATTATGAGTGACATTCAACAACTATGAGTGACACTTTCTAGTGAGCAAAATCAAGCAAAGACGAGGGAAACATATACATAAATATCAGAAATCACACTAATTTTAGCAACGAGAAACTTGAAGATCTTAAAACTAGTGGAAAGCACCAGAAATGGAAGGGCACTAGTGCCCGTGTAACCTGATGGTAGTTAAACAAATATGTAACCATAATATTAACAGCCTACACGATTGGTGATGTGAGCACAAGCAGAATGAAAAAATTGCTTCTAAATATTGCTGAATTCGATTACAGGTTCAGGCTGAGTCTGTAAAATTAAATGTATTTGCAATCCATCCAAGAAGGTCGGATATTACAGACCTGATAGTAACTGAGCCCGCGTCGACGACCAGTCTTCAGCAGTCCGGTCCTGTGGGGGAGGCGGGGCGCAACATGATGCAAGGCACTGGCAGCACGGGGGGCATCATGATTAGAGGCACTGGCGGCACAGGGGGTGGGGGCATGCTCATGACTGGCGGCTAAAGCAGCGGCAGGCTGCAAAACTTATCTTCAGAATCTTAACTGCCGCCCCGCTCTTGCAGGCAAATGGATGATGTTGCAGCCCTGTGACGTCATGACATCACGTGACTGCCTCCGCAGCGCAAAAGCCAGCGATAGCCACGGAGCCCAGCCTGGTCGATGACATTTCATGCAAACGTTAAGAAATTAAGTACCAGGGCAGAGCAGCAGTGAACTGCACAAAGTAGAGCATTCTGTCACACACACTGCAGCTGCCAGAGAAGCGCGTGTCGGTGCTTTGCTGAAAGGTTAGCATTGGCAATAATGAAATTAAGGCTGCACCAAAGGCGTGAGGGCGGCCTTAATATCACGTTTTTATGTATTTGGTAGCCACATGTTTTAATGCGCTGGCTGCGCGGCCGCTGAGGGGGCCCCTGGAGCGCGGGGGCCCCCCCGCACCGCGGGGGCCTGTGTTACACCCCTGGTGTGAGTTTCTCCAAGGGCTTGAGGTAGAGCTTGCCCCCTGTTCAAGAAGTCTGAGGAACAGCAAAGACTTCAAGTTCATCTGCTACCAGCACTGGGAACTGTGTGTTTTGTGCTGCAACAGAAGAAAAAGCAACCCAACGCCATCAATGACGCCGCTGCTGACTCTGTGTCCTTAAGGCACTGCAGAGGGCACCATGCACTTCGCACCGCAACCCTGGTCTCACCGACGACACCACCCAAAGCTGCCACCGAGCTGCTGCTTGCACCATGACCCGTTGGCCCGTACTCCGCACCGCCTTGCTTCACGCTGCCGCCCTGGTATCACCGATGCCCTGCACTTCTAAAGGTACTGTTTTGCTAGTCGTTCCGATGCCATAGCTGGCCTGCGACACCGCTGTGAGCCAGAACTGTTTGGATTTGTTGTTCACAATGCAGTGATAGCCCCAGACGGAGCTATTGACTTCAGGGATCTGTATTTCAAGTCTATTTTAGAGTATTGATATTTCTGAGAACTGTATGGTGGATTTGTATCGTTTTTGGTCTTGTTCGCACAGGTAAATATTGTTTTTTTTTCTAAAACTGGTGTGGAGCCTTCTGTAGTGTTTTCACTGTATTACTGTTGATTATGTGCAAATGCTTTACACACTGCCTCTGAAATAAGCCTGACTGTTTGTGCCAAGCTACCAAGGGGGTGAGCAGGGGTTATTTCAGTAGTGTATCCCCCTTATCCTGACTAGAAGGAAGACCTGTGGTGGCAATTTCTTTGTGCATAATGCTGGTCTTGATGATTATCAAAATGTGTAAGCAAAAGAGATATAGACAAGGAGTGAAAAGATCAAGATCAGAGGTTTGAATTTGAAGACAAACAAAGTGAATCCTACGACGAAATGAGAGCTTTGGAAGAGTCTAGATGTAAGAGATTAAAAACAGCAGAACTGTGATATGTGACATATGAAGCTAAATTTTGCAATGGCTTGATTCACCATAAGAGGGAGGGTTGATGCTGCGCAAACACTGCCAACTAGTTTATTGGCAATTCATTCTGGATGCGACAACAAAACCACACATGAAAACAAATGTGCACCTTGCACATGTTAAGTGTATTTTAATGATACTGAGTGAAGACAAAATACAAGCACTGTAAAAGAGAGCTTTGAGCCGTAGAAACAGAAAGAATTCATATATTGTGTGTTTAACATGTTTAATAATCCTCTTTACTGATGGCTTAACAATGTCGAAATGAAAATTCATAAAATATGCACTGATAATACGCAAAATATTGTAAACTAAACCTGATAAGTCATATATTTATGCTTCCATGAGTCTCAATTTAATAATGCAGTGTGTGTAACAAATGTAAAAGCCCTCTTTTAATGCTTCCATTGTAATGCACCATAGAGATCGAAAAGCTGGTGCAAAGGTGCCATAATACAACTTACATGAATTAAAATTTCTGTGTAGCTGCTTTACACTTACAGAACTTAAATTGATTCAAATGACAATGATTATATGATTTATAGAATTAATTTACATATAGGTACTTTGTGACCTTAGGGCCCGATTCCGATCTCGCTCGGAAGGCCTACGAATCGGATTTGGCTTTTACGGATCCGATGCGTAGCCCTTTTTCCCGTCCGAATGGTACACAGGTCCGAACGACCATGTACGATGCAAAGATCGCGAACGCGCCAATCAAATTGTATCCCAACCCGATCCTGTCCGTACGACTCATACGCAGATGCTTCGTACAGTTCTATGGAGTCTGTTTCCAAGCAAGCAAGTATGATGCACGATTCGGACAGCCTTCACGAATCGATATGTCCGGATCGAAAAAGCTGCCGGAATCGTTCTTTTGGGGCCCGTAGCAGGCCCCCCACCACCTGCAGCCCTCCGATTCGGACCCGTAGGGGTACCCATGGGTCCCCCCTTCTCATGCATGCACAGTGTGGCGGGCACCATGGGATGCCCGCCACAGGGTGTACGCTTTTCCCCACCCACCCCTTTTTGCTATGGGAGCCTGTCTACGCGTCCAGTATACAGGCTCCCATAGAGTTCAATGGGAGTCCGAGCGAACCGAGTCTGTAAGCATGTGATTACATCGTACTCGGTCGCTCGGACTCCAGGTGCACAATTCGGTAGTAAAGCCCTAGGGATCCGAGTCGTATGGAGGGCTTTACAAGCGAGATCGGAATCGGGCCCTTAGTAATAGGCTATACTTGGGATCGAACATTTCTTTGCAATCACTTATGACAATTTATAAATCTTGCTTATTAGACAGGAATACTTAATCGAATATATTATGGTTGGATTTAATTGTACATTCGTCTATTAATAAGAATCACTTTACTTTATATGCATTACATGATTTGCTCTTTAGGATTGCATTCTACTTCACAGACTGATGTGAAAGGATTTTACTTGCCCATTCATGTAACTTTTTCCGTTCTTTCACATAACATTCCTAATGCCTAAAGGATACTTTTTCAACACTTCGACATGGTTTACAGTGTGAGAACCTGAACTATGACACTAGTTTATGGAAAGCAACATTGGATAGTTATTTGTGGATTGAACTGTGTGACCAGAACAGACGACTGATTCCCATGGATGGTATGGGAAAATTCTCCAAAGTATCTTCTTTTGCACCTTGTGAGCGGATGATAGTCACATGGGTGACTGTCCATTGAGGGGTGACAGTTGATGTTGCCTCCGGATGCAGCAAGTAATATATTATTAAAGGGACCCTTAGAATGGCATGGAGGCAAATAATGACACTCGGACCCTCTTCCTCTAATGCTGTCGGACACCCGCAGATGTGGGCTCTCAGAGACATGCCCTCAAACTCTTGGACTGAGACATCCTTTCCTTGGCTGTCCTTGTTTTCCCGATGCTGAGGCTGCTAATGCTGACTTTCCTCTCCCTAGCTGCCTTTGGAACTCATGTCAGTGAGGCTTGCTGACATTGTTGATGTGCCAGTTTTTGCCACCTTTCCCAATCCCAACTCTGATCGAACTATATGCCTACGCTAAAGAATTGTTCCAAACCATCCTCCTGTCTTTAATGATAGTGGGAATTCTCTTTGTTTAGTGAACTTTATGGACACTGTGGCTAATCGCTTCCAGATTTCTTTGTAACATTGCTTTTGGTGCAGAGACAGATTATCAAGTAAATAATATTGAGTTGCACAAATATTGAGTCATTAATATCGTGGGTCAGGAATACCGACAGCAAGAATATCGTGGTCAAGAATATCGGCTTAAGGTAAGTAATATCGATTTTAAAAATATCAAAATATTTAATATCGTTTGCAAAAATAGTTATTAAAAATATCGTTTTTTATTATTGTTCTGTATTTTAGTATATATTTTATATGTATGTGATGTATGTTTTTTGTATAAGATTTGTTTGTATTTTTAATATATGTGTTAAATTTGTAGTAGTTATTAAAAAAATATTTGAATTTTGCACTTTTTGTTCTGTAGCGGGTTGTGGGTTTATAGGGGAATAGGGTGGGAAGTAATCTAATTATATTAAATTTAATAATTGTTTTTTATTTGAATTTTGCGTTTTTATTTCCATAGTGGGTTGTGGGTTTATAGGGGAATAGGGTGGGAAGTAATCTAATTATATTAAGATTAATAATTGTTTTTTATTTGAATTTTGCGTTTTTATTTCCATAGTGGGTTGTGGGTTTATAGGGGAATAGGGTGGGAAGTAATTTAATTATATTAATTTTTTTATTAATATTTGTTTAATTGAGATGTTATAGTGTTAAATATGTCAAATAATGTATTATTAATTATTTAATAATTGGTTGTTAATTAATTTTAATTATTTAATTGGTAATTAATTATCGTAATTGTTTAATTAATTTTAGGTGTGTGTTGTGGTGTTTATAAGTGTAAATGGTGGGAAGAAATGTATTTTTAATTTATGAATAAATAATTGGTTGTTAATTAATTTTAATTAATTTGTAATTAATTTTGGTAATTGTGTAATTAATTATATTTGTGTGTGGTAGTTTTTAAAGGTGTAAAAGGTGGGAAGGGTGGGAAGTGAATTATTTTTAATTGATGAATTATTAATTATTTAATAATTAATTCAAATTTATTAATTGGTAATTAATTATGGTAATTGTGTAAATAATTTTATGTGTGTTGTGGTGTTTATAAGAGTAAAGAGTGTGAAGTAATTAGTGTTTTTATTAATTAATATATAGTTGTTAATTAATGTTAATTAATTGATATTTATTTAGGGTAAATGTATTTTTTTGTGTTTTGGTTTTACTTTTAAAGGGGTATAGGGTGGTTATTAAATAAAATTTCGTTATTTAATTATTAGTTGTTAATAGTAATAGTTTTACTTTTAAAAATAATATGTAATTGTCTTTTATAATTTTATAGTTTAATTTAGGTGTGTGTTGTGGATATTAGAGTGTTAAAACCTGCGTACTCAATTAATGTTTATTTTATTTATTAATAAGAAATGTTTTAATTGAGTATTAATTATGTTAATAATGGAAATAAATGTAATTAAAAATGTTGAAGTGTTTTGTTAGTGGTGTGGTATTATAGGGTATGAAATAAAATAAATACATTTAGATTTTAAATATTTTTTTTGTTAATATTTGCTACTTTTAAGTAATTATTGTTTATAAATGTATTTATTAATTTATTTTATATATTATTTGTAGTTTTATATATAACTAATATTATAATGTGTTCTTTTTATATATTTAATATATTTAATTTTATATTTTTTTTAATGTTTTTCTGCTATACAACACTTTCCCTACTGTTGCACTCTTTGGAGTGGGAATAGTAATTTTTACCCCTACGCTCTCCAACACTTACCCTACTGTTGCACTCTTTGGAGTGGGAATAGTAATTTTTTCCACTCCGCTATCCAACACTTTCTTTACTGTTGCACTCTTTGGAGTGGGAATAGAAATTTTTTCCCCTCCGCTATCCAACACTTTCGCTACTGTTGCTATTACTGGAGTGGGAATAGTAATTTTTACCCCTCCGCTATCCAACACTTTCCCTACTGTTGCACTTATTGTATTGGGAAATGTTAGTTTACATTTAAAAAAAAATAGTTTAATGTTTTACTTTATTATAGAAGTTTTATTTTATTTTAAATTATTGATATATATATTCATTCAAATCAATTCTGAACTCCGTACAGATCAGACACCGACACAGGGGAAGCATTGCTATTCCATCCTTCAATTTATTACGAAATTATCGCTATGACGCGTTTTGGCATACCTGCCTTGTTCACATTGGCAGTCGACAAAAAACAGAATACTTTATTTAAACAGAGTACTGCGATCACATGACCCAGTTGTTGAATGACTATGGAAGACAGACTCACGTTACTGCTTCAAATTCAAAGTGTACACTTACTCCTTACAAATGTTTTTCCAAAATAAACATAACCACAATTACATCATTGTCAGTACAAAAATTATGATAATTCCAACATCATGTCAATTGATTTAAATACTTTAGACAATAACGTCTCAGTGCAATGCTCATTTCTCATTACAAGATGAGGCAATGTTATTCAGAACAAATGCTCTACAGCACTCCACTTGTTTATTAATTCTCACAAGTGGTGCCCACTAACTTAGCAACCTTTGCAATAAATTACATATCGTCATTTTATACATTAAAGTCATATCAGTAATAAAATCATGATGTTAAAAAATAAATATATATACATTAGTAAAAGAGTCAAAAAATTTTTTTCACTTCAGCAGCATCAAACGAATAAAGTGCAAGTGCAAGTTTCATTAATCAATTTCTCATAAAAATTGCTTTTTGTTCTACTAACTTAAGAGGTGTTCTGAAAATATCTTCTTTTCACTTTCCACCATTTCATCTGCCAATATAAACCAAAAGTATATCTCATTTAGATATACACATAACCTCTTTCATAATGCAAATCTACTACAGATCTTGTGAAGACGGATGAATTTAGTTCAATTAAAATGCAAGTGCTTTACAGTACTTAAATTACAATCCTATCTTCCCTCTTTGTGCAAAATTCACTATTGAAAGTGCAAGTGCTTTTTACAAATTTCATTGGTTCTTGGTGGATTATTCATGATAATTCTTAAATTCAACTTTAAAATACCTCATCTATTAAAGTTTAAAATTTATAATCCAATCTTCAACTTTATATATATTATTTTTATATAATTTTAAAGTTTAAAAATTAAATAAAGATAATAGTTAATAAATTAATTTCAAGTAAATATATGTACATGTATAAATTATAATGTTTGTGTGTTTATATTTTTTAAATTAAGTTTGTTATATTTAGTTAAAATGTATATTAAATTTAATTTCTTTTGTTAAAAATAATATTAGTATTTAATATATTAAGGGGCCGATTCCGATTCGGGCCGGAAATCTCTCCGACCGAGCCGGACCCGGAGAGATTTCCGACCGAATCGGACCCGTGCAGCCCGACCGAACGAGTACGATGCGCACGTATGCCATCGTACTCGAGTCGGTCGGACTCCCATTGAAGTCAATGGGAGCCTGTCGTACAACGCGTATGCAGGCTCCCATTGACTCAATGGGTGCGAGGCGGACAAGGGCGCCCCTACAGCGTTTACGCGGCGAAGCGACTCGCGCCGTACATGCACAGGTAGGGGGACCCATGGGTCCCCCTGTGTGCGACTCGCGCGGAGTACGCGTACAGGGGGTCTGACACGGACCCCCAAAGTACGGCTCCGACTGCTCTTTCGAGCCGGATTGCGCGGCTCGGTCGGACTGCTCGCGGCGCGCATCGTACTTACCCGGCCGGGGAACGTCTCCATTGCGCGGTGCGAGTCGAGTCCGAGCTAGTCGGTCGGTGCGGTTAGACCCGGGAACGAGTCGGTCGGAGCGGTCGGGACGCCCGGACGAGTCGGTCGGCGATTTCGCATCGTACTCGCTCGCCCGGACGCGCGTACGAATCGGTCGGGCAATAGGGCTCCGAATCGGATCCGGTTAAGCCGAATCCGATTCGGAGCCCTACCGGCCGAGATCGGAATCGGCCCCTTAATATATATTATTTAATATATATTTTTAAATCGGTATTTTTTACATCTATATTTTTTACCTCGATGTTTTTGAGTCGATATTTTTGTACTTACCTGTTAAGGTGTGGGAATCGATATTTTTCCTCAATATTTTTTATATCGATGTTTGTTACATCGATATTCTATCAGCGAATCATTGCTTTTGATTTATCTTTCCTATATGTGTGGTTTTAAACTACATTTGTAATTGCTTATCGAGACTCATGACTTATTGCCTAAATACTGACCATTTACTTTGAATTCTAAATTGTTTAATACAATAACTAAATTCGACCCACATTATATGAGTCTTCTTTACCATAACCTGAAATGTTCTTTCCACATAGACCGTCCATACTATAACTAAAATTCTAATGTATAACAGGGATAGCCATAGATTATTCGCAGAACACCAGATTCTTTGGCTATTATTCTGCACTGCTACAGCAGAACGATTGGTTTGTATGATTTTGGCTCAACTGAGCTTCTTTAGGAGGTTCGGAATTCCTGTGGTCATTGTCTACATTTATAATATGATCTTGAGGGTTATATACTTGAATTTGATTTCCAATTTGTGAGTTGGTTACCAATTAATTGTAATTGGGTCATTGGGTAGCCAACAGGAGACACCCTAGTTCCTCACTCCTCAATGTGACGAGCAAGGTCCATCGAAGGACCAAAGCTTTGTGGGTGTGAATAGGGATCAAAATGGAATCAGGTGAGATAATCGCCAAATTGACCAGATGGTATGGTATGGGCCCAGTGGATAAAAAATTATTTAAGCCTCAGCTGCAACACTACGTATCCTAGCCCTGCTTGTAGGTCCTGTAATCGCGGTTTCTATGCCCACTGTATTTCCTTTGTTAGCTCACTGCCACCATAGTTCATCCCACTTTCCCAGGACGTAAAGAGGCAGCATGACCAGCCTGAGCCATCTTGGAATTCAGTTGAGAGACTTTCTTCAGAGAACTGTGACCTCCTCCAGACACAGGGCCCTCATTTTCCCTCGTCAACCTTAATTTCCCCCTGGCAAGTCTTATTTTTCTTCTTAAGTAATTGAGCAGTACAATGTCTGTCCTCATGTGGTCTTTCTGCAATCGGTACTCTGCTGGGGCTCACTAGTACATATGAGGGCGGGGGGACCGCAACAGTCCCAGGCAACACCAAAGGGATGCTCTATCATCTACTCTTACAGGCTTTGGCTTCTTAGGTTGCCCCCCTCTGGGGTTCAATTTCTCTTATTCTTCCGTGTGCACCAACCCGTGTGACTTTTCGGGCAGGTTCCAGCCATCTTACAGCTGCTGCTCAGGAGGGGAATGGGAGGTGTAAAGCCTTTATACGGCATCTAATTCCTCTAGACTCAGCAGGGTTCCAGGTGTGCCACTTAAACCACCGATCGCACCCACCATTCCAGAGGCCACATTTACCATGGTTTGGGGCCTATACCTGGAAGTCCTCTCTATCTCAGCCCACGGTGAGTGACGCCATCGCCTCCTCTCTCCTCCAGCCTACCACTCACCTGTCTACCCCAGCGCAAGATGGCAAATGGAATGCGTCTAAAACACCCGAGGCTTCACTTCAGAAATGGAGCATCCCGCATTGTTATGCACAGATGTAAGCCACTCAGCTCCCTCCTGGATATTGGGGATAACCAATCCGGCCTATTGACTAACCTGATTCAACCCCGCAACATAGGAATTAGCATGATCGATAGCAGGCTGAATGGAATTAAATCGGTTTAAATCCTTTCGGCTATCTTGTTGGCCATGCCTGCTCTGACCTAGCACTTCTGGAGGTGCTAAAACCAACTGGTGCAAGCTTGCCCTTCATTAGTGGATGGATTCCGAAAGAACAATAACAATGCCTCACATTTTTTAAAAACTGAACACACACACGTGTCCAGGATGGTGTAACTTGCATTGATCCCACTCACTTTCGCATAAGGCCCAGCAAACTTCAAACTTTCCTTAAATGGCTTAAATTAGTGACTTAAGCCATTTAAGGAAAGTTTAAGGTTTGCATGGCCTTCTGGGTAGAAGAACCTTATGAGATCCATGCAAGTCACACCGCCCTGGACTACCCCGGGTGTCTACTTTTCAGAAATGTGCAGATTTGGTAAGTTTCCCCAGGTGCCGGCTGAGCATTTCAGTTATTTCCAACTCTTTCTTTATTTCCAAACGTCTTTCTGTCCCTTTAAAAAGATGTTTGCCGCCCAGGTGTGCAAGGCTAATTTGGCTAAAAGGACTTCAGGACTCCCCGTCATGTGTCTTAGTCCAGACTTCTGGAGTTACGTGGACACACAGAGTTCTTCAGCTGATGTGTGCTGGATTACACTGAGATTGTGGCCTCAGTTACAGCCTCTTACAAAGTATTTCACAATTTATCTAGAAGTTCAAGTGCGTACAAAATGTATGAGCTGTAATTCTGAGTGCAATAGGGGCAGGGGGGATTGTGGGCAGGCCAGAGAAGTGGCTAAAAAGTACAAATTATTCTGCAACTGTTTTGTTGGGCTTTCACCTTCAAGTAAATAAATATAAAATATAACACACGTTGAAGTAATTAGTGGGAAATGCACTGTTTTATGTTATTAAAGCTCAGTTGATTAATGCGATCAGTGCAGATGCCAGTAGGAATGTATGCTTGGTTATATATATATAACGAGGGTTCCTATATAGAAGGTAATCATGCTAAAAATATATATGGTTATTTCCCGATGTACCAGGAGCTGGTCAATCCCATCATGAATGCTGTCTTAATATTTAAATATGGCTGCCATGAATTTGGAACGCAATGCTTCCCTACAGTCCGTTATTGATGTCGATGTAAAATATTGTATATAAGGTTTTTTAAAATGGTGACACGCTGACATTGACAAAGGCCGTTAAGGCCGAAATGCGTTTGTCAGCTACGATGGCTTGGGAGAAATAAACTTTGAAAATTAACTTACGAGTGCGCTGTATACTTTGCGAACGCAGAGTGTGTTTGGGAGGATATATATATATATATATATATATATATATATATATATATATATATATATATATATATATATAGTACAATAAAAAGCTTACGTCTAAGACCAGACCTGAAACATAGCAAACATTAGCAAATTTGGGCTGTTTTTAACTTGTATAGACACTGTATAGATGTTTTGCAAGGTACTGAAAACTGTCTGAATGTATGCTTACTGCAGTCAATATCTACGGTATTGTCATGGAAATCAATAAAAACCTCATTCATTCCTGTCTTTCTTTTAGTTATTTCTTTATGTAGTGCCTCCCTTTCTTTAAGAGTGCTTAGCTTTTTAATGCAATCTATTAATGTAATTTGTATGTAATGATTACCGGACAGGTAAAACGTATGTGTGTGAGTGGGTTAGTGTGTATGTGTGTGTGTTTTCGATCAAAGAGTCAAAGAACTGGATCCTGGTTTGTACATTGGGGTATGGTGACATGTATTTTGGGGAGGATCTATATAATTATTTGTAAATCCATGGTCCATGAGGTATTCTTACCTGAGATGTTTTCCTATAATTTCTACTTAAGATTTTTATCTAAGAATATTCTTACAATTTTACCTAGAGGTTCATTATTGGTCTCCAGAGTGCAGAGCAGATAAGCATTCAGGCTCGCTCCCAGAGGTAGTTACATATAGTCTAAGTTAGCTCAGAATACTACAAGTAGAATTTCGGCTCGCTCTAGATGCATTTTTACACCTTTTTCATATATATTTTTTAATATTTTTTTATTCCACCCTTTGTCAATTTTTTTTTGCACATATTACTGGTTTCATGGTGTAAATGTGATGATATTTTAACACATATTTTTAACACATTTAATTTTTACCGTCAGTATACAGAGTATTAACAGTCATCCTGAATCTAGGTCTCAGTATTAATTATTCGCGTAGTTGCACATGAATATTATTCAAGTACTGTAGTTGAACAATTTACGAAATGTACTGTATTGCACAATTTTGCACAATTGATTGGTAATCTTTGCACAGGTACAATGGCTATAATATTCGAAGATTGCAGTATTTGCACAATGTATAAAATTGCACTTAGCACTTTATTATGCAGAATAGAAACATTGTATCCCGTGAATTTGCACAGAATATTAGCGTATTTGTTCATTTAAAGTATCTAGATATACCATGCATTTCAATATGCTGCAAAATGATTTAGTGCAATTGTTACATCTATTATGAATCGCAGCAGTATGCCTTCTATTAGAACATATGGTATATTGTTAGGCTTGGACTTCCGTTGATTTGAAGGTTGATTTGATTTTACTTTAATTTTTGCTCATTTGTGTCATTATACAATTGTTTAGAACAATTCTAATGCAGTTGACCAATTTGAATTATGATGTTTTGTGCTAATAATGACGGGTATGTGTTAACTAATCACTCCACCATGTATTCATTAACCAGTATGTTTTTTATGTTTAGCATAGTCACATGGTGGTTAGGTTTCCCTTAAATATCCCAATAAGTTGCAGCGTGGTCATGTGATCAAGGGCGTAGCACATGGCCGAAACGTGTCATGGGCAGCACAAGCTTGAAATAAACACTTGCATACTCAGCACCAGCATCATCTGAGTCCGTTTAATCTGTCTGTGCATCACTTGCACTTGGATTATGTTCGTGATATATATATATATATATTCTCACTGAAAAAACCATAGGTTTCAGGGACGTTATAGTTAGTTGGGCATTTCACTCATACAAAACCATAGAAATTCCACCGTTATAGTTAGTTCAGCTAACTATAACTCGCGCCCCTGCAATGCACTGCTGATGACGTCACATATTACATCATTCATGACATGGTCAGTGACATCACTTTTACAGTTGGTTTTTTAAATGCTAATTTCTAACTATAACGTCTGTAAAACCTATGGTTTTTTCAGTGAATTTCAATGGTTTTTTAAATGCTAATTTCTAACTTTAACGTCCCTGAAACCTATGGTTTTTACAGTGAATTTCAAAGGCTTTTTAAATGCTAATTTCTAACTACAATGTCCCTAAAACCTATATTGTTTTTAACTAAATTTAAAAAAGACGTGCATACTTTTTGTAGTGAAAAACTAACTGTAACAGTAGTCTGTTATAAGTTATAATTTAACAATGTTTAAAACTTAATTAGCACTAATTAACATATAAGTGTGGAAAAAGTGTGACGGAGCAGCTATGATACCGGACTTCGAACAACAGCGTTCACAGTTCGATTCCCGGCTCCAGCGGCACGTTACCCACCACTATGTCACTGTGGGCAACACCTTGCTTAATCTTTCCGACGCCCCCGAGCGCCGGCACACCTTTCCAGGGTTAGCTGTACGTTTTACAAATGCTCGCATTTTTTTAATTTAAAACCATAGTGATGAGAAATATTATCACGTTTTTTTTTTCTTCTATTCTGATAGATTTTTTTTTTATGTCTTCTATTTAGAATTACGGCAATTAATAAATGTATTTACTCATGATAATGGAAATGACACGGTTTTCCGGGTAACAGTTTTTAAGCTCTCCAACGTATGTACATATTAAGGACCTTATACGTGTTAGGTTCGAAATCGAAACTTTTTCTGCTTCACATTTTGTAACTTTTCCCAACACGTGCACAAGTGAAACAGTTAAAACATGAGCACGTGTCAACTGTAAAACGTGACATCTAAATGGGCGGAGCCGTATCTTCCTTCCATAGACTACTGAATAACCAAAAAGTATATAAACCACACCCGTTGATAGATTAGTTTCGTTTTTGCGAGTTATTTACGCATCTCCATTCAGTGATGCAGGTGCTCTTTTCTACAGTCGGATTCTTCTTTTGCGGCCACAAAACATAATCCTGAGTTGTAAGTTGTTTGATTATGCAATACTAGATATTTATAATAAATAGCTATTTGTCAATCTTTAAACACTTGTATTTAGAAAAGTGTTATTGGTTGTTTTTGCCATTTATATGTAACGTCAGCAGCTTGTTTTCAGAAACAGACAGAATACAGCAAACATTGTTCCTGTTCTGGCTCCTTTGAGCTCATATAGTGTGACTTTGTATATTATAATATTGACACTGTACTTGACCTCAGAAGTGTTGGTGACCCGTCGGCGCGAAGACTAAAGATTTATATGTAACGTCAGCAGCTTCTAGTTTGTAGTCTATTTCCCCCTTGACATCATATAGTGTGAGTATGTATATTATAATAACCACACATTATGATCTCAGAGGAGTTTGTGACCCGTTGGCGCGAAGACTAAAGATTTATATGTAACGTCAGCAGCTTCTGGTTTTTAGTCTATTTCTCCCTTGAGATCATATAGTGTGAGTATGTATATTGTAATATGAACATTTATACTGACCTCAGTGGAGTTTATGACCCGTCGACGCAAAGACTAAAGATTTATATTTAACATCAGCACCTTCTCGTTCTTACTCTGTTTCTTTCTTGGGATCATATACTGTGAATATGTATATTATAATATTAACAGTCATTGTGATCTCAGAGCACTTTATGACCCGTTGGCGCGAAGATGAAAGATTTCAAAGTCCCGGAGAAAAGAAGCTCTCAACATACTCATCGCTGGAAAGTATTTCGTTATTGATCTTGTTTTGTATTGATGACTTCATTTTCATTTTCCTTTTTGTGTGCCATCAGTGACACTGTGTATATTGTAAGAGTGTGATATTTCCACACAACAGGAATTGGAGATTTCTCGCCGCCAGGAGTAAACCATCTGAAATACAGTTTACTGACCTTTATAACTTACTTGATCAGATATTTTTACAGTGACAATATATTTGGAAATTGCAGTTTAAAAAAAAAATCGTTTCCATAGATACTTTCTTAGTGAATACCTTTGATAAACCCTACATTTCTGAATGTTTTTTTACTATTTCTATTTTTGTCTGTTGCGGTTCCTATTCACCTTCTCCCTATAGAATATATACGACCAGTAGTGTATATTATTATACTACTATCCTATATATTCTTAAAGGAGTACGTGATCTAAGCACTACGACCGAACTTTCCCGAATTCTACAATAATAGAAATTATAAAAAATGATAAAGCGTACATTCTATGTAATATAAAGTGATTTGTGTTTAACTGTTTTTTACTTGTTATTGTTCTTGTGACCTGAGATGATGTAGTGCGGGAGTGTTTCTTGTAGCACTTCTTTTCTACTTTATCTAAAAGTAACTCATGCCCTCTTATATTATCAAGAATATGGGGCAACACATTTACAAACTATAGCAGAAAAAAAAGGGAGGGTGTGCCCACGCTTAAGGGATATTTAATGAATTGCGTTTTTATTTGTCACCCCTTTGATATATACAGCTTCAGTTTCCGAACAAAGTATATTTGTAATTGCTTAATAAAAACTATTTCAAACCTAGACTGAAATTTTTGCTGCGCAACCACAGCTCCCAGTTAGAAAAGTAAACACCACATTAAAACTAAACAGTGCTCCTGGGAAGTATCCCACCCGCAAACTTAATAAAAAGAAGACCGCAACACACTTTGTTATTTTCCCGCCGTGATTTGTACACCCCACGCCAATTATATAAATGGCCCTTAAAATATATAAAAAACTATTTTTACCTTCACAATCCCTCTCCACCACCTTGTGACCACTGTACAGAGTTAATAGTGTTCCTACCCTCCCCGCTACTACTTTCTTTTCCCGTACTCCATTGAAGTGCATCACAAAATGGTTCACAACAGTGAACCGTTCCCAGCCAATAATGAACAAACTTGTACTAGGAACAGTTTAGCCAATAAAATGTCCATGGTGTTCCGCAGAGGGGGAGGGAATAGCTGCCAACACTTCTACTTTCAATTGTTTACAGCCAATGAACATTAAGCTTGGGAAGGTCCTGCTTGGAACACGTTACCCAATCAGATGTCCCTGATGCTCCGCGGATGGGGAGGAAATGGCTGGCAACACTTGTACTTTCAGTGGTTCGCAGCCAATGAATATTAAGCTTGGGAAGGTCCTGCTTGGAACACGTCAGCCAATCAGATGTCCCTGCTACTCCGCGGACGGGGAGGAAATGGCTGGCAACACTTCTACTTTCAATGGTTCGCAGCCAATGAACATTGAGCTCGTTGTTGGAACACCTCAGCCAATTAAACGTTAATTTTGTTCCAGACACACCAACACCCTTCCACATAATATTAATTTTCGTGTAAGAAAGTGACACTGTCCGTGATAAAAGTGAACACCGCATTATAAGTAAACATGACTGCGCATTATATTAAAGGAAGGCTGCAATACGGCGCATTGTTATTTTCCCGACGGGATTTCCAGAGCCTACGCAACCTTGCCGCAATACCACGCACCGTTGTTCTGCGGACGTGATTTCCACGTCTGCGGACGTGATTTCCACGGCCTACGCAACATTCAAACTCCCTGCCTCTGCACCGTACAGACTGCTTAAACTAAGACCACAGTGTTCCTACTATACCCTCTTATACAATTTTTCTCTTTTGTTTCGCCCTACGCCTTTCAACTAAGTCACAAAATGGCTGCCAACACTTCCTAGTTTGAACAGTTCGCAACCAATGAGCCGCACGCTCGTGCTCGTAACGCCTCAGCCAATC
The DNA here is from genome assembly GCA_963921515.1 of Calotriton arnoldi. Classification (NCBI taxonomy): domain Eukaryota; kingdom Metazoa; phylum Chordata; class Amphibia; order Caudata; family Salamandridae; genus Calotriton; species Calotriton arnoldi. Next base: position 1,227,797 of record CAWUFW010002794.1, on the reverse strand, counting down.
AGATGTCAGAATTCTCAAATATCGATATCTGTACATTTTGATATTTCTCTAAAACTACTGAACGGACTTACCCCATTTAAACAAAAGCGTGCTTTCTGCACCAAGACCTTTCTCCCTGCCAAATTTGGCGTAATTCCGTTCAGCAGTTTGACCTGTAGCCTTGTCTAAATTTTCCTATGGAAATTGCATGGAGAAAACACGTTTTGGGACCCCCCTTTTTCTCAGCCCCCCTTCACGAATCACCCCCAAACTTTCAGGATATGAGCTCACCTGAAAAGAGGAACTTTTTGGAAAATTTCGTAAAGATTCGTCAAACGACGCCAAAGTTATAAGCACATCAAAAAATGCTTTTCCTATGGAAACGTGGTCCTAACTATAACTATCTACTGGCCAGTAGATGATAATATATATATATATATATATATATATATATATATATATATATATATATATATATATATATATATATATATATATATATATATATATATATATATATATATATATATATATATATATATATATATATATATATATTGTACAATAAAAAGCTTACGTCTAAGACCAGACCTGAAACATAGCAAACATTAGCAAATTTGGGCTGTTTTTAACTTGTATACACACTGTATAGATGTTTTGCAAGGTATTGAAAACTGTCTGAATGTATGCTTACTGCAGGCAATATCTACGGTATTGTCACGGAATTCAATAAAAACCTCATTCATTCCTGTCTTTCTTTTAGTTATTTCTTTATGTAGTGCCTCCCTTTCTTTAAGAGTGCTTAGCTTTTTAATGCAATCTATTAATGTAATAATTTGTATGTAATGATTACCGGACAGGTAAAACGTATGTGTGTGAGTGGGTTAGTGTGTATGTGTGTGTGTTTTCGATCAAAGAGTCAAAGAACTGGATCCTGGTTTATACTATTGGCTATTTATCACACCCAACAAATAACATACCTCAGTTAATCATATTTATCTGGTGCAATAAAAAGCACCTGGATTCCAACAAACTCTGAATCAGGGCCTTAGTGTTTAAGATAAAACAAGTGTGTTAAAAATATATATTTTTACTAATGAGCAATGACAGTACCTAGTGCAAACCTTTATTTATTATACATTTCCATTAGAAGGACACGCTTTAGTATTCAGCTAATGATACCCTTAAATTACCTCTCAAAAAGAATAATGCACAATGAAGCCTCCAATTACTCCATCCATTAAAGCCATGTACTAGCTACGAAGTAGCCTTTCGATTTATTGATTAACCAATTGCACACATTTACATTTCTTTCAGGTTGTCAGGAATCCTTGCAAGAACGCTTGTTTGCTTTTCCCTTGGCTTGAGGCGGCGACCCAACATATTATCAGGGAGAGTCGAGCCAAGGGTCTGGTTTGGCTCTTCTACGAGATGAGTCTTGAAAACATTTGGCATGTAAATCAAATTACAGATATCATGTACCTTTTTAACATGCAGAAATGCTTTACCTTAGTACATCAGAGCATACGATTGAGAGGAAATTATTAAAAGCGATAGTTTTTAAACATTAACTTGGAAACGTTAATGTCCCCCCCCACCCCTGCCATTACAACAGTACCACTAGTGAACCAACAGGCAAGTTCACTCAAGTCCAGCCCAAGGCTACATTCTTATTATGCATGGACCACCATACCACCATTATATTAGTGATAAAATACCCTCTACTGCACATTATAAAGATACTGCCAGTCACTGAGGAGTTCTATAACCTAGTAGAGGTACGAGGCTGCAGGCTGAGTTCCTTTATAAGGTTAATGAACTCTGAGGTGACTTGCGATATCCTTATCATGTGCACCAGGTGGTAGTTTATCCCATATACTACATGGTTACTCCATCACATTTCCCACAAACCACTCAAAACCTTGGTGCGTACCTCTTTCATATGAAAGAGCGAGCATGTTTGCAAACATGAAGAATAAAAATAAAACCTCTAGTGCAGCAATAAACACATCAAAACTTGTTAGATATTTGTCGCAAACAGATATTTGAAGCAGTTCAATACAAGTCAATTTGAAAAAAAAGCTGCAGTAGCCCGAGACCCGTGTAGAAACATGCAGAAAGATTTTAGCTTTTCCCTATTCAAGAAGTACAAAAAATAAACATTCTCTCCGCTTGTCATTGTAAGCTATTAAAATAGAGCAGAAGAAAGAAAAGCAACATACCGATTGTTGCTTTATGGTTTAAATTTCTTTATTGTTTTCTAGTAATGACAAGCATATGTAACGGGAGGTAAAACCACCGTCTGCAATAGATGCAACATTATACGAAAACCCTCAACTCCCCCCCAATCCACCCGGACCTGGTAACCACCGTCTGCAATAGATGCAACATTATACGAAAACCCTCAACTCCCCCCACACCCCCAACCCACCCGGACCTGGTTGCACATACAAAAAGGTGAGAAGAAAAAGCCTACCCCCTAGTCTTTTACAAGCTAGTGATTGTGCGCTGTTGCTATAGCAGACTCTGACAAGCGAAGGAGGCGTAAGTACTTGGGGCAGGTCAGTTCTCGGAATTCTGTCGTCAGAAGAGCTAAGAAGGGTTTCCAGAGCTTGGGAAATGATGAGCTTTGGTTCCTCAGTGTGAGGGCGATGCACTCCATCCCCATTACATACCAAAGCCTATGTAACCAGCCCTGGTTTTTCGGGATATTTTGGGTACCCCAGTGTATTAGTATGTTCTGCTGGGCTGCTATTAATGCTAGACCTAACTGCCTACCTCTGCGGGATCGCAGGGGGAAGGTAAGTGCATTAGAGAGGTCTAGGAGTATGTATGCCGGGAATCTAGGAAGGTCTGTGTCCAGGTGTGTGTTGATGTCCCTAAGGACCTGGGCCCAGTACGTAGATAATATCAGGCAATCCCATAGTATATGTACCAACGTGCCTACAGAACTGCATTGACGCCAGCAGTCAGGTGACTTAGATGGAGCAAATTTATGAAGTCTACTGGGGGTGAGGTACCAATATGTTATAATTTTAGTGGCCGTTTCAACACCAGGGATGTTACGGACTGTATGTCGAGCACAATAGTAGATCTCATCCCATTCCTTTACAGATAACTCCCTCCCTATCTCTGACTCCCATCGTCGCTGACCTGGCAATTTCACAGATGGGCGTTCAGGGGCCAAAAGCTTGTATAAATGAGTGATGAGGCGTGTGTTTGTCGTATTAGATAGTAGCCATTGTTCATTTTGAGTGAGGAGACGTTGGGCACCCGGTCGAACCTAGGGCTGCATCACCCAGTGACGTATCTGAGTGTAATGCCACATCTAGCTTTCGGGAAGGTCGTGATCATGGCGGAGGGAATCAAATGGAATGGGGCCCTCTGTGTCAAACAGGTGTCCCACCGATCTACAGCCCGCCTGGGTCCAGCGGTAGAAACCAGGATCTGACAGAGCCGGAGTGGAGTCGGGATTCCCTACTATGGGAGTCAAAGGAGAGGGAAAGGAAGTAAGATGTCTTTGAGTCGCCACTTTGTCCCAGGTCATTAAGGCCGGTCTGGTAATGGAAGAGAGATATAAATTGGGGTGACGTGCGTCTTTTGGAAGGAAGTGGATCTTCCACAAAGTCTGTCCTGCAAGCTCTTTTTCCATGAATAACTAATGTTTTTCGGACTCGGAAAGTAAGGAATAAGGTCTGCCTGTAGGCTAAGTTTCTGCTAAGTCTGGGGCGCTTATCCGCCTAGACAAAGTGGTTCAGGTCGTCTTGAAGTACTCGGATAGATGCAGAGGGAGGATCTAAGGGTAATGCCTGAAAAAGGGATAAAATCTTAGGTAGAATTGCCATTATTACCGCGGCTATCCTCCCAAACCAGAAGAGAGTGAGCCGCCGCCAGTGACACCGATCGGCACATGCCTGCTGGATTAGTGCGCGATAATTGAGGGTCACGGTCTCGGATGTTGTAGGGGCGATCTGTATACCCAGATATCGAATATGGGAAGTGGCCCACTGGAGGGGGAAAGTATGTTGTAGTGCAGTTAATGACTGTTGTGACATTGTTAGATTTAGGGCTTGTGATTTATGGATATTCATTTTGAAGCCAGCTGCCTGGTCGAATGATGTCAGTTCATCAAGAAAGGCAGGCAAGGATGAGACCGGGTTCTTCAGCGTGGCTAGGATGTTATCGCGTATAGGCTAATTGTATGGGATTCGCCGCCAAACTGAATTCCCTTGATATCTGATTGAGAGCGTACTCTGTGGGGAATGGGCTCCATTTACAGGGCAAAAAGTAACGGTGACAGCGGGCACCCTTGTCTGGTGCCTCTGTTAATTGTGAATTGAATAGAAGAGTGGCCGTTTATTCAGATCACTGCTGTGGGGCCGTCGTATGTACTGGCTATCCATCGTCTGAATTTATCCCCCATACCGAAGTGCTCCAATGTGGCCTCTAAATAAGGCCAGTGCACTCTGTCGAAAGCTTTTTCAACATCAACTGATAAGAGAATACGGTCTTGTTTGTGCCTTTGGGCCTTGTCTATGAGGTGGAGGACCCTTAGTGTGTTATCCCCGCACTGTCGCTGTGGGACGAACCCAGCCTGGTGTGGTTGGATCAGTCCCTGGAGCAAGGGGTTGAGTCGCACCGCTAAGATACCGGTGAATATTTTAAAATCAACATTTAGGAGGGAAATCGGCCTGTAAGTGGAGCATTGGGTTTTATCTTTCCCCGGTTTGGGGATCACTGCAATGGAGGCTATTTTCATCGAGGGAGGGAGGGTCGCCGAGGTTCCAAAAACGTTGAAGAGCCGGGTGAGGAGAGGTGCTAGGATCGGGCAAAACTTTTTATAAAAGATAGCGGTAAAGCCGTCAGGCCCCGGAGATTTGGAAGTCTTTAGTCGGGCTATACAAGAGATGACTTCTTCGATGGTGTTCAGGCTATCCAGATCTTCTTTCTGATCTGGAGTGAGGCTGGATGTGTGTGCCTCCTGGAGGTATAGCTGGATTCCCTCTGGCCGTAGGCTCTGCGCCGTGAATAGCTTTTGATAATAGTCTCTAAAGGCTTTTGCAATAAGGGGGTCTTTGGTCTACGCATGGCCCTCAGAATCCACGACCTCCTGAGTCCGTTGTTCCTGCCTCCGAATTCACAACCTGCTAGCAAGGAGGTGTCCTGCCCTAACGCCCCAGATGTAAAATTGATACTTTAGGCAGACTGCGGCGTATTCTGCCCTATCTGTGTCAATGCCAGCTAATTGGGCACTAGCGGCCTCCAACTGCCTCCACATCCGGGGGGCACCTGTCTGTTTGTGAATGCGTTCGAGTTCCGCGACTTGCCGGGAGAGATCGTCCCTTTTAACCCTGCGCTCTTTATTTTCGGCCTACGATATGGCGATCAGTTCTCCCCTCACCATTGCCTTCAGTGCGTCCCACACGATGGAGACTGCAGTTTCTGGGGTATCATTATTAGCCAGATAGTCTGTAATTGTTCTAGTGATTTGCTCTATGTTGTCAGGGCGCTGCGGGAGGGCGTCTCGCAGACGCCATGTTTTGGGACTGTGCTTATGTTTGGGAAAGTCTATAGTGACAATTACTGCCGAATGATCAGACAAAGAGCGGGGTTCAATATTAACATCTTGTACTTTAGAAACCAAGTCGCTGGAACGTAGGAAGTAGTCCAGCCTGGCATAAGGTTTCCTCGCGAAGGAATAATATGTGTAGTCACGTGCCTGCCCATGTAACCTCCTCCAGATATCTGTGAGGCCCCTACTGTTAAGTCAGGCCAGGCCCTCCTCGGAGAGCGCACCAGTCTGCCCATGTCGCTGTGCAGATCTATCCAAGGTATTATCAAAGACGAGATTTAAGTTGCCCCCAACAAGAGTCAGTCGGCCCGGTGTCCCCATTATCTCCATCACCACTTGCTTTAGAAAAGCCTCTCATCTTTCATTGGGCGAGTATATGGATGCAACAGTAATTATTTCAGAGCCTACTTGTAAGGAATATGCTAGAAATATGCCCCTTAATTCGGCCTCTTTAGATATGACCTTGCCTGTAAAGTGTCAGGAAATTAAGATGGCTACCCCGGTGTTTTATTCGGAAGTGAGGAAAAATATTGGATTGGGAAATGTCTGGAGTGGAGCCTATGCTCATCCCTAGGAAGAAGATGAGTCTCCTGCAATAGGCATATTTGAGCCCCTGAGTGTTCAAGTTATGACAAAATAGAGGTCATTTTCAGGGGATGATTAAGACCTTTGATGTTTAGTGTGAGGATGCTCAGTTTATAAGACATTGGGTCCGGGTAAAGAGTGCTATGGAATGGCTACGTATGTAAGGGAGAAGAGTCATACATACGAAATAGGTATAGTGAGCTCTGTTAAGGCTTACACCAGTGTTTCCCAGGTCCGGCCCAAAAAAGGAATTGTAAACAAACCAGCATCCCAATAAAGAATAATAACAAAGGTTTAAAACTAAAGTAACAGGAGTTAGAGTCCATTTCTGATATGTTCATTTAGATACTGGTGGGGTCGTGGGTGCGGCCCCCCGTTCCGCTCGGGCCCGGCCACTGCTCCACAGTGCCGCTGATGTAGGGATAATGGAGAGAAAGCTGCCATCGGTGAAGTCGGAGAGGGAGCTCCAAAAGAAGGACCCTTCCATCCAGGTGATGCAGGCAGTGAGGAGGTGCCAGTCAGCATATTTATGACTGCCTGTTTCTCTCTAGCTATTGTTTCCGAATCCGGTCTTAGGCCGCTCGGGGGGAGGTGCCGGGGCCACTCCATGGTGACGGACCGGTTTCTCCTGGTTCTGCTCCATTGTGATGTAGGGGGTCAGTAGTGTCCTCCTTCAGATCCAACACACGATGAGCCTCCTCCAAGGATTTGATTTGGTGAAGCCCTCCTGCGTGACGGAAGATAATACAAAAAGGATGACCCCAGGAGTAGCGCACTCCTGCAGCTCGTAAGTGCGCGTGATGGGACGAAAGTCTTTGCATTTTTGGAATGTGGATGGTGCGAGGTCTTGATAGAGGACCAGGTGGGCCCCCTGATAGTGCATTGGGGTTTTGTTTCTGGCTTTCTGAAGGATAAGCTCTTTCAAAGAAAATCGGGGACACACGTGAGTATGTCCGGTGGTGGGGCCCTAGGTGAGCGTTTGAGTCCCACTCTGTGTGTCCTCAGATGGCTCTGAATAAACCTTGTACGTACAATGTGATGGTTCACTGATAGAATATCGATGTAACAAACATCGATGTTAAAAATATCGAGGAAAAATATCGACTACAAAAATATAGACTCCCATACCTTAACAGGTAAGTACAGAAATATCAACTCAAAAATATCGAGGTAAAAATATAGATGTAAAAAATATTGATTTAAAAATATATATAAAATAAAATAATATATATTAAAAAAATTAAATACTAATATTTTTAACAAAATTAATTAAATTTAATATACATTTTAACTAAATATAACAAATAAACTTAATATAAACACAAACACTATAATTTATACATATACGTATATTTACTTAAAATTAATCTATTAACTATTATCTTTATTTAATTCTAAAACTTTAAAATTACATAAAAATAATATATATATATATATATATATATATCAATAATTTAAAATAAACTAATATTCTATAATAAATTAAAACATTAAAAAATTATTTAAACTAACATTTCCCAATACAATAAGTGCAACAGTGGGGAAAGTGTTGGATAGCGGAATAATTAAATTTACTATTTCAACTCCAGGGAGTGCAACAGTAGGGAAAGTGTTGGATAGCGGAGGGGTAAAAATTACTATTCCCACTCCAGTGATCGCAACAGTAGGGAAAGTGTTGGATAGCGGAGGGGAAAAATTACTATTCCCATTCCAAAGAGTGCAACAGTAGGGAAAGTGTTGGATAGCGGAGGGGTAAAAATTACTATTCCCACTCCAGTGAGTGCAACAATAGGGAAAGTATTGGATAGCGGAGGGGCAAAAATTACTATTCTCACTCCAGTGAGTGCAACAGTAGGGAAAGTGTTGGATAGCGGAGGGGAAAAAAATACTATTCCCACTCCCAAGAGTGCAACAGAAGGGAAAGTGTTGGATAGCGGAGGGGTAAAAATTACTATTCCCACTCCAAAGAGTGTAAAGTAGGGAAAGTGTTGGATAGCGGAGGGGTAAAAATTACTATTCCTACTCCTGTGAGTGCAGCAGTAGGGAAAGTGGTGGATAGCAATGGGGCAAAATTTACTATTCCCACTCCAGTGAGTGTAATATTAGGGAAAATGTTGGATAGCGTAGGGGTAAAAATTACTATTCCCACTACAAAGAGTGCAACAGTAGGGAAAGTGTCGGATAGCAGAGAAACAAAAATTACTAATAACACAGTTAAAAAAATATATATTTCAAAATGTAAAAAATATAAAATTAAATATATTAAACATATAAAAAGAACACATATTATAATATTAGTTACATATAAAAAAACTACAAATATATAAAATAAATTAATAAATACATTTATAAACAAAAATTATTTAAAAGTAGCAAATATTAACAAAGAAATTATTTAAAACAGAAATGTATTTTTTTTCATACCCTATAACACCACATCAATAACAAAACACTTCAACATGTTTAATTAAATAAACATTAATTGAGTACACAAGCTTTAACACTTTAATATCCAGAACACACACCTAAATTAAACTATAAAATAATACAAAATGTTATTTAATACCCACCCTTTACACCTTTAAAAGTAAAAACAAAACACAAAAACAAACATTTACCCAAAATAAATATCAAATAATTAACAGTAATTAACAACTATATATTAATTAAACGCAAATTACTTCCCACCCTTTACTCCTATAAACACCACAACACACATAAAATTAATTACACAACTGCCATAATGAATTACCAATTTATTAATTAAAATTTATTAACTAATTATTAATTCATCAATTAAAAATAATTTACTTCCCACCCTTCCCACCCTTTTACACCTATACAAACTACCCCACACAAATAGAATTAATTACACAATTACCATAATTAATTACCAATTAATTAAAATTAACAACCAATTATTAAATAATTAATAATAAATTACTTTACACATTTAACACTAACATCTCAATTAAACAAATATTAATAAATAAATAATACATTAAATATAATTAAATTACTTCCCACCCTATTCCCCTATAAACCCACAACCTGCTACGGAAATAAAAATGCAAAAATAAAATTTTAAAAAATAATAAATTAAATATAATTAAAATTACTTCCCACCCTATTTCCCTATAAACCCACCACCCGATACGGAACTAAAAACGCTTTGCGATATTTGCCTCTGTCCCTTATGGGAAGAATAGCCCTCTCAAAAATGGTCGTCCTGCCCAGATGCCTTTATACAATGCAACACTCTTTTTTTAAGATCCCTCGACACTTTTTTATTACATTAGATAGACTTCTGACCGACTTGCTGTGGGGGCCTAAGCGTAAGCGGGTGAGCCTGGCCACTCTCCAAAGAACCTTGCAGAGTGGAGGACTAGAGGTTCCTTGTCTGGAATTTTATTACGCAGCTACTCAGCTGCAACATGCGGAACACTGGTTAGATGATAAGAGGAACTGGGAGAAGGCCCTGCTGGCGGGGACCTACGGAAATAAAACACTCCCTGAATTACTAATGATGGGGGCACAGATACCATCAACGAGCCCATATATTATACAACATGAGGTTTGTGAGTTTGTCGTCCGGAGAGTGCTGCAAAGGGCCCCATATGCCCCGGATATGCCCCTCTGGGCTGTTCGCCCCTTTCTCCAGATATCCACATATATGTCTGTGCGTAGATGGCGGGAGGGGGGATGCCTTACCATGGGTGACTTATACATTAATAAGCAATATATCACGAGCGAACAGGCGGTTGAGGCCTTTACGTTGGGCCCAGGACAGTTCCTACAATATACAAAAATAGCCCAGGTAGCTAGAGAGATATGGCCGATGTTCCCCGAAGAACCCCCCGTGTCCAGGGTGTTACAGACCCCGATAGTGATGGCTAAAGGGCGCAGATTGATATCCCACCCATATCGAGCAATTCGGGATGATAAGACGGTCCGGGTTTTGCCAATTCAGGACAGATGGGAGACACTGGCAGAGGGCACTATAACAGAAACTGACTGGACCAAAATCCATGAGGGGGTTAAACAGGTGAGCTCAAATGCACGGTTCAAACTGATCCAATTTAATTATATACACCAGACATACCTTACACCAAAGATGCTACACAGGATTTACCCAGAACGCTCGGGGCACTGCCCCAGATGTGGGGAAGCATCAGCGGTTTTCATTCATATGGTCTGGTCCTGCCCGGAGCTCCAAATATACTGGGATGGTGTCTTGGCTGCGTTGCGAGCAGCGACAGAGTGGGTAATACCACGGGAGATTCGAGTGGTCTTGCTGGGTTTATTGCCCCACCCCAAAAATTTTAATCTTACTAGGAAGTTTGTCCTGCTGGGACTAGTGTTAGCAAAACGCTGGATAGCTATCTCTTGGCTAAGTCGCAAGCCACCTCAAAAAATGCAATGGATACGAGATGTGAAGGAGTGGGCGACGGCGGAGGTGATCCGCATGAAACAGGTCAGGCACGATGAAAGGCTGGAAGATGATCTGAGGGCGTGGAGGGTGATGATCGAAGATCTTAATAGTTATGGAGGGGATGAGGAACCACGGGAGGGAGCTACTGGACTTGTGCAGTCGGGTAGTGAGCCGGGAGGTAACCGTGGGACAGAGGAGGACATACATGATTGAGGTGCTGGATGACGCAGTGAAATGTACAATTAGAAGACACCCAGATGCTATACTATTGAGAAGTATGCCAGACAGGGGGGTTGGGGAGGGCTAAAGTTATAGGTTGGGGGGGTACGGGAGTTGGGGTAATTTGTTGCAGAAAAGTTTTTGAATGTATTAAAGAACTGGACAAGGCAGATAGGCTCTATAGAACGGGGGATTGATGCTACGGGGCCCACGTCGAGGGGGCTAGAGTGTTCGTTATGAAACTAATACGAAGCTGCGGAACGTAAACAGCCCATCTACACTTGCGTCTACGATTATATGACATAATTTAGTGTATGACTTCGAGAATGTATAAATGTCTTGTCATAACCGTGTTAAATGTTAATAAAGATATATAATTTTTTTTATTTTTTTAACGGAACTAAAAACGCAAAATTCAAATAAAATGTTTTTTATAAACTTAATATAATTAAATGACTCCCCACCCTATTCCCCTATAAACCCACAACCCGCTACGGAACTAAGGGGCTCATTACGATGGCGGAACGATCGCCACCGCCGGGCCGGCGATCTTTCCGCCATCACATTGAGATTTACCCACCGCCATATTAGGATGGCGGAGGGTATCGCGGCGGACGCAAAGTCCGTCCACCGCTTTTCCACCGGTGGCAATCGCACCGATTGCCTGGCGGGCGGAGCAGGGCCACTAATATGGTGGCGGTGCCTAGCAGGCACCGTCCACCATATTAGGATGTGTGTGGCCAGGCGCCTTTCCATGGCGGCGATGCCGCCATGGAAAGGCTGGCTGGGATTGGGTTTGGGGGCCCGTTGTGGGCCCCCCTTGTGTGGGGGGGGTGTCACTGCACTGGGCAGGCCACGCGGTGCAGAGAAATGCGGTGCAAGCACTTTCAACATTGCGGACGGTGCTGCAGCCAGCAGCACCGCCCGCAATGTTGAAAGCCCAGGATGCGCCCGCCAGTATGGCGGGCGCATCCTAATTGCAGTGGTGGGACCGCCGCATGTCTGGCGGGCGGTCCCAATCACCGCTACGGTGGCGGGCGGACCAAGTCCGCCCGCCATCGTAATCAGCCCCTAAAAGCGCAAAATTCAAATAATTTTTTTTTTATAACTACTAAAAATGTAACACATATATTACAAATATAAGCAAATCTTATACAAAAAAATATACATCACATACATATAAAATATATACTAAAATACATAACAATGTTTTGATATTTTTAACAACTATATTTTTGCAAACGATATTAAACACTTCGATATTTTTAAAATCGATATTACTTACCTTAATTCGATATTCTTGACCACAATATTCTTGCTGTCGATGTTCCTGACCCACGATATTAATGACTCGATATTTGTGCAACTCGATATTTTGTACTCGATATTCTGTCTCTGCACCCAATGTGATATCGAATCCCTCAGATCCGGATGGAACGCCGTGAATTCGGATATTGTTCAGACGAGATCTGTTCTTCAAGTATCCTGTGTATGACTGGAGATCCAGGTTCTGATCTTTAAGTCGCAGGATCTCCTGCTGGAGTTTTTCAATTTCTTCATCCCTGTTCATTCCGTGATCTTCCAGCGTGGAGACTCTTTCGCCTAGCCTATCCAGATCTCGCTGCGTGTCTTTTATCTCTTGTGCGGCCTCTCTCCTGAAGGAATGCAGGTCTTCGTGTAGTGAGGCGAATAGTGATTCTAAATAGGGACAGGTAATCGGTTCCTCCGATGTCGCGGGTGCCCCCTCGCTCTCCTTTGCAGGCGCGTCCCCCCCCGGGGCTCCCGCAGGTCTCAGCAACATATCCCTGAGATTGCGGTCTTTTTCCCTCTTGCAGATGCCATTGGGAGGCAGGAGGAGATCTTCTGGTAACCATTCTTCAGGGTTCGCAGTTCCCGCAGCCTTTTCCTCAAACAAAAGTGCTCAATGTGTGGATTGGGGCCTGTCACGATGTTCCGGCTGTTGACCTGCCGGGTGAGGAGGATCCCGACATGTTCCCTCGTTATCTCTCGCCCCTCCTTTCTTTTCAGTCCTCTGCAGCTTCAAAGATACTGTGGAGCTTTAAGGACCTGGACGCTCGGGACTCTGAGCCCGCCCACCAACCCGGACCGGGGATTCCGATTGGAGGGGACGGACACACCTCCGGAGTCATAACGAGGCCGCAGGAGGAACTCAGGGCGCAAGCCGACTGGACGACGGAGAAGGAGGAACAGCTGACCAGTTTTGCCAGACCGACATCGTACGAAGAGCTGCGACCGCGAGGACCAGAAGAGCCGGCAGTGAAGGAGACGGAACACTGTCCAGTAAAAGGGGCGCCGGACCCGATTCGGCACCGCGAGGAAGCCAGCCACGTCCCCGGAGGAACGTGGCTACAACAGGTACGTGCTCGCCTCAAAGCAGCGTACGATAAGGAACCTCTGGGTGGGAAGCCTGTTAGAAGGGTGGAGGGAGGCACGCAAACGCCCCGCTAAAATACCGACAGTACAAACCTACTGTTGTACCTCGTTGCGCATTTTTCACCGGTGACGGATGGTGGTGCTCTCTCTCTCCCTCACTTCCCTTCCCCGTTATCCCTATAGTCCAGAAGGACTTTGAAACTGACAGTGGTTTCTCTTTTCTTTTGCCATATACCCTCCCTTGGCTCCTTCCCGACGGACGTGATCTCTGAGACGACCCCAGACCGGAGAAAAGCCCCCGAAGATCCACTGACGGAAGAGATCCATCCCCGATTGTTTTGGACTTTAATTTGCCCTTATACATCTTGGAATAAAAACTCGACCAAGAATACCTAACTCTTCGTGTCTGATTCTTGCCGGGCCCCACACATGGTGGAGAATGCGGGCAATCTAGCTCCGTGGACAGAATGGAGAATCTAATACAACAGCTGATTACGAGTCAGCAGAAGCTGGAATGGGCCCTCGAGAAGCAGATGGCGTCGGCCCAGGCCGACCGCGAGGTGTTCAAGGACTCTATGGGTCAACAGGTTGAGTGCATACAAAGGGTAGCCGTCGACCAGCTCCAGCTGACTACCCAGATGCAGAACCGCACCGGGGGCCAACCAACCAACCCCCACATTTCCTTACAGAAGTACCTCCCGGGAGAGGATCCCGATGTATTTCTAACCAACTTTGAACGGGCGGCACGGGCCTGTGGGTGGCCGGCCGCCAAGTGGCCCTTCTTCCTGGCCCCTTTGCTGAGCGGGGAAGCACAGGCCGCCTACCAGGTGGCTAATCCTACCGGTACTACTCCATATGCGGAGGTGAAAAACATTATTCTGGACCATCTAGGCGTGGATCCCGAGGCCTATCGGGTACGCTTTCGGAAGGAGAGGGGAATGCCCGGAGACAACCCCAAGACGCTGTACTTCAAGCTCAAAGTTGCAGCCGACAAGTGGCTGAAACCCCAGGAACGGGGAAAGGAGGAGATTATGGAGCTAATCTATCTGGAGCAATTCTTGGAATCCCTCCCCTACCCCACACAACGATGGCTGAGGCAGCATCCTAACCTAACCGCCTCCCAAGCAGTAGATATGGCCACCACTTTCGCCCGGGCCCAGCCCCGCTCCCTTCCTGTGGACACAAGCAAACAACGGTTGGCCGCGCCTCCCCCAAGAACAGAGAGAAGGGTCCCAAGATCTATAACAGAACCGCCACGTCCTCGCTTCCACCCCGAGACCCCAACGTCCAGGGGACCACAGTGTTTCGACTGTGGGGAGTGGGGCCATATCGCCCGGTTCTGCCCCCTAAAAAAACAGACAGAAGAACCCATGGACGTGAGCTGTATCCCCCGTACGGTCCTATATACAGAGGAAATGGGGCCATGTTTTTATGTGAGTGTGCAGGTGAACGGACAGCCAGTAAAAGCCCTCCTTGACTCGGGCTGTCGTCAGTCTGTTGTTCGGGAATCCCTCGTGTCCTCTTCTGTCCTTAGCACCGCCGAACGTATACCCATAAGGTGTGTTCACGGAGACGTTCATACCTATCCTGTCATACACCTCCCCATCCTCGTGTCCGGTAAAAGACCCTCCAGGTTAAACTCGGGGTGTTACCATACCTCCCGGAGGACTTGATATTAGGACAAGATAACCCACTCTTTATACAACTGCTCAGAGAGACCATGCAGGACCTTAACCCTTCTCCCCCAGGACAGGTAGCTCTTCTCACGCAAGCCCCTTGGCTCTCTGACCGGAGTTTCCGGTATTGTCAGGAACACGACCCCACCCTACAACATGCCTGGTCACGAGCCAAACAAACTCCCACAACACAAAACCCGGTCTATCCTCTGTTTCACATCTTAAGGGGTCTCCTATACAGAACAGAGAATGATAAAGCTTCTCCCCAACTGCTCGTCCCACAGGCCTTCAGAGAGCAGTTATTGTTTTTTGCACACACACACCTGCTGGCTGGACACCGGGGAACACAAAAGACGACACAGATGCTATTGCGGAATTTTTATTGGCCGGGGGTGTATTCCCAGATCTCCAAATATTGTCAAGAATGCGAAATCTGCCAACGAAAAAACCCCTACCGCCCTCCAGCTGTTCCCCTACAACCGCTCCCTATCATAGGTAATCCCTTCGAGCGCGTTGGGATGGACTTGATAGGCCCCCTTCCCCGTACAAAAAAAGGCAACCTGTATGCGCTAGTCGTCGTCGACTACGCCACCCGCTATCCCGAGGCCTTTCCCCTGAGAGCCCCCACTACCACCAACATAAGTGACCGTCTGGTCGAGTTGTTCTCCCGTGTCGGTTTTCCTAAAGAGATACTCACCGACCAGGGGACCCCCTTCGTCTCACGATTGATGTCCCAGGTCTGCAAGACACTAGATATATCCCACATAAAGACCTCGGTATACCACCCCCAAACCGATGGTCTTTGCGAGAGGTATAACGCCACCTTAAAGCTCTCTTTAAAAAAGATGTTATCCTCAGAAGGTAGAGACTGGGATATGCTCCTCCCTTTAGCTCTCTTTGTAATCCGTAGTCAACCTCAGAGCAGTTTGGGGTGTTCTCCCTTTGAGCTTCTTTTTGGACGGCGTCCGCGCGATCTGTTGGAGATCACCAGGGAAGCCTGGGAAGAGGAGAAGCAGGAAGAAACCCGTTCTTTCCTTGACTATACCTCTGCGTTGCGTACCCGCATCCATAAACTACGCGATTTCGCGGACGCCAACCTCGAAAAAGCCCAAACCAAGCAACAACTCTTTTATGATAAAGGGAAGAGGTGGAGACATTTGGACGTAGACGATTGGGTTTTGATCCTCCTACCCTCTAGTCTAGCAAAGGTCCGCTCAGAATGGAAGGGGCCCTTCCGTATAGTAAAGAAGATAGGGCTCACCACCTACCTGGTACAGCTATCACCAAAGAAATCCCAAATGTACCATATAAATCTTCTTAAGAAGTGGCTCGGCCCAGTGCCCCAAACCGTACACTTAGCACTCTCACCAACGGAACCAGAGAGCACTATTGAGCACCTGGGTGTAAATGAGGCCCTGACAGATTCCCAAAAAGGGGCCCTACTTGAAGCCCTTCGGCCATACTCTCCTCTTTTTTCGGATTGTCCCGGAAAAACTAACCTGATCGAGCATTCCATAACCACCCCACCAGGTAAAACCATCAAGCAAAGACCGTATCGGATACCCGCAGCCAGACGGGAGGCCATCAACACTGAGGTAACAAACATGTTGAAAATGGGGTGATACAACCCTCCCAAAGTGAGTGGTCATCCCCCATAGTCCTCGTGCCCAAACCTGACGGGTCCGTACGTTTTTGCATAGACTTCAGGGCCGTCAATGCTGTCTCAAAGTTCGATGCACATCCGCTACCAAGGGTGGACGAACTCATCGAACGGCTCGGGGATGCCGAATACATATCCACGTTGGATCTCACAAAGGGGTATTGGCCGTGCCCCTCAAACCCCAAGATCGGGAGAAAACCGCGTTCTCAACCCCTACGGGCCTCTTTGAGTTCACAGTCCTCCCCTTCGGCCTACACGGGGCACCTGCCACCTTCCAGCGACTTATGAACAAGGTCCTCGCAGAACACCAGGGATATTCAGCGGCTTATCTTGACGATATCGTCATTTACAGTCCTAACTGGGAGGCGCATTTACGACACTGCCAGGCGGTTCTACAGGCCCTTCAACAGGCAGGTCTGCATGTAAACGCAAAGAAGTCCCATGTGGGTTTTCAGCGGGTCAAATATTTGGGATATCTCCTAGGGAACGGGGTTATAGAGCCACAGACAGAAAAGATCAGGGCAATAGTCAACACTCCCTTCCCTTCTACCAAAAAGGAGGTCCGGGCCTTTCTGGGTCTTTTAGGCTATTACCGTAGATTCATTCCCCGCTTCTCAGACATAGCAGGTCCCTTAACGGACCTCCTTAAACAGCAGGTGAAGGCCAAAGATCTCTTACATCCTTCTTCTCTGGCCCTCCGGGCATTCCAGGACTTAAAAGATGCCATCACTACTGCACCTATACTTAGGTCCCCTGACTTCACGAAACCCTTCCTCCTCCAAACTGACGCCTCCAATCGGGGGATTGGGGCCGTCCTTTCCCAGACCTCCCCCGAAGGTATGGACCACCCGGTGCTGTTTATCAGCCGTAAGCTGTTTCCCCGCGAAGAAAGATACCCTATCATCGAGAAGGAATGTTTGGCGATCAAGTGGGCGGTGGACAAGCTTAGATATTACCTGGAGGGTTCACATTTCATCCTGTACACAGACCATGCACCCTTGCTCTGGTTGAGCCGTAATAAGGGACAGAATCCGCGGATCCTCCGGTGGTTCCTCTCCTTGCAGCCCTTCTCGTTTGAGGTTCGACACCGGAGGGGTTCTGAGAATGGTAATGCGGACTTCCTCTCCCGGGTTCCTCTGTTCCCCGACCGGGAACATTCTGGGGCGGGGATGTGTCACGATGTTCCGGCTGTTGACCTGCCGGGTGAGGAGGATCCCGACATGTTCCCTCGTTATCTCTCGCCCCTCCTTTCTTTTCAGTCCTCTGCAGCTTCAAAGGTACTGTGGAGCTTTAAGGACCTGGACGCTCGGGACTCTGAGCCCGCCCACCAACCCGGACCGGGGATTCCGATTGGAGGGGACGGACACACCTCCGGAGTCATAACGAGGCCGCAGGAGGAACTCAGGGCGCAAGCCGACTGGACGACGGAGAAGGAGGAACAGCTGACCAGTTTTGCCAGACCGACATCGTACGAAGAGCTGCAACCGCAAGGACCAGAAGAGCCGGCAGTGAAGGAGACGGAACACTGTCCAGTAAAAGGGGCGCCGGACCCGATTCGGCACCGCGAGGAAGCCAGCCACGTCCCCGGAGGAACGTGGCTACAACAGGTACGTGCTCGCCTCAAAGCAGCGTACGATAAGGAACCTCTGGGTGGGAAGCCTGTTAGAAGGGTGGAGGGAGGCACGCAAACGCCCCGCTAAAATACCGACAGTACAAACCTACTGTTGTACCTCGTTGCGCATTTTTCACCGGTGACGGATGGTGGTGCTCTCTCTCTCCCTCACTTCCCTTCCCCGTTATCCCTATAGTCCAGAAGGACTTTGAAACTGACAGTGGTTTCTCTTTTCTTTTGCCATATACCCTCCCTTGGCTCCTTCCCGACGGACGTGATCTCTGAGACGACCCCAGACCGGAGAAAAGCCCCCGAAGATCCACTGACGGAAGAGATCCATCCCCGATTGTTTTGGACTTTAATTTGCCCTTATACATCTTGGAATAAAAACTCGACCAAGAATACCTAACTCTTCGTGTCTGATTCTTGCCGGGCCCCACAGGGCCCTTTCCACCGCCAGCCCAGGTCCCAGAACCCCGCGTCCACCCGGGTCCTGTCGCTGCAGGCAAAGCGCTTTAGGTGCTGAATCCCAGTTGCTGGGTGGAATGGGCAACCGTCAACTGGCACCCCGCCGCGTGAACTTGGAAGCCTACGGTCAGGTGAGCAAAAGTCAATGGCCCTCTGGAAGCGAAAGCACTCAGTGGCTTGGCTTTACTGTGGTCCTGTGGCTGGGCCCTGGCGGTGGAAGAGCTGTGCAATAGGGTGATGAACTCCGCCATGTACCGCTCCTTGGGCCGTGGGGGGCCGCAGGTAAGCCCCAGCGCTCAAGGAAGCCGGGGGTGTGCCTTAGACAGGCAGTGTCTGAGGTTAGTTCAGTGGCTGGCCTTGGTATGAGGGCAGGTCTCTGCTCCACCTGTGGTCAATGGGGCATGATATCTGGGGAGCCGGGGTGTCCTTCTTTCGACCTTCCTGACTATGTGGCCCTCAGGGAGTCTCCCTCTCACTGTAGCACTCAGGGTCTTCATATCTGGGCTCCCAGGGCGAACCACGATGCAGGCCCAGTCTCAGGCCGCCCGAGCTCTGGTCCACCCCCCGGACTCCTCACCTGCTGCTTTCGGCCAACAGTCCGTGGCCGGAACATCCCCCCGATCTCTGTAGGCAGCCGCGCCTCCGCAGCCACTGTAGTGCTAGAGGCACTCTTGTGGTCTGACACCCTGTGATGACCTTTGACTATAATCATTTTAATTGACTTTGGTGTGTCATTTTATCCTAGCCTGAATGTATGCCGTCCTGCATATGTCTCGTAAAGGTTTCTTTCTTGTAATCTTGCAGCCTTAAATGGGAGCTGTCACGGATTAGAACAGCCTTGCCAAGAACAGAATGTGTGGGAAGTGCATTTGAAAGCATGAGAGGGAGAGAGGTGTGGAATGTACTTTTTGGTCTCGAAGTGCAGTGTTATGAGCAGCGGTGCACAAATGTGCACTGTGCTGTACATTGAGAGATGAAGTATGTGATGCTATAAGCAGTGGTGCACAAATGTGCACTGTGTTGTACACTGGGAAGAATTATTAAGTTCTTACTATTGGCTTTGACATGGCCTCATGTCATCCTTAATTCTGACTCTGCCTGGCTTGAGCTTTTTCTGCCACTCTCCCGCTCCGCGATTCAGGCCGGGAGGGAGCTCCGGACAGATGGAGTGGCCCTCCTTCCTCTCCACCACTCCGGTTACCCCGCCAGAGCGGTCAGCAGTCTCGATTGCCACACAATGCTATGTAAAGCTTGCAAGTTGTTTGGGTTAATCACGTTCAAGGATTGTTTTTGTGAGAGATTGTTTAATGTACCCTGGAAGGCTTTCGTGAGCTTCGTCAAGATAAAGGCTGGAACATGCGAGAATGTAGAGGGAACGTGGGAACTCCTTCCTGCCGTGGAATGCTTGGCTGGAAGCTGGCCAGTTCCAGTAAGTTTCCTTGTGCAGAGGGGAAGACTCTCGAACCTTCTAGTGTGTGTTTTGAGACTATAAAGCTGAGGGTTGTTGACAGCTGAGTTGGGAGCTCACTTACAGAGTAGACGTACAGCTGTAAGGCAAATGGAACCTGAGTCCCGGTCGCGAGTCCAAGCCCAGCTGTGAACGGGCCCCCCAGCGTGAATTGGCAAGGATGTCGAGTGAACGATCGGGTGAGGTGACTTGTTTCTGACTAGTGCCATTGTGATGCGTGGTTCCAATGGCTGTGGTCATTTGAGGTGTTTGAGTTTTGATTATTGCCATTGTGATGTGTGGCCAGTGGCTTTGATCATTTGAAGTGTTTTCTTTGTGATGTGTGAATGAGTCAGAGTACACATCTAAAGTAATGATTTGGTGTATTTAATGTGTATATATATATATATATATATATATATATATATATATATGTATATGTATATATATATTACCTACTGGCGGTCGCCAGTAGGTAGTTATAGTTAGGACCTATTTTCCATAGGAAATTCACAACATTCTATTTCCAATAACTTTGGCGCCGGTTGATGAATCTTCGCGAAATTTTCAAAACTCGTGGGGCGCACCGGTCTGCTCCTATCCTGAAAGTTTCGGGGTGATTCGGAAAGCGGGGGCCGAGAAAAAGGGGGTCCCAAAACGTGTTTTCCCCATGCAATTTTCCATAGGAAACTTTAGACACGGCTACAGCCCGAACTGCTGAACGGAATTACACCAAATTTGGCAAAGAGGTAGTTCTTGGTTCAGAAAGAACCCTTTTGTTAAATGGTGTAAATCCGTTCAGTAGTTCCTGAGAAATTTGAAATAGAAAACATATCGATATCTGGGCGGAGCCTAACCACACATGTCATCGTGAGATCTGATTGGCTGTCAGCACTTCATCCTGGAATTGCTGGCAGCCATCTTGGGACCAATATAAATGATAGTACCCCATTGAAATGCATTGTAGTGAATCGAAGATTTTGAGGGTTACCAAAAGGAGAACTATAAAGGGTGATAACAGACTTTAGTTACATTAGAATTCATTTGTTGATGGTACCATACTAATTTCAGGAATTGTGGTGTGTTCTAAAGTGATTTTACCCTGTGAAAAACCTTCTGCTGGGATATCAAGAATCATGTTTGAGAGAAAACTATTTTCACATGCTTGTCCCATACAGTTTTGGAAGGTGCTCCAGAAGCTAAAATGAGAGCATATTTTCTGTAAATTCACATTATCTTTCTCAGTCATGTGAGAATGAAGTCTGACATTCTCACTAAAACATGTACATCCAAAAAGGGCAGAGACTGTCAGTTGATTCCTTTGTGTTCTACTGCAGCTTCCCAGAGTGTTCTAAAGAACAACTAGAGTGCTAACAGCCTTACTTATGACAAAAGTATGGCACACCTGAAGCCATCTTGATTGGAATAAACTGGTAACACTTAAAACATTTAATTTAACCCCTTGACCGCGATCGAAATTCCGCTCGTGTGCTGGACATTCCGATCGCGGGTGTGGTCGTGACGAGCTCAGCTCGTCATGCGAACAGCGCTACCGCGCAGCATGACGAGCTGAGATCGTCACGCGCATCGAAGGGGTTAAAAAGGAACAAAATGATGGGGTTCATTTTGTCATAGAAATTATGGTTAGTGCTGTAGAAAGAAAAATTAGGACATGTTTCAAGTGTGATCTCAAATATCTTCCTGTTATATTTCAACAGGAGCAGCCTGTCAGTTGATGCCTTTGTGTTCTACTGCAGCTTCCCAGAGTGTTCTAAAGAACAACTAGAGCGCTAACAGTCTTACTTATGACAAAAGTATGGCACACCTGAAGCCATCTTGATTGGAATAAACTGGTAACACTTAAAACATTTAATTTAAAAAGGAACAAAATGAGGGGGTTCATTTTGCCATAGAAATTATGGTTAGTGCTGCAGAAAGAAAATTTAGGGCATGTTTTAAGTGAGATCTCAAATCCTCTTCTATTTCATTAGAAAATTATGACATGCAGACTGAAACAATCACTTTCAATACCAGCAGTAGACTTCCAGTTAACTCCCTGGTGAGCAGTAGCTTTACTACAGTGATCTAATGAACAACTAGAGTGCTAACATTCTGAATTTATGGCAAATGTGTGACACATCTGAATGCCTTCTTGATTGAATCAAAGTAAAAACTGAAAGCATTTCCTACTGAGGAGACTGCAGTAAATGACGAAATTAGGACACTTCATAACAAATAAGTCTCCCAAGATGGCCACCAGAGAAAAAAGAGCCCAAATGTAGCACAAATATCACCCAGATGTAGCCCACATATAGCCCAATGACAGAAGTGTGCAAAACACTTTTTATTTTTATTTTTTCTGCAGTTTTATATAGTGCAAACTGGTCAGGTATTGGAGCGTTACATCTTACTTGGACCCCTTATTGCGTATTTTGCACGAAGTACATGAGATTGATCTTGCGAAACATTGAACTTTACGATTCTGTTAACCTGAAGTTGCTCTGAACCGGGCTTTGTAACACCCGTTTTTACCTACTGGTTTTAATTAATTCTCACTGTATGGTATTAGGAAAGAGGATTTTCTGTTTTTATGTACACTTTTATGATCTATGTTTCTAAATCAGATCAAATAAAGTTTAATGAATTCTATGGCAGGACGGAGGCGAGGATTAGGCATATCTTTCCTCACTTTATTTGCATAGCAGTTCAAAGAAAACGTAACACAACAATCATTAAACAAAAGACTAGACAACCCATGAACCATTAGGGGGTAGTCTCCAAGGCAACTATAGTCCAATCATATCACAGTCCATCGTATATAATATCGTGACGTCCCTTCCGCTTCCTCTTTCTTCACTGCTCGTCAGTTAAGTGCATTCCTTACATTCTTGGCTTAATCTGACGTTGTTGCTGTTTGTATAGCGGTTTCTTGTGCACGTTATTAGCATTATTGCCTTGGTATTGTTTCATATTCCCTGCGCAGCAGGCTCTTGCCCGAGCGCTTTCTCCCCCTCGCAGTTTCTCCCGCTGTGTGCTCTGCGCACGGTGAGATCCTGTCAGGCGCGTCTGGTCCGAGCGAGGCAGCTCCGTCGAGCGCGTTTGGGATTCCGGTCACTCCTTTAGTGTCCGCTTGATTCCCGACCAACCCTCGCCTAATTTTGACACCGCTACGCAGTGATTTCCCCACACGGCCACGTTAGTGACCAGCGCCACATGGTGGTGGTAATTGGTATTGCGCCTCAGTCTATTCTTCTAACAGCTTCGGGGAAAGCCCAGCTGTTGGAGCACCGGCGAGGGGGCTGCCTTAAGGATTTTAAGGGCATTTGTTCTGTGCTCACACCCTCTGCTATCATGTCTTCTCCAGAAGACCATTTTTATTCCTCCTACCAGGAAGTGGAGGAGGAATGGCCCCCCAACTTCTCCCTCCAGCAGTGGACCAAGCCCTCTCTCTGGCTATTTCTAGGGCGCTGCCTCCTCTTAGGGATCAGGTTGATAAGCTGGCGAAAAGCATCCCTGGGGTGTTCAGTGACCCAGATCTGGTGGTGGCGGGTCCCAGTAGCTCCCAGAAGGAGAATAAAAGGGCCGTTAAGCAGAACACGGGGCACTTGGAAGGATTTGATAAACTTACGGAGGCCTTCCTCAAGAGTGCGCGAACGCTAAAACATGCACCCTGCCGGGAGGAGGAGGGGCCCGGAGAAAATTGCGACACTGTCACCACTATTGTAGACCCCGACGGCGGGTTTCCCTTAGAGGGAGAGGGTGTATCGGAGGACGATTTCTCCGATGAGGATAAGGACTCGGGGCGTCCCTGGCATCCAGAGTCCCACTCCTCTCAGTCCCCGGTTGGGGACGGGGTCCACTTGGACATGTTCGAGCCTACCAAAATTTACCATCCTAGGTCGGCGGAGTGGACACCTGACGCCAAAGTGGCAGAGTATGTGGTGGGGAAAATTCATCAACCCCTTGAAAGGGAGGTCAGGAATAGGATGAGGGGAGACTGCCCAGGCCCTCACTGAAGGGGAAGGTGGCACACACGCCTGAAATTGATGAGAAACTATGTACCTTTTTCTCCAAGTATATGAGGGATCCCAAGAAAGGAATTGATAGGTCTTGGACGTGGTAGGGCCCTTGACCCAAATTATTCAATTGACGGAGCATTCCAAAGAGTCAGGATCCCCTTTGTCCACGGATATTGTGGCTGGTTGGGCGCACTACCCTAAACCCTAAAACACTACCCCCTCCACTACCCAAACACCACTGCACTACCCTAAACCCTAAAACACTACCTCCAGCACGACCCCCTACACTACACAAACACCACTGCACTAACAAACCCTAAAACACTACCCCCAGCACGACCCCCTACACTACCCAAACACCACTGCACTACCCTAAACCAGAAAACACTACCCCCAGCACGACCCCCTACACTACCCAAACACCACTGCACCACCCTAAACCCTAAAACACTACCCCCAGCACTACACCCTACACTACACAAACACCACTGCACTACCCTAAACCCTAAAACACTACCCCAGCACTACCCCCTACACTACCCAAACACCACTGCACCAACAAACCCTAAAACACTGCCCCAGCACAACCCCCTACACTACACAAACACCACTGCACTACCCTAAACCCTAAATCTACCCCCAGCATGACCCCCTACACTACCCAAACACCACTGCACTACCCTAAACAATAAAACACTACCCCCAGCATGACCCCCTACACTACACAAACACCACTGCACTACACTAAACCCTAAAACACTACCACCAGCATGACCCCCTACACTACTCAAACACCACTGCACTACCCTAAACCCTAAAACACTACCCCAGCACGACCCCTACACCATCCAAACACCACTGCACTACCCTAAATCCAAAAACACTACACCCAGCACGACCCCCTACACTACCCAAACACCACTGCACGACCCTAAACCCTAAAACACGACCCCCTACACTACACAAACACCACTGCATTACCCTAAACCCTAAAACACTAGAACCCAGCACGACCCCCTACAGTACACCAACACCACTGCACTACCCTAAACCCTAAAACACTACCCCCTATACTACACAAACACCACTGCACTACCCTAAACCCTAAAACACTACCCCCAGCACGACTCCCTACACTACACAAACACCACTGGACTACCCTAAACCCTAAAACACTACCCCCAGCATGACTCCCTACACTACCCAAACACCACTGCACTACACTAAACCCTAAATCTACCCCCAGCATGACCTCCCACACTACACAAACACCACTGCACTACCCTAACCCCTAAAACACTACCCCCAACACGACCCCCTACACTACCAAAACACCACTGCACTACCCTAAACCCTAAAACACTAACCCCAGCATGACCCCCTACACTACCCAAACACCACTGCACTACCCTATATCCTAAAACACGACCCCCTACACTACACAAACACGACTGCACTACCCTAACCCTAAAACACTACCCACAGCATGACCCCTCACAACACAAACACCACTGCACTACCCTAAACCCCCTACACTATACAAACACCACTGCACTACTCTAAACCCTAAAACACTACCCCCAGCACGACCCCTCACAACACAAACACCACTGCACTACCCTAAACCCTAAATCTACCCCCAGAACGACCCCCTACACTACCCAAACACCACTGCCATACCCTAAACCCTAAAACACTACCCCCAGCATGAACCCCTACACTACCCAAACACCACTGCACTACCCTAAACCCTAAAACACTACCCCCAGCGCTAACCCCTACACTACACAAACACCACTGCACTACCCTAAACCCTAAAACACTACTCCAGCACTACCCCCTACACTATCCAAACACCACTGCACTAACATAAACCCTAAACACTACCCCAGCACAATCCCCTACACTACACAAACACCACTGCACTACACTAAACCCTAAAACACTACCCCCAGCACGACTCCCTACACTACCCAAACACCACTGCACTACCATAAACCCTAAATCTACCCCCAGCACGAACCCCTACACTACCCAAACACCACTGCACTACCCTAAACCCTAAAACATTACCCCAGCACGACCCCCTACACTACCCATACACCACTGCACTACCCTAAACTCTAAAACACTACCCCCAGCACGACCCCCTACACTACTGCACTACCCTAAACCCTAAAACACTACCCCCAGCACGACCCCCTACTCTACCCAAACACCACTGCACTACCCTAAACCCTAAAACACTACCCCCAGCACGACCCCCTACACCACCCAAACACCACTGCAC
Organism: Calotriton arnoldi; assembly: GCA_963921515.1. Classification (NCBI taxonomy): domain Eukaryota; kingdom Metazoa; phylum Chordata; class Amphibia; order Caudata; family Salamandridae; genus Calotriton; species Calotriton arnoldi. The sequence goes on along the minus strand of CAWUFW010002794.1, from coordinate 1,201,444 downwards.
TACCCTAAGCCCTAGAAAAGAAACCCCCACCCCATGCCCAATCCCCCTTACCTCTCACTCCTCATGGTTCCTCTCTGAGGGGCGGTGCACGTCGTTGTGAGGAAACGGAACAGCCTCCATTTCCTTACAACGACGTGGATCATCTACATGTTTTTAGAACGCATGGTCATTTACCATACATACCTTTACAACAAAATTCGTTGTAAAGGCATGCGTGGTAAATGACCATGCGTTCTAAAAAAATGCGTAGTAATGACTTCGCGATGTACAACGCATGCGTGGTAATGCATGCATTGTAATGGTATCGCGAAGTAAAAAAGTCGTTGTAACGGCTGCTTACCGATCGAAGCTGGCCCCTGTTCTTCAGTGAGACGTTTATTTGATTAATTAGGAGGAAGGAATGTGGTTTTTTTTACCGAAAAGTGCATTCCCGTCTGTTGTATTGTGAAAGTGTCCGCGTGGCCTGGTTTCACTTCCGGTGAGAGAGTGAAAGAGTCTGTTTGGATCTAAAGGAGTTCTGTTGTTGGACGGGGCCGGCGCGAAACGTCATCAGAAAACAAAGCTAATGGAAAGCGTCCTCCCTGAAGTGTGGAGCAGTGCCATGAGAGGTCAACGAGTGTGCGTCCCACCGCAGTATGACCGTACCGCGTGACCCATGTGCCGCCTCTAGGGTACGGGAGGCAGAAGCGGCATCGCAGGTCCTCTTGAAGACCGGTGTAGCACTAATTCTACATTTTGGTACTAGGGCATTTTAACTTCGTTGTTCCTGCCAGATACAAAGAGAAGATCCTGTGTTATTCAGTGCCCTCGTTACCTTTTTTGTGGGTTGTGGTGCTTGTCACTCGCTGCCCCGCCGGTGCACACGACTGGGCACCCCACCTCGTGTGCCATCTGCAGGGCCTCTGCCCTCTGATCACTGGTTTTGGTTTCTGGAGTGGCAACATAAACAGTTGCTCCCAAAGGACTAGCCTGAACACTTAGGTGAATATCACCTGCACCAGCATTCCACGAAAATTCTTTCCTAGCTCTCCCACGTCAACGAGGATGTCATAATAGCACGGCTCCGCTAGCGACACCGTATAACGTCATCGGAGCCATAAGAGGACCTCGTCGGCGTGCTGACGTCAGTTTCACCCATTTTTTTCGTGCCACGGAGGCAAACAGGCGGACCGAGACATTTTCACATGTATACATAGTATAATAAATATATATATATTCACTGAAAAAACCATAGATTTCAGGCACGTTATAGTTAGAAATTAGCATTTAAAAAACCTTAGAAATTCACTGAAAAAACCATAGGTTTCATGGGCGTTATAGTTAGTTGGACATTTCACTCGTACAAAACCATAGAAATTCCCCCGTTATAGTTAGTTCAGCTAACTATAACTCGCGCGCCCGGAATGCACTGCTGATGACGTCACATATTACATCACTCATGACA